>CM059568.1:27924782-29124782 GCA_030386875.1 Morinoia aosen
TTTCCAAAGCTGGGCGTTATCGCGATCAATTATCGCGATAGTTTATCGCGATAAAGATTTCGGGTTATCGGTTATCCGATAATTTTTTCCCCGATTTATCGATTAATCGGTACCACCGATACTTTTGGTTCCAAACTATCGGTAATCGATAATTTCAGTTTTTCCCGCTGGGATTCGACATGACGATTTGTGATGAGGAGGATGACACTGGGGGTCATCACAGGTCTACTAAGTCCAAGGCCGCTCATATTGTGCATGTGTGCTGCAGGCCAAAGGGACTGACAGTCTGGCAGACCCTCCCTTCAACAGCGAGAAGGTCCTCATCGACCTCTTTTTGAGGTACAACACGGCGATGCCGAGCAGCGCCGCGGTGGAGCGTTTGTCCTCCCTTGGAAAGGACATCCTCTGGGCCAAGAGGAGCTGCCTCTCTGATGAAAACTTCAACAATCTTATGTTTATGAAAGGGAACATGCTGCAGAACCTCGTCTAAATTTAGTTATTTTACTTTAAACCGCAGTTTTTATTAGTAGACAGGATAAACATTTATTATTTTTTCTAAAAGTTTTCAAAGACTTCTATTTCTTCTAAGATTTTTCTGTTTTCTAAGATAAAGATAAAAAAAAAACATTTCGATTAGTTTTTTTATTTAAAATACCAATATCATTATCGCTAGTTTCGGATTTTGGATTTATCGATTTATCGGTTATCAATAATCGGCGATAAATTTTTCGCCAATTATCGATTATCGGTTATCGCCGATAAGGTTTTCGTTATCGATTTATCGGTTATTGCGATAACGTTTTTGCGTTATCGTGCCCTCCACTGCATATTTCTTCTAGAAAACACTCTTCAAGAAGACTAAGATATTTTTTTTGTGCGCAGCTTTTGCGTTAAGTGTTGTTATTCGATAATTTTTAGCCGACAGTTTACTTTATAATTTCAAACATTCGTTTTTTTTTGCATTTTCCAAATAATCGTGCATATTTAACATCAACACTTGCGCAATATTATTTTCATTTTATCAAATTAATTTTGCCAAAGGACTTTTTTAACTGCTCTACGACATGAATCATAAAGTTCTAGAGGCATACGTTTAAATATTATTTGGTTGTCCTCTGTAACGAATAGTTGATAATTTCTTCCAATGACATCTTGAGGAATGAAACCTCGTAAAATTGGTAAGAATTTCAACTACAAGTACTGTAATATCACTCTATCTAATTTCTTCTTTATTTTTCCAGTTGTTACTATTTTGTACCATTTATTGATAGCAAGCTTTTGGTCAGCTGTACATTTTTGATAAAAAAAAATTTTGAAGGTATTTTAAAATCGTATTAGTCAAACTGACATATCCTGAGTGAGATTCGCTAATTGCTTTGTACGAGTCGGTCGATTCTTCCAGTCAACACAGCTAGCAGCTCTGCCAAGTCATTATTATCGATAGTTATTTTATCCCATAATATTTTCATTGCGAATGATTGTAGAATTTTTCAGTTTTGTCAAGACTCTCTGGAGACTTAGAATGGTTTTCCTTAATATTCTCTACCTCCTCAGTATTAATTACAGTCTCTTGATTTAAATTTGTATTCCAGCAGAATGTTTATTGAAAGTAGAGCTAACTTCATTCCCTCGTTTTTGTAAGTCAGTTGATAGTTCTGTTCTCAGAGAGTGAAGCTGTTGTTCAAATAAGCTGCTTCTTTTCTCAACAATGTTATTTAAATCTTCATTTGTCATCAAGCTATCTCCCAAGGTAGATATTTCATTATCCAAAGTTCCATGGAAGAAGGTTCACTTCCTGAGTAAAAGTTTCAATCACATTAAGGGCTAAAACTGAATCCGCATTGACGCGTCTTATTCTTAAAATGAAAAGCAAGGCGAAAATCGCTGTACGAATTGCCATTTTATTATTACAAATACTAAAGTCTAAATGAATAAAATTGAACGTTTCGAACTGAACAGTTCATCTTCAGCAAAGAAAAGAATTCTGCGACAAAACAAAACGAAAATGAGTAAATTGAAACTATACTATGCAAACAAATACTACAACATAACAGAAAAAGTCGTAGATGTAAAACTAAAATATAAAACAAAACAAAAATTAAAAAACCTGAACTAATGATCATGTATTTGCAACGAGAAGAGGAAAAGCACTTTGAGTATCATTTAGAGGGGGTCTGAGCTTAAAGTCTGTTGATCATGTGATCAACAGAAATTTTTCTTAAAGCTTCCCTTCTTTGGCCATCAATCTATCAAGTTAAATCAGGAGGTTCAACTCCTAATCAGCAAGTTTTTTCCGCAACTTAAAATTCATTCTATTCTATTCAACAATTTCACAATCGGTTCCCTTTTCCGCTTTAAGGATAAGCTGCCCACTGCTATGTGCTCCTCTGTGGTTTACCAGTTTAGTTGTTCACGTTGTGAATCACAGTACATAGGTTCCACCTGTCGTACTCTTATGTCCAGAGTAGCCGAGCACGCTGGGCGCAGCTGTAGAACCGGTCGTCCACTTGGTTCTCCTCCACTGTCCTCTGTTCGATCCCATGCCGAAAACTGTAACGTCCCTGTTTCCGTAAATCATTTTAAAATC
Source organism: Morinoia aosen (assembly GCA_030386875.1). NCBI lineage: Eukaryota > Metazoa > Arthropoda > Malacostraca > Amphipoda > Talitridae > Morinoia > Morinoia aosen. The sequence continues at coordinate 27,927,370 of CM059568.1, forward strand.
CTTGCAGGTGTCCCTCATATGATTGATTTACGCATCCTCGAGTCGCTATACATCTTTAAGCTCAGATGATACTCAAAGTGCTTTTCCTCTTCTCGTTGCAAATGCACAAATACATGATCATTAGTTTAGGTTTTTTAATTTTTGTTTTGTTTTATATTTTAGTTTTTCATCTACGACTTTTTCTGTATATGTTGTAGTATTCGTTTGCATAGTATAGTTTCAATTTACTCATTTTCGTTTTGTTTTGTCGCAGAATTCTTTTCTTTGCTGAAGATGAACTGTTCAGTTCGAAACGTTCAATTTTATTCATTTAGACTTTACTATTTGTTATAATAAAATGTCAATTCGTACAGCGATTTTCGCCTTGCTTTCACATTAAGGGCTGATACAGTTTTCTCATTCAAATTTGCAATTTCTTTTTTATAGCAGACACGGTTTGATCCATTAACTCTTCAAGTTCCTTCTCTTTCTCATCCGCTCTCACTTTTATTTTTGTTGCATGAATATCTGCATAAAATTTTGACACAGCCTCAGAGTCAGCAGTAGGCTTTCCAACATTAGCCAGCCTCTTACTGGAAACATCGAAATTTCCAGTGCTATCAAGGTTTTTGAAAACAGTTCCAGGTGGTCCTCTTTGAAATTGTCTGTTCAGTTTTTAAACCTGAGCTAAAAATATTTTCCGTAGTCAATTTCTAAAGTTGGAAAAGTCTATTTTGCTTAGATCAATTAGAATTTGATCAAATTTTAGCGGCTCTTTTACTAAAGCATATAGAACGGTAAGACATACATAGGTAACCACAAATTATCTCATTCACTTTTTGAACGGGATAGGTGGAACACAGTATATCAAATTTTATGCATTTCTCAAATTCAATCGAAACTGCCGAAATAATAGCAGAGATTAGAGATTTGGTGCCAACAAATCAAGTGAGTGCCTGAGTCCTTTACTGTACGCAAATTTAAAATACCACATTCTTTGGTTTTCTCTCGATGCTTCGGCAGATTATCCTTCATACAGACTCCTCTAAAATGGATTTCTATTTGACGAACGTAAGTCATCAGATCAAATTGACTGAGATCTGTCCAAGGGAGGTCTACTTTTTGTGAGGGCTTAAAAAAATCTTTCTGTAACTGTTGATTTTAAAAAATGACAAACTTTTGATCTTTCCATAGCTTTATTATGCCTCTTAGTCTCTTCTAATACTTGTAGTTCATCAGCAGCCGTTATTTGTTCACTACATTTGCACTTGCACTCGCACCAACCGCCAGGGAACCTCTAGCGCCCAAACCGGCCAGCAAGGCTGGAGTTGTAAAAATTAATCCACCCTTTTTAGCTACTTCTTCATATATGAACATTGGTTTAATTTTACCACAAACTTCAAGTTATAGATTTATTATTTTATTTTTTTCTATATTCGGGAGTCGAAGTATGTGTAGTAGTTTTGCATTTAACGCAATATAATTTGTGTTCCATCTTATTAAGATATAAAAGCTGGTAAATAACATTCATGATAATCCGACCTGATAGAACTAGAACATATGCATGTGTATTATTAAGTGCATTTGCTGCAAATTCTATTTCCACCATGATATCTACAACAGTGTATTTCTATCATTATGATGGCGGGCTAGCAGCAAAAACTAGGATAGGGTATAGCATTCTACAGTCTCTTATTCCTACAGCACATTGATCCTGCCCTACTCAATTCCATGTTCCATAGGCGGTTGTGTAATGATTTGCATCAAAATTTGTTAGAATATTATTCTCAGGATAACGTTCACTATTTAGTCGAACGAAAGCATTTTTCAACTTACAATGATCAAATACCTCACTCCTTACTTTTTGGTCACAGCCATGTCTCCAGTTTGGACCACGACTTGAATAAACGAGTATCAAGGCTTCCCAGCGCCAGCTGTTACATTTAGTCTTCAATCTAACTGTTTTTGACATGAAGGAATAACAATATTTTCCACTTTACAATTTAAATTATGATATAGATAAGGATGGTTTCGCTCCAATTTGAAGGCATCCAATAGTTAAGGATGCCTTCTCTCCAATTTGCAACAAAGCATTCTTCACCCAAGTTTACATAATAGAATTCCCCATCATTAGCAGCGTCTTTCGTATTTTCGTAGGGATTTTTGTCAGAAGTTTCAAATATCGCTTTAATATCGTCTCTTCGGCGAAGAGTAAGAACACGTTGAACTCCGTACAATACCTCGTTATAATTTTTAGAAAAAAAAAACGAAGATAAGTTTTAGATATATTGTAGCACTGAGTTTTCCTCGTCTATCCTCTACGTAGTCTGTTCTTTCATGGAAACCTTTTTCACCATTGACCATACTTCGTTTTGTATCTAAATTCTAAAAGAATGACATATTCTTGGTCGACTTCTGAGGATAGGCAACTAATCCTTTCATTGTTGTTGCACCTCTTGGATTGGAATGACCATCAACTTCCTCGTTTGCCATTTTATAGCTGACGCAGTAAAAAAAATGCGTCAAATCATTATTAATTACAGATATATTTGCATTTTTAAAATTGTAGGAATTATTATTTTTTCTAATAATGTTTTTTCGATGTAAGTGTAACGGTCAGATGGGAGAAGGAATAATAATATTAATTGATCTTGATTTTCCACAACAATTTTGGTGTCGGAATGTGAGCTGTTCAAATCCGTTTCCAAATGAGGCTAATATTCATGGGTTTCTATTAGTTTGATACATTCAAAATTATTTATTCATTCCAATTTAAATGCTCCATTTCATCGAGGCAAAAAAAGTTTTTTGTTAAAATTTTTTCACAATAACGTAATTAATCAATTTAAATTGATCTGAAGTGTTACCTGATAGTTATTTCCCCTCCTCGAATGTTTGACAGGTTTAGATTTTGATCTGTAAGTCAAATTCTAATTTGATTCACAACTGGTACTACTACAGGGAGATAAATCATTAAATGAGGATTTCTGACAATTTTATATTCTGGTAGAACATCAAGAAAGAATGAAGATGTAACAATTTTTTGTGCTTTGTTCATATACGAACCTCCGTTAATATCGCAATGCCTCAAAATTGCATTAACAAAAAGAATATTAACAATATTTGAACTTTCGAGTTCTTCTAATGTTTTCAACGTAATATTTTTTAATCATAACAGCGTTCGCAATGAATTGTCTCTATCAAAGAGGTTCCTAACATAGGGATTTTTGTGACTCGATTGCACACTTTAAAGAGTGTTGGTATTCGCCTTAATTTCAAACGAATCTCAATGATGATGCTCTTCACATATCTTCTGTAGATACTTATCAATACTATCGATTTCATAACATTCAGTAGGAATAAGAACGGTGTATTCAACTACTTCATATTTCTATACAAATTTGATGTTATAATCATAGAAATTCGGAATCTAAGTCTAAGCCGAGTCTAAGCCGATGCAATCAATTTCATCGCGTTCACTATCATTTAGCTGAAAAGGGGGCTAAATAAATTCGTAAAATCGAATTTATTACAACAATACTCCTAGAAATTTATCGTATACAAAAAAAAGTTATTCATAGCTAAAATGTGACCATCAGCGAAAATATTTTGCTCATAGGGGTCATGATTTATAGCTAAAATTTCATGGAACATACCAATACTCCCAACTTGGTAAGCTCCAAACAATATTTTATGTCTATGAACTAAATTAGAAAAATTTGATGATCAAAATTGAACAATCTGAGAATCATTTAGCCAAGCAAATTTCAATTGTTTCACTCAACGGAACACTAGTAATCAAATTATAGACTTCTAATGAAGCCATGAACAGGTCATCAGCATCATTAAAATACGATAAACATTCTACACATGAGCTACAATGGTTGAACAAAATAATAGAAGCACCTTGAAAAATCAAAATATATTTTAATATAGTGTAGGTCCGCTTTTTGAAGCAATCACAGCCACAATTTTCCGAGGTATTGATGCATACAAATTGTGAATTGCTTCTAAAGGAATTTTAGCCTATTCTTCAGTTAAAACACCCTCCAGATCCTTTAGGGACGAAGGTGGCGGAAATCGACCTCATACTTGAATCTCTAAAAGCCGACCGGTTTTAGAGATTCAAGGCGTTTCCTCCTGGTGTTTCCTGCTATTGTTTCCCTCCGGAAAACGTGCTTGAACCATAGGATGAACTTGGTCGCCCAAAATTCCTAAAATGACTCGGCTGTTAATTCTTCCATGAAGGCAAATCATTGGCCCGGCGGATATCCAAGAAATAGCACCCCAAATCATCCCCCCGCAATGTTGTACGGTTGGGAAAATGAAGCTTGGATTAAAGGATTCTTTTGGCTGTCACCAAACGTACCCTCGGCCGGAGGTAGGAAATTAGGTAAACGATGATTCCTCAAAGAAAATCACATTTTTCCTCTGCTCGACGGACCGATAATTCTGGTGCCTTCTACACCTCTCTAAGCGCTTCGAAACTTTTGTCTTTAAAGCATAGGTTTTTTAATTGTTGCTCTTTTGTTGGATACAGATTTGTGCAGCTCCCAACGAACGATTTTTTGTAGAAATTGGGTTCTGTTGGTGTTCATTGAGCTTTGCAGTGATTTTTGGAGCCGTGGTTTTGTGATCCTCTTTAACAATTCGATTTAGAGTCCGACGGTCTCTCTCAGTCAATTTCACCTTTCGGCCGGACCTGTGCCTTGATGTGTACGTTTTTCCTTCCCTTTCAAAAGCATTCATTACTTTTGAGACAGTACCTTTTGAAACGCTAAGCATTCGGGCAGTTTCTGTTACACTAGCACCTGCCACACGAGCATCAGCAATTTAGCCTCTTTTAAAGTATGAGAGGCCTGCTATTGTATGAATTATAACCAACTTTTCTTTAATATCTATAAAAAACAGCTATTTTAAATAACTATATCAAATGACGAAAATAATAAACAAAAAACATTAAAATATGTCACATTTTGATTGTTTAAAACATTTTCAAAGCTTATGATACCAAAGTGTTATGTACGTGTTTCCATTATTTTGTCCAGCCCCTGTAGAGTTATCAACAGTAGAATAATTAGTTGTAAGGGGCTTCAAGATTAGAACAAAATATTTAGCCAGGGTAAAAATCGGGGTGTTAAAGGCGGCAAAAATGGACCTAAACTGAAATTTAAGGCAGAAAACTGTTTTATATACTTTAGGAAGACCGGGTAATGTACCGGGTCTAGAGCCCGTAACTCGGAGTCTGCAGGAATCATCTTTAGACGGAGAACCATCATTCTTTAAACATAGTAAAAAATTTTTTGTCTTATCCTCGGTAGGCTTTGAAAATTTGTTTATTGCCTCAAAAATTTCTTTAAATTTTCTATCCCCAAACAAAATATCATTCATGCTCTCAACGTACACAACTCTATCAACCACGACCACGCGTCCACCCGTATCTGGCCTAGAAACAATGGCATTCTCATTGGAAGCCAGTGTCTTTATAAGTAATACATCGGCCTTGAAAAAATTTCGGAAAATTTTTCACAAGATTTGAAATTATAGAAATATTTATGAGCTACATTCCGGAGCTGACTTAAAAATTGTACAAAATTTACGCACAGGACGGATTTTAGCCGAAGTAAAAATTTCTCAAAGCTCAGATAATAGGAGAAAATCGACTTATATACGGGCAGGCAAACAAAATTCCACACAAAAGGTCAGCAAACGACGAAATGTATCAGGGACACGTAAAGAACTATGATTGAAAATAACATTTTTAGGGTCAATTGGTTCCAGCCTATTTTCTGTACCCAAACCTTGAAGTTTCCTGGTGTGGGTAAACCATTATTCGTTGTAGAATCTTTAACAAAGATCGAAATGGTCGCAGGTCGAAACAATTTTCCCAATAACAATTAATGTAAATGCCATTCATCCGTGAAAAGAGCAGTCCAAATTGATAATTTAACCGAGTGATTGGCGTCACTCGATTCGTACAAGCCAAACGCAAGCATCGCGGATGCATTCGGGGAGGCTGAGATCGACTTTTCAAGGCCAGAAATAGACGCCTTTTTCGAATCTTGCTTAACAAAATGACCGGTCTGCCTCGAGTGCTGGGTCGCACGTGGTAACGACTTGGGTGAGTCATGCAGGCCCTGATGCTTGCATGAACGTGTTTTCAAGCTCCTTCGAGGTTGAAAAATTTTTGAAGTTGGGAATATTTTTAGTTCGAAGGGTAAAATTCGTTTGGAGGTTCGAGTGTTTTTTCTGACGAAATTCTTTATTCGAAGGTCGAAATGGTCGTACGTGGAGGCATTCGTAGGTCGAGGTATCGTCGTATTCTGTCAGGGGTTTTTCCTTTAAACTACTTAATTATGTAATATACCATTTGAAACATTCTTCTCATCCTTTTTCAGATTTATCACTCGAAACTAAATATTTCAAATTTTTTGCGGTAGTGGTACGTAGGAAGATCCTCTCAATGGTTGATATTTCAGATTTTTTACACGAAAATGTTGTAACTTATCAATTTGCCTGCCAGATCCTTCTTTAGCGACCTTGTCAATTTGGCACTCAATTGTATTTACACTCATTTTCAGAGTAGAATTTAGCTCCTCATGATTAGTAATTCTTTCCAAATTTCCTTTACTGAACCATGAATTAATTTATTTATTTTTAGGGTAAGATTTCTTGAGTAGTACATTTATTGTTATCTATAGTTAAGCATTACCGTGTTTTTTTACTATAGCGGCAATGCTTTCTCTGATGTTATACATAAATAAACTACTAGATCAGAGATCTTAATTTTGTTGTATTTAAACTCTTTACAAAAATCTTTCTCACTCGATGTGTATTCTTCAAGATTACGACCAAATTTATCATCAAAATGCTTTATCGCTTTTTAATTAAACGAGGTTCAAGATTTTTCACTCTGATACTACAAGCTATGGATAATTCTCCTTAATGTTTTCAAACAACAATTGACTGAATATGATTTTTTTTCATTGTGTTATTTGGGCTGTTCATGCCTTTTAATATTTACAACAATTAAACAAGTCACAAGATTTACAATGAGTCTTCTTTTTTGCTCTCATTTTTGTGCATGACTAATGCTATATTGTTTTGTTTTTTGAACAATTTCATTTTAAAAAATTATCTATGTTAAGTCTCAATAATTTTTTTTACGCTTCTATGTTTTTGGTGTATTGTAACATGTTTGACAGATATACTACACGAGTCACAAAGAGCCTGCATGTTTCTAAACTAAAGTTTTTAATGCATTTTCATTGTCTAATATTTTTTGTCTAAATAATTATAATATAGCCTTTAGAAGGTTTCATACCAGAGGATGGCATAAGAATGTAAGTTCTATTTACCTCTCACAAAACCATTACCTCCTTCCAAGACAAAATATTCGTTCTAATTCTAATTTGTTGACGTTGTTTGAATTACCTCCAGAGGAAATTAGGAGTATTTACGATGACTTCATCCCAAACGATATGACATTTGAAAAATTTAAAGAGTTCTGTGATATTAAAGAACTTCGCAACTTTTTGGTGATTTACGAAGATAAAAGTATTAGTGGAAATAGATGCATAATTTACCTTTATAAAATATTCGTACCAAAAAGTTATTAAAATAAAAAAGTTTTAAACATATTCATAGTCTCCGAAATAAACATGATGTAAAATAGCATAACAGTAGTGAGGGGAAACGAGGGGAATGGCCCAGCTGATTTTTAAAATAAATAAGCAAATAAATAAGTGGAAATTTCTTCCTCATGTAACAAGGAACTTTCAGATGAGAATTTGAGATAATTGTTAAATCAGAGGAAATTTCAGATGTTGAAATAATTCGAGGTAATATTTTATTCTAAGGAAATATCCTAATCGTGTGAATGGCCTATTATTTAAACATAAAATCAGCAGGGCCGGTACTCTTGTGTTCCCTAACTACTTCTTCCCTTAGATTTGAATGGAGTATTTCTGAATTACTTCATAGAAGTGGTACCCTATAAAATACAATCTTATGTTTTCACAGGTTGTTTCTCGGACTTCTGTTCCTTAAAAGTGTAAGTTTCTCATGAAAAAATTTCTCGACTGGTTAGTTCTGAGTGCAACATTCAATGCAGTATCCATGTAAGCGCAAAGCATCACCTTTCTAATAAGAGCTATTTTTCGATTGAAACTCTGATAGTACCTGCCCCAACAACAGAGTTCGAGACATTTAAGGGGCAAAATTCGGTTTGCCAACACACTACGAGCGAATCGTTAAAATTGAACGTTTCCAACCAGAATTTCAGAGACCAAAATATTGGGCTGGAACAAGATAAAGGAAGAAATAAAGCACAAATTCCATTTCTACAAAATAAAAATCAAAACTATGAAGACAGTGAACGACTTGCAATGACTAAGCCGACGGAGTGTTTTCTTTGTGAATAAAATTTACGCTGTAGAATGAAAAGTGCGGATATTGACAGGATTGGCATCCGAAGCTAGAACTTTGACATCATTAAATTTTTTTAATGATTATACTTTCCTGAGAGGAAGCCGATGGTTAGCTAAGATGGACTTCGGAGAGAAAGATCTTTATGAGTACTCCTACCAACATTTTCTAGTCGTGAACACTTAGCTCTTCTTAAGTAGAGCCTGCGTTTTCCAACAATGTTGGAAAATAACTGGAGGAGAGTTTGTCTCTCGGTAAGAAAAATGAGCCAACGCGATTTGCATATACCTGAATCAAATTGAATCAATGCCCGCATAATGTAAGGATGAAATAATTTTGTTGTTAATTTTGTTCTCCCAGGCTCACGCGCTCTTCTGTTATGTATTAGTATAGTTGTGCGGAGTGCGCATCGGCGTACATCGGAATGATGTCTCGCAATATTTACGCAAGAGTGGCAGAGCACCGCGGCAGGAGTTTTCGTACTGGTAACTTGTTGGCTCATCCTCCTCATTCAGCAATACGCAGCCACGCCGAGAAGTGTTGTGCAATTATTCGTGATTGTGATTTTTGAATAACTAACAGTTCTTGCCGTGATTTGGACCTTAGGATTTTAGAATCTGGGTATTTTTTTAAGGGAAAACCAATATTAAACAACATGCTTAGCTCGTATCCCCTTCAGATAGTTAATGCATAGTTGTTCTATTTTACGGTATATTCTGAAATTTATTACCAATCGTGCTTTTATGCTTACGTTAGATTGATTATACTTTGTATTTTACAGCTGATGATGGAGTTGGTCTCCGAAACGTTTTCGATTTTTGGTTCTTATTTTCAATAAAAATGACTAGTTTTGCTAGCATCTTCTTCGTTTTTAAATTTTTAGTAACTTTGGTCTTGATTGGTAAAGGAGATCAGAAAACTTTTTTTAAAATCAGCAAAAACAAATGGAGCTGCATAAAATATATGGTTCTTCAACATTTTCCAATGGAAATCCCCTTGAGTGGAAAAAGCTCTGTGAACTACAATTCCTGCTGTGGACCTACTTGACTCGCTCTGGACATGGGCGTACACACCATAAGACACACCATAAATAATTAATATTATATAAAAAAATATTATAAGGCACACCATAAATAATACCTCCGTGTGAGTCAACGAGTACCAATGACTCTGAGATGATTTATAAAAACATAAACAAACTTTATACAGAAGATAGGTAGATGATAAATTTTCATTATTTCCCCTCAGGAGGATGAAACTATTGTATCTACGGGAATTAGCGCTCCCGAGGGGAAAAATATGAGGTCCTGAGCCGAGAGTGAGGGAGGCCTTCTTTTTGTTGAAATAATTTTTTTTTGGTTTTGTTGAGAGCCCTCTTTTTTCGGTTCACTGATGTCCTGGTTTTCCTCACCTCTGACTTTCTTTTACAACGTTCATCTTGTTTCATAACCTTCTTTCTTAAATGTTTCTATGCGCACGGCATCCTTTGCGGGAACACCCTTGATGCCTGAATTCTGCGTTCTTCTAACTCCATACAAAATAATGCTTTCATTTTTCTTCTCTTTGAACATCGTTGTGGTGGTAAGGGGGATAAAACTAATTTATAATTATCAATCATTTTCATTGTTTCGTGAACAGTCTTATTCCTTCTTTTCTACCAGGTTAATTCAAATCAAAACACGCGAATAATAAATACATTCGCGATGAAAACTGAACAAATAGCATTTTTATTTGGATTACCCCATTAATAAATTTAAAAAGACTGTTTTACAGCTCCGTTTTTTGTAAAAGTAATTTCACAGGCCTGGGAGTTTTGTAGTTCCGTTCTCATCGATTTAATATTACGACACTGAAATAAATTTTTGCCTCTCTAAGTGTCTTCTTATAGCTGTTGAGGTGTCTCATAGATAGCCAGAACGTCTCAAAAAGACAGCAGATGTCTCATCGGAAGTGCGACCCCTCGATGAGCGCGAAGTGTCTCAAAATGCTGCATATGTTTTATTGCCGATGATAATGTAATAGCTTAGTCACCCCTCAAATCTGACTTTAGTTATTTAAGTGTTCAGTAGATATAACACGTCACAAATTAAATTTTTACCATGTTCATAACTTTTACTAAAAACTGTGTAAATGATCACTGCAAGAGAAGGTAGCGTATAAGCGCTACTGCTTTCAGCTGAACGGAGTGATGTGCAGTTGGTGGCAGGGATGCCAGATGAATCAGTCAGCTCATGGTCACATTTTACGAAGAACCATAGCCGAAATGGCCCCTACTAAATTTATAGACATTTTTTCATTTTAAAATCACTATGCCAATAAACTTTTCACTCACTGATACTATCATGACGAGAGCACCTCCGTGAGAAGTTGTATGTCTTCTGTTCCGTGAATTGTGCGATGTTTTCAAAAATAGCCTAGTGAATTTTTCATGGCCTCTACGTACAATAAATGGCCAATTTTATGTGAATTGACCATGAAATGGCCACTCTGGCAACCCTGGTTGGTGGCATCAAAAGGTCTCACTGCTCGAGACGAGTGTAGCTACTGGCGCAGCCCTTCAGCGGTATGAGTTACTAGTAATGTCACCAGCAGCAGCAATTTCATAGCTCCAGATAATACATAAGAGTTTCCATATTTCTCCATGGCGCTGGAAGCGTCAACCTAACTTGGCAGCGCAATGCAACGCTAAACATCCGTAGAGTTTTGTATGAGACACCAGTTGTAAATGCATCAAACTCGAGCCCATGTGTTTCATCGATGAGACACTGAAGCACTTTTAGTAAGACACAAGAGCGTCTCTAAATCGGGTCTGAAGACATTAGTATGCTTCCTAATCTTGGGTGTCTCATTGATGATGCATCTGCGTGTCTCGGTTTTGGGACAAACGGCAGATGCACCTGGGTGTTTCAAAATAGGGCTATTATTTCTTTCACTGCAGGATCAACATCTGTTCTGCATACATTTGTACCATGCTCCGGCGTCTCCAATTTTCGATAGCAATACATTTTAAAGCTTTTTCATTCAAATAGTTTTCCATTCAGGCTAATCTGAAGCTCTCTGAGGAATTCTCTAACGGAAAATTCATGTTACTATTTTCATTCACTGTAAATAAAAATCGAGCATTAATTGCAAAAAAAAAACAAGAAAGGCCTACTTCTTCAATGATCCAAGTATTTAAACTGTATGTTCCCGCGTAGACGCTGATGATAAAAATGCGTTGCTCTTTTGTTAGTTGCATAACAATGGATTTAGTCATAATATACATATGCAAATTATCAAACGCATATGCACTTGATCATATACATATTAAAATATGTATGCTAATAATAAAATGCATATATAATTGATAATATGTATATGAAATTTTAGACCTATATTTGACATGTTTGGCACATGTTTTACACAGAGTAGCAGACTTGATTCGAAGCAACTATACCCAAAAGTCAATAGACTGATAGCAGCAGGAAAAAGCATCTCTGTAGCCCCTCATAGAGTTGAACGTTCTAAAGACACGTGCCCACAAATTACACTTCCACCACCTCCAGTACTGAGGTGGGGTACATGGCTGACCGCTGTCAATTATTACAACAAATACTACGATGAAGTAGCTTTAGTAAATACGTCTTTTGACAGCAACGAAAGTAGCAGCATAAATGAATGTAAAAATCTTGTAGAAGACGCTGAGCTAAAAGTAAACATCAGTTGTATCAGTTCCAAAATTCTACTAGTCTCAAATACTATAGAACAACTGGAAACTAGAAAGCTCTCTATTTCGAACGTAATTTCCAATATCAAGGTAATGAAAGACACTTTAAAGAACTATGACGACAAGAATTATCATGAAAAGTTGTCGGGGATTTTGTCTAAGAATAAAGGATGTTACATTATGGAAAATTTGATCCCTATTCTATGCGAAGGTTCTACAAAGTGCACCCATGAAATATTACAGCAGTTCTCGCCAAATGCGTTGAATTGTCTTGAATATGCCCCTCTTGTGCCAGGCGAGGTAAAGAGGGTTTTCCCACAGTGCAAGTGTATCTTGGCAGATAACAGAAGGCGATTTAACTTTGAGAATTTAAAATATAATATGATTGTCAAATGCAATGAACAAAATTAAGACAATTTTTCAGTTACAAATCTTGTCTTATATTATGTATCTTGTTTTATATTTGTTCTATATTTTGTATCTTGTTCTACATTTCTTGTTCAAAACTTTCTGTTGTTCAATAATGAAAATTCTTCCATATAGATTTATTTAATTTAAGTTAGCAAGCGAAAACATTTTTAACGTGTAATTTTCTCTATAGAAATTTATATATGCACGTACTGAAATGCATTATAGGCATTTACTAAAATACATATAATGCATTATTTTAAATGCACAGGTATTTTCCTAATTGCATATGCATTTGTCTAAACGCATATGCATTTCCTACAAATACATATATTCACAGCATATGTGGCCAAAATTACCGTGCATATGCAGCAAAAATATGCATGCATATTAGTAGTAATTGTCGAGAAACACTTAATTTTGGGAAATTTTAACTGATTTGTGTCCTTTTTTTTGTGTTAACTGATTTGTGCTCTTGTGTTTTGTAAATTTTTTTAGGATATTGTAGTACTTGCGTATTCCAACAGCACGAGCGGATCGCTTAACATGTGTGCCTGGTGGCTTGTGTTCACATGTGCTGGAGTTGGGTGCTACGTGTTGCGTTGGTGTTGTGCTTGGAAGGAATTTGTGTGTAAGCCTTTCCTGGACAAGAGAGTCTGTTTCCTTAAACCACATTCGACGGGGAGAACTAATGGCCACACAAAGAGGTCCTGTGTTGAAGATGTGAGAAACATGAACTTGTTATGATTAGCTAAGACCTTTTGGAGAGGCATGGGCGCCCAACAGTCAAACCACAAGGGTGACAAGGATTTATAGAGCACTCAAGCTTGAGGGTGGGGGACGAGCGACACTCGAAGCGGCAAGATTGTTGACACAGCAGGATACGAAACAACCAGGCATTAGAAAAACATAGTAAAAAAAATTTTAGAGCAGAATTCATGGAAAAAAAAGATCGCCAGTGTTCCTGAGAGAGGGCGGAGTCGGCTATACGTTCTCATCAGAGGGCTTACAGCCAATGTAATGGTCAGAGCACCCTTGGAAAGATTTTCGAAGTGGAGAACCGCCAATCAGAGAAATTGTAGGCGTTCACGAATGAAAGAGGGCAGCCCTCACAGCACACAAGACCAAAGAGTTAGTAAGTTTGGGCGAGCCGTCCGACAAGGCGCGTTAGTACGAAGTGTTCACAGATAAATACACGCTGTGAAAATACGTGGGAAACATATAGCCTGCTTCACAGTGTAATTGTACTGGTTAGAATTTAATGTAAACACTTTCCATTTTTCAGAGAAGAGAAGTCTCACGCACGACCATCGGGGTCGAGACATTAGAATCAGAAAATAAAGTGTAGACGTCTGTGGGCGGGTAAGAAGTTATTTCTGGTTGTGCAAGATATGCTGTTCGAAAAAAATATGTGATGTAAAGTACTGTCATTCAAAGTTAACACTGAATGTTTAAATGAGCACAATTTTGCAATCAAAGTAATGGGTTAAATGTTTGTATCTTTGCAGGAGGGCGGTCTCTTTTTACTCCTCTCTTGGCAGTTCTTCACAGTCAATTTCAACTTGAAGAAAACTAACGAGATGCTGTCATACAATCATCAAAGATACTGTACTGAACTGTGAATAAGTCAGGGAATCGGAACTGAAGCGGTGCCTGAGAATACGCATGTGATTTGAAGCTATGATCGTGCTTTGTGCTGTTGGAAACGTTATTAAAAATAGGTTGCATATTATCATGTGTATTGATTCAATTGATGCGCAGAGGGTTGGCCAACCCGTATTATTAGGGTAGTATTATCAGGAGGCTATGACGCTCGAATCTTGTTTGGAATTCTGGCAGTTGTGTTAGGATCTTGAGAAGGGTAGTTTGTTCAGGGTATCATGTGTGTGCCGCGAGCATAAATTCTTTCCGATAACCTCTCCAGTATTAATACATCCCCTCGCAATAGGCCTTCCAGCAATTCAGATGCGCACAGAAACGCGTTGTAAGTGGGTCAGCTCTCGTCGGTGAGTACCGTTTGTTTTAGTATATGTACTGTAATGTTAATTAATTTATTGATTTTTGTGTGTTTAGGTTTGTGTCTGGAGGTGTGCCATTCCTCTATTCCGAGAACCTGATCTTCTTGTTAATGAAATGTTAACAAGGAGGAGGGCCCATTTCTCGTGACATAATGGAACTACCAATCAGGGCACAATTCACCCCAATTAGCTTAAAATGGAAATTAATTAAAAAACAATTTTAAAAAAGATTCATTCTTCGACGAATTTTTGAGTTTCATAAGCCAAAATGAGTTACACAAACGACTAAGTCACTTTTAGATATAAATTTAAATTTTCCTAATCTAACCGTATGTAGCATATGAAATAAATTTTACTCCATTCAGGAACATTTCAAAAAAACATTTTTAGTTCAACGGTTCAACGGTTTCTCGTCTCAAAGTATTCTCTAACGATATTAATCTGTTTTTTATATCAGCGTAATCATCCTCCAATTTCTGCGATGACTGTTTCAATTTTTCTATTTCATTTGTATTTATGATAGTTTCTCTATCCTGTTCATGAAGATTATTTCTAAAAGTTTCAATGAATGAACTCATATCGTTGAATACTCTCTCGAGATTTGCATAATCTAATTTCACGTTTTTTATTTCTTCTTCTTCCAAACTCTTTATTTCTTTTTTCAAGAAGTCTGTGTGTTCTAAAGTACCTGTTCGAATCACCTTTATTTTTTCCTCAGATATTCTACTGTATTCATCGAGATTTGTCATAATTTCCCTGAGTTTTTCTTGAAAACCTGTAGTATTCTCATCTATAGATGTTTGGATGGAATCACTTCTGAACTGATAATTTTCATTGATAAGATTTTCTCTTACCTCTATATATTTTCTGAGATGAAGCCTCAAATTTTCCAAAACTTCGTCAACATGTTTTTTATTCGTAGCATCAAATTCTTCGATTGGAAAAGAAATATTTGCAAGTCTTCTATTATTTAAATCGAAATTTTGATTTTCATCAAGATATTTAAAACCTATTCCAGGAGGTCCTGGTTGTGCAGATAAAAATGATTTTTTTCCTTTTGTCCAAAAATATTAACGCCTATCATTTTTTATACATAGAATTTTCAATTCTCTAAATTTTCTCTAACTCTCATAGATATCAAATTGTTTACTCGGTCACTCAAACTTTCCACTTCCTGGTTTAATTTTACATTTTTATCAGTTTCATTCTGAAGCATTAATTTGAACTGACTGATTTCATTCTGATTTGAAATAATGTCTCTTGAAAACTCCTGGAAAAGACTTTCTACATCACTCAAGTTCTTAGCTAGTTCTTCTATTTTTCTTAATGGGACTGACTCTGCTCGTAATTCCATTATAATTTTGTTAAGACCATTGAATTTTTCTTCGCTGGATGAGGTTATGGTTGACTCTAAATTTTCCAGCTTATTGTCAACTTCAACAAACGAGGGTGCTAAGGCTACTGTTCTTTCCATAACAAAAAGGTTTCTATCACTTAAATCAGTTAGATGTGCCTCTAAGCTTTTACTTTTTTCTTCAACAGTATTGTTCAGTGTTGATTCTAAACTCTTCAGCTTTTCTTCAATTTGATGATAAGTGATGTCTGCAAGCTCATTTCTTTTTCATTCACAACATTAATTATACTAATTTCTTGTTCTTCAACTTTATTACTTATTAATTTGTTCTTTGAATCAATTTGATCATTAATTTTAGTTTCTAAAGTCTTCAGTTTTTCATCCATTTGATTTTCTATAACTGACTCTTGATTCTTGAAATTCTCTTGAATCTCAGGAATTTTAACATCAATCAAATTGGTTATCTTAGAGTCCACAAGCTCAAATTTAGCTTCAACTCCTTTAATCTGATCGGTTAATGCTGACTCTTTAGCTAACAGCTTTTCATCAATTCTAGTTTCAATACCTGACTCTAGACTCTTCAATTTGTCCCCAATCTCTGGAATTTTTACGTCTGTTAGGTTGGTTATGTTTGAATCAATGTTTTCAAATTTAGCATCAATTTCATCAATTTTCTTCATCAATGTTGAGTCTATGCTTGATAGTCGTTCATCATTTGAAACAATTTTTGGTTCAAGAGCAACGAACTTTTCAGATAAATCATAAATTAACGTCTCTAAGAATTTAACGATTGAGTCTACATCAGAAAATTTCACTTGTAAATCTGTTTTCAGAGTTACATATTTCTCATCATACTCGTTTATAATTGATTCCAATTCATTTCTTTCATTTTTGAGAGCTTCAATTGTGTCTTTCAATGACTCTATATTAGAATCTTCAAGTAAACTTTTTATTTGCTCTACATTCTACAAAAGTCCTTCAGAATTATTTTCACTATTTTCATGTTCATGATTTTCTTTACAGGAAGGTAAAAAGACCAACTTTGCTGCATAAATATTTCCACAAGACATTTTTTAAAGAAAAAAAATTGACTGTAGTTTATTTTCTAAAAACTAGTTGGGGTTTTATACAGATCTAAAAGAATTGCATGAAAGCTTTCATTTTCTAAACGCTTCAGCATTTCTAGACATAAATGTCCACAAATTACATCACCTATTTTCTGGATTATGTAAGTAGAGAAAATTATATCAACACAATCTGTTGAGTAGTCTTTAAGGACACCGTCTAGGTAGAAATCAGGTTATGTGTTGATTTTCTGTTTATATATGCATCTTATAGAGAATTTCCTTGCGCTTCCATTGGTACTTTTCTTTTTCGTCTACTCCGAATAGTGCGCCCACCAGAGGGCGGGAAAGCGATGGGGGTGGAGTGACCTTGAACCCTCCCCCCTCATTATTGGGAGTCAATTGAGCGTTTCTCTGCGGGAATGGCATTATAGTTCGTTAATGGGCTACTCAAAGTGCTTCCATTATTCAAACAAAACATTCTAACGCTGAATAAACATTTTTTTTATAATTTTTGACAATTTCAGAATTTAGTTGTCCTGCCGTATCCATGATACCGCAGCTTTCATTCATAGCTCGATAACAGCTGCAGTATCATAGCTACAGCTATGGCGAGCACACCAATCCAAAGGGTTTGAAAAGAGCTATAAAACAAAGGAGTTGACTTGACAAAAAAACGTATTTTGGTCGAAAAAAAATGAAAAATTGAAAAAAATTAATTGTTTTCATGAATTACACCTATTCTCTTTTGTTGTATATTTTTTCTCAGAGTTACAGAGCTACAGCAATGTAAATTATATCAATCGAAAGGGCTTGAAAAGAGCTACAAACGCTCAAGAGTTCATTGTAGAAAACCCTGTAGTTCAAAAGATAAAAAGAAAAACAATTTTTTTTGTGAAAAAACTCGTTTTTATGGAAACTTGATAATTGGTTTCTCAAATGCTACTACTTCCACAATTTTAGAGCTACGAGAATAGTTTATATACCATTCGATAGGGCTCAGCAAGGTGTATCCTGGCGCAATAGCATTTTTTGATAAATTCATTATTTTGAAAATTACACGAGATGAAAAAAAAATGAAAAAAAGTTCATTTTTTTTTTCAAAATCCACAAAAAAAAATTATCGAAATTCCCTATTGCGAGTGGTTATATAGACATCTAAGCAATCTAAAAACGAAGTACTGGTTCTGTAACTTCAAAATTGTAGAAGTAGTAGGATTTTAAAAAAACCCCTATTTTATCATATTTTTTCGAAAATAAAAAAAAATCCAGTGCAGATACAAAAATTTTGTCGAAATAACAAATGATATTTGGATCATTTCACACCTACTGTGAAAATTTCAGAGAAATCCATCTATAAACAACGGACTTTTTTTTTACCTAGACGGTGTCCTTAAATTCAATTGGATAAATCAAACCATAACTGTCAAAGTAATAACATATGTTATCTTTCTTATACCAACAAGTCCAATGCGTTCCTAATCCTTTTTCAGTGTCTAAGTTTAGGATTCCGCATTCCGTTTCTAGAGGGTGTTTAGGTAAATTATCTCTCATGTAAATACCTCGAAAATTCGGAATTTTCAATATATTTATGTAGTATTCCAAATCATGTTTAGATAATGGTTGGTTAGGTATTACTTCTTTGGTGGTTTCAAGTAGAGACCCTTTCCACAAGGTTTTTTTTTCTCGGAGTTATCCGTATACCTGATCCTTTTTTACTTTCCATTGCTTCATTGTGCCTTTTAGTTTCTGACAAGAGTTTATCATCAGCTTTTTTCTTATTGACTGCCGATGCTATTGCAGCAGCACCTCCAGCCAAAGAGCCAGCAGCCCCAAGGCCAGCTAATAAAGCTGGAATTGTAAATATAAAACCCCCTTTCGTCGCAGTATCTTTGGAAACAAAAGAAGTCATTGTCTTTTTACAAATAATACACATACCTTTGACCAGTATCTTATTGTTCTTTGTAATTAAATATTGAGGATTATCAGTATCAGTTTTCTTCTTACACTTTACACAATACATTTTTTAAACATTATTATGTGAATATATTTTAATTTTTAGTAGTTTAAACTCATTTTATCACCGTCAGATTGCAATCGAATTACTCTGTCAGATAGAATCAGTGCATATGCATGTGTATCATCAGGAACATTGGTTTTAAATTCTGCTTTAATTTTAATATCAATTGTAGTTTCCTTGATACGTTCATTTTGTCTGCTGATATCAAACACATAGATGGGATACAAATATTTAAAGTGTCTGTATTCGATAGCACAATTTTCATTAGGTACATAATCTATTAACATCTTATAAGCTGTAGCATAATTGTTAGAATCGAAATCGATCTGTAAATTGTGATCAGGGTATCGTTCATTATTCAGCTGAACACATGCATTCGTCAAGTTACAATGATCGAAAAATGCATTGTTTACAGCTTGTGAATTAGCTTTCTTAGTTTGGAACGCTAAAATTATATATCGAGGTCTTTGAGTTCCTGAATTTGGAGTTAAAGTCCAATCTAAGAATTTCTGTTGAGAGTTTACAATGGTTTGTTCCAATTGTCTATTCAAATAAGGAATAGGTAATGTTATTTTATCCTTAATTTGATGATATAGCTTTATTTTATATTCATCAGACAGTTTGTAAGCTGGCATTTTCCAAATTAATTTTGTAATAGTAATTTTACCATCAACTACTTTATCTTGCTGGTTTGCATCTTTCTCATCTGATTTGAATATAGCATTAGAATTATCACCTCTTCTTAAAGTCAGAGCATGTTTCACTCCATAAATTACCTTCTTATAATTTTCACAAAATCCAAACACATGTTCAAGTGGAATAGCAGCGCTGAATTTCCCATTAGCTGAACTTAAGTAGTCATTTCGATCGCTAAATCCTTCGTTTGATTTTTCATTCTTCTTAGTATCGACGCTCCAGAAAAATATCATGTTTTCTTTAACATTTCGGGGATAGCTAACTAATCCTTTTAGAGTTGTTGTAATTCCAGGGTAACTATAACCTTCAATTTCTTCGTCTCCAATTCTGTAAGAAACTCTATCAAACAAATGCATTAATCCATTGTTGATTATTGTTATTTTTTCATCTTTAAAATTATAATCACTTCCATCTTCTTTATTCAAAGCTCCTTCTATATAAATAAAACTTTTACTAGGTAATACAAACTGATCTTGATTCTGGATAATGATCTTGATATCGTTATGTTCACGGTTCAGATCAGTACCTATTTGTGGTTCATAGTTATGCGTTTCAATTTTTTCAATTGATTCATCAACTTTAATGTTTTCATTCCATCTTAAAGAATCCATTTTTTAAAGATAATTTTAAGTTATCTTAATTTCTAGACCTTAGGTGTAATCGAACAGTTACTTCTTCACCTCTAGTATTCAGAGCATGTCCATTTTGATCAGTAAGCCAAATTCTCAAATCATAGAGTAAAGGTTGATATATCGGTAGATAAATTGGTTTATTTGTATTTTCTACAATTTTATATCCCGGTGGGACGTTTGGGAAAAAGGAATATAAAATATTATGCAAAGAACCGTTAAGGTATGAGCCGTTAATTGCACTACAATGAACGAGTATTGCGTTAACAGACATTATGTTCACTATATTTATACTTTCATGTTCTCCAACACCTTCTAAGATAATTTCTCCAAATCCCAACATTGTATTTAAAGATTTTTCTTTATTGAAAAATACTTTTAACGTAGATGAATGGAGAACTATGACGCATTTCAAAGTTTTAGTATTTGCTTTGATTTCAATAAAGCCTGCCAATGTTTTTTGAATGAATTCGTTTACACTTTCTATTTCATAACATCCTGTTGGAAGTGTAATTACATTTTCAACACCATTTAATTCATAATAAAATTTATTATTATTTTCATCAATGTTAGGAATAGAATGATACATGTCTAACCCAACCAGTGCCATTTCGTGAAATTTATTTTTGTTCAATTCTATTGCTGGACTAAAGTTTATATTTATGTCACTTTTTCTTTCACTAATTACAATGCTTTGAGGTTCCATTTTTTAAACAATAAATCATCAAACACCTTTACTTCAGCAGTATTTAATAGACCTTGCTTTAAAAGTTCATGCGTAAGTATTTGCAGTTCATTAAAAACTCCTGTATTTCCAGCGGTAAACGAACCGAACAATAACTGGTGTCTTTTTACAAGATCATTGATGTTAGATGGTAATACAATAATACCTGATCCTGAAACGTCTGAATCCTCTTTGTGAGGATGACGAGGAGGTATAGGAGAAGATGTAGGAGAAGGTATAGGAGTAGGATTTGGTCTAAAAGTAGACCTTAGTGACGGGTCGAAAATTGGTCTCTGACTTGTTGAAGGAATTTTGTGTCGACTAAAAATTGAGGATTCTACTACTCTTGAGCTGAAAGGACTTGGTTCAGGGCTTGATTCACGACTTGATTTACGACTTGATGGAGTTGCTGATCTAATTGTTTCAACTGCATCTTGAGCTTTTTTTCGTTGAACTATTCGATAGAAGGGTTTGATAAATTTAGAATATTTCTCACCCCTATTTGCTTTTATGGTACCGTCTTCCTTCAAATAAGCATCAGTCGAATTTAACATATCATAATAATTATTTTTATCTTCGTCCCTAAAGTCAATAGGATTTTGCTTTGTTAATAATTCCCATAATCCAGTTGTGCCTTCGTATATTCTATCTCCAATTTTCAAATAATTACCCAAAATATCTACCTTCTTATTTTCTAGCATAACTTTACTTCCATCCCAACGAATGCCATAAGCTTTGTCATACTCATTTCCATGTTTCCATGCAAAATGCAAGAAATCCAATGCGATAGGCCCAACTACAGTGTTGGATTCAGAATATGGCAAAGCTAGTTTCTCAACAGGTTTTCCTTGGATAGATTCAAGTTTTTCATGAGGTATATCTTTTATTGCCAACCTAGTTTGTTTAGTTTCGTCAACAATTTTAGATAAAGGTTCAATCAATGGTTTGTAAACTTTTTTAACATCATGGTATAAATCTTATTCGAATATTCTATCATTTGTGAAATGCTTTTTCAAACTCTTTGCTAAGTTTAGTAAATCTGATTTAGTTTTGATATCAATCAACGCCATTTTTTAAAGAGAAAAATTCAAAAAGACTTTAACTTAATATAAGTTCACTCTGAACTGACATTAAGTTCAGTTGCTGAGATCCATGAAAGTTCATCATAACCTTTCCACTTGACCAGAAGTTTTCCTTTACTCTTCTTGCGAATTTTCTCAATTGCATAAACATCACTAGTATATTTTGATAGTTCTTGTTCATAAGAACTTCCTTTTATTTCTTCACCATCCATATCTTTAAATCTATAAGTAATTGGTTCAGTAGACAGTATTTCGGATACAATGAATAACTCATTAGTGAAATTTGGCAAATAACCCTTCCGAAAGTCTTTCCGTTTCTTGCTTATTCTTACTCTATCCCCAATTTTGAGTTTCGGTGATGTGAAAGTTGGTTCGGTTGGAGGGAATAAGTTATCATAAACCTTTTTACTGTTCTTTTCCAATGATGCTTGGTTAGGTGTCATTTTTATTGTTCTATGATAGCTATTATTGTAATTTTGATTAAATCTTGTAAAACATTCACCCATTTTTTAGTTTTCATGTGTGTAAAATATTTTCACATTTTAGTTTTTAACGTCCTGTTGAAGCGTTCCACAACTTGAGCTTTGGTTTCATTTTCTGAACTAAACCACTGAATTTTATGTTTCTTGAATAGTTCTTGAGTGGATTTATTTGTAAACTCTAATCCTTTATCTGTTTGAACTTTAGAAGGAATTCGTATTTTAAATAGTTTTTGAAAAGAAGTTTTGATTTCTTCACCTGTCTTCTTACTTATTGGAATCGCCCATGCATATTTACTGAAAATGTCAATTACTGTTAAAATGTAGTTTTTTCCTTGATCTTTATAGTTTTGCATGTCAACCAAATCAGCTTGCCATTGATCATCAATTTTTGATACCTTCACCCTTCTCGTTTTGAAATTATGTTTTATTGGTTTATGTAGAGTGTGAGTTTTTTGAGTTTCTTACAAATTTCGTATGAGAGTTGAAGATAAGCCGGATTTTTTAACAAGTTGATTCATTCCAGTATAACCAGTCTTTGGATTATAATATAAGTCATTCAAGATTTTATCGCTCACATCAGTGAGCGTGTTTGATAGTTTTTTGTCGACGAGAGGCCCATTCCTGTCCAACTCTTACCTGCCATAATTGCGTTAACTAATTTAGCATCTTGTCGAACGTATTCTGATTCATTTGGATCAGTTGCAATTTCGGCGGCTCTTTTTGCTAGAATATCATCAGCACAATTTCTGTCTTTCGTTGTTGGATGTTGTGAATAAAATATGTCATGATTCTTAAAAGCCTGATCAAGTGAGTTAACTCCTCGATAACCTTCTTGAATTCGCTTCTGCACCTTAGTTCCTGGACCGCAAAATGAGTAGGTATGTTTATTGTTGAATGAACCGTTCGGGACTTGTTCAGATTGAATATTAGATGGTAATTTCAAATGCATTTCAGGTAATGGAAGTTTTCTAAGCAATGTATTTGCAATACCCTTCCCAGTTGTATTTGCAATACCCTTCCCAGCAATACCCTTCCCAGTTTGACTTCATTAACTATTGATTTTAAATCACTCAAATACTGTTCATTTTCAACAGATAATAAATCTTGGTTATAGAAATCATTATTGTTGTAGATAATCATTTTTTATACTTTATTTAATTAATATATTTTATAGTGATTTCATGCTAGTGTGTTGATACCATCTGGTAATATATGTCGCTTGTCATCATTACCATTTAATTCAACCTTATTTATTTCTTTCGTATATAATTCGTGGTTAACACTTTGGATATTATACATCGTTTTGTATATTGTTTCATTATTCAATGCTCTTTTATATTCATCCATTGTGATATTGTGCTCAGTTATGTTCTTACTTACACCTTTTGCTTTCTTACCCACGGAATTTTTCGTCTTGTAACAATATAGTTTTGCTCTGAGACCGACGAATTCTTCAATTGGTATTCCACACGTTTTGTCTTTCATTTTCCCAATCATTTTCATATTTTTAGTTGAATATAGGAAGTGTTCTTTAGAATAGTTTGATGTATCATACAAGTCTTTATTTCTTTCCATATCTTTGTACAAATCTTTTGTTTCGATATCATAACATAATGAATCTGTATCTGTAAACAACAACTTTGCCTTATTACCATATTTCTTTTTAATATGATTATAATGGAAATTATACATTAATGTTTTACTTATATCTAATAAAGATAACCCTACGTAGATTGGTTTATCAAATTTCAGTCTTTGTTTTTGCATATTACATGCTATCAAATTTTCTGAGAATATTTTAAAACTGGTAAAGTTTGGTTTATTTGCTAATTTAATTAATTCTTTCTCTGACATTACCAAACACACATCTACTCTATTTCTAATATTTTCCATTGTTTTACCAAATACTGAATTGTTCATCAGCTTGTAAAAGTCTTTTTCAAATTCAGATTTAGCTTGCTGACGCATTTTTGTGTTGATATCAATATATGATTTCATCCATGGACTTTTATCAAACTCTAATATTCTATGAATTTTCTCTAACTTCAATCCTAGATCTAGATATTGTGTTAGAGATTTAAGATGTACAACATATTTTTCTCGTTTTCCAAGATGTGGAATTAATTTATATACATCGTTTACTCTGATATTTTCTGGAGCTAATGGTAAATCATTATGTAGAGCATGTATGTCTTTTGGATAGCTTAAATCCACTTCTAATATATAACCTATATCTGCTTTGAGTTTCGACTTTGGATCTTTCCATTTAAAGTTACCAGTAGGTAATGATCGACACATAGCCCAGCCGTAAAGATTATTTGCATCAATATATGTGATAAAACTATTTGGTTTTCCTTTATCGAATGTTTCTGGAATATATGGATTGTTCGCTTATGCATATCGTGTTGATATTGTATAAATCCCACCTCTTATTCCTTTTTCGATGAATAGTAGCATATCAGGATCTTCAAACAAGTCCAATTCTATTTTTGTATGTTTCAGTAGAGCATCGAAAGACAATCCGGGAGCTGTAAAATAATGTGCTGGATCTAGAGAATAAGTTTTCATGCATGTTAGTCTAAATTCTTCAAATACTTCGGCTAGTAATAATGTATCGACTTTTAGATATAAATTATGGTAATCTTTGAATGTTGTACAATTAAAAGCTCTCCACACTCTGAGTGCATGCTGATATTCATCTTCTGAAATATTATTATTATTTGATCTACTGTAGAATTCACTTTTAGCTGGTAAACTATTAACGTTCATTTTTTCATAACTATTTACATATTCATACGGATAAATACCTTTTTTGTTGATCAACTCTAATTGTTGTTCATTGAGAAAGAACTTCGACAATTCTTTGTGCTCAGATAAATTCTTCGAAAATTTATCTAGAGATGAAGGTAAAAACCTGTAGCTGTCTAAGAACCGTAAGTCTCTGGTGATATCTTTAATTTTTCCTGTATATTTACATACATAGGAATCTACTTTTATGGTTTGTGTAAAACTAATATATTCTTCATCTGTTTGTGGAATAACGTTCAACTTTCCGGATATATTTCCCAAGTCTTTCACGAACAAATGAGCATCGTAATTTGACAGATTGTGTAGAAACACAGGAATAAAATTAGGATTCCTAATTTTTAAATTACATTTTAAATGAGCTGGACCTCTGTAATGACCTGTCAAATGATTGTGGTCTCTAACTTTATAGATATCTTCCGTAAATTCTCTGCCACATACATAGCTTCTTGTGGCTTCTTTATATTTTTCGAATTTATCTGATGGTAAATACATTTTCTTATTTATTTTCAACAGACTATAAATTCTCTTGGTTTCTTTTTCTAAATATTCTACAAACTTTTGGGAAGCATCTTTACCATTATATATTTCTAAACGGGAATATTCATCGGCTTCAGATTTTGTATAGCAACAGAATGAATTAGGATTGTGCTTCTGAATGTTCATGGTGTAACTCGAGTTTTGATTTGGTTGACACGTATCTATTTTTGTCAATGTTGATTCGAAGTCAGCATAAATTGTGAAAGGATGTCTAATTGTTTTTTGGTAATGTTTAAATTTCAATTTACCTCCTTCAAGAACATACTTTGTTGGAGTGTGAACTGAGCAATCATTAATGTGGTTTGT
Source organism: Morinoia aosen (assembly GCA_030386875.1). Taxonomy (NCBI): domain Eukaryota; kingdom Metazoa; phylum Arthropoda; class Malacostraca; order Amphipoda; family Talitridae; genus Morinoia; species Morinoia aosen. The sequence goes on from CM059568.1 coordinate 27,953,610, forward strand.
TAATAAACATTCTTTTGTGAATGGCCATAAACAATATGGACAGACATGTTTTTTATGACCATCTTTAGTTTGCATAAATGGACTTAATGACTTCATCAATACATAATGACTTTTATTTTCATTTGTTAACAATAAAAGTGATATAACATCTTCAATTTTTTACCTTTGTTATTCTCAGAGGACATAATTCTTTCAAGTAATTAAAGTTGTAAACATTTACTGACACATTATTGTTTCTCTCAAATTTATCGATATCTTTAAGTTTTACTGGGAATGTTATGTCTCTGAAATTTAACTTTTCAGCTTCAGTTTTTAATCTTTTAGATATTCTATTGCCGTTTTTTTCATCTCGGCAATGATATCTCGCAACACTCCACATAAAGCATTTATTATTGGTATTTTCAATATTAATTAGTTTATAAGTCTACTTTTGAAACTTTTCAGGTAATTCTATATAACTAGAACCTTTGATAGGCTTGTATTCAATAATTTTTACATTGAAGTCTAATAATTTATCTGTTATCCAGCCCGAGGAGTTTTTTGTATATTCTTCAACCTTTCTAATAGCTTCTTTATACAGATCATCAATGTTTGTAAAGTTTTTCGATATGTCTACAAACTTACCTGTATTCATCCATGCTGTTGAATATATTTTTCATTTTTTTCTTTGTATTTATAAAATTGAACTAAAATTGCCAATTGTATCTTCATATTATCAAACTTTTGCTCTCTCAAAATTGATTTCACAACCGGGGTCATATTCCTCATGAAAACTGTCGGATCTATAACTGATATATCAGAGAACATATATTCTAGGCATTTTTCATTTATAGCACATTTTTTCCTCTGAATTTACAGCCATAAACGTTTCTAAAATGCTTCTTTGATTTCTTATGCTGTTCTAGATTTTTTACTTCTACTTTACATATTTTACACACCTTTTTCAAAATATGAATCGGAAATTAATTCTTGATTTATGTTTTTAATATGCCTAGTAGATTTTAGATGTGTTTTTAGATTAGAGACATTTATATTACATATATTACAGAAATCTTTGTTTTTATCAAAATACAGATCCGAGATTAATAGTTTACTCACGTTTTTATTGTGTTTCATGCTTTTCTCATGTCTTCTCAAGTTGATGATGTAAATATTACATATATTACAAAAATTGTCACATGAAGTCATCTTTACTGAAATTTCTTTAAATTATTATGCCTTTTTGTATTCTTAGTATTAGATAGATGTGATACATTAAATGCTTCCATTTTTAATAAATTATTTTCTCAGTATATTTTAAAAATTTCAATGTTTTTTTCCAATGTAAATTTTAAAGTATTCTCAAAATTTATATTAATCAAAATTAAAAGCAATATTCCATATGAAGTAATAGGTGCTCAAAAATTTGCAAACTCGATGTATTTACTTTATTTACAATCAAAGGTAGCTCCTTCACTCGTTATTGACTAATGAGACAACCATAAAAAGAAAAACACATTGAAGAATTAAACTTAATAAAATGGAAGATATTATTACAGACATTCAAAGAGAAGTTGTTCGCAATACTGCAAACATAAATCAATTGCAATTAGATGTTAATCAAATTCAAAATGATGTCGAATTAAATAGGGAAGTTATAACTCAATTAGAGTCAAATATCATTCATCTTCAAAGATTAATCATTAACGATTCTTATGACACCAAAGGTAGCTTTTTCTCTCGTTATTGCCCAACGAGACAACCAATAAGAAAGAAAAAACATTGAAGAATTGAACTTAATGAAGTAGCAAATTTTAAAAAATAATGTTTACAATTGCAAAAAAAAAGAAAATAAATTTTGGAAAGTCAGTTGTATTTATTAGTTAAATAAAATGGTGTATATGTGGAAAGACAGTAAAAGAAATAATCAAAAGAATCACTTCATTTTTCCTTCTCCTGGCTTGAGATGTCTCATCGTAGGGAGATCAAACTGTGGTAAAACTTCTTTATTAATAAAGCTTCTGTTAGAAAAATTTGTCGATTTTAATCATCTTTTTCTGTACAGTAAATCAATACATCAACCAGAATATAAATTGTTAAAGAATGCTTTTGATAAAGGCTATAACCAATCTGAAATAATTCAATTATTTGAAATGGGGAATGGTAATATTGACGATTTTCTTGAAAATTTACCTATTAAATGAAACTCAAAATCTAAAATTGAATATTTTCAAGATATGACAGCTATTCCCGATCCAAGTGACGTAGATTCAAAAAAGACAAATCTTTTTATTTTCGACGATATAGCAACTGAAAGAGATCAAAGTCCAGCTGATAGCTTTTACACTAGAGGTAGACACAACAACTGCTGTTCAATCTACTTATCACAAAATTATTATTTATTACCGAGACAAACAATTAGAACAAATGCTAACGTTCTAATTCTTTTTGGTTTAGACTCAACTGATATGAAAAACATTTACACAGATATCATATCTCAGGACATGCCCTTTGATGAATTTGAAGAGTTTTGTTCAAACACATACAAAGAACCATATAATTTTATCTTTATTAATAAAGACAGACATCCACTTCAAGGTAGGTACTTTCAAAACTTTGATAAATTATATATTCCTAAAAAATACTTCAGAGAATGGAATTATTCCTAAGCATACTATATATTGTTTTTGTTTATTATACAAAAAAATAAGTTTACAACTGAAATAGGGTAAAAAACGCAAAACAACCCCGAAGTACCGGTCCTTCATCAGATCTCATCACGTCTTCACACTTGGTGAAGATCGATGAGCTCTATTACATGGTCTCTTTAGTCCATAACACAGTGTATTGGCGTTGTAATCTGGTTTTCACGTCAGCCGACGCATTTCACACCATTCATACAGACTTCTGATTCCATGTAATATATTTGGGGTTGTCTCTCTTCAACTTAACGCATCGTTCACAATCCAACTATGGCCACTCGTTGAATTGCACAGACACGGTTCGTTTAAGAGCCACGCGTGGAAGGCAAGATATCAAGAGCAGTACGAGTACTGTTACATATCTCTGAAACCGTGAAAAACCCTTCCGGGAATCTCAGGAATCGAACCCTCAGCTGCAATGGTTTTCATAACGCTAACCCGACACGTTACCACTGAGCTGAAGATTGCCAAGTTTAAATTGAGAATTTTGGACTATTTAAACAAACTTTTTCTCAATACGGAAGAAAAAATGCTTCGATTTTCACAATTCACAGTCATGTTAAAACTTTAATTACTTTCATTTAGTGAAGAATAAAAGAGAAAATACTTAAGTTAGGCATCAGTCCTACTTATGATTTACCATTTACCATCGATAAGTATCTTTTATACCGTTTTGTTAACTTAGAAAACTTTCACGTTAATCGAGATTCGAACCCGTGATGTCTTTACCTTACGATTTTGCTGCTGCGCCTTAGTGCACGCGGCTATCACGATAGGTGAGAGTTGCGTGAAATTGTTGTGTATACATTTTAAATGTGTATTCATTATATAAATTATATCGTTTTAACATCTCTGTTCAAGATTCTATTTATAATTTTAAATTTAATTTTGTTTGTTTTCAATAGTTTCTTGTGTAATAGTTCAGACGTAATCATATATGATTGAAATTTGACAAGTCTACCACGAAATCTCAGTTCATTTTCTATGTACGCTTTTGAAAAAATAGTTGAACGGGAACTAAAATTAATTTCGAACAATTTTTTGCAAATAAGGAAAATGATAAAACGGAAGTAGTTTTTATTGATGAAACTCTTGTGGTTAGATTAAGAAAATTGAAATTTATATCTTTAAGTGACTTAGTCGTTTGTGTAACTCATTTTGGCTTATGAAACTCAAAAATTCGTCGAAGAATGAATCTTTTTTTGAAATTGTTTTTTAAATAATTTCCATTTTAAGCTAATTGGGGTGAATTGTGCCCTGATTGGTAGTTCCATTACTACTCATATTGTCACAATCCTAGTCATTACTTTCCCAGCCTTATAGCAAGGTGCATTGCCTTGCATAAAGATTGCAAGTAACATGCTGCTGAAGAAGCTGCTGATGAACTTCATTAATTCGTCCACATAAAGGATAATGTGATCCACTCCAGCAGTTGAAATCATTTCCTGCACCATTACGCTCCTTCTTTCAAACTTGATTGTTTTTTAACGTATTGAAGAGATAATCTGTCAACGGTCCTGCATCGGGCATAAATTTTACAAAAAACGCGACTCGAGTGACCTGTATCCCATTATATACCCATCATAGTATCTCAACAAGGACGTGTGCTGTCACAAAATCGACAATGGCCTTTTGGTTTTATTTGAATTTAGAGGCTTAATCGCTGGCACATGCGTGTGCAGTCCTAAACTTTGTAGCCAGCGACAAACTTTTTTCCATGAGACAATTTGAAAACCTAGGCTCTTCACCGAAATTATGAGACAATAATTTTTAAGGACTCTGTCGTAAACGGTTCGTATTAGCCAGAGTAACAAACTTAGATTTATCTTGTGCAGACGTTTTTAGAAGTCTTCCATCCATCGGTTTCGTATCTAACATGTTCATATGTTATACCTACTTATCATATGATTAATAATACTTTCAGACCTACGTACAATACTAGCGATTGCTGTAGTTAACTTATTCCTCGTAATTTGCTAAAATGGTTTGCTGTTTTACAAAAAAAATACAGAATTTTACGTTTTTACGTCACTTTGCTTGATAACAGTTACAACAATTTATGAGTATCGACCATAACTCCAAAGAAGCGTATTTACTGACCTAAACACATTACGCAGGCTAAATAAACTAATTTTGAAATTGTGCCTTAAATTTTGGCCGTGGGAGAATTTACCAATTCATTATCTAAATTGAAATACTGTTTCAAAATTATTGAGAGCCGCGCAACTAAGTACCTAGTTTATGAATATTGAGTTAATATACATTTATTTGAAGTTTCCTCTTAACTCATTTAACAATGTCAGAGTAATAAACTTTTAAGTTCCGTTGCTGTTTCTGTTCCTTATATTATGGCCTCTACTGTATGCATTATATTCCGATCATTCCTACATAAATAGCAGGGATGGTACGGAAAGCCAGCAAGAAGTCCACAAGGTTGAAATAGAGCCACATGAGGCCAATGTAAATTCGGCATAGGTTGCCATGGAGCCGCGGGAGGCCAGTGTAAAAGGTCAATATGGAGCCGCGGGAGGCCAGTGTGAAAGGTCAATATGGAGCTGCGGGAGGCAGCAAGGAGCTCCGGAAGACAATAGGGCCGCATTGTTCCACGAGAAATTAAGGATTATTCGACAGCTTTTAGGCTGTTCTAAGCTGACAAAAAAGCAGACATGGCGACCAAAAAATTGTTTTTTCTTCATTTAAAAAACTTCCCACAGTCTTGCCCACTGCAGTCCAGGAATAGCCTAGTTTCTATTGGAATAGCTGAAATCTGATCTTTTCGTAGAGCTAAATAATCAAAATAGCATGAGTATGTGGATGTACATGACAAAACGTGACCATTTGGCTCTCAGGCACAGTGTGCGTTGAAAACCTAGGCTCTAAAAAGCGCAGAGTGATCTTCCTCTCACAGATTCTTTTTAGTTATCCATTTGCATCTGTGCCAAAAAGTATAATATTCCAATAAAGTTAGATGATTTTCAAATTTTAATATTCGGTTTCCAATCTTGTCGATCTTCACATTGTAGAGTTTTTTGTTCTACAACGCCAACCTCAGTCGACTCTCGGATAACTCTTACATGCTACCTCACAATTTTATCCAGTTGCAATTTTTCGTCGATAAAATATGAATTTGTGTATAACATAACCTTTAAATTGTTCCAAAAGAACTTTTTCGTTGATATTGACTTTCTGAGTTGGAACATTCAATTCTAATAATTCACCTTTAAAGGAAATGCAGAACTTACACACTCATGTTAACTCATTCGCCGGAGCATCTATCATGCACACTCATTGCAATGGCGGCTACAACCACAGGTGCTTCGGCGAAGAAGTAAGATTGGGTTCACACCCCTGATCCTCGCTTTCTAATTCATTGTAAAATTTATGAAAAAACAAACCACTTCGTTTTTAACAGTTTTTATCAATATTTATCCTTCTTTATGCAAGAAGGAAGAACAAAAGCCTTTTTAAGTATTCACGCTCAACTGATATTTACATACTTGAATGCGACAAATCAACAAAAGAACCAATTCTTTCAGGTGTGTAGTGAGCGATAACGGTTATAAATAACAGCCTTTTCCAGATACTGCGCTTGTCGTGAAAATTTGAAACTTGGCCACTCCAAATTTTTATCAAGCTATTTATCATTTAGGAACCCCAGAGAAGAAAGGAATTTTTTCCAGAACCTCTCATACGGACGGGTGTTTGAGCTGCAGCAGTCACACACTCGATCTGGCTCCCAATATGACAAAATGCTGCAATTATCGGCGTTCGAATCTGTAAGGGCCATTCTGGCTGAACTGGAGCCTGAGGTGAGATGTATTGCCTGGGCTGCCAGAGCTCCGGCCTTCGGCACAGGGTTGCCAGATGTGGCTAATTTTAGCCAAAGTGGCTAATTTTCATGAACTGTGGCTAAGGAAAATTTTTGAGAATTAGCCACCCTAATTTTGGCTAATTGTGGCTAATTTACTGATTGTTAATAATATTTATTTAATAAATACGACAGAACTACGCTAATTCCTAAATTTACCGTGTTTGTTCCCGAAATGAACGGTAATGAAACGAGTTGTGAGTTTTCATCTGCACACATGCAGATGTGTGCAAGTTATAAAGGCCCTAAAATGCTTCATCACTCGAATAAAAGATTGGTTCAAGGTTTCTTGGAGCCTTATTTTGAACTGCTTTTCAGAAAATCTACAATGCCTCAGAAAGAGAAGGATGTCATTAAAGAAAAATGTATTAATGCTGTTATAGAGGCAAGCAGACAATTAGAATGTCGCTTTTTGGATGGCCGTAACGTGAAGAGTCTTCACCTTTTCATACCTGAAAAAGTGCTACGTCAAATGTGATAAAATTTTAGGGATATACCCAAATCTTTTCATGCCCTCAAAGTATTATGAGGTCTGCAAATTGAAAACGAGTACGTAAATTTTCTTCATATATACTGAAAAAAAGAGATCGAAACAGGAAGCATACCGTATGATCCAATCGAATTTTGGGCAATGGTTTTCAAGCCTGAAAATGCGCTTGGAGAAAAATGTTTTACTGACATTGGTCAAGCGATGCCCAAACTTTTCTCAGCACCCGTTAGTAATGCATTTGTGGAACGCATTTTTCATTTGTGACCAAGCACAAGATATCATTTGTGACCAAGCACACCAAGCACAAGATATCAATGAAGTTGACCAACCAGGAAGCAGCGAACATAATTCAGAAAAACAATTTTTACAAGAATTTGAAAACACTGCCATGGAATCAATTTAATAAACTCAACAAGATAAAATATTGGTCTATATCTTTGATTATAATTATGTTCAAAATAAAAATACAAGTGGCTATTTGTGGCTAATTTTCTGGGAACATTTGGCTAAAAGTGGTGCATATCATCTGGCAACCCTGCTTCGGCAGCCCAGGTGAAAATAACTCTTCGACAGAGCCTTCCACTCGTCCTGAAATCACGAAGGTAAGGAAAAAGGCCTGTTTTTGAAGCTCTTCATTGATGTCTGCAAATGTGCGAGACCGCCTTAAGGTAGGAAAGTTGTGAGGGTGCAATGCTGGGGAAGCTTGAAGCCTGTCTGTTGTCTTGAGAAAGCGAGCTCAAGTATTTTTTTCTGAACGTCAAGATCTCGCTTTTTTCTGTAGCATGTGAGTTTTTTATTACTACTACCCATAAAGTCTTTTACCTTCCGTACTCTGCTAAGTCCCAGTGTACAATCGTAAAAAATTGTTTCCCCATTGCTTCATTTTTGATGAGCATTTTTGTGCAGCATGTTTTTACGTCGGTCGACGATGTATTAATTCCTTATAAGGGGAAAATAAAATCAAACTAATGATAGAAGGACTGTTGTTCCCTGATGTGAAATCTTTACTCATATTATTTTTCAGAACTTGTTTCGCGTTCATCCTTAGCAAATAGCGCAAAATGTGGAGGAGTAAGCTCGCAAGTAAATTAACGGATCATTGTTCTCTGAAAATAAAAATTCAAAAGTTGAACATCATATAATTTGATATAAACCTCATAGTGTTGTATAAATGTCGTAATGCAATTTCAATAAAACCTGAAGCAAATAGGTTTACTTAACCGATGGTCGATGTACCAGAGTTAAAAACCTAGCAGTTACTGGCGCTCAACACCTTTGCACAACTTTCACTCTACTTAGTCACCATCAACAATAGATTATTCAAATTTGTGTGCGTTACCTAGAATCATACGAAATTGATACGAAACAAAGAGCACTTCATTATCGATCAATCATACCAGATAAAATTTCTCCTCCGTTAATGCTCCACACGCACATACTGTACTCGGCATCACATACCCAGCCAGCAGCGCGCGTGTTCACCATGCCACGTATATACTCCCAATGTTTAGGATACCTTAAGGCAAAAATTTCCGTGTCTAAAGGCCCGAATACACGAACGCTCATCACCGGCACCGATCCTTATGAGAGCCGCTTAGCCCCACCCAATGCAGCTAAGCTCCACCCACTGCAAGCCAAAATGACCCTAATTTCGTGAGCGGCACCGATCCTAATGACCGTCACCGGCATATCAAGCATGTTAGATATTTTCCCTAATCAGCGTCAATTACAATGAACGGTGACGGTGAAGAGCGCGCGTGTATAAGCTCGGCAGTGACCGTTCACGCTCACTGCTTACTGGTGAGCGGGGCTTAATGCCGCTCATGATGATCGGTGACGGTGAAAAAAGCGTGCGTGTATTTTGGCCTTAAGATTACCGCCCACCCACAGACCCGCGTTACGGCGCGCGGCTCAGAGGACGACTGAAAATCGATGTGCAAATTTATACGTGGAAGGCTATCCGCAATTCATGCCGGATGTGGCCAAATTGACATCTTATGGTTTTTAAACTTTAAACTTGACAGATAGAATGAGATTGGGTAAGGCTAGTGAGCAATAGTTTATGTTAGGTCGGTTTTCGTTCATTTAAACTAAAAGGAAATTTTATTTAAGAGGCAAACATTTAGGTTCAGGATCAGGTGAAAATTAAATTTCTTCGGTTAATTTCTGGGTAAGTTAGAAAAATTAACTCGTTGACTCAGGTGTGGGACAAATGTGTCCCACTAGGTAAATTGTTCACGTACGCACCCATGTAAATGTAAAACATTTCAAATCATTTCGCGGCCTCTTTCTCAAGGAATTTTATGATACGATGACAATAATTTCGAGCACTTATATTCTGTACATTCCTTACAAAGGATGGAAACTTATTCAAACAGGTAAGCCGATTTTACTGTATTTCACAACCTAACTAAATCAACTTTGCGGCCCGCACAATCGTAGTCAACGTGTTAACGTTGCAAATGATTTCAACGTATAAATGTTGAGAAAGAATTAACAGCTCATGAAAACCGTATCACATTGGAATGGGTTATTTCCAGCGGATAATGATAAGTTTCATCATAATTCTCCCTCTTTCAATTATTATTATTATTTAGGAAAGTCTTAGCCTCCCTTACCACGACGAAGATGTTCAAAGAGAGGAAGGATGAAGGCACCCTTTAGTATGGAGTTGAGGGAAAGCGGAATCTACGTACAAAGTGCATAGAAACAGTAAGCTAAGAAAGAGGTTCATGAAACAAGAAAAAAGTTGAAGAAGAAAGTAGTAGGTGCTGAAAACAGGACAGCAGTGAACCGAAAAAGATGGTCCGTAACAAAACAAAAACTTATTATTCTATTTCAACAAAAAGGAAGCCTACATAACCTTTAGCTCAGGCCCTCACATAGTCCCCTGGGAGCGCTAATTCCCATAGATACAACAGTTGTATCCCCCTGAGGAATCCGTCTTTCAATTTAATTAATAATCATTATGCAGCCTACTTTTATCGAAACATAAATTTATATCTCATACTCGCACTCAAACCCTGATTGTTCAAGTAAAAAATCAAGTTATTTGGTAAAGATTATTGCGCTCTTTCAGAAATTGTGCTTAGTTTCAAGTTTTAACACGTTAACTGCTGTGACTTAAACTGAAGTTCAATATGCAATTCAAATTTAAAGCCAGTTGTGGTGATCAACTTTGCAAATATCAAACATTAACTGGATCGTGCTTTCATTTAGCTTTCGTTGAGTATTAATAAAAATGAGTTAGTGACTGCAGATTAGTCAGCAGTACTATGAAAATCACCTAAGTGACCATCGGCGGGTCACTTCGCAGGAAATGTGTTAATTTAGTATATTTCTCATTGCTCGAATTATTTTTTCTTAGATTTGAATAAAGAGTGTAATTCAAGGTATCGTTCTTTTTTACAATTTTTCACGGTACTTTTTCAGATTTAAATAGTTTCTAGTGCAATGCCCGTTACCAATGACCACAATGGAAAATAAGAATTGGTTAATTCTAGCTTTAATGATTCTCGAGGAGAAGGAAAAGTGGTAGCTGTTGAAAATTGACCCTTTGCAGATACCATTGAACTGCCTCAACATTTGACTGTGAATTCAAAGCAGGAAATGATTGACTTTGTCTTTGGAAATATTGGCATCAATTTTGAAAATAATCTATGGATTTCTTCAAGAGCAATTCTAACAACTAAAAATGAGGACGTTGACCATCTTAACAACATTCTTATGGAGAAACTCCCGGGAGCTATGGTTGTCCTGAAGAGTATTGATTCATTTTCTGATGAAGACAAGCAGCGCTGTACCCGCCAGAGTTCTTAAATTCGCTTGTTTTTGTCATTTCGCGTTGTTCATCCGATAGTCTTCGGCGTCTTTCCTACTGTCGAAGTCTTGCTGCTAGAGAAGCAGCAAGACTTAAGGTTAGACACGTTTCTATCCATTTTGGCTTTTTTTGCTGAAATTTTTTCTGAAATATCCTCTATTATCTCTTTGAAGCTTTTCAAAGAAAATCATAATTCCGAAAACAATAACTCAATTTCCAAAATCTTTGGCTTAACACTAAGTGGTAGCCAGGTTACTGGTCAAACTAATTAAAACATTTCTTTTCGCATTATCAATTAAAATATCATTGCATCATATTGAATTTCAGCAGAAAAAATTCTAAAGTAAATTTATTTTTGTAAAAATAAACCGATTGTTAATTCTGGATACAATGATGGAAGTGAAAGGGAATTGAATTACCACAGAATTTGATGCAATAGACTGATTCCTTGTATTTCTTTAGCTTTATCCTTTTTGTTGTCAAAGCTATCGATTCGAACGGTGTGACACACGGACATGCGTACGGAGGGACAGACGCGGCTATTATAATATTGATTTCTCAGATACATCAACATATGTGTGCACAGAGTGGATGCTCAAAATGTGTTCCTATTATATTACCCAAAATATTTTAAATGCATGAAATAGGAGACTATGACGTAGAACATCGGAAACGACAAAATTCAATGTTTTCTTACATATCTGGTATACCCTCCAAATCATCATCACTATTATAAAAGTAGCCCCGACCGTCCGTCCGTGTGACCTTCTCTTCTAATCGATAGCTTTGATAGCAACAAGGATAAAGCTTAGGAAATAAAAAAAATTATTCTATTGCATTATTTACTCTGGCGATTCAATTCCTTTTCACTTGGATTATGGTATCCAGAATACGCAATCGTCATATTTTTACAAACAGAAATTTTCTTTGGAGCTTTCTCTGTTGAAATTCATTATGTTGCTTTGATATTTTTAATTGATAATGCGAAAAAAAATTAAATTCGTTTAACCAGTAACCTGGCTACTACTTAGTATAAAGCCCAAGATTTTGGAACTTGAGTTATCGTTTTCGAAATTGTGATTTTTTTGAAAAGCTTCGAAGAGATAATAGACATTTCAGAATAAAATTTCAGCAAAAGAGGCCACCATGGATAGAAATATAAGGGAGAAATAGCACGACTACGACAGCAAGAAAAACGCCGAAGACGATCGAATGAACAACGCGAAATGGTAAGAGGAAGCAATGCTGCTCGCCAACGAGAAGCTAGAGCTAAATTGACCCTTGAACGGCGTTTGAAAATTCTACGGAATAATGCAGAGCAACACCGAGTAACTAGAGAGAGCTTAACACATGAAAGATACAAGGAAATTCTTCGGCATAACGCTGGACAACATCGAGTGGCACGAGAGAATTTAACTCAAGAAAGAAGGGATAAAATGCTTCATACTAATGCCGACCAGCACGTGTGCACTAGTAAGCATAAACATCAAGGGTGCATGAGAGAAGATTATTGTAATCAGCAAACATGGCACAACTGATTCTAAAACAGCGCAAGTTCATCATCGAAGAAATGACGAAAATTGGATCCATCGTTGGGACTCAGAGGAAATTCTTCTTGGGATACCGATTCAATCCTAGCAAACTAACGATTCAGATGAACTACCGAAAGTGGCAATCCCAGTCTATTGTGAGAAACATTAAAAAATGAAGATCTGGAAGAAAAGTTTCCAAACGCAAGGAAAATGAGCATTTTGAATTGTAATCACAGCGGGCATTTTGAATTGTAGGCCCAGCAAAGTAAAATAAAAATTAAAAATTAACTCCTTCTTTCCAATAATATTAGTTTTATTTTTCTATCCTGTCTGTGAAAAAGGTTGTAGCAATTTTAAAAGGTATACACTTTTAGTACCCACCCAGTATAGACTCCAAAGAATTGTCAATGCTTAATCGTGAATAGTCAGTATAATATCTAGTCCAATGATGAAGCTAGCAGCACCCGTGGAAATTCCACGGAGAATGCGATCATTAGCCTAGGTGGACATGTGAAAATATTCGTCAACATTACCTAACCTATGCTAACCTAACCTATTCTAACCTAACCTATCCTAACTGAATCTATCCTGATAAAATATCAAACATATCAATGCACGTAAAAACAACCTTTCAATTTTTCACTTAGGACTTCGGCATCCATGATACCGCTAACATGGACAAAAGCGTAACGGACGGACTAATTAACTAACTAACTAAGGAAGGAACAAGCAGAATATTATATAGGTGTTTACAATTAGTGTATATTCACGCATTTCCCTCCATTGAATTCAAAGATGAACATGAACACAAACAGCTTCGTAACAGCTCTCGTTACAGAGATAGTGGCATGCCATTATTTTGAATTGACGATCTAGATCAATTGGGGACATTCTATTTTCTGGTGTAGTCACACCTCTAGCTGACATAACACAACGTTCTGCTGGGGTTTGTAGGTTATAGACACAATATGTTGTTGCAGTAACTGGGATCTTTAACTGGTTTTCCGCTTACCCATGTCAGACTTCAGTTTTTTGGAGTATACTTTTGAATATAAATTTAATTTTTGTTTTGACAACAATTTCCTTGGTTAAATATAATATGATGCCTCTTGCGAAAACTGCCGGTCAACTTTATTTTAGTGTGAAGGATGGGGATCAAGATAAGTCATGGATTCCTTGCAACGCCTGTTCAGTTATGCTACTACAATGAATGAGAAATTAAGATTTTTTACTGGCCTATGTTTTAACGGAAGCTTACAAATGAAACATATGACTCCTTTTTCTGATTCACTCTACCTCAAAAAAAAAAAATTTCAGCGAAGGACTGAGGAAGAGTTCAATGTTCGAATAGTCCATATGTTAAACGAGCCATTTCGTTGCCAAGTACTTCACCAGTTTCTATTTCTCTAGACCGTTGGGAGCGTGTAGTGAGAAAATGAATACCATGTGGATGAAAAAGAACGTAACAAGACGTCTAAGTTTGATCACTCTGATTTTGATAGAAAATATAATACCAGCCCAGACTGAGTCCGACGGAATCGAGTGACCTCATTGGAAACCTTGACTTTTCTAGGGATAAGCTAGAACTTCTAGGGTTCTTTTTTCTTTTTTCTTTAGTTGATGTTTATTGGAGCTTCGAAGAGGTCTCCATGCAGCTCCACGGCTGAACGTATATATATATGTTTCTCTCGTCAGAGCTGGGTCTGGTTTGACAGAAGGGAAAAAAGTTTCACTATGCAGAACTTGGAGTTGTTCATTAATAGTATTGCAGGTCAAGATTATAATTGTCACGCAATGGAGGTTTTGTACATAATACACATTCAAACGCACTGAGCAGCCTAACCCCATAGGGGTTTCAACTGCCCACACATTTATGGCCGGACGCCTTACCCACGCTGAAACCCCCGAGGTACCAACGCAGTGCGCCCGGCCATATTGCAGTTTCCTCATCTATAATCTTCCAAGACGATATCACGCCTGGCTATCGAATGTTACTACACTACACATTTCAAACGTTCGTTAGCTCTCAGTATATTTCACTTTTTTCCCACCCCTTACTTTAGATGTACTTTCACAGAATTGGACAAACAAGGCACAGTACTTAAGTGTATGTTAGTAACTAGGGCATGCCTTAACTTGTGTCACACATGAGTATACCGGGCTTAATTGAAGGTCCAGCCTGGGACGGTGCAGCCTGGAGCTTCCTGATACCAATGTGGCAATTTCAAATGAAAAATTTACTCTACTGATACTGATTAACAAAGGAAACTCCTGTGGACAGGACTCTGAGGGAGAAAGAAAAGGGAGTTAATTTACAGCTATCAATGATGTTGATGGAGAGTGAAAATTCTCTTTACATAAGACAGTGCCGCAAGTGCCCTAAAAATACATAGCTATCATCGAGCAACAGAAGTAACACTGCGTAGAGGGCTTCCATCCTCCCCCATCATTGAGCTCAAAAAAAAAAACAATCTGGGAGCTGACATATTCAGTTAGTGCCCATGGGTGGTAGTCACATATTAGTCTACTTTCTCAGAGTGAATAGGTTATGAAAGATGGTAGAAATGATATGGTTCTATTCATGGGATGAGGAAACATGACAGACAAGAACATGAGAACAAACAATAGCTGTATAACATAGTAGAAATGATACTTCTAGCAACAAAGGCAATAATCTTAGGTAACAATTTTCAAATGGCATTCAAGGCATTCGAGTATCTCAAGAATTTGGCCACTGCATTAATTATTTGTTCTTGTATTGGAGCTTGGAAAGGGCCTCCTCCAAGGATATTTTTCAATGATAGAGGTACTCTTAAAGTAGCAAGTGTGTTAGTCAGATTAGTACGTTCCAAAGCTCGCAGAGGACATGACAGCAAAAAATGATCTATAGTCTCTACATTACCACACGGACACAACGGGCTATCAACCACTCCAAATCTAGCTAAGTGAGCCCTGACACCTGCATGACCAAGACGAAGTCGGGCTATAGCTGTCTCTACACTGCGATTTCTGTGATGGGCCCATGGCCACCATCCTACTGAGTCTCTTATTTGAGTAAGGAAGAGGCCCCTCCCTGTGTCTCTCACATTATTTTGCCACCAACTATTCCAGTACGCAAACAGAAGATCATGAATCAAGCTCATCGTTTCTTCCTTGGAGGCAGCAGTAATTGTACGGTACCGTAATGAGTGGGCTTCCTGGGCAGCACGGTCAGCTGCTTCGTTTCCTGCCAGGTTCTTGTGTCCAGGCACAAACTGCATTTTTACATCATGGGATCTGCTCAGCATGAGTAAGTTGTTTTGGATTTTAAACACCAGCGGGAAGTAATTTTGGGGTTTCCTGTTCCTTATCAAAAATAAAGATGCTCGTGAATCAGTAAATATTGCTATTTTTTCCCCATGAAGCACAATATTTTGCACCCATACCAGAGATTCAAATATGGCGTAGAGCTCTGATTCAATTACTTGAATTTCCAGGCGGAGTTTCCAGTTTAGGAGCACACCTCTGCTCGGGACTACTACTGCTGATGATGTAGACCAGGCCGGCTCGGTTACCCGTGATCCATCAGTGTAGATGGTGATGAACCCAGAGAACTTAGTATTAATTAAATCCTGAAAAAGTTGTTTCACCATGTCAGGAGTTATAGAAGAAACGGGATTTGATGCAAAATCTGTGAGTATGTGCTCTTCTGCATTATACCAGGGGGGCAATGGAGATATTAGTGGAGAGGTCAGAAGTTTGGGATAGCTCAGGCTGAAATTAGTAAATATGGTTCTGGTTTTAGAAACAAACGAAGGCAGAAGATTGGTGGTTCGTAGGGGTTCTGCGATTTGGTGGTGGGCTTACAGAGGTCATGGATTACAGGGCATATCGGAAGCTGGATCAATCTACAGTAATATTTACACATTACCAGTTCTCTATGAATATCCAGAGGAGGGATATTTGACTATACCTGTAGAGAACTGATTGGTGTAGTTCTCCGGGCTCCCGTAGCAATTCGGAGACAGTTATTCTGTAACACATCAAGCTTAGACAAGACAGAAGGGGCTGCAGTCGCGTACACAGGAGCCGCATAATCTAGCCGACTGCGAATCAGAATTTTATACAGTTTGAGCAGGAGCATACGGTCAGATCCCCATTGTCTGTGAGAAATAGATTGCAGGAGGTTAATTAGAGGAAGACATGCTGTTTTAAGATGGGCAATTTGGGGTTCCCAGCGTAGTCGAGGGGCGTCCAGTACAACACCGAGGTACCTGTAATGAGGAACATATTCCAGAGGTTGGCCATCAATGTTGATGGGGTGAGGAATTATTCGTTTATTGGTAAAGCACATTAATTTAGTTTTCTGGAGGTTTAAGGTCAATCCCCATTGTTTGGTCCAGTTGTAGAAAGAGGTGATTTGGGACTGCAGTCTTGCAGTGGCTGTTGCTATGTCAGAGTGACTAGTAAAGAAGCTAACATCATCAGCATATTCAGTGGCATGAACTCCTGTCTCCGAAAGGATGTCTTTCATCATCACATTGAATAGCACAGGAGACAGAATTGCTCCCTGTGGGACACCAGATTTTGCATTTTTGCCTGTTGAGAGCTCTCCCTCAAAAAGGACTTGAAAATTTCTCTCATTGAGGTACTCCCTTAACCACCTGAGCATTGCCCCTCGTATCCCGCACTGGCTTAGCTTGTACAGCAAACCAGTGTGCCAAACTGTGTCAAAGGCACTGCTGAGGTCACAGAATACCACCAGTATTCCTACATTCCAGAGCAGTGCGAATGGCCGTCTCTATTCTAACAACCTGATCTAAGGCAGACATCCTACTACGGAACCCAGCCTGGGTTGGTCGCAGGAATTTGTTTTGCTCAAGAGTATAGTATATGCGTTTGTTAATCATCATAGATTCCAGTAGCTTGACTGTGCATGACAACAAAGCAATGGGGCGATAGGATTTCACACTAGTTAGAGGTTTGCTAGGCTTCAAGGTGGGTATTATGAGACTGGACTTCCATTCCTTAGGGATAGTTGCATTCTGCAGGCTTGAGTTGAAAATAGACAGCAGCCAGAGTTTGTGTTCAGTAGGGAGGTTAGCAAGGAGTTTGTTGTGTACTCTGTCAAGGCCAGGAGAGACAGGGTTTAGAGAGCTTATGCACCGATTCATTTCGTTGAATGAGAAGGGTTCATTTATCGGACTGGTATGTTCTTCGCTCAAGGCAAGAGCTAGGGGTAGGAGGATGTAGGTTGGGAATGGACGAGGGACTGGAGATGCAAGAACTTTTTCATAGTGGCATGCAAGTGCATTTGCTTTAGCATTAGCGTCAGTGATCATGTTACCAGGAAGAATGAATGGACGGGATTCTCTCTTGAAGGGATTTTTTAAGCATTTAACTCGTTTCCAAAGTGTACCAATGGGAGTTTCAGAATTAATTGAGCTACAAAAATTAATCCAGGAATTCTGTTTAGCTTGCTTCACCTCCCATTTGACCCTTGCAGTACAGCGCTTGAAAGCTATTAGGTTTACGGGGGTGAGTTGGGATATTAGGACTCTTTTTGCTGCTCTCTTGGCCTCAACAGCTTCGGCACATTTTGATGTCCACCAAGGTTTACTGTAGCGTGGATTTACAATTTCCTTAGTTTGTGGGAAAATTTTACAGCTAGTTTCCACTAGACATCTCGTGAAGTTACAGCTACTTACTTGAATATCTGGTGTGTTGTCAATTCCCACCTGCCGCAGTGTAGATTTCCACTCAGCCCAGGACCCCCTCTAGAACAGCCAGGATGGCCGCCTCTTGAATTGAGTGGTGGATGGAGTGATGCCTATGCGTGTTGTTACCGAGTAGTGGTCGCTGCCCATGTCTTGCTCTGTGTTTACATCTGCAATGGGCTGCAGGTTTGCTGAAATTAAGGTCAAGTCAATAGTAGAAAACGAGTTATGGTATACATTATAATATGTGGGCGTTGAGGGAGGGGTAAGCAAGGCAAGAGAGGGATCATGAGTTAATAAATGCTCCAAATTCCTACCAGTAGTGTTTGGTGGTTTGCTTGTTTCCCATAATGGACTATGGGCATTAAAATCTCCAACTATTAGTCGTGAAGGTTCAAGCTGGGAAAAGTAGTGCTGAAATTCAGATGAGGCAATGGAGTGATTGGCACTATAAACATTGAGTATTGAGAGGGGAGATTGACTGTTTTTAATAAATAGGTTTATCCCGATTACTTCTAACTTGCCCTGCGGGTAAGGATGAAGGTTAATTTTAACATAAGGAGTATCACTTCTGATCAGAACAGCAAGGCCACCCCCAGCCTGCCCGGCATCTCTGTGGTTATGTATTGAGGTATAGTTGATAAAATTTGGGCTGTATTGAGCATTCAGCCAGGTCTCTGTTAGGCAAACCACATTGGGTTTGTTTGCATACAAAAATAACTTGAAATTGCTTATTTTATTTTTGAGTGAATGGCAGTTCCACTGGATTACTTTTGTTTCTTCAGAGGACATTTGGTTTGAGTTGAAAAGGAACTCAGACTGGAAATTCCATTTTTTACTGATGGCTTGTCTTTAGAAGGATGAGATTTTTCCACAATGCGGGGCAAGGGCTGAGCATGGGCTCTCTGGTTCTTTTGCTTGCCTTGCGGTAAATGACTTCCTATTACTGGGGATGACATCACATTATCAGGAGCATCCTCATTCAAGACAGAGCTTGGTCTCTTAGGTGTCACCTTGTCAAGACACTGTGCACGTGTTCCCACGAGGCTAGAGGCTGAGTCAAGCTGAGTTGGTTTTGTAGAGAAACTTGCTAGCTGAAATGTCTCTTTAACAATTTTTGTAATGATTCCAGTTGTGTGGGACTCAGAGGTAGCAGTTGTGTTACATAAAGGTAAGAGTTTTGCCAATAGTTCACTGAATTGTAAAATTGGAACATCCTTAAGAGTAGTTTCTTTGCTGTCAGCACAAGTTTAGGTACCAACTGAGCTATTTTTTGGAGACTCAACCTTGTCTCCGCCTCCAGCCCCAGCTACAGGACGCAATACCATAGGTTGCTCAGTTGCTGCTCTGCTGCTATAATCAGAAGGAGCATTTTTATTCCGCATAAGTTTGAGAGCTTCACTGTATGAGATCTTGTTCACTGTTCGTACCTCCTCAACTTGTTTAGCCTGTTTGACTACAGAGCATCCCCCATAACTAGCCGCATGGCTGCCTCCACAATTGCAGCATTTGGGCGTACCTTGAGTAGGACAGTCCTTCACGTTGTGGGGGCCACTGCAAGCACCACACCGTGGAGAGCCCCTGCAGTTTGCAGCACTGTGGCCAAATCTCTGGCACTTGAAACATTGCCAGGGTCTTCCCACAAAAACGTTAACTTTGTAGCGTTGATAGCCTAGGTACACATAGGATGGAAGGGAACAGGTATTAAAATGAACTTTAAACATGGAGGTTTTGGTTTTTTCTTTACCTTTAAAGATTCTTTCTGCAGTAGTGATGTCATAGCCTGCTAGGGTCAATGCTTCAGTCAAGTCTTCATTGGTGGTATCTTCTCCAAATGGTCCAATTACTCCCAATGACCTGGTTTGATTGAGAGGCAATCTACATTTTACTACCCAAGTGCCTATTTCAGTGACAGACAGGAGGATAGGAAGATCTTTAGTAGCACTTTCATTCAGTGTCATTATTAGTAAGTTTTTCTGAAAGTTTTTAGTCATTCTGCTGATACCTGCTTTGCCTAGAGGAGAATTTGCTAAGGCTTTGCTCAGGGAGATATCATTAGCAAAGAATTTGGTGACTGGACGATTGTCAGCAACAGGTTCTATGATGATAACACATGGCTTCTCTGCCAGTATTTCTTGCCCTTGGCTATCTGAATCTTGAGGGCCAACTTGATTTATAGCTCTTTGAGCTGAGGAAGTGAGGGCCTCGGGATTTGAGCTGCCTATTATCTGGCCACCTTGCTGGCAACATCCCTCAAGATCTGGGTTTTTAGGACTTGAGATGAGTTGGGAATTTTTTCCCACATTTAGGTCTACCTGATTTGAAGTTGAAGAATTTGACTGATTTTGGTCCACAGCCATAAGCACTTCTCCTGATAACTGGAAATCAGAAGTTGGAAGTGAAGCTAGGTTAGTTGAAAGAGGGGGCAAAGAAGGAGAGTCCCCCTCCGAGTCTCCATCTGAGGACCCAGAGGTGTCATTCCCCTTCCTTCTTTTCTTATGTCTCCCCATACCGTGCTGGCAATGAAGCAGACACACTCGAAAAAAGAAATAAGAAAAACAGATAGACACTTATTAAGTTTTTAATTGATGAATACTTGACAGTTTACTCACGCTCTTGCTTGTCGACCGTCTCGTCTCACTCTCAACTTCTAGGGTTGAGTCCATAGCAACAGAATCTTGTCTAGCTTGCTGCCAGTCAAAATGCAAAAAAAAATCCGAGGTATCTTTTTATTTTTTGCAAAAACGACTATTTGGCTGTTTACCGGGAAATGAATGGGTTGATATAACGTTTAAATTCGAATTATGATCCAACTGAATGGACGCCATTCACAGACTCTTCTTAGCTTAGTTTGAAAGCTGTGTTACAGTATTCTTAATGGCGTCCAACATCTCCCTCCGATTCCTCATGGTTATTCAGTTCACATGTAGGACACCTGTGCGAACAGGACAGTCCTATTAAATTTAATCAAATATGCTGAAGTCGAGTGGAGCATCTGTGGCGATCGATAAATTTCTATGTTCTTAGGCATGCAACCAGGATTCACAAATTGCTGCTGCTGTTCACTTACGTGATCAGTAGGGATAGAAAATCACACAACTTTCAAGCAGACTGGTCTCGAAGAAAATTTTAACTCTCAAGAGCAAAATGTTGCTGTCAAGTCTCCCGTGGAAATAGAACATTTTTTTCTTCTGGGTTTGTTACAGAAGAAAAATTCATAGTTTGCTGAAAACTTTTGTCAACAGTGTGAAGCAGAAAGGACAGGCCTCTATGTACTTGAGGGACAAACTTTCATGATTGTATCATAGAGAGCTTAAGGAAGGTATTTTAAGTTAGGCCGCGAATTCATAAACCTGTGAAGCACACTGGGTTTGAACACGTGAGGGACCGGGGAAATTGGACGGGAATTAAGGGGAAGGAATGAGAGCTTCGGAAGCCATGAAAGAAGGTATTCTTAGATAGCTAAAAACAGGATGCACTCAGAAGGCTTCATTCACATAGTGAAAGTACTTATGAAAAAATAATATAACCTAAGGTGAACCTTGGGACTTAATATCCTTTCTTTCTACACCAGCAAAAACTTCTTCCCATCTCGACGCGCAGCTGTCAAATACAAACACTGAGAGATAACATGAGTTGTTCTGGATTTGTCTGGATGTTTGTGTTTTCGTTAGAAGGGACCCGTAATGAAAAAATATTCTAAATTTCTTTCCCTTATTTTTTTAAAGTGTCCTTTTCACACTTTGACCGCAGCGTGCGTCACCTGTGGCCACGGAGGGGATTTTATAATGCTACTGACCGATCAGCTGTCACAAACTCAATTTTAATGAATACTTCACTAAAGCTAAATGAAGGCATGATTCTGTTAATGTTTGCTATTTTCAAAAATTTTTACTACACTTGACTTTAAATTTGAGTTGAATATTGAACTTCAGTTTAACCAACTGCGGTAAAAGTGTTAGGTCACAGGTCAAATTAAATTTCTGAAAATTATTATATTTACTGTATAGTGCAGTTGAAGATCCCATCCTTGTTTGAATTACTGTGAAGCTGGTGTCCCTTATGATAGAGCGACGTTCAAGTACTCCAGAGTGTGGCACGGTCGGTTCGTCACGTTGATTAGGGTTGATCCACAACACTTGAACATAGTCAATTTTCACTTTACTTAAATTATCAGTTTAAAAGAAATGCATTTAGAGAAGCATCTGAATAAGTCTGAACAAAGTATTTAGTGATTGAATACTTTATATGAATGCTTATCAAAGCCTTCGTACAAGTGGTAGTAAAGGTTTGGAGACATAAATTTCTAAATCTGATCGTAGAAGTCCAACAGGTGTTACTGGCTCATCCTTTTCAAGCTGCAATCTCGATAGCCTCGTTTACCGCGGCCCAAACATGACATGGGTTCCTGCAGTTCAAAATTTTTTTCTGAAAATGACTCGTCTAAACGGTTTCCGAATAGCGTTAGACCAGATATAACAGTACTATATATTCAACGCAAAATAACCTATCGTTAACAATTGTTTCCTTCAGTTACTCAAATCGTGTTCATGTTTCATAAGAAATGCATTTGACGGTTGACTTCTTGCACCATAATAGTAAGCTCTCAGCCAAAGTGTCACCTAAAGCCCAGTTCAACATGAAGATTCAATATTTCACAAGCGAAGAAAATGAATTGAATATAAAGCAATGTTGAGTAATGTCCATAGACGACACGAATCGATGGCACTCTTTACATGATGCACTGAAGTAGAAAGAGTATCATGTCCGTCGTGCAGCATCTAAATCTTATCAGATAAAAAAGTAAATCACCTAGGGTTTCTTAACCATTTCTAAGCGAGAAAGTTTTCAATAAAACGAACCCTTTCATGTTATATCTTTATTTGAAGCAATATATGGGGAAAAAATCACAACATAAATTATGTGATGAGCTATAGCAATAAAAATGACTAATCAAGTTCGCATCCTCAAATACTTAGAACTAAAAATAATGATTGCTTCTTAAATTTTCAAACCCAAACAAAACAACAATAAAAACTTCGGATAAGTAATTATATTTTTCACGTAAATTTAAGATCTATTTTCGAAAAAATTCCATTAATAGTAGTAGCTACTTTAAACTAGGATTAAAGTCTATGCAGGCCATCTATTATCTATTGTATGAAACACACACACATTGCAGACCTGCTTTGAAGTATACAAGCTATGACTTTACACATGTCTAAGTGCACACACAAATGATCGGAGAAACCCGGTGTCCGTCAGCACAACTCGTTGGGTTACAGGATCTTTTGTCTCGTCAGAACACGACAGGCACCTTCTGGTTTTCAATGATGTATAAGGAATTTCGTAAAATAATATTGGTAGCACAACAATCATGACTGTGCGATGATGTGAGAGGCCCGATATTCAGCAGCGTTCGCTTGTAATGGTAGCCCCGAATCCATTAGATTTTCACCATTTATTGACTTATACTAACAAAACGCAAACGTTTCAGACCAGGAACCGGAAATTCCTCATGAACATTGCAACCAAAAAACAACCCACAAATTAAAACTCAACAACAAACTAATAACTCCAAAAGCTATTTGGAATTTAACAGCGCACGTTAGTGAGAGCAGCTTAGATCTTTTGTATTCATTTCTACTCGTTAAATAGTTTAGATAATAGAACTAGAAGTAAATCGGATCTTCTTGTATACAGAGTGTACTTGATCATGCGTTATATCGATGCCACCTGAATGGTGCAAATAATTCTAACACGAAAAGTAAAGTTGCGTACCTCGTAAGGTATTTGAAAACTACAGATATTGCATACCAAAAGAAATCTACACTATTTACAGGCATACTATGTAATATGCAACTAATTACATAATTTATATAACTCAAAACTACTTAATAAAATAAGACGTTCAACTGACACTCCTTTATTACACGAATGAAACATAAACTGGTGGAACAACGTACTGCAGAAATTCTAGACGCTGTATTTGCCAGGCGAGACGCAATTCTTATCCAAATTGAAGATTTTAGGGAAAACAAATAAAATGAATGCATTGAAATTTGATACATAACGTTTTTTTACGAGTCTGAAGTGAACACTTCACTTAGCAAAATTTTACTGCTCATCAAGCACACCAATCAGTTGAGCACGCATAACAATAAGGCACTTTAGTAAGCATACAATTCAGTGTACCATAGCAAAGCGCAGTCCAGCGATGTTCCAACGCAGAATATGAAAATATACGCATAGATAAATCATCGTAGAGCTCATAAGTACTTTTCTGCCGTCACGATTCCATCAGCATTAAACTGCTTCTGAAGTTCTGCTCCGGAGTCTCCCGTGCGGCATGCAGCTCTCCTGCAAAAACAAAAAAAAGATCGTCATTGGTATTGTATCAACTTAAGGTCAGATCTGACGTTTTCAATTACTAATTGTTGTCGGCAACGTACGAGTATATTGATTTTAGTGTAGCCTAACAAAAAAGATGGAGTAAGGACTTCAAATGAATAAATTTATGGAAAGATATCTGAATAGAATGAAAAGCTTCGAACAAAAATTAAACAAACGATGCATTTGATGACGTGATGATGCAAGGACTTTCACAGTACTTAGCTACCGGACGACGGGTTTTCAGTTTTGACTGAAATCAAAAACGAATCTTAGTGGCATGAATAAAATAGGGCAAATTTCTGCTCCCAACATTTCCAGTGTACAATTAAAGCAAAGTACCCTACATTAGAACGTGATCAACCTAAAATAACTGAAAAATCCCATGAACAAAACTGTCTACTTTTTGCCGAGACAGAAGCAATTGTTCAATGAGATCGGTCACACAAGTGCCGGGGAGTTATCACATTTCATCCCTCAATAACTTCAACTCCTCGAATGTAACCTTTATTTGTCTCATGCACCCCGTCTGGAGGTGTAAGAAGCACCTTTAAGAATGCGTCGACAAACTGCCCTGTCTCGTAAAGATTTCTTCCGAAATAATAAATTACATTCCACCGACACGCCCGCCCCCCGAGTGGAAATTTCCTTGCATACATAAAACGTGATTCTGTTCGGTATTAAGCCCGTGTGTTCTCTTCAGTCAGAAAGCAGGCACAACGTTTTGTTGGACTGTAGACGAGGTGGTGCGGTCCGCGCTCGTTGAGGCGAGAGCCTGTGAGCTAATCTCCGGTTAGGGTTACGTAGACGGACCCAACCTGTTCTCTCAAGCCACACTTTCCTTGTCATGCTGTCAGTTATGTTACGTTTTGATATATTATTAAAACTGCAAGACATTTTTTTCCTCCAATTATTGGGATAACTCTTGTCGGAATGATTGCCTCTAGATCCATGGATCCGAATAAGATAATATGAGCACCTGCTACATGTCCCTGAAGCTGGTATGTACATTGTACGTATATTGATTAACTATTAAATAAAACCGAAGTCTATGTTGGAATTTACCGTTTTCGTCATCCTTCTTATTAAATATGCTATATCATGACCATGTACTGAAAATTAGTTGTCACAGAAAGTAGAGTTTGTTTAGTGAATACCCGGCAAATCACTTCTGAATTTAGACGCGTCACCTGAAATAATTAATATGTCCGCTGCAACTAAATCTAAATATTTTAAATAAATCAAATATTTTACACAAATTCAGAAGAAACACTGACACAACAGAGGACCTCGTCCCAAATGCGTATACAAACCTAGCTTTACACTCCCATGTATGCACAAAGCCATCAGCGAAAATGTCACGTACAAAATAATGTACACGTGTATATGTTCGTGTGCGTGCACGTAAGTAGGTGTACGTGCGGGTGTACTTAGGTTGGTGAATGTATGCGTGCTCGTATGTGAGTGGGGACGTGTGAGTGTGGACGTGAGTAGGTTTGAGTAGATGTACGTGCATGTGCAGGCATCACTTCTCACCACATTTCATTTAGTATTGAATTATTATTACCAACCTGAACCGTTTCATTATTGGAGCTAGGCCTCAAGCTGTATGTTTTTTCTACTACATTTTAGAGAATGAAAACTTTATAGCATCTCTAAAACTAAATTGTATCTCGATTGGAAGAGCAAGGACGTTATATTTACGAAACCTCTCTACTAGTAATTATTATTACCATTGTTTGTGGTCGCTTTTCCGCCGCGCTCGCCAGCTAATAGCAAACGTGGACCTCCTTTGCTTTCGCGAAGCATTTTAAAGGAAATAGTATAGATTTAAAATGGGAGTGCAGCCTAGTTCCCATGGGTTTCAGCTGCCCACCTTCCTATACCGAGCGCCTTACTCTTGCTGAAACCCCTACCGGGCTAACAACGCGGTCCGCTCGGCGGAATTATTTCTATTTTGAACGAGGATGAAGCCTTAAGCTTAATGGCGGGTCTGGTTAATTCGTTCAACTTCAGAGGAGAGACATCTTCCCAGGATTCTCTTGATAAACTTATGCACTTCAGATATACTTATCTAGGATTCGAAGCGGTTCATAGTTGGTAGCTGAGCACACAAAGGACAAAGGCACGGTCACAATCTCGGGGGCACGAATTGCCAAAACACCTTCAGCACTCCATGACAGCCACGCCATATCAGAACGGCCAGATTGCCTCAGGCGCATTTGACGCAATTTTTTGATCGCTAAAACTATACAAAGGAGAAAATTCCTTCTTTCCCTCGTTATCCAAAGCTCAACTGCTTAAAGTTCACGCACGTGACACATGGATTATTCTTACTAATCATATATCTAACATGAAATCTCTACCTTATCTCTAAATCCTCTATAATCTCCAACACGAACCCTAAGCTTAGCTCACCAGTTCAAGCGTCAACTGCGGCTGTGGACTGAATCCTGTTCTCCCACTCGGCGATGAGGGCGCTGCGGCGGCGGTTCACCTGTGAGGGGAACCTGACATGTTCAAAGAATTCGGGTGTCGAGGCACAAAGTTCCCCATTAGAAATTTATGTTTCGTAAAGTATTTTCAGAAATAAAAATTACAGGAACGAGCCTCTCGTTCTTAAAAATTAAGTAATGGTCTCTATCATACGAACTCAATACAGTTCTGTTATTACGAATGGTAGCTCTACGTCAGAGAAATACACACCAAATGTCTCACAGACCAAATGAGTTTCGTTATTTTCACGTAGGTCAAAGTGGTTCAAAACCCTCTACGGGCTTACCTATCACACAAATGTTAGAAATGTTCACGTAAAACAATGGATTTGATTGCCACGCCTAAAATGACGCATATATTAATTTGACACTGATTTCGTCCTCCTACGAAGTCAGCCTCTCAGCATAAAACAAACCTTGACTTATTCTCGACTCATTTGGATTCCAATTTTCTCTTCCTATTTTTTATTCTAAATCTTGATACCTACTGCATCAACCTTATGAAAATGACACCCTCACAATGCTGTCGAGTAATCGCTCCTTATGAGTGCAAAATGATGCATTGTCTCTAAAGCATTTCAGAACATCAAGGTATCGTCTATCAATGATGATGCATAAATCAGAATTATGCAGAAATAGTACCAAAAGCTCATCATAGGGAATAACAGTTTGAAAAATAAACCAAGAGAAAGGCAACAATCAGTTATCAGACGCTCGGGGGATAAAAATTCAACTGCTGTCTGAAAACTAGCAGCGAAAGTCGAAACATCTTCAACCACTCATCTGCACTTGAGAGCAATTGAAAAGTGATGAAACTAGATATGTTTTTCACATGAACTGAACAATACAGCAAAAACACGCTTCGAACTACGCTCTTTATTCCTTTCGCGGCCAAAAAAAGCAGAGAACGATTCTTGCACAGAATACGATAAGAATTACATAGATAGTGTAAGACAACGGGGAGCAGTAGGTCAGTGGTTGGATGGAAGCGAATCGACAGACGATGGCATCCAAAATCCTCCTCTACACCCTAAACAGTGAATGGCCATCGTCAGTCATCTTTAAAATGTATTATTCGTTGCTAATTTTGGTCTCAGGGGAAAACAACAACAGCAACCTCATGCATTGGAGAAATTGAGAGTGCAAATCAGAAGTTGAACGATAAATATCCTGAACTTTTAAACAATTTATTTACGACAAGTGAGACATCAAATAGATTGTTTCTTCAGGCTATTACAATGGAGGCATTTTATTATAGCTACTTGT
Source organism: Morinoia aosen (assembly GCA_030386875.1). Lineage (NCBI taxonomy): Eukaryota > Metazoa > Arthropoda > Malacostraca > Amphipoda > Talitridae > Morinoia > Morinoia aosen. The sequence continues at coordinate 27,981,848 of CM059568.1, forward strand.
AGGCCTGAATAAGTTCAGCAACTTCTTGGTATCAACGCTATTTTAAAGTGTACAACTACAATTAGCCTAGCACACATAACTAGCCTGATATTAGAATTTTCATTCAATGAGTTCGCACAGAATTTGACGTTTAAGTTAATAATAAAAGTTGAAATGAGGCTAATGAAGAGAGTAACTTCTAGAAAAGCTTTAGATCCAGTTCATTAAACATGGTAAATTACTTCAAGTTGAATCACATAGCAGAGAAAATTTAAATTGATTACATGGTATCATTAATACTTTAATAAAAATTTAGATTCAAGATTCGTTTTGAAAGCTTTGTATGTTCTTTTCCCACAGCTTTCAGCAGGGATTTAACTCCACGTTTAGGTTTTAACAAAGTGGATACTGTGTTGACAACTGGTTTTTCAATGAAAAGGAAGAGCACACTTACTTTCATTTCGGGTTATTTGACAATGATGGCCAGTTGTGTGCATAAATAAGCATTAAAATCGGAAGCCTTACACACAGGTACTACTCACTTTTTTGACGCTGCCATTCTCAGAAATATCGTCAACAAGGTTAGGGATGGAGACAGCGGCCCTCATAACGGTGTCAGCGCTGTCCTCTGTCTCGGTGGCCGTGTCAGTCTCGTCTTCTGCAGTAGTGCTCCCCTGGTCGTCCTCGAACGGTATTTCGTTGAGGCTCATTTCCAGTAAGTTCGGTTGAGATCGAGCCGCCAGGTTATTGCTGCGTAGCCGCCTGCAACGCAAAACATAAATCAGCGCTGTATCCGAGAAAGTAAATTAATATTATACGCCAGATTATAAGTAAATTCAAGTCAGCCCAATAACAACCAAGGTGTTTCAAAGAGTGAGGCACCATTCAGTGTGGAGTAAACTGGGAACGGTATACCGGGAACGGAGAATCTATGTACCCACATGCTGCGTATAGAAACAGCGATATTTAAAAAAAATTATCGAACACGATAAAAGTTGAAGGAGAAAGTGATAAGTGCTGAAGAAGGCTAGCAGTGAACCGAAAAGCGGTGATCAACCGAGGACAAAAAACAAAATCTCTGAACTTCCCATCTTAACCTTAGAACCAAAAATTCCTATAAAAATAATAGTTGAATACCCCTGATGAGGGAGAAATAAAGTCATTGTCAACAAAAACACCTCATAACACTAGAAAAAAATCAAAATATTCATTTTACGAGCAACAAACTGAAGTAGTCACTACCGAATCAGGAAATAATTAAAGTAAGTTCAAAGCACTCAAATCTAGCCAGAGAAGACGTCACATGGAAGTTTTTCAAATGAATTTCTTCAAGAAAATAAAATTGATGTTATTACTTTGCTCTCAAGCAACTTGATGTGTTTGATGTTCAAGTTCACATCACCTATTTTTAATTGGGGAAACAATGGGAAGAGAAAAATTTTCTCCTCATATTTTACGCAATCTTGATCCATTGAGGTTTGCGTTGCAGTAACTAGTATTGACTCATGTTTTGGCGTTGCAACAATTTCTACAGGATGAACATTTCCTGTCACCATGAACCTCGGCGACTAAACACTGCATTTAAAATAAATACATCCCTTAGCACGTTTATGTTTTTTGCGACATCCTACAGTACTTTGAGCGGGTTTTGATTTCTCAACGGAAATACGGTAAAAGCATTAAACTTCCCAAAATTTTGACACCCTCTACCTACTTCTCCCTTCCTACACAGCATAACATGAGCATCCTAAACAACCTCAGAAAAAAGCTCACAAACTTGAGTGCATTAGACTAATGCGCCACCCAGATACTCTGCTTATTTTCGTGTGCTTCTTCCAAATAAAATCCTAGTTATTGTAAGTGATCATAAACACCTCAATCTTAACTCCTTTTAGCGGCTCCTGCACAATATACTTAAAATTAGCTTGAACTAGTTAACCGACTATTTTACATTTATTACAAATTTTCCCGCGAAAAAAACTTTGGTAACTCGTCTGTTACACACTACCGATAATGATTGAGGTAGCCAACAGTAATAATGAAATCAACAACCGGCACCAAGAGGATGAAATTCAACTTTTTCCAAACAAAAGGAGTGATACACTCGTAGCATCGCATCGAATACCCATAACTCACTTGAGTTCTTCTTCCCTTTGTTGCATCTCCCTGAGCTCCTCCTGGATCTTCTCCTCAGCCCCGACGACCCGCTTGTAGAGGTGAGGGGGAGGCGGCGAGGGGCCGCTGCGCACGTCGGGCCGCAGCTCCAGCGCCAGCTGGCCGCTGCCGTCCGTCGAGTCGTTGCTGTGCTGGCGCAGCAGCACTGGCTTCTGAGGACGAATCAGGCAGTTACACGCAATTCCTAAACCATAATAGAAAGAATTTGTACACATTTCTTCTCATAAGTTTGATATAAGCTGTTAAAAATAAATCATCATTTGAATTTCGATTTCGATTGTAACCCTTTGTTCTTTATAATTTTAATTTCTTTTCGTGGGACCTCCAGCCCAATCTTTCACATTCCTGATATATAACTCATAGTAGATCAACTGCAAACACACAAAATTACCCTTAACACATCAACATCCCTAAATGTCTTCCCCAGTATCAGCCTCAGGTAGGTCCTCTTCACATAAGCAGTACTATACTATTCATGCTATTCAGTTCTCTTGAAGAAAAAACGCAATCTTTGCCCTGTTTGCCCTACCCAGAAACATTATTTTCTTTTGTTGAAAACAGACAAATCCAAAACATATCTTCTGACTCATATTTTTGAAAAAACCCGCTGCGTAAGATTCTTAATCATTTAGCAATACACAGCACATAATGAGAGAGTCGCACCCTATTATATACTGAGGGAAAGTGGGTCACGGCACATTTTGCTGACATTCCTGTAAAAATATTTAAAATTTTTCAACCACATATAGGACAAAAATTACCAAGTACTGTCCCCCACATTCTTTCCACAGTAAAAACATAGAAATACTCATGTACTTGAACTGGCTAGCTTATTTATTGGGGTCATTGTGAAAGCTCGCCATTTTTTTCTATCGTAAAATATTACTCGTCAACTTGAATATTTGACAATTACGCCCGTAATGCACGTGATAAGTAAGCTTAGAGATGGTATGTAGTGTGAAGGCCCTTACTTTGGGCTGAACCCTCATGGGCCGCGTGGCGACCACTCTGCCCGAGCTGCCTCCGACCGGAGGAGGCGAAGTGAAGGCAGACGGAGTCATCTTTCCTCGAGATGCAATAAACTTTTCCATGAGGCCCTTGGGTCTCATTCCTGTGTTCGTAGAGGAGAGGGAACTCTGGGGCGAGGAGAGGTTTGTTGTGGACAAGCTCTTGGTGAGCCGGTTCATGGTAGATCCGCTGAAGTGGTGACTGTTAGTGAATCCGTTCGAGAGACCGTTATTTGAGGAACGACTGGAGTTGCTCAGGGTAGAGTGAGGAGATATCGTCGGGCTCTGGTGAGTGGAGGAGCTGCGAGAAGTTGATGTGGGCGACTTGGTGCGGACCTCTTGCGCGGTCGGTAGGTCGGCCAGGTCAGAGAGGCGGGTCACCTGGTCCAAACAAATAGCCTTACAATTCATTCACTGCGAATTTATAATACTGCTTGAAAAGAAAATGAATATATGCAGCAAAGACAATTTTTGTGACCGTCCCTAATATTTCCAGTGAATTCTTCTCTCGTTCATTGATACGTACCTCGCACATTAGCATGAAAAAGAGTAAAATCTTTAATAAAAGTTACTCCTATCAGCAAGTGATTTATGGTAATAGATTTACATAGCTGGAATTAAAGTAAACTAAAAAATTCCGACGGGCATAGCAGAAGATGAGAATAAACATGTAGATGGCAAGTCAGAGTAGAAATTTTCGACACCACGGCACAAATAGACTTGAGAAAAACCCTGCATTCTACCCGGTCGAGTTTTACCATACTAACTCAGGACTGTGATCCAGCTTTACTCTACAGTATCACGATTCAAAAGGGCATGAAGCGATCATACTACAGGAGTTTTATCACCCGAAAATTTTTTTCGCGAACCACTCAATAAATCAACGCAAAAAAAAAACAGTACTGAACACTCGAAAAAGTAACGCCAATTTACTCTCGTAGATGGCATTCGCGCGTATTACTACCGTGTCAACTCGAACAATGCGTTTGAATTGACCAGTGAGAGCTTATCAAGCAACACACCTTGTCATCGACTGTATCTTCGGAGAGAGTGAGCACTTTGCCGGCGCTCATGAGCTCCCTCTCTCGCTGTCCGTTCTCTGCGATCTCCAGCTGGATCCTGCTGGTGGCCAGCTGGTGCTGGGTGCCCTTGTTGCTCCCATCTAAATGAGAAATGTTTCTGGCTATAGAATTCCAATTGATGAAAAACCAGGAAATAAAATGATCAAGAATAAGTTCTTCAATGCTAACATTACCGAAATAAAGAAACTTCAACCAGTCCCTCAATATGGGTTAAATTTTTCAAGGAAAATTGAATAATACGCTATGTATTATTACACTTGATAAAACGCATTTGATTGGTAATGTGATCTGCTAAATGAAAATATTTTTCCTACTCATATAATGATTACCCTACATCGAAATGTATCTTATTCAGTAGATTCAATTTTATAAAAAATTAGGAAGCATGCAGCTGAACAGTTGAAAGACCCTATAGCACGCCGGTGACAGGAACCCAAAAATGAGGGCAAGAACAATATGAGAACACTTCCCCCCTGAGACTAGTAGAATAGCACCTTTGTCACCTCTTGAGTAAGATGCTAAGAAAAACTGTGAGCTAAATTATCCAATAGCCAACGCTGAATATTTAACGGTTACACTGAATTTCTGAGAACGCGAAGTACGATTGTTTGAAGTCTTAGAAGTACGATTGTGGAAGCGAATCGGCAGAAACAGCCTCAACAAGCGCTCTTCGGTTATTGTTAACGAGTTCCCAGTCAAAATTTTTCACAGGGACATTTATGATTTCGGCCTCGGCAATGGGCGGCTAAAATATAGTTCCAGCGAAAAAGTTAGATTGGGATATGCATGCATGTCTCCGAAAGTAGTCTATCAAAAGCGCTGAACTATCGAGATAACGGCTTCCTGACTAGCTTTTTTGTCTGTTAACTACATAACATATTAAAATCTCCAGGCTTTTGAAAAACAATTAAAGAAAATTAAGTTAGCATGCTATAAAAATACAATAGCTGGAAATAAGAGTCTTATAATAAGTTCTAGTCCTATGCTTTTATCTATTTTACCGTGAAAAAGCTAATGAGCCTATCCTTCTGCAAGCAATCACTGCTCTTACAAATCACTAAGCTCCTTAATTTTGAGTTAACATTGGACAACAATCTTTTTTCTTTGAATAACGCTAACAAGCAACCATGAATTAGCTTAAGCTCAAACTTTTGAAAAACACGAGAAATATCTATAACTTTCTACATAAGCAATTAATTTTCAGTACGTTTGGCAAATTTTGGGAACCCATTTAGAAATGCCTGCGAATATAGCAACATGCATCACACTGCCCAATCGCGCGCACTTCCTACGGCAGAAATCTTACTCGCAACTGCCGAGAGGGAGACCGACTGCCGGAGAGACGCGTGCTTGGCGACGCCGTTTGTGGTGGCGGTGGTGGACTTGGCGGGAGCCGAGGCACCGTTGAGCAAACCCTTCTCCTTCTTGTAAGCTTCGTCCCGCTCCTTAGCGATGCGAATTTCCCTCTCGATCACAGATTCATTTTTCATTCTGGAAGAAAAATTAGAGTGAGTCACCAGTCGATTTGAGAGAGTTGGAACAGAGTTTAATTGACAAATACCATGCAAAATATATAACTCTGAGGTTGTACACCCTCGATAAACAAATACACTCAAAATTACTTATATGAAAGCCCCAGTTATGAAAACTAATTTGTTCTTAATTATTAACCTTGAAATAAGACTAGAGTTAACGATAATTAAAAATTATTTAAAAATAATAAAAATTTAGTGCGATTTAAGCACAAAGGTAAAGCTGAAGATCCTGCTCGATTGCAGCGCTAAAAACAAAGCCTATGCATTTTAAATAAGTCGATGAGAATACAATACGCAACAAAACACGGAAAGACACAGAAATACAAACAACAGAAATACAAACTGCAAATGCAGTGCAGCACACCATCCCTCAGACCCAGTTCACTTAAGAAAAAAGTCCCTTGGAAGTTCAACTCGAAGAAGCAATCTAAAATCAGAAGGTCAACTAGAATTGTTAGATACAAAACAAATTCGCGCCTGCTTCTGATGCACGAAAACGCACAGGTCCTGTAGCATCAAAAGCGTCCAGCTTCAAGGCCCAATGATCAGCCAGAGGCAATCAGACAATAAGCGAGATAATTGTGAAGAAAAATTGCCCCGCGGCCAATTCAGAGCGGTCATTGGTCAAAGATGTTCAAGGATAATACGCAAGAACTCTGCAATTAAAAAGCTCGTTAGGCTTCGACTCCGAATTGATGTTGATGGAACTGCACTGCAATAAGTGAAATAGATTTTTTCTACCCACTTGCAACTCCAATCAATCCCCGTGCACGACTAGTTGTGCGCTCAGCTATGAGGAGCATGGAAATTAGTAGAAAATAAATGAACCATGGCATTGCGCAGTCCCTTGTTCAGATTTTGATTTGCATTCGCTGCATTCGCTCAAGTTACCAGAAGCGCTGGCTTGTGAAGCGGAGATTTATTCTGTGTAATCTGCAGGTTGCATAATTTTCTGCACGAGCAATCAGCGATGGGGTACGCGTGTTGCCTAAACATTCACCTATTTTAGGGAAATCATTAAACGAAAGTATAAAATTAGCAGATAATAAAATGAACGAGCAGTACAGCCCTGGATGATAGATTTTTGAATGAAAATCTGGTACATGAGACAGATTTTGTTGACGTGAAAATAATTAGATCCGTCGTTGTTGCGAGTACAAACGTGGTCTTATACCACTAACAGAGAGATTATAAACTACCAATTTAAATCTATGTACTCGCACTAAATTGCCATATCAAAACTACACCTCAGCACATTTCTGCAGGTTAAAGGTAGGCAATCACAGAATGGTTCCCTACATTGTATTGCTTGGGTTCTAGAAGTTTGGGCATGAGTATTTTTTGGCGCGCTGATACAATGCACTTGCGTATGTAAGTATGGAAACGCTGAAAGGAGCCAAACTTGACAGTCATCGGAAGCAGTAGCGCTCGTGAGCAAAGGAGCGTCATCACCGCAGTACAGCAAGAGATGAGGAAGCGCTCAGATAGGAAGGCGGTAGAGAGAAAGTCCTTGGCGCGGCAGGGCAGGCAGGTCATGGGGCAGCGGAGAGCCCCGCATGCCAGGTATGAAAACGACGAAACTATCCAGGATATGTGTAGGCGTTGTGCTCTGGCAGCACTCTGAGCTGAGTGCCACTGCGCCACTCTGGGCTGAGTGGCCCTGCGTCACTCAGACCTGAGTGGCACTGCCATGTTCAGCTTCATTCATTTTCTCACGACGGCGAGCTGCAGTTCCAAACGCGATCAAACCATGTTCGCAGTAATTTGGATAATTTTATCGTCTCATAGAAAAAGAGGAAAACAGTCCCATCCTATGATTCATTTCCAGCGTAATCGTGGAACGTATTTTTTGCACTCGTAAGCATTAGGCTCTTCACGAGGAACTAAATCTATTTCAAACGTTTCCTGTAGCAATCGAAAGTTATTTTAATTGGAACAGACTATTTCAATAGAATGAATTATTTCCATTAAATGCATTGATTCATTTTTTCGAGTTGTAAATAAATAGTAAACGATTTAAAATTTCATCTAAACCTATACGTTAAACAATACAAAAATAAACAAAAATTCATACATGGTGTAGCTGGACGTGACCATGATAAAGGTAGCCTACGGAAATAAATGAGCAAACAAATTTAGAACATCGTGAGGATTTATTCTACACGGAATGACAATTTCAAATTTACAAAAATTTGCTAGGTTGAAATCCAAGAATGGTTTCTTGACAATCGGCACTGGCCTCGACACTCCTGCGCCTCAACTCACCGCGTACGAGAGCCGTGGCTGGGGCGCAAAGTATTCAAAACTAATTGGTAGCTATACTGGTGATAGTGGTAGCTATACTGGTGGTAGTGGTAGCAGTGGTAGCTATACTGGTGGTAGTGGTAGCAGTGGTAGCTATACTGGTGGTAGTGGTAGCAGTGGTAGCTATACTGGTGGTAGTGGTAGCAGTGGTAGCTATACTGGTGGTAGTGGTAGCAGTGGTAGCTATACTGGTGGTAGTGGTAGCAGTGGTAGCTATACTGGTGGTAGTGGTAGCAGTGGTAGCTATACTGGTGGTAGTGGTAGCAGTGGTAGCTATACTGGTGGTAGTGGTAGCAGTGGTAGCTATACTGGTGGTAGTGGTAGCAGTGGTAGCTATACTGGTGGTAGTGGTAGCAGTGGTAGCTATACTGGTGGTAGTGGTAGCAGTGGTAGCTATACTGGTGGTAGTGGTAGCAGTGGTAGCTATACTGGTGGTAGTGGTAGCAGTGGTAGCTATACTGGTGGTAGTGGTAGCAGTGGTAGCTATACTGGTGGTAGTGGTAGCAGTGGTAGCTATACTGGTGGTAGTGGTAGCAGTGGTAGCTATACTGGTGGTAGTGGTAGCAGTGGTAGCTATACTGGTGGTAGTGGTAGCAGTGGTAGCTATACTGGTGGTAGTGGTGGCAGTGGTAGCTATACTGGTGGCAGTGGTAGCTATACTGGTGGCAGTGGTAGCTATACTGGTGGCAGTGGTAGCTATACTGGTGGCAGTGGTAGCTATACTGGTGGCAGTGGTAGCTATACTGGTGGCAGTGGTAGCTATACTGGTGGCAGTGGTAGCTATACTGGTGGCAGTGGTAACAGTGGTAGCTATACTGGTGGCAGTGGTATATACTGGTGGTAGTGATAGCTATACTGGTGGTAGTGATAGCTATACTGGTGGTAGTGATAGCTATACTGGTGGTAGTGGTAGCTATACTGGTAATTTGGATCTATTCAAGATGTGTTTCTCGAAATAATTAGCATACTTCTTCCAGTTTAGGTTTTAAAAAGCGGAGTCAATTATTAAAACAGAATTGCTTCCAGGGTCCAGGGCAGGGAGCTACCAGTGAAACGATATTGTGACCCCATTTGCCCTCTTCAGGGCCTACCGACCATTGGGTAATTGATAGGAGTCAGGTGCTAAATATTGTCGCAATGTGCAAACTAAATGCGTCGGTGGTTCACGAAAAAACATAATGAAGGATGAATTTCAATATAATTGAACAAGTAAGTTGATAATACGTTGAATTTCTTGACATATTTTTCACATTATTAAAATCGCCAACTAAAACCATAAATAAACTCAACTGGATAACTAAATAACTGTTGGAAATATTGAGGACGAAGCGCTGCAGCGCATGCCTATGTATGTACGGAGGTAGGTGCAAGACAACATTTATTGAGTTTGAAGTTCGATACTTGCAGCAATGATGTATATTCAATGTTGTACGTCTCATAAAAAGGTCGATTATATTTGAATATAAGGTCGGTAAGTGTTCGAATCTGGGAAAGGCAATGGGAGAAAATATTTCCAGATGCCTACGTAACTGAAAAATTCTACGGAATATCACGATTAAATCATTCCTACACGTGTTGAAATTAATGACAAGCTGAATACATCACGGTTGTAGGAAATCTGTATTGTAAAACACGTATAAATCAAACTAGAACTAGTTTTCTTTGCAGCCTGAAAAGTGTGGCAAAACTTAGAGTTCTCCTCATCTGTCGTGAAATTATATGAATAACTTGACGTGAAGTATAAAAATTGTTGGTTCTATACGCACGATACAGAAAAAAATATATTTCCTCATAAAGAAAGCTTCCTTCCTGCCTCGACTGCTCCGGGGGCGAACAGACAGCGAGCAAATTAACGACTCATTCAAGGCAGAGGACCATTCGATCGCATTACGGGAAATTATTTTTCAGGAAAAGACATATAGCCGCTCGTGAGTGCAGATTTTAAGGCAAGAACAAAGGACTTGACTCTGCTCGCTCATGTCCTCAAGAGATAAGCGTGCAAGAAAACTCAGAACAATACAGCTTTCCAGCCCTAAAGTTTTCCTAATCATTCACTTGAGGAAATTCAATTGAGCAGCGTAAGTCTTCCGGGTGATCTAACGTAAGTGTCCTCGTGAGAACGAAAAACGTGGTAAGTTTGCAAGTCGCGCCACCACCAAAAGAAATTATCAATTCAAATCCTGTAACCTAAACGCGCGCATACGCGTACGGCAGCTAATCCACTGAAGTTTATTTCCTGTATGAAAAATTCCAAAATTTCAAGAACTTGTCATTAATGCAAAATTTTACATATACTTGCTTCATGACAAATACTTCATGCAACGAAACAGGACCGACCGCTAAAGTCAAATCATTATCTACGTCCAGTCGTTTATTGCCTTCTCTGCCTCAAATTTTTGCTTATCCGAGACAAATTACACTATATTCCGTAGTGTCATTTGAATATCATTGACTTTCGATCTATTTAATTTCTCCTGGACGATAAAAATGCTGAGGAACGATTGAGCTAAGTCAATATATGTACAATAATAAATTTTTAAATCAGTTAACTTAGTTCAGACCTCCCTAACGCCAACAAAGGTTTTGCGAAGAAAGGGAAGAGGAAGGCACCGCACCATTTAGCATGGAGTTAAGAAAACCATGAATCTATGCATTAGGTTTGTTTCAACTCAAGATCCTTTGTGTATAGACACAGTATGGTAGGAGTTTATACTGAAAGTTGAAGAAGAAAGTAATAAATTCTGAAAAACAGCACAGTAGTGAACCGGAAAAAAAACGGTCCGTAACGAAACAAGAAAAAACGTATTCTATTTCAACAAAAGCACCTTCGTTTCGGTGCCTCATATTTTCCTCCTGGGAGCACAAAATCTCATAGATACAGAAGTTGCATTCCCCTGTGCATGAACGAATCAGTACTCAGTACAAAAACTTTGTTTAAGCAAGCCAGCATATTATACTTAGACAATATTAGGACTTTCAGTCCATGCTTCAATTATTTATAAAACAAGAAAAATACTGAATAATACCATTTTTATATTACACCATCCATTTCTACGCACTCAACTCCCCTAGCGAATAGAAGTAAACATCAGCTAGCAATATGACGCAGTTGGGGACGTCTCTGAGAGCGAATGAATTTTACGAAGCATGCTAGTGCAAGGATCGTGACTCGAGTCACTGAAGCGAGGACTCGTAAATGATGGGACGGCTGAACTTTGGGCCTAATTGCTCAATAATCCTAACATAGATGAAGAGAACTCAGTAAATAGTCAATCTAGTCAACAAGAAAAATAATCGAGCACAATCAGTCGAAGACGGAAGGCTCTTATTTAAAAAATCAAGCCGACCATAGCGGACACGCTTCAAGCTGGAGAGCAACTAAGCGAGTAGTAAAAATTATCGAAGAAAAGTTGCGAGATTAGAGGCAAATTTTACAATAAAGGTGAACAGACGCAAGAATCTAGTGAATGACGTTCAAAAATTTAGTGAAGCATTGAAATGTTTGAGGTATTCGACTTCAAAAGATGATGCTGAACGCAACTATTGCGATTAAAGTGAATAAGAACCTCCAGACGAAGGAGAGGAAAAGGAAATATTACCGAATACAAATAACGCAACTGTAACGAATAAACACCAAAGCTGGGCAAAAATTTTCAACTAATCTTTCAATCAGATAAAATCGACCTCTGTCCAAAAAATAACTCTCTAACATTTCAAGGGAAAAAATTGAACATGAATAAATTAAAGTGTGCATTGACGCAAACGAGTAAAAAAACCCAGAATATTCAAAACAGACCACATAGTAAAATGCTTAAGTACAGAAAACCTAAAATTAATGTTTAATGAAAGGTTAAATAATCAAAACCAATTAATTCTCTTACACAAGAGCTATTCGACAGACGCATTCGTTAGTTGAGAGGAAACAATAAGAGGATCAAAATGGATCATGTTGCAGGCTGAATTAAAAATTCCTGACTCCCAGAAAAATAAATCACAGTACATACACACACCGAAAAAGCCGACATGAATAGCATGAGCCGTAATCCAATCAAAGGTTAACAAAGAGCGCTGATAAGGGTCACTCGCAGCGACCGGACTGTGTGCAGGAGATATAGAGGGAGGTGGAACAACGGAGCACAAAAAGGAGAAGCACCATTAAAAATCACGAAGGTTTGCTTCATAGGAGTTTTCCCTAGAATGTAACGTGTAACTGAACATTTTCTACATTTCCATCTTCACGACAACAATCAGAACAATGTCAGGTCAGATGTATATAGTTAGAAATATGCCCTCATTGTAACGTAAATCCTATGATTTTTAGAGCATCGATCTGATCGAAAGGCATACCACTAAATAAGAGTAATTTGTTTGCTTTGTCGCTTCAGAACTGCATTAATGGAATTGAACAGAACGCAGGTTAGCTCTGAAAAAAAGGTCAATGTGGGAAGGAAAAGGAGAGTGTTGAATGGCAGAAAAAGCAAAACACTCATCAGAGGGAGAAAAAACTCTTGTCACGGAACAGTAGAAAGGCGTGTAGGGAAGGCAAAGGTTGCGCAACCAATCTAGTCTGTGTGGTCAGCGCGTGCGTGAGTGTGCAAGAATTCCGCAGTTTGCGATTCTGGCGGTGCAACAACAGACTGCTTCGCTCTGAGATATTGCAAAAAAAATATTCTTTTATCGGAAAATATATTATTGCATTTAATCGGCCGTGTAATTCCATCCGAGAAATATGAGTACACACGAAATTGCTACAGAAAAGCGTCTATGAAGTACAGAAGTGAGAGAAATTGTACAACGCATCAGAATCTATGAAAATAGCTTACAGCAACACTATTTAAACATGTGCGTCCCTTCTTGTTCAAAATAAATTCAAAGCTCAACTTTTACTAGATGAGTACGAGATTACCTGAAAACCTGATATTTAGAAAGATTACAATCGTAGTAGTAACAGTAAGTTGAACAGCGAGTAATTACGAATTCGCTACCTATAAAATTATACACGACGGCATGCGCGACATGTTAAAAGAACAATACCACCATTTGACCGAAATTCTTCGAACAACTGCTGAAAATTCAATTTAAAAGTTTCAGCTGAAACAACTACCTGTTACGGTACTGATAAAACAGTACCACCGACAGATTTAATTGCGACGCGTACAGAAAGGACGTACATTTTCACTCGCACAAATATTGAAGTTCCTTTGTCGGTCGTATGACGAACAGATACTAAGCAAATTCGACTTTCAGACAGTTCACGTATATACATTTCTAAACCGCGAACACAACGGCAAGGTCATACAAATACACCCACATAAACCTGAGAACATAGACATATATGGACCTGAGGTTTTCCACTCCGTAAAAAGAAACTTGTCATAAAAGCCTCACAACTTCCGTACATTCAAATGTGCCTTCGTGGACGCTTAATAAACAGATGGAAAACAAAACTGAATTATTTAAAAACATTGAATAGATGGAACCATAACGAGACAAGCATTCATAGTATTAAAAGGCAATCAAGCGTTCGAATGACTAAAATCTCCGCTCGTAAGAATGAAATCAAACATGATAAACCTATTTATGATCAATACATTTTGCCGTGTTAAGTTCAAAAAATATTTATTTTAACATGTTATATGTTACTTACGGTGCAATTGCGAAAGCGACGGCCATGCTCGGAGTATGCCAAGTTTGGGTTGATCGAATAAAAAAAATTTGAGGAAAATGAAGTAGCACGTACTTAAATGTTTCAATTCAGTTCGTAAGTTTCACAGTCTCTTCAATTGTGTAACCAACTGATCCGCATATTTTCTGCTCAAAATTCTAATGCACACATTCTTCATAGCTGAGAAAATATTTTAAAAATCACGCATGCAATACTACACCAATTTATCTAGTTGAACTCGACAATGGGAACGAAAATACAAGCTGCATTTCTTCTTCAGAAACGAAAGTATTGAACTATGATACAATTAAAAAACAAATAATTTAACTGAGTAACACGTAACAAATATCGCTCCGACGTTTAAATTCAAACTCACAATTCAATTTTACGAGACAAATAAATTAAATAAACGTGAGAGTTAAATAACTCATTCTAAGATCATTTCGCCCGCATTTCTCGATCACATGCAAGGTTACGCTGTCTGCATTTATTAAATACAAAAGTAATCACTAATAAAATACGAGTATCGTCATGTTTTACCATCATCAATTGTGAAGCTTTTACTCAGATTCCCAACCAAGTTAGCAAAATCATTCGTTGCAAGTTGAAAGTGCTCACATAACTTCCTGCTATCGTGCACACTGCACAAAAATGCAATTTCATCTAACTATGCCAAAGCGCGAAGTAAATTTACTCGAGTGGTTACTGTATGTATACTTACAGCAGCACCATCACTAAAAATTACTCCTCACGACGTCTATCTTTCGTAGAAACAAGTTCTTTTAACATTATCGTTATTTTTTCATTTTTGATGCACAATAGTGATACAGAATCACCATTATGTGTAACTCAATTGCAACCAAAGAAAAAAAGCTCGAATTAAAAGATAATGATGCAGTTACAGGAGAAATGTCTCAGAATTAATACGCTAACGTAGACGAAATTTAACTCGTACCGAACGATAGTTTTTCTTAATTTTATCACAATATTAACTACAAGACAACTAAATACTGAAGATTAGATGCTACAATAGTTATAGCATCACTAACCACAAGAAAAGCGTTAACTAGAAAGGAATGAGAAAGGCACTATTTGGTATAGAATTGAGGATACGAGCAATTTAAGGTGTGTCCCCATATACCTTCCGTATTGAAACAGCAAATTTGGAAGAATATTATGAAACAGGCTAAAAGTTTAAAAAAGTAGCGGGTGTTGAAAAATGGACTGCTGCGAAGTGGACAAGATCGTCCGTAACAAAATAAAAACTATTATTTTTCAGTAATAGAAGGCCTACATAACTTCATGCTTGGGATCTCCCATTTTCCTCCTGAAACGGCCAACTCCCATAGATATTTGTATCATCCGGAGGGGAAATCAAGGTCTATACTTCATATATTTTTCTATTATAGGTCTATTTTTCACTGTAAGCTCCACAACACTGAAACCCCTTGTTAAGTATATTTTCGAGATCACATGGAGTCACAGTTCCCCAGGCCAAGCAGTTGAGAATGCCGTATAGTAACAGTGATGCAGGCCACATGTTGAATGACTTACGCACGCGTTCATGAGAGCACATTCAGCGCTTGTGGGAGCCAGTGAAAGGCTGCACAACCGCGCCGAAACTTCCGTGATCTGCCGCTTTAAATACTGTGTAATTGTTAACCCTTCATAAGTGGATCATACGTTCATGTTGCTGCCGTCACGATACAGGCAAAATTGTCGCCTGTCGGTAGAAACGCTCTGAACAAGCTTGATCTTCAAGGCACTCATGCCGTCATCCAAAGTTCAGCATGAGCTGGAGTATCAACGAAGAGTGACCAACTGAAGTACAAATTGACATAGATATAAAATTAACTGTTGCTCGGTTGTTTAAAGGACTAGGACTTCTTCAACCTTGTCCAAAGCTGTAAAATGCATGAATATTCTAGCAGAAATTTTTCTTGTGTATAACTGTTCTAGTTACATAATAAACTTGCTCTCCAAATCAAATCTGCACAAGAGCTTTTAAAGAGTCAGATTCTGTCAGCCCTACAAATATAATTTCTTCCTGTATTACTGTACGTCATAACTGCTTTTCTTATCAGTGTTTTAAAAAAGGTTTTATTGACGCTTTGGCCACTAATCAATCAGTTTGAAACATGGTTAGTTTTCAATACAATTTTGAACGCGTTGGGTGTAAGTTTTCAATAGCATCACTGAAAGCTGAACGCGTTGCCGCTGAACGCAGTTAAAACTTTTATAATTCACCCAGATGATCTGAGTATTTTACATAAATGGTGGAGAACTTGACCTAAAGCTTTGACATCGCCATTTGAAAAGCGTCAAAAAGCGTGAAAACAATTCAATTGAAGAGATGGATGTGAAATTTTTTCCCATATTAAGCAATCAATATTCATGAAACGTTTCCCAAAAATTTTCATTTATAAAAAAATTGGCAAAAGCTACTGCATATAACTCTAAATCCACTAAAAAAATTATGCTCAAAACATAACACCAAGAGAAAATCCATTTCAAAACACTCTTTGATGATCTCTCTGAGGTTTGACATATGATGCATATTGGAAGGGGCAAAACTGGAATTGAGGTTGAGCTGAGAGCTCTGGAGAGGGAACAGTTAGCGCGGGAATGGGTTGCCGGCAGGGGCGGCCAGCGCACATATGGTGCGCTGCTTTCGGGTTATCATCGTCGCTGCCGACCAGCGGCTTGCAACTGTCGTGATGTTGGTGGAATACCGCGTTGCAGCTTCATGTAGGTCACGCTCTACTTCAAGTATCACCAAAGTGCCTCAGTAAAATCAAATTTTTAACATCGTAGAAGTTCTGCTCGATAAACGAAAAGTTGCGTTTCGGAGCATCGCTTGAAACAGATTGACGAAAAGATTTTTTCAGAGATTAGGTGTTTCTGGCTAAAGCCTAAATCTTAGGCCGACTGCGAGTTGTCAAATGATAAGACGATAATGCCTAGATAATTTCCGTGAGCAGTAATGGGCCCTTCACACCACGAGCACGACACGCATACGGATGTGATCACGCAAAGTACGACGAGTTCTGCATTTGTATCGGCCGTAAAAACTTCCGTCATAATTAAGATCAAAGCGGTATGGAAATCAGAGCAATTCTGTTTTTCCTTGCTCCATCAGCCTCAGAAAGTGATTCTATTTATTCCCAATGAAATGCAAAGATGCACAATTTAATAGCCGTAGTAGCTGACCGTAGTAATCTAAACATTCATTGTTATTTTCTCTCCTTCTTTCTTGACTGTCCAGGATAATTTAGTTCTGATTTTTCTCCAAGTTTCTTATCACGCAGAAAACTTGAAATTTTTGTCCTCCATAAATGAATTATAAACTTGCACCATATTCACTCTATGTTAAGATGATAGCCCTAACATGAAATAAGCTCGAACGTACTAAAGAAAGCCACTCAAGTGTCAGGTCTGTCGAGGTGCAGCTAAAATGTTTTACACCTGAACTCGTTTCGAGGAGAGCAGCGTGCACAGCTCTCCATTGTAGAGAACCTGAGGCTATTAGAGAACCTAGAAACCAACGCGCACAGAATAAAATTACCATAAGCCAACATCTTCGCCCTGTGTAATGTTTTGTCATCTTCTCCGCGGACTGATATTTTTTGTGTCAGCCCACTTGAACTTCAGCTCATAAACTAACACAATGACGAACAGCGCTCATATTTATTCTAATACCTTTTCAGCTACCGAAGGCCTGCTTACTTTAAGCTTGAGAGTGACAACATACGATTGAATAATGGAAATGCTTTCACTTGTAAAGTAAAAATAACTCCAAATGAACATCGATCAGTTTTTATTACTAACGACCGGAAATTGATTGGAGAAAAAGCAATTCCCGTTCACCTGCATGAAAAATTGAAACAACACGCGAGTGTTTGTAGGTGATCACATGCCACGCTGGAACCGCTTGAAAATGCGATACTGAAATTTAGTCAATCAGGGCGAATAATTTTAAAGCCTCACCCAAATACCGATGAAGCTTATTGGCTAAAGCTACATAGCCAATTTTACTTCCATCTCGGGAAGCTGAGGTTTACAGAGCTCAATGTAAGCGACCTACGCACGATAGAGTTTCCAGCACAGCGTTCACACACAGGCCGCGCCGCAGTGCGCTCAACAACCCCCACCACCACCCACGTTCGCTGTAGCAGATTGACTGGCATAGCGGGCGAGCTCAGCGACTCGCGAGGGCGACCACCACACTGTCCTCTGCAAGCATCACTCTGCCTCAGTATCACAGAGGCGCACATCAACTGGGCGTTACCTGGCATTTCGTGGATACCGCCTGATTGCGGATTGAATCGAGCGATAAAAGCGCATCGCCAGACAACACGCAACATACGGTAGACCTGCCACTGCTATTTTACTAGCTTCCTTGAGCAGTGACATGGTAACCGATCAAATGAATGGTGATAAATGTTGGCCTGTTGTACAATGAGCACTTAATTTCCTGTGTAATTATCCACGAAATAGGTTGTAATGCAAATTCACATCCATACTTCTGAAAAAATGACACTTGTGAAATAAAGTTCATTAATAACGTCTTTTTTTAAATCAATACATCAATAGTATAACGCAAAACTTGTAATTAAAAGCTTCATTCTTCTATTGGTTACGATAATTAAAGTGACTCTGTTGAGTAAAGGTAATAGCAATTATTGGAGATCTTCAATTAATGCAAATTTCTATCGATGAATTCCAGCTGGCTGTACTAACATTCCCTGATAAGCGATAGCGCGTAACTGTAGCAACATTCATGTTCATACAGGCAAATAAAGGCAGACTAAGAACATTTGTGTTGGAAATGAGAGAACTCGAGAAAATTTCACTGAAACAATTTAGTACGTACATCCCCAAGTGCCATCTAGCAATGGACACTGCATCACACACGACCCAGCGATGGGCATGCGCGGCCTCCATGCGCTTGCTTCCGGCCAGCCAAAACTGTGGATCACGACGACAAGACTACGTTCAAAGAATTGTTTCTTAGCTTAAATTTCGTCAAATTTTCCGCTGGAAAATCGAACACGAATAAAAATGACATCGGAGAAATAACTTGTGAAAAAATAGAAGAATTTTTGTATTTTTCTCAGACATGGTCATCGGAAGACAAAGACAGCCACGAAACGGATTCTCGCAGCAAGGTAATCCGAAAAGTCAATATGAGATACCAATTCACTTACTCGCCATCTTAAGTGCTTTCGCAATATTTTTTACATTTATTAAAGAATGGAATGCTTCAAAAGCTCTGGTGACAATAAATCGAGAAATTTCGAAAGGACTTTGAGGTACAAAAAACAGGTGCACAGTGACGTGACACAGATTTTGAACGATCACAAACTTAGCTCTGCATGCGGCACAACTAGAGATGTGACTAAAAAAAACCATGCCGTTTTTTTTTTTTTAAAAACACGTTTTTTTTACAAAAAAAACCGTGGTAAAAAAAACGTGGATATTTTTTTTTAATATTTTGTCTGAAAATAACTCAGCAAGAAAAAGAACCACATTACATTATTTGTTTTCATGTCAAATTACAAAATAAAACAGCATACTTCTTAATTGATGGTTTTCCATGGTTTTATGAAATTTTTCATTTTCTGCGGTTTCATGCTTTGATATTTCATTTATTTTACAATACATGTGAATGACCTTCAACTCCCAAAATGGTATGTTATAATAACATATCTTTACTTATGGTCATTGATAGAGATGTGACTAAAAACCATGCTGTTTTTGAAAAAAATCACGTTATTTATACAAAATTATGAATAAAAACCATGGATATTAATATATTTATGTGACCTTAAAAATCCAATGCTGTCTTTTTAAAACATTGTTTTTTGACAGAAAAATCTTGACTCAAAAAACATGGCTATTATATTTTATGGGACAAAAAGAATTGTTGTTTTTTTTAAAAACATTTAAAAAAAATCATGACTAAAAAAACACGGATGTAAATATCAGGAAAGTTAGTTTTCTTTAATCGAATTGTCTTTAGAAACTTATAAACAAAGAATGCTGTTAATATTGAAATCATGTTTATTAGAACTGTACTAGGTCTTAGAACAAAATATCTACAAAGAACCTATTCACTCCATAAAACCTTTCGGAGACCAGCTCCATCCTCAGTCATTCAGTAAAGTTTGTTGAAATGGACAATGAATTTTCACTGTTCCTTTGAAAAACATTTGACTGAATGACTTACTGAAGATGGAGCTAGTCTCCGAAAGGTTTTATAGAGTGAATAGATTCTTTGTGGATATTTTATTCTAAGACCTGGTACGGTTCTAATGGATATTAATATATCTTATGTGACCAAAAATTCCATGCTGTTTTTTGAATGTTTTTGTTACAAAAAAGTCATGACTAAACAACAAGGATATTAATATACTTTATTTTACCATAAATCACCATGCTGTTTTTTTGAAAAACATCTTTTTTTACAGAAAAATCATGATTAAAAAATGTGGATATTGATATATTTTATGTGCCAAAAAAAACCATGCTGGTTTTTTAAATCATGTTTTCTTTACCAAAAAAATCATAACTAAAAAACATGGATATTAATGACTTTTTGTGAAAAAAAACATGGTTTTTAAAAGGTCGTGTTTTTTGGTCAGATAAAATTTAATAACACTCATGTTTTTTTGTAAAAAAACTTTTTTTCAAAAAGCATGGTTTTTTGGTCACATAAAATAAATTAATATCCATGTTTTTTTTACAGATTAGATTAGTCAGTTTTAGTGCTCGCCATAGCGCAAGTGGCTAGGGGTTCTGCCGCCGTGCGGGAGACCCGGGATCGATTCTCGGCGCTCGCGGTGGCGATTTTCTCTGTTGGGTATAGGAGAAAAATTTCAAGCACAATGCACAATACCCCACTCCACCCAGGTGTCTGAAATGGGTACCGGTCTTGACCGGGGGAAAGCGTCATGGCGTCCTAGCGTTAGTAATAAGGCATTTGAAAATCCAATGTAAAAGGTGATATGTATCAGGCTTGATTGGAAATAAAGCGTCCGTAAATGCCTTCATTATTTTTAGCCTCCCTACCCAGCAACAAATGCGATTCAAAGAGAGGAAGGAAGATTATGAAACAAGGTCAAAGTTGAAGAAGACAGTAGTAGGTGCTGAAAAACAGGACAGCAGTGAACCAAAAAAAGGTGGTCCTCAACATTACAAAAACATTTTATTTCAACAAAAAGGAGGCCTACCTAACTCTCAGCTTGGGCCCTCACATTGTCCCCCTGGAAGCGCTAGTTCCCATAGATACTATAATTGTATCCCCCTGAGGGGGTGTTTTTTTAAAAAAAAAAGTTGTGACCAAAACATGAATAATAACTTTTTAATAAAAAAAACATGTTTTAAAAAACAATGATTTTTTTGGTAACATAAAATATGTTAATATCCATGATTTTAAAATACGATTTTTTATGAAAAATACATAAAATAAAACAGCATGGTTTTTTGGTTGCATAAAATATATTCATATCCAGGTTTTCTTATACATCATTGTTTGTAAAAAAAACATTTTTTAAAAAACAGCATGGGGTTTTTTAGGTCTCAAATAAATATTCATGTTTGTTTAGTCACGATTTTTTAGTACAAAAACATATTTTTGGTTTCATAAATATATTATTCATGTTTTTCAGTCATGATTTTTTAGTAAGAAACATGTTTTTTTTTAAAAACTGCATGAGGCTTTTTAGGTCACATAAAATATATTATTTTTTAGTCATGATTCTTTGTAAAAAAAAAAACAGCATGGTTATATTTGGTACCAGAAAATATATTAGTATTCATTTTTATTAGTCAGAATTTTTGTAAAAAAAAACATGTTTCAAAAAAACAGCATATTTTTTTGGTCACCTAAAATATATTAATATCTATGGTTTTTAGTTATTTTTTTGTAATGAAAACATTAAAATGAAACCATACATTAAAAGTGGTGGCAGATAACCCACAATTACCTAGAGGAGTCTAAGAGGTACAGCAGGAGCCACAGAGCTTATATTGATGGAGTCAAAGTTCAGAGCTTATTATCTCTGCAAAGTCTGATTTTTTTTGGTCACATAAAAACAAAATCAGACATAGTAAAGATAGTAAGCTCTGAATTTTGACTCCATCAATATAAGTTCTGTGGCTCCTGCTGTTCCTCTTAGACGCCTCTAAGTAATTGTGGGTTATCGGCCACCACTTTTACTGTATGGTTTCTTTTTGATGTTTTTGTAACAATAAAATGACTAAAAAACATGGATATTAATATATTTTAGGTGTCAAAAAAAAACCCAGACATATACTTAACAAAATTTAGGTGTGCAAAAAAAAAAAAAAACACATAAAAAACACGTTTTTTTTGCAAAAAAAAACGCAATCAAATAAAACCGTTTTATTGCATCACTAGGCACAACGCTTGCAGTCCTGGTACCCTGAAATGAAGTCGTCTGGAATACTTGTCTAATAATATGCTTTTACATTACGATGCAAGAGAAAACCGGTCTCAGAACAATCATTTTACAAACGAATCAGTTACAGACATATCTAACTGTACGGACACTAGTGCGAACATGAAAGACTGTCTAACCATGTTTGTAAATACGTCGATATAGAGACAAAAATATCGGTAAACTAAGGAAGATTTCGAAAGAAAATTTCCCATCAGAGCTAAAAGGCTGTTCCCATCGCTCCTAGAGGACAAATTGATCTTGGAAGTTGAGAATTAGATCAGGATTAGTGGGGGAGTGACACGACAAGAGAACGGCCACGCTCGGGTTCCCAAGAAAAGCATCAACTGTGCCGAGTTTCACCTCGTACATTTTCAAAGAAACTTAGGCTCAACTGAGACGTCGCTCTGAGATGATCGGCCATTACGCGGCTGTTCGAGTTACGAAGCGTAATTTCTCTCAACTCTCTATGGATGCAGACACAAATGTTCATTGAAACGAAGATTTCTCGGTGAAATCCTTTGTCAGTAAGCTGCAGTGAAAAATACTGGAAATGCACCAAGTTTTGTGAATGCTCGCGTGTGATGTTGAGATATTCACGTGATGAAAATATCCTATAATGATCCTAGCCTCTTACTTGCAAACAGTGATTCTGATCGCGGTTCTGGCTGCAGTCGTTCATGGGCTTAGAACACTTTTGGTTTCAAATGGCATATTGCATTTTGCACTCAAACATAATAATGAAAAGTATTGAGTGTGATCGTTATAGTTACAACGGCTATAACAAACCTGTTTCTTTTGACATTTATCTATCCTGGTCCCAGTGTGTTAATTGCATCTTGATCTTTAAATAAAATAAATTTATAGAATTACAATGACACAAACCTCACGTTGGGCGTAAATTCTAATTCATCGAGTCGTGGAAATTAAGAAATACCAATTGTGTTAAAAGAGAATTAATAAGACCCCTTTTTACAATGCTTCGGTTATGGCGGACTGCGCGCCACTCGCGATCGGAGTAATAACTCACAAGCCAAACATGGCTTCTGATATTGTCGTGCTTCTCGAAATTTTATTTTCTACTTTGCAGCGATGTAAAAGCGCAGATCATACTGGAGTATAGTCGTGGCGACAATTAAGGTTTTCGGTTATTCGACACTGCCCTACATTATTCGTGTGGAAAACAAATGTGTGTGGCTCTTGCAGCTCGCTGTTGAAATTTTACCTAGTCTTGCATGACAATTCATTCAACACAAGCATGTACACTGTTGCAAATAAAATACAAAATGTTTTCAATACCTACAAGAAGTATGAGTGAATTTCTCCGAGAAATGTGATAGAAGAATGGCGAGTCAATTTTAATTTTCGTGATGCAATTTGGACACCAAAAAAATGAACACAAAAGAACTCTTAAAATTTACCGAAATTTTTTTCCGAGTTCGGTGACTTTTAATTCCCGCTTCTATATTATAGATAATAAATGGGCAGCATGTCGTTGGGCAACGACCCCTGCAGGGCATCGTTCTCCTCAGCTACTGCATGCTGAGACCAAGTCAAAAATTGTTCTCAGTGTAGAACGACCAACAAAAAAGTAAAAATTGCTTCAAATCCAGCGCTCGAAAACGCAACGCGTGTGCAAAAAAAGAAGCATGACTCAGATGTGAACATGAGGTTGAAAAAAAGACAAAAAGCGCGGGTTTAACAAAGAAACATAAGTGACCTTCACGGCGTAGCAGAACGTGCGAGATTAGATTAGATTATAAGTTAGTTTAAGCCTCCCTAACCGCTACAAAAAAGAGCGTATCGAAGAGAGGAAGGAGGAAGGCACCATTTAGTATGGAGATAAGAGAATGAGGAATCTATGCAGAAGGGGCATAGAAACAGTAAAGTTGAGAAAGAAGTTCACGAAACAAGATAAAATTTGAAGAAGAAAGTCAGAGGTGCTGAAAAACAGGACAGTAGTGAACCGAAAAAAGGTGGTCCTTAACATAACAAAAAACATTTTATTTCAACAAAAAGAAGGCCTACCTAACTCTCAGCTCGGGCCCTCACATTTTTCCCCTGGGAGCGCTAATTCCCATAGATACAATATCTGTATCCCCCTGAGGGGAGAACGTGCGAGATCGAGGCACATAAAAATATCGGTGGCATCCGCTACGAAACGACCCGTAAATGCCACAATGGCGATTTCACTTTCCTTGGAGCAGAAAATTACTGAAAGTTACAATTTTATTACAGCGACGGTAATTTAAAGAAAACAAGAACGTGTAAACATGGTTATACGAGAATATAAAACTGAATTGTACTTATCAAGAGCATTAGAAACCCATGTTTGACGAGGTACAGCAGTATTGTGCAGGCGAGTTCAAACTCAAAACGTATCTAGGAAACATATTGCAAATTCTAGCGGCAGACATGGACTTGATATTTCGCAAGACGAAAAGTATTTCATTAAACAACTGATGCGTAGAAAAGTAATCATGATGCAGCTAAACTCACAGAGTATGTAAAATTTACTCCGTATGATGAAATGCCCATATTACTAGAGAAAATAGGAGTACAAAATGGCATTGTTTTCGTCAGGTCATATCACTTGGATTATGCCGCTGCAGCAAATGCTGCGCAGCCCGCGCTAAATCGCTAAGATGTTCGTGCGCTAAACTGCCTTCAAAACGCTCATTGAATTAGAAAAGACAGATGTTCTTTCTCGTTCGCAGCAACAGTCAAAACCTAACGAAGACATATAAATCGATCAAGCTGCGAACGGTATTACCATTCAGCAGCAGCGGAAATAAATTGTCATCTTTCAGAGGACGAGCGAGCATTTTTGTGTGGAAATGGCGATGCGCGCCATCTGAACCATCTGGTACCGGCGGTGTGCCGTGATACTGGTGGCGTAACGGTACACAGGCACCAGCTGCTGGCGGTGCTCCCAAGCAGCCTCGATCGCTTTGGCGTCTAGTTCGGGCCTGGGGTCGGCGTTAGCATAATGATTTTATGTGTGCCAAATCCCTGTTGTAATGCAGATACATCAACAGCAACGCAGGTATTCGGGATAGAAGCTCAGTTTGACTAGATGAGCAAGTATTGTGCTATACAGTTATGTGAAATCAGAACGCATCGTCAGTCGTCGAGACTGAGCCAATGTAATGCATCATTTGAAGTAAGACAGAATCGAGAATACGATTTTCTTATTGACAAAATAAAAAACAAACAGCGGCATCTAAGGATGCTTTACTTCCAATTTCAAGCCTGATACATATGACCTTGTACATTGGATTTTCAAATGCCTTAGATAAACACCAGGACGCTTTCCAAGACGATAAACACCAGGACGCCATGACGCTTTCCCCCGGTCAAAACCGGTACCCATTTCAGACACCTGGGTAGAGTGAGGTATTGTGCTTGGAATTTTTCCCCTACACCCAACAGAGAAAATCGCCATCCAGCGCCGGAACTCGAACCCTCGTTTGCCCGCACGGAGGCAGTCCTAAAGAAACGGCTATGACGATGACTAAGATGACCCAAAAACAAGAATTAACTGCGCATAAATATCAAAGTACTATTATTGGTAATTTTTGTAGTGATCCAGGGGTTGCAAGCCTTGGAATAAAAACATGTGTTCAAATACAAAAATTTCATGTTATGTAGTTGAAAAAGTATATTTAAATAACAGAAGCTACACAACAGAATTACTGTACATTCAAAAACTTGTGCCTGTCTGCAGCGAAAATGCTCACGATTTTTTTTCTTTAAAATTATTCAATAGAGCTGTACCTCAAGATGGTAGGGAATATCGGCTTGATCGTTCTTTTCGCCTCTATCTCTGATGCTATGAACGTATAGCTATTGTGTAGTGTCATTCTGCCTCGTCATCTTGTGTTTTGATTTTAAATAGCTTTACACAATATTTACTGATCTTATCTAGCGCTGCGATTTCGAATATTTGTATTGCGACTAATTTGGCTTGAGTATTAGTTTTACATTTGTATCAATGTGACTAAAATATTTTGTGAATATTTCTAGCCTGACGATGATGTTTGTACCATCGAAACATGACATTTTATTGACTGACAGTGATGTACCATTCTATAGACTGACAGTAATGTAATAGTTCTAGAGTAAAGGAGTTTTCTTAAAAATTGTTTTCTTCTTCGAATATTATAAATGATGTAGAAGAACTTCATACAAAAAATTCATACAAAATCAAACATCTTTAAACCTTTTACTTAATGCAATTAGCATTTGTCTTAACTCGATATTAGATTTTTGGACGTTTGTATTAACGAAAAATTCACTAATTATCACTTATTAAACTCAGCCGTTTCCATATTTCTGCCGATGGATAGCAAATTCTCCAACACAACTGTAACAGTGTGAACTCGTAAAGCCACTAATGATATTCAATATTCAGAAACATGTTTTATTCTCCTTTTTCGTCTCTAAACGGTGAAGAAAATTCCTGAACTTTTGCTTCAGGATGTCAGGAATTAGTCTCGGCCAGAATAATACAATTAACTTTCACTACTTCGTTTCGTAAAATTAAAAGTTTACTGCACTTTGTTGGGCAAGCCTTTTAAAAATAAAGGCTTACTTGAGACCATAGATTATGATGATAGTTAATTAAACTTTACACTCGAATGAAAAAGACAAAACTTTGATCAAAGTGGCAAAGCAAGAACAGATGCTTTTCGAACGAGCGCGTGGAATGCAGACTGAAATGACTATGATATTTTGTGCGCAGTCCTACAAGTGACCATCTCCTTTCATCGACAAGAACATTACAGGTGAAAGCAAAAAGCTTTATACTAAACACCGTCGGCCACCATAGTGAAGTAATGCATCATGTAAATCCCTTATCTATAAAATATAATCATTTTTTGTGACGCAATTTTCAAGTATGGGACTTAAAAAAACAGAATGGCAAGAGCAGCATCAATCAAACTAAAAAATATTAGGGTACTCAATCAAAATCTAAAGCCAAAATGAAGCGTTTCTTCATATGTTTATTACCAGGTCATTCGTTCTTAGTCAACCAACTACGAGGTTATCAGGGCACGGACATGACGCTGGACAAGTTTAACGCGCTGGAAAGCTAGAAGATATATCGAGGGTTGCCGGCACCTGCACGCACGTCAGCTGTGTGAGCAGCAGTCAACATGTACAAGTATTTACGCCGTACATGGACTGGGATCATATTACAACGGTTGCTCAACTGGAATCTCTAATCGTAATCATTAACGCAACTAACCAGAAGAAAGTACGAAGTCTATGCCTATCTTGGACACGTAATTATGCTTAACATGCGAGCGCGCGACATTCTTTGTAATAAACTTTCCGGAACATACGCCTCTGAAATAAATCAAGAAACAAGGATGATCTCGACGGACGACAAAAACAAGAAACTCGTATACAATGAAAAAAAAACTAGTTAGCTCATCTGAATTACGCCCCATCGCACCGTAAACATCGTGTTATGAGGAAACATAACTTTCGGATCGTGAATTTAACGATTTTTTCCTATTACTTCTAATTAACCCTGCGTGAGCGCAGGGACATATTTTGAATTACTCTATATCCGACTTGTGTTGCTCGTATGTTTTTTGTATCACCGCGAACCAATAACTCACCTGATCATTTTCAAATAATTTGATGAGATTTTTGGCTCATACATGAACATATATAGCGGTCGTCAGCCTTGTGCCTCTCATAAGATATATTCTGTGTGGACTTGGTCTTTCTTCTATAAGCCCATGATAAAAAACTCTTCTGCCTAAGAAATCTTCCCGCTGTAGACTTGCACCAATTGCAAAGTACAACTAATTAACTAAGCTCATTACCGCTATGAAGTGTTAAAATTTTGAAGCATAATTCACGCATACATACTTCGAGTCTGTTCAGAAATTAGCGCCACAATAACGAACGCGTAGCAGCGGTTGTAAATGCGACACGGAACATCACACCACCAAATAGCCCAGCGAAATTGTATTGAAACTTCCCATCGATACAGTAAAGGCCAGAAGAACAATTATAGACTATACTGACGGTACATTAACAATGCTTGACAAAGTAGT
Organism: Morinoia aosen; assembly: GCA_030386875.1. Lineage (NCBI taxonomy): Eukaryota > Metazoa > Arthropoda > Malacostraca > Amphipoda > Talitridae > Morinoia > Morinoia aosen. The sequence continues at coordinate 28,010,131 of CM059568.1, forward strand.
AAAAATTATTCTTCAAAACGACCAATGATTATGTTAGAACGCAAAGAATGTCCATTTAAACAGGCCCATTCGTGAAACATTTTTCAATGAGAACGACTCAAGCGGCTTGTTTGCGAAAACTATTGAGTTTTTTAACATCAGATTTAAATAAGACTGCAAGACTTCTATCTTTATCGCCCATTTTGCTTCTTTCAGTTTTCAGATTTTCTTCATTGCTTCTTCGTTGTCTTTTTCCTCTTCCTTACCAACTTGTTTTTATGCGCACGGTATACTGAGTGGGAACCTTGAGGATAGATTCTACATTTTCCTCAGTTCATTTTAAATGGTCCGTTCTCTTTTTCCTGTAAAAATATTTTTACAATGAAAACGGAGCCTCAAACTAACTATTACACTATTGTAATACAGTACTTGACTACCAATAATGAATTGTTTGAACGGTACGAGGGATCGACCTAGTATTCCAAATTCACAGGAACTAGTCGTTCATTCGGCAAGCCTCTCCCTCGCACGAAAAGCCACGCAAAGAGACAATGACTAGTTAGGAAGTAATGACGACGTGAGTGTGAAGCATGTGTGCTGGAGGTAAATCAAGGTTTGAATTGATGGGTGGAGTAATGACTGTACACATGCCACTCTCAGGCCTACAAAAATTAAGCGGGTTTGGTAATTTGGTCAAAGGGCTCTAAACAAGTTCTAAATGCTAGCTATTTCAGTTTGACTTGTAGCGATTGAATCCATACTATAGAAATGAAATACCATGCTTGCATATATAAAACTAAATAATGAAACGTCTGTTAAATGCTGCTGCAGCATCATTGATATCGAATAACAGTTTTATTTGACACAGCTAATTTTTCAGGTTTCTCAAGAACGAATGAACACTCACTGGATAACGGTAATTGACTCATACAACCATTCTTTCAAACAAACTTCACAGTAGACAATTTCATTTTGTGAAGACGGTTTTCTTCTATTTCCACTAAGTTGCTACCGAGAAATTATGAACACCAAACAAAACCTGGAGTACAGAAAGAAAATGAGTATTAGAGTTATGAAGTGAGAAGACAGTCACCAAAGAGCAAATCCGGCATCACAAGTCAAAAGAGGGCAGTACTCACCGAGTGTAGACGAGGCGATCGTCGTCGTCGTCTGCCTGGAAGGGCCTGACGGTAACGCGACGTGACGGGCGCGGGTACTCGCCCCCAGGCACCTCTGGAGACATGATGCGGCTGTGGGGGCAGGGGACGGTTTCGTTTTATAAAGAGTTACCATTTATCAGGGAATACAAGTTGAAAATTTCTCTTGCCTCTTTGTTGCAAAGCTGAGTAAGTCGCATAACCTTCACTTGCTCTTTGGAAAAAATTGAAGGAACAGTGGTATGGTGAAAAACAAGGCGTTTTATAGCTAAAATTGTTATATTAAGTTTGAGTCCCTTGAAAACAATATTACCAACATATGAAGCACGTACTCATAAACTGTTTTCAATTTGATGTATTTTTCGATCGATTAACAGACCAACGGAAAAAAAATAAAGTTGCATGCGCTACATACACCAGTTCCCAAATGTTGTATTAATTTATTTCCACATTAAAGAAAAGTTTTTGAATTAACGTCAGATTAAAAACTATTGTTGATTATTACATTATTACGATCGAGTTATGGATATACTTTTTCCTGCTCCTCATCTCATGGAAAAAGAGTGACCGAGTGAAGTGCAAGCTCTATGAGTTACAAAGTTACCCCTCAACATTTTATACACGTTTCCTTTGCCTCTTATCATTCCAAGGCGAGCAGGTTTACTTTGTTGAAAATATCTCAGGGGCTAGACTGATGTTAAACTTCTGTTCTTCTTGTCGTAAGCGTATTACTCAACCGTTACCAAAAAGACAAAAATTAGGTACATTAAATTAAAGTCGTCCTTCATGCACACCAATCCATATTTCTTATCAACAGTCACATCCCGAAATAGAAAGAAGTGATAAAGTTTTTCAAATCCCACTATTCAAAACCACGGTTTTAACAAAAACTGAATTCTTCATACTATCATAGTATTACAGCAATAGAATTTAATAAATAGCGTTGAGCTACTCTCACAAGAGAACTTGATCATTAGCACTTCGACCGCAACGTGAGCCACCGGTGGCCACGATGGGGATTTTCATAATGTTGCTGACTGACCAGTAGTCATAAAATGAAGGTTTATAAATAATTAATCGAACTTTAATAACGGTACGATCCAGTCAACGTTTGCGTTTTTTCAAACCTGTTTTCTACAATTGACTTTAAATTTGAGTAGAATATTGAACTTCGGTTTAGCCAATCGCGATCAAAGTGTCAAGTCATCATAGGAGACTTAATTAGACAGCGCAGTATGAAGAAAAATACCGAGTGGTCAGTTCAGCAGAGAGGTCAAGTTAGAAGTTAGTTTCATTTTCGAAATTAAAAAGTATAGATAAAACAGATTCTTAAAATAGCTCTTCTGAGTCAAAAACCCTGATGGAGAATGGTTTTCTAGCTAAAATTATCATGTATCGACAAAAATTGTCCGAAGTTCTTTTCTCAACTGATATGAAATGGACACACGAACCCAAGAATATTCTTAAAAGCTCTTCTGAGCAAAAAAACCTGATGAAAAGTTTTCTAAGTAAAATAATCGTGGATCAACATAAATTGTACTAGGTTCTTTTCTCAGCTGATATGAATGGAAACATGTGCCCGAGAACATTTGCACACCTGTTTGAGCCATTGGAGCTTTTGTCCTCAGACGACGTGGCGTCTCCGCACTCGGAGAAGTTCCCCTCGTCAGTTGTGGTGGTGAGGGACGTGAGATGATCGTCCAGGATTTCCCTTGAGCTCGAGCTCCCCCGGTCCTCAGTATCTTCAATGTCCACTTCATTAAAATCTTCCTCGTGTTCCTCCGCGTTGACGCTGCAGCCATTTTGGATTTTCTTAACACCCTGTCGAGCCTCTCTCATTCTGCGAAGTTCTTCTTCGCGTTCTTTAAGCTCTCGGATCTCGAGGGCGATCTTGGTCTCGGTGGTGTGAGGTACGGGGGCTGCAGGAGGGGATTTGGGTGCTGACTTGTGGGGCACCGGGCTGGGGGAGCTGGCGGGAGCCTCCGGCAGGGGCCTAAAAGAGGAAATTACGTTAGCAAGTTTTGACGCACGTACAGACTGTAAAACGCGAGCATAATCGGATAACTTGGGGGATTTATTCAGTAAAAGATGAGAATATCTTGTAGTTCAAGTAACCCTAACCGTTAAAAAAACGTTTCGTAGAGAGGCATGAGGAAGGCACCATTTAGTATGGAGATAAGAGAACGTGAAGTCTATGCAGAAGAGGCATAGAAACAGTGAGTTAAGAAAGAAGTTTATGAAATGAGATAAAAATTGAAGAAGAAAGTAGTAGGTGCTGAAAAACAGGGCAACAGTGAACCGAAAAAATTTGGTCCTTAACATAACAAAAAACATTTCATTTCAACAAAAAGAAGGTATACCTAACTCTCAGCTCGGGCCCTCATACATTTTCCCCTCTGAGAGTGCTAATTCCCATAGATACAATAGTTGTATCTCCCAGAAGGGGATTGTTTCAGTAAAAGCTTATGAATTCTGGAAGAAAGAAATATAGCTTTACAAATTTTGTAGATTTTTGCGTAAAGATGACACGATATTAGAGCAGTGCAAAAAAGGGGGAACAAAACACGGGAAATTAATAATTTCTGACAACCTAAAACTATAAAGACCAAACAACAAGCATTTAAGGAACGCAGCACACATTTTAGCATACAGAACGAGCTAAAGCTTTCGATGATGCCTAATAGCTTAAAAAACACATGGTTCAGCTATGACTTAATTTAAGATTTGCAAAAATTGAAAGATTTGTAGATAATATTCCTGAGATTAGGAGCATCAGAACAAATAATGTTGAAGCGCAGGCTATGCGTGTGGTTCACCTACACTGAGACATAAAGTGTACATCACTCATTAAAGGGAAATATCGCGCCTTCCTTCCACTGTCATCAACTAAATATTTCTTACAACAGTTTCAGAACAAATACTTTTGGTTTTTTCTAAGCATCAATAGCAACGACGCTGCAAGCATATTACGAATTCTCTATAAGCTATTTAGCTAAGTTAAAATTTCTAATGACTTTATTGACATAGTGGTTTAAATCATTCCGGCTAACAAGTTGCTTTTCCAAGATAATGGATGAAAAAAAATTCTTTGCTTCAAGGAAATAAATTGTTAAGTAAACTTCAAATACAGATCCAATTTTGTTAGTTTCAAATTTACTTTCTACAAACCCTAAGTGAATTACGCAATGCATGTTGCTTTGGAACTGTTCATTCTTTGATCCTATTTCTTTTCTTTCTCGAACCTTGCCAGCATTTCTCATTATTTATTCGTCCGATATGAATGAAGCGTTTTTTTTAATCTGGCGTATACTACCGATAAAAAACAATGTAGAGCTAATGATTGATTGGAAAAATAGATCAAATTTTAGTGTTAGCCTTCCTAACCGTAACAAAGGCGCTCTGAAGAGAGGAATGAGGAATGCACCATTTAGTATGGACCTGTATGAGAACACGGAATCTATGGACAAGGTGTATGTAAACATTATTATGAGAAATAAGTTTATGAAACAAAAATAAAAGTTGAAGAAGAAAGTAGTAAGTACTGAAAAACAGGGTAGCAGGAAACCACAAAAAGATGATCCGTAACACAACAGAAAGCCTATTCTATTTCAACAACAGGAAGACCTGCCGAACCTTTAGCTCGGGACCTCACACATTCCCCGCGGGAGTGAAAATTCCTATAGATACAATGGTTGTATCCCATAAAGGTATGATTCATTGAAAGTACTTCAGACATTCATCTATTAAGTTTACCATGGATACGATAGTTGAAATGATAGCGCTCGTTGAAATACAAGTCACTCTGCATAAGGAGACCACGCACCTTGGACTCGCAGATTTGGGGGGCGCGACAGCGTCATAGATGACAGACTCGCCGTCGTGATCGGTGACCACATGGGCGTAGCCGCTGTCGCTGCAGACGACGCTCACAGTCTGCTTGGCGGTCGCCTCCAGTTTGGAGCGCTCCACAGGAGGGTCCACGAAACCCTCGTCGGAATCGTGAGGGGAGGACGCGCCGTTGTGTCTCATGAGTTCGGTTTTGTTGCTGTTCTGCATGTTCTGCTGCAAAATTTGTTGCTTTTTCATTTGTTCGAGCTTCAGTTCGCGCTCTCTCTCCTGCTGAGCTCGGATCTCCGCCTCGATCACATTTTCTTTGCCTTGGGCTACGTTGTAGGTGCTCTTCACAGTCGGCAACCGGTCAGGGTCCCCTCGACGACTCTTTAAAACATTAATTCAGTTTTAAACAGCACATTGAAAACGGGGTGTAACATTCCTTACAATTTTTTAATGAAGCCAGAAACAAGACCGTGATATGTAAGAAACACCAGCTTACAACTATATTCAGATATCAATAAATAGCTGCTATTAGTATCATATTCAGAGTTGCCGCAAAAGTATTTAAATGCATTGAGGTAAACTTCAAACAATAAATAATAAATTTTTACGAGGTAGTACTAATAAAGTATTTCTAGTTTGAAGCAGACAAGAATGAACAGCAACGTCAAATACCCAACTACGAATGCGTCAGTGTATTTCAGTGCATGGCGAAACATTGCACTTAACACAAACAATTGGCAAGCAGACAAGTAGAGTATATGCTCCAAATTGAAGTCATTTACATCTCCACACAAACAAATTATGAATTCAAATCAGAATATAATGTTTACGCTACATACAGAATTTATTACGAACAGTTAGATACAGAATGATTCATCAAATATTTTACGATAAAACACAGGCATGAAAGCTGATGAGCCTGAATTATATCACGGCATTGGGAAAAACAAGTACCGTGATAATAATGAAGAACTTGCGTTCAAAGAAAGAAACCACTAATGAACTTAAAAACTGTACTGTTTCTACATTTTTTTTGGCCAATATTAGGGGAATAAAATTCGTTTTCGACAGCGGTTCACTTCTCCGTGGTCAGAAGAGAGCTCTTCGATTTGAACTCCACTAGTGCATGAATGGCGTGGCATACACCGCTACCAGACGGGTTTCTAAATGACGGAATCATAAATGCGGAAGTCATGCATTAATAATGCACAAAATTCACATTATTGGGATAAAATAAGAATACAAATTTTGAAAAGCGTGAAGCAGTTTTAATTGATTTACGCCGTCCATTCCTCTTTAAAAGCTTTTGCATGAACCCGGCACTCCAGATCATTCAGCATGCACCGAACAAATTCGAAAGGTGTCTCCGATTATGGTAGGTGCGTCAAGCTGAACAGAAAGAGACGCAATTTTTTTAAGACCATGAAGAAGCATGCAGGAATCGTGCAACAAACCTGCACGACTGTTGATATTTTTGGTGCCTCTTCTTGCGCGCCTTCCTCTCCGTACACGTATTTATGATTGGTTTTCACAGTCTCCTCAATCAACTGACGCGTTTCGGAAATTTCTTCAATATCCTCCTCTATATCTGAGGCTACGACCTCGCCCAGCACTTCACGCTCCAGGACAGAAATCTCATCATCCAAACTGATAATTCTTTCTTGCTCGAGCTTGTGATTATTTTCTTTGGTTTCTTCGATTGAAGCAGGAGGTGTGTTGTCGAACTGAGGAGGAGGAGCCGGAAGGAAGTCCGTTCCGGCGGAAGCTTCAGGTGCACAATCCTCTGTGTTCGCAGTCTCCTGGAATGACGTGCATCATTCAATATCGCTGGCCTATTTCCTTATAAATTAAAAATTTCGAGTCAGCTCAGATGCTCCAGTAAACCACGGAAATTCAGGCGTCAGCTTACTATGTCAACATTACACCACACGCAACAAAAAAAAATAACACAAACATATATTACGCCCACAATTTCTAGACAAAGATAATATAAATGAAAGATTATTTTTGAAGAAAATAAACGCTGAATCAATTTTATCTAATTAAGTGGATTGTTAAGTTGCGAAAGACTCAAAAGTGACTAACTTGTTTACTCTAAAAACTAAGTTTGAAGTTTTTCATCAGTAGAAACGAGCTAAAATTTTAAATAAGAACATTAAACTTGTGAATGATTCCTGAATTAGTAAAATGGAATACCGTTAAAATGCAGACGAATATTCGAAAGAAACAATTTTTTACATCCAATAAATTTTGAGGAACGAAAAAATAAAAACTATTTCAAGCAAAACGTAGAATTATTTTTTACTGAAATCCCTCCGTTTGAAATGAGGTGAAAGTTTTCTATTTGACTCGCATGAGAAAAACTGAAAATAAATTTGACTTAGTTGACTATGAGTTCTTTCGCGCGCGCTAGAAACAAAAGATTGACATTCCACTCAAGGCACGAAGCTCGAGTTCCTCACAACACGATACACACTAAAACTTTAACAGTGATAGAACTCTGTATCCCATGTACGAAAGCACCTCAACATAGCTGCCACAATGCTACAGGAGTCGCTACAGCTGTCTTGAAGGGACGACCGCCGCTAGCCACAGCATTGAAGGGAGAAGCATGACCGCAGGTACAAAACCACACACAGAAACAAGATAGCACCACAAATGCGTTGAATATTAAATTATATAATTACAGTAAAAATTAAATTATCAATGACACGAGTAGTCTATAATCTCACGAGAGGGGCGTTGGGGTCCCTGAAGCAGACGTTGGCGACAGGCTCCCAGCCGAGGTCCTCAGAGGGCGCTGCAGTGGCGGCCATCTTGTTCTCCCAGTACTGCTTGGTGCTCTGCTTCTGCTCCAGGATGCTCGCCGCGTCCACCTCACCTGTCAGGCGGGATACCGCATCAGTTATGCTTGTTTTAAACATGCACCCCTCCATTTATATGGGGGAGGAGAACGGATACGCTTATGGTTGGTATTGTTGCTACAGTCAACAGGCGGTTACAACATATTACCATCTTGTGTAGTACAGCTTCACGAACTTATAAAATCGAATGTACTTTGGATTATCGAAGCAAACTTTCAACAATATGCACCAATGTGATCAAATCATTCGTACATGACACAAAGACTCCTTTATAATAAAAAAACTGATCAATTTCAACATGCAACTTATTTTAAAAGGAATTATCAACCATAGAGATTCCTTCGTCTAGTCATACATGTTCAGCCTATATTTCCTAATTTGAATGAAACTCATTATTTTTATCTTCTACTACGAAATGTTCATCTCACTATGTTACTGTGTGAATTGAGCATAAGAATTAAAATTGAATAGTTTCATGAAGTTTACAATGCTATTTTCATTTGCGGAAACCCCATCTATGTTCATGTAGAAAAATGCACACTCCGACAACATTGTAGAACGTTCGTTGATGCGAGCCTCGCTCATCAAAGACGTCACTCGAAACTCGCGTCGCTTTAGAAAACCAAGTCTGGAGCTACTGCAGGTGCGGTCCCACGGAGGCGCATGCGAGGGAACGCACGGCTGTGTCTCGTCGCCGCAACAATGCGCGAGGGAAACAAGACTTCGACAGCAACAACTGCGACACGTTCCCGCGGAAAGTCGACTCAAAAAGAGCACATCCGGAATGGATGTCGACAAATAAGTGAAACACGGTTTCGTTGGATGAATGAACATCTAGCAATGAGCAAAGAGAACGCAGAAATAGGAGACGAAGAAGCAAAAGCAGTTTCGACCGACATTTGTAGTTGACATGAAGAACATTGAAATCGAACCATTTATTTCACCAAAAAGTGGAGCAGAGAAAAAATTCTCACGAAAACACACGAGAGATTTCACTTCTCGCAATGCAGAGCGTGCACGATTTCGAAGAAAAGAAACATGCGTTGATCAAACAATGAAAACTCCTGATATTCACGAGACTTTTTTTCGCATTCGTAAAGTGAGAAGTAAAATTCGCAAGTCCTAACTCTGAAGTTGCGAGTTTCAGCGAAGCGATGTCGCGGAAGCGAGACACTATAGACGGAATCAAGTGAGCTAGTGAAGCGAGCACGTCGGGCGATAACGAAGCGGGGCTGGGAGGCGCGCAGAGGAGCAGTTCCCAGTGGCGGGATCTAATCTGGCCAACCAAGGGCAAAGGGTCCCGCAATGGCAGGCTCTCCTCTCATCAGATTTCACTCCTCATATTTTGTTGTTCTACTATCTGTGCAGGATAAAACACTCAGAATGTGTTTCAAAATCTAAACTACTGTGAATTCTTAAAAAATTAATGATATTCTGAAGAATACGCTATATCGTAGATTCCTCTCAAGTTCCATTTAGCAAGATAGGCCTCACCAGTATAGCAGCTGCCAACTGCTAGAATTATTAAGCATTAAAGTATTACTAGAAACTACTATAGAATAAATAAGATGAATTAAGTTATTTTAAACGGGTTTCTTAAATTTGTACATTCAATGCAGATTATTTCCTTCAATCACAGTACGCCTTGCAATCCTCAATCTGTAATCAATTGACTAAGTAGTAGCTAATACCACGCAGTTTTGAATTAATTTTGCTAGTTCTGAATGAAAAATAAGGTACACCCACTCTTAACCACAAATTAGCCATCATCACCGTAGAAAAAACAACCACTCAAAATTTGCGAGCATAGAGTTCTACATGCAACCGCCAGATCATAGTATATCCATCAACAACAACACAGGATCCCTGCAGGACCAGATGTACGCGCAGGTGCCGACTCAAAACGGTCAGCGTAACAAAGAATGTGACCTGTTCATCCTGCACCTGCTTCCCACGGCGCTGCCTCTGCAGGCGGCGCATAGCACGCATTCCTGCCAGTGCATAACGTGCACTGCTGCCAGTGCATAACGTGCATTGTTGACAGTGCATTACGTGCATTGTTGACAGTGCATAACGGGCATTGTTGACAGTGCATAACGTGCATTGTTGACAGTGCATAACGTGCATTGTTGACAGTGCATAACGTGCATTGTTGACAGTGCATTACGTGCATTGTTGACAGTGCATTACGTGCATTGTTGACAGTGCATTACGTGCATTGTTGACAGTGCATAACGTGCATTGTTGACAATGCATAACGTGCATTGATGACAGTGCATAACGTGCATTGCTGCCAGTGTATAACGTACGTAACTGTCAGTAAATAACGTGCATGCTTCCAGTACACAATATACACGGCCCGGCCGGTGCGCCAACTACATGGCCCCGCAATACACAAAGTACACAGCCCCGGAGCGCACAAACTACACAGCCCCGCAGTACACAAACTACACAGCCCCGCAGTGCACAAACTACACAGCCCCGCAGTGCACAAACTACACAGCCCCGCAGTGCACAAACTACACAGCCCCGCAGTGCACAAAGTACACAGCCCCGCAGTGCACAAAGCACAGGCAGTGCACAGCGCGTACACCGCAGCGCTGCAGCCCCGAGAGCACAGCGCTAACGGCGAGGAGCGGCGGCCTGCACGCCGAAGCGGAAAGTGACGAGGCGGCACCAGCTCTTGCCAGCGCCCTCTTGCCTCCCTCCTGCCTCCCTGCCGCCTCTCACAGGGATGTGGACTGGCAAGTTATATGTACATTTATGCCTCAGTCGTAGGAGCTAAAAGTAAAAATTGATTGAATGCAAACGTTTGTATACATTATATTATTATATAATGCAAACGTAATTATTTCAAATTATGTAGATAAGTTCAAAAAAGTTAATTCATTATCATCATTTATAATGCAAGCTGGAAGCCGCAGTAGAAAATTTTTTAATGTGGTTACATATAACAAACGCAACTGCCTGTCAAACGTGGACAAGAAGTAATCGATCTTTCAACCGAAGATTTTGAGCAGGGTCTAAATGAACTGCTTAAAAGTAGCACTTTCAGGCAATGACTGAACGTCAGACAATCCTACTGCGACGGCAATCTTGGTCCGTGCCACTTTGAGGGTATACCCTAGGCAAGGCAGTCTCATTTCTGGTGTTAGATATGACAAATCATTAATCCAACAGATTGAATTAGATTAAGAGTTTGTTCAAGCCTCCTTAACCGTGATCCTAAGAGACCGCTACAATGAGTTCCTAAGAGACCGCTACAATGAGTTCCTAAGAGACCGCTACAATGTGTTCCTAAGAGACCGCTACAATGTGTTCCTAAGAGACCGCTACAATGAGTTCCTAAGAGACCGCTACAATGAGTTCCTAAGAGACCGCTACAATGAGTTCCTAAGAGACCGCTACAATGTGTTCCTAAGAGACCGCTACAATGTGTTCCTAAGAGACCGCTACAATGTGTTCCTAAGAGACCGCTACAATGTGTTCCTAAGAAAGGAAGGAATGAGACACCATATAGTACGGAATTAAGGTAATAAAATTTGAAGAAGAACATAATTGGACTGGAAAAGAACAGCAGAAAAATGAAAAAACTGGCCCGTAGAAACACGAGGAAAATTATTCTACTTCAACAAAAGAAGAACAAATCCGACCCACAAGTCAGGACCTACTCCGTGGGAGCGCCAATTCCCTTAGATACAACAATAGCATCCCTTTCAGGGACCGTTATCCAGCGTGGCTACTTTGGGAACCGACGCCAAATTACGAACAAACCACCAGCAGCCGCAGAGGAAGCAATGGAGTGCCGCTGAATAAAATAACGGGAGACAGAAGCAGAAGCTGTTAAATAACCGAGAGCTGCGCACGCTGCTCGAACCTCTCGACAAGAATCAGTGAACGTTGAATGCATAAAATCCAGACAAGCGTGCTAAACCACCGCAACATTTACGACCGCAAAGACAGACTTCAACACAAATTGAAAGCACGGCAAAGGTGCAATTAAAACAAATGCGACAACTGTAACTTTCACAAACAGTACACTCATCGAATGGTCTACACTGATAAAAAGAGAGGAAACTCGAATCGCTTTGAACAAAGGTAAAAAAAATAACTTGCGACAAGACTAGTGAAAGACTTATTCTCTTCCGCTATTTTTGTATAGCATACAATTTTGAACTATAGTAAGGATTGAGGCGGAAATTACCTGGCATTGTGCAACTATCCTGTCCACTGTTGAATCACAGGACAGTTGAACGAAAATTTTGCCTCAATTCAGTCGCACGATTAGTTGCAAAGACGGAGTACATCACCCACCGAAGTACTCGGTAAAACAAAATAAGTTTATGTTTGGTGCCCTTTTTCTTGACCAACAATCCATTCTTTAATTTCAGTCCGTATCAGTCACCTGAACGAATGAAATTCCGTGTAGTCGTTTTGAATGAAAAAATCAATTACCAACACATTCCTAAATAAATTCATTGATTCATCTTGACAACATTAACATCGCTATCAAGTATAGTGGACGCACTCGATAACAGAACCGTCCTGTTAACTCAGCACACTCCCTGCTCATTATTCCTAGAAAATATAGATTAGTTTATTTTAGATTTCTATAAGCCACTAAAATAACAAAGTAGCTTCCTATTTTCCCATTTTATAACACACGTACAATAATCAACACGCGTAAACTCTTTCGTACCGAATATCCACGCGTTTAGTTAATCACAGGACCAAATAGCAGGAATACATCTCCCCCAAAACCTATTCGAGAACTGAGGAGGACAAGCAGGGAGAGACCAAAGAAGCCGACCACACTCACCCTTGAATGTCTCATTTACATTATCGGGAAAATATTTCTCGTATCTGAAGATAAAACACCACGAGTACCTCGGTATTGAAGTATTGCGTGCCAAGGGACCAATATTACTCTAGGGATAGCGTCAGAGATGCCGATTAAATACCACGACGATAATGAAGTATCCCAGGTTCAATCAATAATTGAAAACTGGAGAAATTTCGAATGAAAAAATTTTTCTCACGTCAAAATGAACCTAACTTCTTTAAGATCTAGTGCTAAAATTATCAAGAGTTGTGGAGAAGCGATTACAACAAATGGGTTGTGAAATTTTTCATAAAAATAAATTATGAATAATTTAAACTCTTACTCTAAATAATTAGACACAAATGTCGACATTCCGCAGAAAAGCGCCTCCCAAAACTGCTTGAATTACCCAAGTGCTATCGTATAGAGCAGGCATCACTGATAAGGCTTATCTGCAAAAAGAGTTTTACTTGAAGACATCTGCACTCCTCAGGCAAGGCTGTTCAGGGCTGATTTATCTGAAGAAATATACTAAAAAAATTTCAAAGAATCAAATCAAATTGATGTACTTTTTAAATTGTTCACTTGAAAATATGGTAGAGAATTTAAGCAGATATTACAGCCATATAGTCCCGATATTACAATAATTCCAAAGTACTTTTAGGATGGTCATCTCTAATGAACCTTAGGAAGTAACATCTTATCATTGTCAGCGATTTGCTTATATACTTGACTAAGCAAGTACATAGCTTCTATGCGGTACAGCGCGTACATCCTCCTTTGCAGCCTAAATCACCTTATAAGAATGGCTTAAGCCGCTTAACTTATCTCGTAACATTCAAAGTACAGTTGAAGCATATTCACCATTGCTCCTCTAATTTCCGCAAGAATATGTAACTAACTGCAAGACAATCCATACGGAACAATGTTGGTAACAAACTCAGCATCTCTTTGAAGGATTGATCAAATCTCTTCTTCGCTCAGCTCAGTAATTTCAGAATACGAGTTTCAGCATTGTACCTTTCTTCCGTTATTCGAAAATATCGCGTTTTCTTTCGCACTACGCAGGAAAATTTTGCATTCGTTGCACATTTCTGGCAACAATATTATAAAAAGTCCGATTTTACTATCTAAGAAATAACTTCATGCACCAATTATTTCCCTAAGCCAATCAGGCAGCATCTAAGTTTTCGTTCACGAATAATTCTTGCAACACGCACACATCATTCAAGTTAGAACATCGATCTGAAGCGATCTGAAGCGATCTGAAGCAAAGTAAAAACTTTGCTAATAATCCACTACTTAGTTCAACATAGCCCAAATAATAAACCAACAATCTGTTTCATCCAAAAACGAAGTTTACAGCCATGCACGCCTGCGCTGAGCTCATACAAAAAATGCATACACAATCAGACTGAAAAGTCCATTTAGATAGCGAGGAAATCAGCCCACGAAATACCGAGACACGCAAATCGCCTTCGTGTACGAGTCTTTGTGGATGGCATTTTTTAGACAAGAACAAAGCGGAAGAGCGGAAGAGATCCAAGCCCTCGTCGAGGAAAAATGATTAAGGTGGACGAGCAAGAGAGAACCACACCCAAGTATATGCGAGGAGCGTCCTCGGACGCTGGAGCAGTACTCTCGCAGCTGGGCTACGTCCTCCACGCTCTAGATATTGTTCCGAACAAAAAGAAATAGAAAATAACTATGTTAAAAGCAGGTAGAAAGAGAAATGTATCAAAAATTGAAATGAGTCTTTAAAACAGAATAGATTTCTATACTAGGCGAATATAACTCAAGTACGAAGTGAGCGGAATTATTCATTGAAACTTGGTCAAAAAAATCAAAGTTAACTAAAATCACCCTGCTGAACGAACAGTTGAAGAAAGAATCAACTTAGTATTCAAAATCAAATCAATTCCCTACCTGAAAAATTCGAGATCAAAGACCGAAGGTGAAGGAAATCCTCACACATAGTTCAAGAAAAACAGATTAGATTAGATGTTAGTTTAAGTCTCCCTGACCGCAACAAAAGTGCACCAAAGAGAGGAAGGAGGAAAGCACCAAATGTAGTATGGCCTTAAGTGAAGACGGAATTTATTATTTCTATGCACTAAGTGCATAGAAACAGCAAGTTAATAAAGAAGTTCATGAAACGAGATAAAAGTTCAAGAAGGAAGTAGTAGGTGCAGAAAAACAGGACAGCAGTGAACCGGAAAAAAATTGTCCGTTACAAAACAAAAAATCTATTCTATTTCAACAAGATGAAGGCCTGCCCAACCTTAAGCTCGGGACCTCACATATTCCCCTAGAGTACAAATTCCAATTGATACAATAGTTGCACCCCATTGAGGGATCTAGAGGAAAAAGAATATGAGTATACTTATAAACCTGAACATACTCGTAAAAATTCTATGGTTAATTACAATATGATTTTCTTGTTTCAAATTAATGTTGAGTTACAGTTAGACAAGAAAGATATGTGAACAAATATTCAAAAGAAAATGCCATGAGAATGTTTTTTGTAATACAGTGAAAATAACGCAAATTCCCAAAGTCATGCAGAGCAAACTATTGAAACGAACGCAGGATGCATTGTAGGAAGATTTAAGCCCACGATTTGTTTTCCAGTGAAATTAATACGAGGAAGTGAAAGTCAAATCAATTCTGTTGTCAGCTCAGTACGACTCGCTTAGCAATTGTGCGCCAGATCATAACTCCGACTAATCCAATTTTCGGTAAACGAAATGCCCATCACGACTAGATCTACCAACACTAAGTGATTAGTTAATTCAAAACCCGTGCAGGCTGTGCTCTGAATGACGCCAACACAGCTGCATCGCTGGACCATGGCACAGCCCAGAACGTAAAGGAGCAAATTTATCGCAAATAATTTTGTGCGGTTGAGGAATGTTAACAGTAGCACACAGAGTGGAGGTATAGCAATAAAGACCCGTTGCGACACAACGCATAAAGAATATAAAACTTTACAAAGTGACAGCGAAAATAACACGGTGGCCAACTTTCGAACTTAGTTGATCAAGCTGCGCAGTTTCCAGTTCCTGTATATCAGTTGAGAACGTGATAGGTATATTGTATTATTTCAAGTAAGCCGGCAAACAAGCCAACTCCGTATTTAGATTGAAAAGACACGCGCTCGACGTTATGTAAAGCCCCATTGATGAGCAGGAAGTAGGACGGTTGAGCGAAGCGCAATAACAAGCAATGCACGGCTGCGCGCTGACTACGGAGTGCTGTACAACACGGCCAAATAAATATTTGATTGAGAATACCGCATCTATACGCGTATTTATACCCGACTTTGAATTGGCATCAACTAGACTTTATTTTCTAGTGCACATTCGTCCGAACGTTTTCGTGAATCTATTTCTGTTTATGCACTGACACAGTTTTGCACTTGTCTTGCTGATCGCTCGTAAGTGTTACGTGCGGTTGTGTAGCAGCAGACACGCATGCTCGCAAACACACGCGAGAGCGGAGCGACACCGCGCTCTCCCGCAGGCGGCGGTGCGTGCGTCACGCTGCGCGGCATCCAGGCCACGCCGCCGCGCGGGGAGAGGCGCTCGAAAAAAGGTTGATCACACTTCGTAGCAAAGGCAAATGTCATTGGAAAATTCAGTCGTGATTCCTAGCTATCCTAATTGTATTCAAGGGTGCTATGTTTTAACAAAGGTGTGCATTTCAGTGATATATGCACTACAATGAGTGAAGTTTAACATGCGTATCATATTGGTTCGTGGGCAGGGGTTCATTTATCGTGTTTATAGAGCGTGTGTTCAGCGGCAATCACAGAGCTACCTCCGAGAATATAGACTGAAGAACAGAAATGTTCTGACTGCTAAGCAGCAAACTTGATGATGCAAGGCTGTAGAAGGAAATCTAACAGGTGCACAAGAGTTACCTCTGTAAAATTACAATGAATCAACTTGCAGCAAAACTATTGCACACGGATTCTAAAATTTTCCACAAAAATTCACTAGAGCACCGCGTCAATAAATGGTTCTTCTTGATTATAGGAGTATATCCTGTACTCTGCACCCGTACTGAACAGTTCGCATACAGCGGCCATCAATTAGTTAGCTAGTTCGTAAGTACTATAGAGTACGACTCTCTAACCACATAAAATGCGATCTCCAGAGAGCGAAAAGATGGCCTATTTAGTCTTGACTAAGGAAAACAGGGAATCTATGCACAAAGAGTGATCATACACTGGATACCTCGCGCATAGAAATAGTAAGTTAGCAATGGAGCGGAAGAATAGACAAAACAAAACAACGCATTCATGACAACTTAAAGAAGCAAAGTGGGCATGCAAGAAGTCCCAAGGCCTCTCTACAGCTGAGATAACGTGGAGAGGTCAGTTCCCATATCATAAAATAGACAAACCTAATAAATTTGAACTTTTCACCTATCCTATGCCCCCTGAGGTGTGATGGGTTGTACGAATGAATAAATTCCTCCATAAAATTAATGTATAGTAAACATTTGTTGTGCAGTACACTTGCACTGTTCACAGCAAGGTAGGCCAAAAAAACATTCCGAATTTCAGCACACAGATTACACAAAAACCATCAATCAGAAAGAGATATTTTAGTCTCATTCGTTGCAAAATTTTACGTTTTGTTGCCATTTTCAAGCCTTTAATTGTAGACCATTCTAATTCAGGCGAAATGGCGTTCTGAGTGAGGACCGTTTCCTTTGACTTGCGCAAGGTAAAAGTTCTCTGAATTCATTCTCACGTTATGAGAAGACAGAGATAAAACTGAATTACAAAGATGACTCATTAAAACACTACCCATTTCCAAAACTGATTTAACAATATCTGCAAAGATATGCTTCTGTTTCATTTAATTACGTTCAGTGATCTCAATCGTTCGAGACGATTTTGTATCATACTCTCATTTTCCTCATTACTTTCTAACTAGCTCAGCATTTGTTTCAAAAATGTTAAAAAAACAAGTTAATCAGTTTTTAAGCCTCCCTGACTACAACAAAGGTGTTTTCAAAAGAAGATGGAGGAAGACGCTATAAGTTTGGAATAAAGCAAGCGGAGACTCTATGCACAATGTGTCTTCACACCTTAGCATGAAAGCAGCATAATAGTAAGATGTTTTTGAAACATATTTGATTATAAAATTAACTTTGAGCCTTCAAAATCAGAACAGAGGTGCTACAAAGAGAGGAAGGCACCGTTAAATTAAGAGTCCAGAAAACTAGGAATCTTTGCACACGGTGTAGTTCCACACGAGACACCCTACGCATACAGTAAGTTAAAAAATAAGATTTTAAAACGAGATCGAAGTTGAAAAAGGAAATCAAAAGTGCTGAAAGAAGGAGTGCAGTGAACCGAAATAGAGTGGTGTGGTTCGTAACAAAACAAAAACCTATTCTATTTCAACACGAGGGAAGCCTAAACCTAACTTCAGCTTATGACTTCACATTTTCACCTCCTAACCCTAATTTCTATAGACAATTGTTGTATCACCCTGAGGGGAAGAATGCTCAAATTTTATGTGATTCGATCACGGATATCTTGAAAGTCTTGGATCTTTAAAAAACGAGCCTTTAATAAACCCTTGAGGCAGAAATCACGCGGTATAAGATCAGAACTGCACTCCTACTGGCGGTCACCACACTGCATGCCCAGCTCCTACAACTCGATCGCTCCCTAAAAATTTCCTTTCGACGGTTCCTCACACAGACCGGTTTGGGACTCGTAGCGCCATTCTGCATCGTTTTCAGTCGTCCTACAACCGAGAGATCCGTTTCTCTATTCATATCCTTAACACTTTGACTACGACATGAACCATCGGTGGTCACAAGTTTTCATAATGCTACAGACCAAAAAGTAGTCACTAGCTCAATTTTCATACATACATACCTAATCAAAACTAAATGAAGGCACAATTTAGTTAATGTTTGGTATTTTCAACATTGCTTGCTACAACTGACTTTAGGTTTGAGTTCAACATAGAACTTTGTTTTACCAGCTGCACTCAACGTGTCAAGCGTAACGTGAGGTTGATAGAAAACATTCAGAGTGGGCACATCAAAGGGAAATAGTCCTCACTCTGAACATTATCGCCCATGATTTAACGGTAGACAAAAATCTTGGAACCAGTAACAAAGGATTAAATTTCTCATCAAATTAGGCTAAGCTCATCCGAGCAGCGCACGTGCACAGTGCAGTGGAGACACAATGTGGGGTGTATTTAGACTGCGCAGTACAGGCGTACTGTGCAGCACACGTCTAGAATTATCGGTGAACTGAAGCTTTGTTGTGCGTGAGATGAAAGTTGCCATTAGCAATTTCACGGCGATTTTGCGCAAGTCAACTGGCCGGTTGCAGGGCAAGTACTTTGACGCTCCAACATGCTACAATTTTAAAAAAATTTCCTTCAACACGTTGGTTGAAATATCATTGCGTTTGTCATTAGAAAATACTGATTCTTGTGGCCCAGCTGATATTTCAGAATAATGCTTGGCAATAGGTACAGCCCTCAGCTCCACACGGCATGAAATGCTAATACCGAGAGCAGTTCGGAAAGTGTACTTGACGGAATAAAAAGAAAACAATTGGTCACCTCCCTGCAGCGAGAGAGCACCCCGACTATCAGCTTTTGACAGCGCCGGTGGAGCAATCGAAAACAATGAACATTAATTAAGGTGAATCTTGGAAGGCTTTCAATGGTTAAACTAATTTACGAACAGTGACCGCGCACAAGTGGCGAGCGATCACTACATCGGAGGTTGGCACCGTTTTCGTCAGGAAGCGATGTCGAGTTCGTTCAGTTAGCCTCACATATGAGATTAAGCTGCTCTAAAGAAATAATTAATTTAAAATCCAACGAATAAACACACATACCCACTATAATACGTTTTTGTATAACGTTGCACAAAAAAAGAGATGACAATTATTCTGGCGCGTGGTAACTGGCTAGCATAACAACACATGACTGTGCGATCGCTTTCTCTGGGTTACTTATGGAGGCCAGAGTACAGGCACTGAAGCTGCTGATGGGTGCTCGATCATGTCGCATGCGGGTAACCACAAAACTTTACCTAGCATTTACTTGGAGCTGTGATGCGATTCTTTAGAGCCATGAAATCGGAGAGGAAGTAGAAATTGTACTCGAAAACGTGAATGGTAGTGCGGATGGGTTCAACACTAAAATGTCTACTCAAAACTGGACAACTATTTGAAACTGAAATACTGCGTGCATATACTGCATCCATGTACTGTATCCATGTGCTGGATTCTGTTCAACAACTTTACGTGGACGGTGAAAGTTTCAAACTGAGTAGGTATTCGAAAATATAACTGGTCGTTCCATAACTCGATAAGAATGTATTATATAGTGGGAATATTTTGATTCAATTTGTCGGCAGTATAAAAACACGGCGTGCTGGATTCTAAACTACATCCGAAATTTAACTAGCTAAATTGAGTTGATAATTACTCTACATTTAATTGTATTCCGAATGATCTGTTCACTTCAAAGCCTGAGTAACTTTTCTGCCTGCAATATTTTAGTGCAAATGGAATCTGGAAAATGTGGAGATCTAACCGAGAAAATAGCCCTGCACTTGCTGTTATGGCAACGAAACCTTAAACGCGCTGCGATGTAAAACTAAACAAAATAGGAAAGGCTTTTTTGTCATTTTGCTCCGATGCTGTAAAAGATGGTGAGGTGCAAAGCGCAAGAAAGATCCTGTTTTACTTGCTTTGCTATTGAAACTGGGCTCCTACACGTTCAAACCATTCAAAGCATTCCTTGCACCTAAAATGAATTCTAAACATGGAATTAATAATGCAAAACCTCTGAATCTCTTTCAATCGAGCTTATTATGATTACAAATTATCACTATCTGAAGAAAAATACTAGCAAAATAACTAAGGAAAATATCAAGTCCGAAGATAATAAAATTCAAGGATTCACTCGTTTATGTTGTTTAAAGTGAAGCTTTTTCCCTGAAATAGCCGAGGCAATGTGAAAAAGACTAAAAATGTGTAAGCTGGAAAGCCAATAGTTAATTCAACTGATCTTCGTCATTCTCATCAAACTAAGAAGAGACATCGACGACAGAAATTGGAAATTACTGCACAATTAAGTAGATCACGCAGTTTCTCTCAAAAGCGTCAATTCGAGTAATTATGAGAAACGATACAATTAAAATAGAGAGTGAGACACCTCGTACTGCCATCTGGCTTCCTACAACTACAGGCGGATAATCGCAACCTTTCCCTGGGAAGCGTGTCATGGAAAATGAGTACGCAGCAATGAGCCTCTGCGAGTACGAGGAGTAGATCCGACGCCTCTGCTAGCCTCAATACATGAACACGTTAAACAAACACGCTAATAGACACAGCTGAACCACCATCATTGTTTTGCCTCGTTAAAATAACAGGCGAAACAAAGACTCTCGTTATTTTCATGAGATCAATACGCGTCGCGTTGGCTTGTTCACATGACCGATGAAAGTTCTTCATTTTACGACCAATCAATGACAATCGGATGAATGAGAAGGTTGAGTTCAAGAGCCTCGGAAGGCGAACAGATGTCTGGTAGGGAAAGCAGCCCTGATTGCAGAAACTAACTTAACGCAGGTTTGGTGCGTCGAATAGAGAGCGCGTATTACACCGGTAATAAAATAAACATACAATTATAAAGTTCAATTAACGTAGCAGCGGAAAAGTCATTTCACGGTACTTTCCAACCGAGTTAAATCAAGATAAAATTTGTCAACTCATAACGATTTATACAGAAATTCGTCCCGCAAACTTGCCGGCTGCGGCAAATCGCACCTCGATGCTGCATCGTTCAGTCCACCTCTCATTGGCAAGACTTGTGCTTCTAATGCTTGTCTGTGTAATAACCCTACCAGCTGTCAAGATCTGGGTAAGGAAATACGAACAGCATTTCTCACGAAAAACGAAATCCAAAAAATAAAAACTGGAAAACAACTATTCAGAAAACGTTATCGCGCTAAGTTATTTAAACTAACGATGTCCGACGACAGAAAATACACCGTAGATACAAAATAGAAAAAAAAACACGTCCATATTTCGGTTTTACGGCACGACCTCAACCAAACCGAGAAATTAAACGAAGTGACTGAACCAAACCCAAGAAGAACAAAGCTGAAGTTACTTTATTTTAATAACGCACGATTTCTTATGTAAAGAATTTGTCCGACCGCAAAATTGGAAAATTTTTCAGGTTAAATTAAACATACATTTTTAAGGCCTAAGTACATTTTCACAGTTGAACATTGCATCCTCGACAGTAATGATATTACGAGATGTTAATGACGTAGTCAGAACACCAAGTGGTGCATAAAATAATATTTTCTATTATTTTAACTCATCATGAAATACAGCGAATAAAAACGATAAAAATATCATTAAAAGTTCGAAGCATTTTCGTAAGCGCAACGACTTATAAAAAAATTCTTCTGATGCACTAAATTCCACACGAGAGCAAATCGCATCGAACTAAATAACTAAATTAAGGCTTGAAATGTTCGCCTGATATCAATAGGATGATGGATCTCAAATTATAAAGTATGGTAATGAGTTAGAATGGAAGCTTTATCCTTGACTCATTTGGATCAAATTCAATCGAACACGAATCCTAACAAAGCCAAAAAATGTTTTTATCTTCCTAACATAAGTGTCTGCATGACCTATGTTTTGACCTTCAAATAACAAACTGAGGGTCTCGAAGAGAACCCACAAAAATTGGCAGAAAAAACACTCAACTGGATTTTAGTAGCAAAATTACTTACAAAGAATGAAATTAGACATCTTCAACTACTCCAGACGCTAATCAACACAATGTTTGAAGAAGACAGAGATTTGGTTATAGTCGAGGAAATTGCAGTCCAGCAACGATTGATAAAAACGCCCTAGTGAAAGGTCAATACGTCACCAAAATAAAGGCCTCGCACGTAGGCGCTCGAGGAAGAGGCTCATCTCACCTGCAAACAAGAATATAGTCGTTAAAAAATTAGAATAATTTAACGAACTATAGAAAATATGCACGCACTGCGAACATTTTATCCCCAGAACATAAGTAGAAGTGAATTCACGCTTGTGAGGAGTGTTTGGCGAGGCTGAAACGCATACCCGTATAACATAGATATGGATTAGTAGCAATTGTATTTATTCATAAATATAAATGAGCAGCAAACACATAAATGTGGATGAGCCGAAATTGAACAGTGAGATTCGATAAGTTTAAATCAACATTTTTTACAATAGGATTACATTGCAAAAAATGTCAACGTGAAGTTTTACTGTACCCTGTGTCGTGGTAACTACAAAGTTCAAAGACGTAAAAAGGAAAATACTTCGGTCACAGATATTTCCGCTTTCACCTCAATTGCTGGTATTGAACAAAACAGAATTACTTCTCCAGTAGCACCGAGAAATAACAGTTTAATTGAGAGGGAGTGACAAAGAATATTCTCTAAAGGTTGCTGTCAGGAACCCATTAACTCCAAGGGAACAATCACGCGGTAGTTTCTCTTGCGTTCAATTTCGAGGGAGAAAAGAGCTCAAATTCTTGAGATTGACACACACTGAATTCTGCGAAGTGAGAACTCGAGGGGCCCCGCTCTCGTGTGTCGCTGCACAAAGCTGCAGGGAACACAAAGGCGTCACGAGGTACTTACAATTGCTCTTTAAAAACAAATCGATCGAAACGCGCTGGTTAAAAACTTACCAAACGCTAAACGAAAAGATTACAATAAGATCAAGCTCCACAACTCTGTAGAGAATGATGGACTGAAATCAGCGATCACATTTCAGTTCGTCTGGGAATCGCAAGTGCAAGAAGGGAACGATGAAAAACTAACAATTTAAACAGTTTTCAATTCATTAATTCATTCATTCCCGAAACTAAGTACCTTTAAATATTCAATTAGTTAAACAACGTAATGTACGACTTGCAGTTGTAAATTAAAAATCCCTTAGCGTAATTAATATTTACACGCAACACCTATATACCGTGCGTTGTTTTATATGCATTTGATCCCAATTTCCCTCACTGATTTCGAGATATAAGTATTCATATATCAACTCAAAATCAATTGTGATAGCATTTGAAGAGTAGAAATTTTGAATCAATGAAAAATATTTCAACAATTTAAAACTCATCTCGAATAAAGAGTGAAATTGATCAATGAACAGGAATAAGTGCAATGGGAGCCATTCCCTGAACATCTGATGCAGCATGCAGTGTAGTCACAAGACTGTGTGCTCTGCCAGAATAAATGAGCATAACCAGCATCTGCAGTACGAGTGTGCTTCCTGAACCAGCCATCTTAGCTACTTGCTTCAAGTGATCAGATTAAATCCGACAATTAGTTCAAGCATCCCTAACCATGTAAAATATGCGCAAGTGTGTTTTTACCCAGGATTCTTTGCGCACAGGAAGAGCAATATTCAAAAAGATCATAAAACAAGATAAAAGTTTAAAAGTTGCACAAAAAATAAGTGATGAAAACAAGCACAGCAGTTAATCGAAAAAAATGATAAGAAATAAAGTAAAAAATAAAGTAAAAAGTAAACTATCCCTATTAATACAAAAGGAAGGCATACATTATCATCAGCTCAGGACCTCACATCTTCCTAGTGTGAGCGCTAATTTCAATAGATGCAATAGTTGTACCCTACTGACAAGATTAATGCCAACATAGAGCCACATTTATGAGTGAATGAATGCCTATATCAGCCGATCCTGCAGACACCGTTATTGCGGCTATTGTTTCCTAACGTAGACGTTCACAAGAAACACATCACGAAATGCACGCATACACTGATATTTAACTATAGCGATTGTGTTAGGGATCGAGGACAGCTATAAACCGTAGAACTTTTTCATTTTATACGAACAAGTATATCGAGCCCATTCACCATTCCCCCCTCCTTATCACGAATATAATGCAGGTCCTTGAAGGAGTCGTAAAAGCCGCGTGTAATTTGCGTGTCAAGAGGCTGCCCTACGTCTCGACAATAAAAGGCAATATTGAGCAAGGCGTCGTAAACTAGATAGAAGGACTCGAGACACTAAAGAGGGGTGCAACTGTAATAATTATTCTTTTAAAGCTCCGGGTAATAAAATATTCCTTCATTTATGATCGCATGAAGCTGATTAGACTACTCTATCCCTTCAATAAAGTGAAACAGAGAGGAAGTGATGAAAAATGTGTAAATATTATTTAATTGTTTTTTTTCTCAAGTGAAGAATGATTGGAAGAATGAAGTTAAAGAATATCACTTATAAAGTAGACGTATTCAATCAACGAAACGAACTGGGAATATCACTTATAAAGTAGACGTATTCAATAAACGAAACGTCCAATAAAAACTCAGGATGAGAAAAATATGCCAACACAACCAAAACTGAGAAACCAGCAACCCGCAAGACGAGAGATCGATGAGACCTCGTAGAAAACTTTATGGTTAAATTCGCAACGCTGTACATGAATTAAAAACATTGCACAAAACAAAAAATTTGAAGACACTCCTCAGAAATTTGTCCCACGAACTTCGCATCTCTATCTGAATAAATTAACATCTTGTTCCACAAATGCGCAGTTAAATATGAGTGGGATGCAACTAGTCGCCCGTTAGATGAGTCAACACAGGCTATTTTTTGGATATAATTAATCCCTCAAAATTTAAATTGCAGTTTGAGTTCCACCTTTGTCTAACATAAATGATAACTTTTGTTATAGAGTAGTAAGAACCGACAATCAAAATCATAAACATATCTGGGGTGTGACAAACAACATGCAAAGATAGGATTATGTAAGATTAGGTGAGATTAGATTAGATGTTAGTTTAAGCCTCTCTAACCGCGACAAAGGCGTTCCAAACAGAGGAGAGGAAGGAGGAAGGCACATTTAGTATGGAGTTTAGGAAACGCAGAATCTATGCACTAAGTGCATAAAACAGGAATTCAGGATAGAATTATGTGAAACAAGATCAAAGTTAAAGAAGAAAGTAATAGGTGCTGAAAAAAGGACAGCAATAAACCGAAAAAAAATATTCGTAACAAACAATAAACCTTTTCGATTTCAAAAAAGGAAGACCTACTTAGCCTTTCGCTCGGGACCTCACATATTCCCCCTGGGAACGCTAATTCCCATATATACAATAGTTGTATCCTCCACAGGGGAGAATTACGTCAGAATATTATTCAACGAAGAACATGTAGTATAAGTAATCTAAATGCTTTTATAGAAAAACCGTTGGAATCGCAGCAAAAAGTGCTTGGTGAAAAGGCTTGTTTCGCGACCCGTACAACATGGGTGCAAGGATAGACGCTTTATTTATGCTTCAACACCTTGATCACCGGCCCAGGTCATTATAAAATGTCTCATAAATTGGAGTAGAAAAACTGGAATGAGCATCCCAAGCCACATACCTGCAAAAAAACGGACAAAATTTGACCAAATAGGAGGAGCCTATACTCAAGAAATGTGGGCCCATTAGACTTATTCTTAATCGTGAGGAGCTAAAACTTCGTGAGCAGATACGTCGTACGTAGAAGTATCATTCAACATTCAACATTCATTTATTAATGTTGTTTTTGAAATAAAATGTCAATAATGAAAATCGATGAAATAAAAGATTTGTAGTGCTTATCAATAGAAGTAAATGGAGTCCCTATCAATGAAATAAGTGAATGCAAATTGATTGTAGGTTAAAAAATATGTATATGGTAAGCTAATTAAAATAGAAAACATCTCAACAGATACGTCATGGCAAGGTAAAATTCACATCAGCTGAATTAATGGCGGAAATTGTACAATGCTGGTTTTGGTTGGGCGAGTTGGATGAATTTGTCTAAATAAGCATCATCCTGATGATGTTAGTTAGCTTGAAAAGTTTTTGTGTGATGAAGACGTGCAGTCTGAAATAATTTATAAAAGAAAGATGAAAAAAAATTCTTATTAATCTGCCATTAAAACAATAAAATAAAAAATAAATTTCGGGACAGTAATTAGAATGCATTCTTGCTTGCAGGTGATGGGTCTGCCATGATGTATCTCCTTTACTTGCCTTTGCTTCTACTAACGTCGTAGTGAAAGAAATATCGTCCGAAAAAATTCGTCTTCCCGCGGTCAAATTGGAGAACTGATGTCGGAGTGGAACATGAACAGCATGAGCATTGAAACGAGGCGTTAGAAAATTAAAATTATAGTGTAATGGATGAAATCATTGTGCGCATGGTTCTCTAAATGAGTTTGTTTTCCGTGTTAACGCATGCTGCAATTGAGTTGTTTAAAGTCTTTGGTTCTTTAGTTTCATTTTCAAAAGCTAACATCTGTAATAGGGAAAGTAAATATGGCGGCCAATGTTAGAATTTGAGAAGAGTTGTAATTGAGGTATACCAATTTTTAATTGCGTGTTCTCTGCATAGAAATCGTGTAATAGGGTCCTATTGTGAGTGAGTACAGCGTCGAAAGTTCTCAATCGTATTATGTCTCAAGTATGTTAATAATTAACCGAATAGGTCCTAGCTCAATGACACAGTAAAGCCCCATAGTAAAGTGGGTTATGGAAATGAAAGTCTGTCTGTCAGCTGAATTTGGTGAGTACCCGTTATAATTTAGTATTTTCAGGCACATTGTTGCGTTATATTTATACTGTATTTAAGTTTTACTCGTGCAAATTGCATTATCTTATATATGTTTGTGTGGAGGTGTGTCATTCCTCCAATGCGAGATTCTCTTATTCATGAAAATGAACCAGCGGTTAACGTCTCGTGACAAGTGTGTAATACAATAACATTAAGAAATCTTTGAGTCCATCAACCGATTCCAAATAATTTCCCTTTCAAAATGAAGTGGTCAGTTAGTCGGGGTCGCCGCTGTAACGTTGCACCATCCAGCAGTGATTCGGTTCCTCTCTCCTCAACGTATTGAGTGTCGCGTCAAGACGTCAACGAAGTAGGGTTTGAAGAGATGTCATTGAAATGGAGCACACAGTTAACCAGCTTCACAGTACATCGATGCCAGTAAATCTAAAGCTCAAAAAGCTAATTTGCAAGAGAATTATTATATAAGAAAGTTTTAGCCTACCTTAACCACGACAAAGATGTTCCAAGAGAGGAAAGAGGAAGGCACCATTTAGTATGGAGTTGAGGGAACGTGGAATCTATGCACAAGGTGCACAGAAACAGTAAGCTAGGAAAGAAGTTCATGAAACAAGAAAAAAGTTGAAGAAGAAAGTGGTAGGTGCTGAAAAACAGGACAGCAGTGAACCGAAAAAAGATGGTCCGTAACAAAACAAAAACCTATTTGATTACAACAAAAAGGAAGCCTACCTAATCTTTAGCTCGGGCCCACTCATGGTTCCCCTGGGAGCGCTAATTCCCATAGATACAATAGTTGTATCCCCCTGAGGGGATTTGCAAGAGAAAGTAAGCGGCGGGGAGACCAAGTGTGTCTGGTGCCACAATGCACGCATCACATGCAAGGGCACATGTTCTCTGCGGTCAGTTCACTTCAGGAAGCTCAATCAGCTTCGTAAAAACTTAAATAGAGTCAAAAACTAAATGCCTGGAATTGTTTCCTGCTCTAGTGTGGCAAAGTTACAAAGACAAATTTACAATTGAATTGTTGGGCAGAACATGCAAGTCCGAAACACGGAGGCCATTAAAATCACGCTTAGGAATGTAGCAATAAAATAGTCTAACGCTCAGCATTACATTAAAAGTTAAAAGGATAATATTAAGAAGCTCCGGTCGAATATATTTTGCTAAATATTCTAGACGAACATTGAAAAAATCGTTAGCTTACATCTTTCTAAAATGGAGAAGATAAAAATGAAACAGCCATTGAAAATTTAAATAAAAAAATCATTTTTTGTCGCACACCTACTGAGCAAAGCTATCACCTGACAGTGATACTAAAAGCGCCCCTTCACACTTCTAATAAAAAGAACACAGCCAATGTTTCAGATAAAATTCTGAGAACAATTACGAGATAAATGAGAGCGGAGCCGTACGTACGCTGTTATCACGACGCGAGCGAGGAGGCGGTTTTGCGCATGCGTGGCGGTGCTCCAGACCAAACAACGGCTCGCGACGCCTTTTGTGGAGCGCAGGCGCGGTGCGTGAAGGGCATAAAACGCAATCAAGTCACACAACTAACTCTCTTGCCTCGGCACGCAGAGAATGGACTGAATTGCCGCTGATGGAGTGCAATCTATCGAAGGAACTGCCGATAGAAGTGCGTAAAATAATAACCTGAGAGGCTGAAACTTTCGCAACCCAGTGCGTTTACAGTGTCGCTCAAGTCTTTAACTTTCAAAGTAACACTTCAGCTTTGGAACTAATGTTGAACTTTGAATACTTACATAGGTCATAAGGTCATTCTCTTGGGCAAATGTTGAATGCAGGATCGAAAATTGGCATTCCTAAAATTGGGGATGGAGTCATACAGTTCTGAATGCACACGATGTAAATGCAATTTGAAATAACGTTGAGACACTTTAGCTTATTTGATAGAAGTTTTTCACAGTGAGAAACTCTTCATAAATAACATACTGCCCCAGCACGCACTTTTGGTTACAGTGCCTAAGGACGCATATTCAAACCCGCATGGACTGCTCACTGTCTCAGCGCAGATCAGGCAGCCAATAAATAAAACTCGACAGAAAAAGAGAGGCTAAACCTTTGTATCAAACGCACGACTCTGCACTATGTAAATTTTTCAATGGAAATATGAGAAATTATTCCCCAAAAATATCCAGAGGACTCGGTTTGAGTATTCTTGAAAACGTAGCACCCAACATCGGGTATGTTGGGTTTATATGAATTTTAGATCATAAGTCCACACATACGAATGCCATACTTGAAATTTGCATTTGAAATAACTGTGGTCAAGCGCGCCTTGCACGCTAATGCTAGTTTAATATTCCCTCTATAACAGTGGTTCTTAACCTTTTTCTCCAATTCACAGCTTTTTAGTGGGCCAACTCTCCATTCCCCATCACAGCATCGGTGGGGAATGGAACATTTCCCACCAAGACATCTTCCTTTTACTGATCTGTGACATTCCTACCCCAGCAGTGTTTTCTTTTTTACCCAAACGTGACGTACAATACCTCATTATGGTTGTTTTCGTCATTAAAACATTCTGTAAATGGTGGTGATTTGTAAAGTAAATCAACATTTGGATGTAATGTATTAGATTTTAAGCTACCATAGATTTTTAGTGGGTGGAATCAAATGCAAGAAATTCAGCACCTAGCAACTCCGCAATTCCCCACCAGTGGGGAATTCCCCTCAGGTTATGAACCGCTGCTCTGTAACAAGGACAACCACGTTCGGCCAAAAACTGAAGAGGCTATGACGCACCAGCGTGCGGGACAACGCCAGCCACAACAGTACTCACGAGCGTAATTGGCTGGAGATCAACCTATGACCAATACTATATTACTAAAGAGGCTTCATGACAAGTCACTGCAGCGTTACTAGCCGTCACTTGACAAACGTTGTTGTAAACTCAGCAACACCGGCAGTCTGCCAAAATTCATACGCTAGAAATTCATAACTTTGAAAAGGAAACTTCAATCAGCGGCTCTTTGCAAGCCCTGAGCGCGTGACGCTGCTATGAAGAAAATTCACGATTGTGACGTTCCTGAATACTCATACTTAACACTTTAACCGCAATTGGCTGAGCCAAAGTTCAAGATTCAACTCAAATTTAAGGTCAATTGTAGTCAGCAAATTTGAAAGTAGCAAATATTAACTGGATCAAGCCCTCCATTAGCTTTAATTACTATTTTTGAAAATTGAGAGCCTACTGGTCGGGCAGCAGCATTATGAAAACCCCATTCGTGGCCCCCAGTGGCACACGTTGTGGTCAAAGTGTTAAGCTTATTATTCCTTTTAAAAACTTCGGCTCCACAACTGAGCTGCACCACTATTCGTATTCCACGAAGGAAGGCAGCGAGCAGTTCCAGCACTGCACCGGTCCAGGATGACCCGCCACATGAACCCCCGCCAGGATGTGAGGTTATCGCTAAATATCCTCCAGTTCTTACCTCCTCCTCAGACCAATAACCTCAGCGTTCACTGTCTCACGGACCGGCAGCATTGCATTCAGTAGTCATTGGCAGTTCTGCGTCTTTCATCTCCGACTCCAACTCTAGTTTGCGTTTGTTCCAGGAATATGGGTAGGTTAGATAAGTTTAATTGTTTAAACCTTCCTAGCCACTGCAAATGGGCTCCTAGGATAGGAAGGAGAAAAGTACCTTTTAGTTCAGAATCAAGGGAATGGGGAATCTAAGCACAGAAACAACTAGATGGAAGTTTACGAAACAAAATCTAAGTTGACGAAGAAAACCACAGATGTAGAAAAAAGGACAACATTGAACCAAAAATCATAACTTGAGACAACAGTGCTCAAGGCGTGTTCCCACACAGGATCATGTGAGCACAGAAATATAACGATTGAAAAAAGTTCATGAGGCAAGATATAAGTTGGAGAAGAAAGTTATTCAACTAAAGGAAAACTTACCTAACTTTCAGCTTGGGACCTCACATCTTCCCCTTGGGAACTC
The DNA here is from genome assembly GCA_030386875.1 of Morinoia aosen. Taxonomy (NCBI): domain Eukaryota; kingdom Metazoa; phylum Arthropoda; class Malacostraca; order Amphipoda; family Talitridae; genus Morinoia; species Morinoia aosen. The sequence goes on from CM059568.1 coordinate 28,041,397, forward strand.
TTTTTCCCATGAATACAATAATTACAACCCTTTGAAAGACAGGGTTTTTAGTGTCAACTATGCGAAGAAATTTTTCGGCTTATCAAGACCGTCAAATTATGGAACCGTAATTTGACCATCAATAGCTAATGTATGAAAGCATTTGTATCGTTCGTAATAAGGAATGCTCAAAGAGTGGCAAATTTTCAAGTAGCTAACCTACAACTCTAAACAATGCAGACCATTGAAGGCATCTCCCGACCGTGAAAAAATTTTTTCTCCTCAGTGATTTCCCAAGTAATTACAGCAAATGCCACTAATTTTCGTGACCAAGCCATCCATGGGACAATGAAAGTGATCGCTCCAATGACTCTTCCGAAGAGGAAAGAGGGTTGCAATGAACAAGCAAGAAGAATCCAAGTCTGAACAATGAGCGCATGAGGTTGCGCCGAGGAATTTTACAGGAGGAAGACGTTACTACGTTACTTCAACTTGCAGGAAACCGCACCGTGTATCGAGGGAGAACTTCTCATGCAGCAGCGAACAAACACGATCGTCATTGCAAATTTTGCGCCTAATGGTAATTGACCCTTGCGAGCAGAATGGATAGAGGCGGAGAATTTTGTTGTCGTGGGAACTGCCACTGATACGTGAAGTCAGAGCTTCCGTCACGAGAGAATCGACAACTCAACAGTTTTTTAGTTTTATAAGGACATTTTTCGGTTAGAACTGTTTTGCAATAGTAAGCCGTCGCAATGTCCTTACCATTCTTTACTCAGTTTACAACGTATCAACTTGAACGTTGACCGCGGGTGTGAACTGAACATTCAGTGTTAAACTCAAATTTAAAGTCAATTACAGTAAGCAATTTCGAAAATAGCAAACATTAACTGGATCGTGCCTTTCTTTAATCCTGTTTAAGTATTCACAAGAATCAAGTTTGTGACAGCTGGTCGATCAATACCATTATGAAAATCCGTTTCGTAACAACCGGGGACTCACGTCGGGTTCAAAGGGATATGTTGAGAACGGTGTGCGAAACGAAATTTAACAAACCGATGTAGTGAGAGCTCTTTTTAACATAAGATAACGAGCCGTGAGAGCTCTTTTTATCATAACATCACCAGCCGTAAGAGAGGCTGCGTCACCATCTCCATGACATGAAAAGCACACCACAAACGAAGGTAAAATCTAGACAAGAGTTCAATATCGTCCCAGTTGTTCAGGACATACACAGAAGGGCACAAACGAGAAATTAAGGCCAAAGAAATTAATATTGAACAAAATTCAGTTGAAAAAAACCATTGCTGAAAATTCTACAGCAGATTTTGAGGGTTGCATGTGAGGAATGGAAGGATTGAGTAAAGAATGAGCTCCAGACCTCGCAGAACAGGTGCTTTCTGCCTCAAAGAGCTTCAGAATTATGCGCATTTTCAGAAGAGCTTTAAGCCTCCAAGGAAAGCGAACCAGTGCATTCATCGGAGGAGAAAAGAGTATTTTTTTGCGTAAATACAATTCCTTGCGGGAATAAAATTGATGAATGGGCACAGGGTGGATAACTACGATTCAAGGAGCCTTTCCTAGATAAAAATAAAATGCGCATGCAGGCACTTTACTCTTACAAGAGCAGTTTACTAAGTTCCGACTGTCGAAAAAACTTTAATTCTTCGCTTTCTCCGTTGTGTTTGAGAATAACATAAATCATGCAGATCTGTATCACAACACAACCAATGTATACGGCTCGGAACATCACCAGTCTACACCGATCTGGAGGAGTCGAGCTTATTGCCACTGCTGCTACGGAGAAAGCCATCTTGTTCGAATACGAGTTTAATTAAGTAACGTCAACGGGTTATTTCAAAGTTTTCACACACATTTAATAAGAACACGTACCTCCATAATCAAAAATAAATCAGCGCATAAAATTTACTTCTCTGCTATAATTACCTTTTGCAATAACAATTCCGAATTAAGGATAATTTTAAACTTTTGACAATAAAAAGACTGCCCATTCATCCACATTCAATAGTATCAAGAGAACGAGACGTCATGCGACAACATTCTTAAGAAACAATTCAATATGAAACCTCAATCGCAAAAACCGGCCAAGTTTAAAAGTAAGTCGATAAGAATTGGTAAGAAAGGTACAAAAATTGACCTCAGGATCGTCGGTCTCACACGGCTCGTCTTCCACTCGACGCTCCCACGAGTGCCATTAAAACCGTTCTAGAATTTCCCTCCACTGCGTGCGAGAGGGCCAAAGCTTAAGCAAGAGCAGTTCACATGCCGCAAGTTTAGTCGTACTCGCAACTATGTACGGCGTGCGCCGAATTCCGTACTGGTTGCAGTAACGCCGCGCTCGGAAGGTTAAGATGAGAAATTCAATTTGTTTTAGCCTGAGGCACAGCAGCCCACTGATGTCCACCGTGAGCAGGAAATACTATGTATCATTTGCACAAAAAAAAAAATTTTAAATGAAAGCTGAAAGAATTTTCATAACTATTACTAATGGGTAATTGACAATATGCGACTCTCAGTCCAAGAGTTAACATGTACAACAACGTAGAGCTTTGGTGAAGTTTGTCTGAGTAAAAAGTTCTCAGGAATAAATTTTTGATTGCACTAAAAACCTCAAAAGCAAATTTTGTTCTCTATTCTCTAGAATAAAAGTCAGTTATTATAAAATGACTCAATGATAGGAATAAAAACTTGTTACCCCAACCCAAATTCCACTCAGTCGGCAAAAGGAAAAGCAAAGAGTGCAATACCACTCTCAAGGCTACACATGACACAATTTCAGAGGGTTTAACGTGCATTGTAGAATCTTCTACCTCTTGTACATTATTGTTCTTATTCTTCTTTACCAGTAGCACAACAGCCTAATCAAAATTTTGGAGTTTAAGATTCTCGTCAGCGTTCAAGTGCGTCTAGCGAAGAACGACCTAAAATACTAAGCAGAAACTGACCACATGAAGCAAGCGAGCTGGGCTTCATGTCTTGTTTTTCTACATAAGTGAGATCAGAGCACAGCAGATTTTGTGTGACGTAACTGGGGAAAAGTAAGAATGGGCTGGGTCAAGTCCCATTTAGTTCGTTTAAACAGTAAAATAGTTCACTTGGTTAACATTAATCTCGAAGTTCATTCAACATGAAGGTCAAGGAAAGTATTGTGTATGGGTAGGGTTTGGGTGCGTTTAGGTTAGGCAAGATCTGCTTTCATTGTTTAACATGGACATTGTCAAAATAGATCAAAAAAGCACGATATCGATAGTAAAAAGCTTGAAAATGTGGCCGATAATTATATGGGAATGTGAAGATAATCATTTATATTTGCGTTACTTACATAAGCTACAGAGGCTCATGAATAAGGACTGCATACAATTTGGCAAATCAAACCTTCAAGTGAACTGAAAACACATCCTCGCAAATATTCATTTAAATCTCGAATTAACCCTAGAAAAATTATGATGAATTATTGCGCAGCAAACGATAGTCACGAATACCTTAAACATATGCCCCGAAGGCTTTGGACTTCTTTTTTCAAAAAGCAATGCAAAATGCTGACCCATGACCAGCCGAACGAACAGCTGCAATCACTGCACAGGGCAATTTATGACGCAGTTCAATCGATATACCGTAAAGAGAAATACGGTCATTTCAAGTCTAAGGAGCGCGTAGGAAACCTTGTCTGCGACGTCAGAATGCAAGGCCTCAACGACGGCTTGAGTTGCCCTGCATGCAGACTTGAGCTCACGCGTACTGAGGCATGATCTTCTCACAGCACTAGAGAACCTAAGCTTTTCGTAGCCTTCAATACTCGCACTAGCTAAATCATTACAATTTCAGAAACAACAATCTGCCCATGACTGAGCAGAAATGGTAACGGGAAGATTTAGGATTACATTCGTTAAAGTACATGATCGAGAGCCGAACCATTTATGGACATCCTCGTGCGTTAAGGCGCCCTCTGCTCACCCGCATACGACGAATAAAAGAAAAAATCGAACCCACGTGTAACTTTTGCAAAGCAAACTCGCGTTGACGGCTTGGACGTGCTAAAGTGAAAACAAAATCGGTGTATTCATGGGGAAAGGGCTTTCACTAATTTTAAAAAATAACCATGTTTAAATTGAGACTAAGAAAAAAATACAGTGTACGGAACACGAATATTGGAATAGTCAAAATATAAATAGTCAAAATAGTCGAAATCAAATAGTCGCTCTCAAGATCACAGGAACGATCTTTGAATTTTTATCAGCTTTTTACGGTACGAGACATTTTCCTAATAAAATGAGTGAGCAACTTATCCACGTCGCACAACACATCTTGCAACGTGGCCAAAACTTGAACAAGATTATTTATTCTAAGTGCAGTGAGAGATTTAGTTTGATCTATTCAGCATCTAGTTACTCATAGCCAGTACACCATTCCTTCTTTCAGAGGGCCCAACGAAAAACCGTAGAAGGAATTCTCTTTTGAAGAATTGCAAAACAATGGAGGTGAACAAGTGGCGGCGGCAGCAGCAGTTCCCGCCGCTGTCGCCAATAATTTTGCAACATAAACGCTGCCATTCAACAGCGATTATTTTAACCACAAGTGTAGTTCCGTCGCTCAGTATCAAGAACGATGACGAGTTATTGGTGCCTCCAAGGTACAGAAATGATAGAAAATGCACCAACTATTGGGTCAAAAATCTATTTCAGAAGTGAAGCTTTAACACAGAACATTCCAGGCAGGAGGAGCGCGTTTATAGATGTTTTACAATGCGTATCAAGTTTATAGATGTTTTACAACGCGTATCACGTTTACAGATGTTATACAGCGCGTATCAAGTACATAGATGACTTACAAAATATCAAGTTTATAATTAGGGGTAAAACCTGCTGCGTGTGCGACAATATCATAAAAATGCGAGAAAAAGACCCAATAGAAAGAAATAAACCAAACAGCTCAATGCCTCAGTCGTAAATAATTTTAATAAGAACATAAATACAGAGACAATTGCTGACTTTTGCAACAAGAAACTCCGCTTTAATGCTTCAGATCAATGTTAAGTGGCAGGGTAATACTTCTTCCAAGGTTGTTGCAACAATGTAATATTAAAGGTGTACATGAAACTTCGTTCATGGTATTCCAGTAAAGAAATTATAGTAAACCTTGAATTGTGCATCAGTACAAGTTTCTATAACCAAGTGTTGAAACCTCGTTCGCTTGGAGGACGTCTAAGTGTATCGGTGCTTGTTGACAGTGCTTTTAATGAATAGCGGACAATGCTTCTATATTCAATAATCGTTTTATACCATGATAAAATCTGCTAGAAGACCTTGTCCCACCGAAGACAAAAGAATCGATAAGCAGTAAGTCAACACTAAAAGTGAAATAAGTGAAGATTTAACCTATTCAATCCAGAAGGACTGCAGGTTCTTTGCTTCGATTCGAAGATATTTGCAATATATGATTACAGATGTTTGCACGGGCGTAATTATATACTACTTGTTTATTGACACATACCAAGACACTTGAAATCCGACGAGAAAAGAGACGAGCATCTCGACACATCGCCTACACAGGAAATGCAATAACTGAACGAGAACTGACGGCAGGTGACAAGCGTTGTTGAATTTAGAACCAAATGTTTTGAAGTTATATTATATGTAAGGCGAGCAAGCAGTACTAGTTTTGTGTTTTTGCGTAAAATGGAAGACATAATTACAAACGATAGTACGACTAAGCAAAAAAATTAGAGGAATTCCTAAAAACAGGGCTAAGAAACAGCAGTTTGTATGAATACAAAAAATAAAACCTTTGCAATTCTGTAACCTAACTCATTCACCGTGCTCACTTTTATTCTTTATAACCAATAACAATAACCTCTTTTTATCCGAATCACTCAAGTCTTTGAGCTACCGGAACTTTCGTGCAGCACAAAAATGCATCGTAATTATTCATGATTCAACTAGAAATGCACCTTTGTAACGAGTATATTACGCGTATCTTATAAAAAAATATTTTTGTACAGCCATTCATGATACGAAACAACTCGTCACTATCAGGCCGCAGCGAGAGACTGGCCCGAGGCGCTGGTGTTGCCTGCAATTAGCGCTCCTTATCTCCTGCAGTCAAACCGCCACCACCCGCAGCTATAGGAAAGCGAGACACACCTGATATATCCAGATTAAACAACAATGCAGAAGCAATATTTAATTGAATTACACTATACAAGACATTTGTAAGAACCTGTGTATGGTAAATTTTTTCTTATGTAAAAAGTCAATTAGATCAATCATTTCTACACCAAACTATTCTTGGCAAGAAAAATGTAATAACAAATTTAAATATTGTATTCAAAATTAATTGCCAATAATTGAATGAAAAGCTCCCTTAAATTAATAATGTAGTAACAAACAGATTGAGCCAACAAATTTGCCCAACACAATACTACTGACGCACAAGAACTTGGAAATAAGAAAAAATTGCAATTCTTCTCATGAGCCAAATTATCAGTTCATACGGTGTCAGAAATTAACTTTGGTCATTGCATGTCACCCGAGTATCTCTTTGGAAGAAATAAACGAACTACTCGTATTTTTTGCATAACATACTTGCCTTTGAGCTAAACCAGTTGAAGTGAAAATAAAAACGGTTTATTAGAACTCGCTGATGGAGAAAGCTCTTTAACCTAATTTCACTTTGTAACAGGAAATGAATCATATTTGTTTCACAAGTAGGATGTGAATGCTAGAAAAAATTGATCATATTTGCTCAAAATAATTCTATTAAGCTTTAAGCAAGATGAGCTCCTCATCAATTAGCTGGATAAGAAATTCGCTACGAGAACGCCACCGCTAATCACGATGATGACCAACTTGTTGAAAAAAAATAGCTCTGTGTAATTCATTAATACTTCAAAAACTACTGTGTTCATTACTGCAGAAATGCAATAATTTAAACGAGCAGAAAACTGAAAAGCACGTTATAAAAACAGATTTTTCAAGCACAGGTGAGAAAATAGAAATTTCTTTGCCACTCATGTGAGGGCTCGTCCAGCCGACTTGAGAGGAGCTCCGAACTAAGAGTCAGTTAGAAAGTCTGCTATCCGTCATTTTTGTAGAAACTCAGCGAAACGAACTTCTGTCGCACGGGTTTGCTGGAGTCTTCTCTGCAGTCACAATTGATTGAACAATGATGCTGATCACACCCAAATTGCACGGAAGTTTGACACGAGAGCATTTCGTGAAAGCGGGAGTCTCTTTACATGACATACGAGGGTTGAAATCTTCCAGTCATCCCAACGGCAGCTCACAACAGCGCCATGCACGTGACTTGCCGGAACTTTCCTCGTAAGGAGGAGACATAAAACACGGCTCAGCGCTAACTTGTTTACGGCCGTGATACGATATGAAACTCGCACGCCTTTGCCACGTGAATTCATTCTCCGTTCTCGTAGCCCATAAACTAAAATAACAGTAATTGAGGTGCTTGGTTAGCTTTTCAAACGCGTAATTAATTTTGCTTGGTGTTATTTAAAATTCTCAGCCGAAGCGAACGTATTTGAAACTTTCATCAACATATAACGAGTTTCAATCTGGAATTAAACTCATGCTGCTTAATAGAATGAAAATGAACTCCATGACTCGCTACCAACTGACCTGGAACTCTCCCACTCTCGGTAGTATAGAAGTTGTAAAATTAATGGCCACAAAATGAAAAAAGAACTCAATTTAGCCTCACGAATTCCCAGGATTTCGTCAGTTCAGGATGGACTTCACACGCACAGCCGCAGGAAAGTCAATGAAGCGTCTCGTTATACGAAGTCATTCAACGGGAGTGAAAGTGTTACTATGAAGAAATATTAGAAAATTGTGAATATTCACATGAGCTACATGTTCCTCCCTGCATTCAAGCCTCACGAGTTATCGCTTCGAGACAAACGAGCTTTGCGGCAGCGTCGGATAGTAAGCCTACTGGAAACCGCCCACTGAGCAGTTCCATGTACATCAATCTCTTACAACGCTATTAAATCGATGTAACAGTCATTAATCTAAACTATTATGATATGAGCCTCATCTGTCCAAGCGTTCGTTAATCCATCCGACTTTGAGAGTTAACAGGAGTAAGTCCGTCACCGAAATAAATTGTTAAACTCCTCTGTATTCGTGTTCAGATACTTTAGGTTACGTAATCTGAGATACGTTTATTCTATTCACTTGAAAACACGAAATGATTCACGTCTTTTACTACTCCTCCTTCGTGAAAAATGCCGCTATACATCACGGGCAGCGTAGACTTTCTCATACATTTGATTTCATCTCGAACAATTGCATGTATCCACCTAAATCAAATCCGTTGCATAGGTACACAATGCCAACTGTTTTGCTTCGAGTAAAAAAATTATAGCAAAATTTAAGGAAGCCCAAACACATAAAGCTTTATTTTTGTCACTTTGCTTCGCGTGCTTCCTTCCCTTTCGAGCGTTAACAGTCGTTATTAAAGGAACCCCTGCGTTGCGTCGTGTGTTTGTCTTCATTCTTATGCAAATAGCGAGGATAAAAATATTCCCTAGTTTAAATTCCAAGTTGTTCTGAGATCAACTATCAATGGCCGAGTAAAAATATAATGGTTAAGTTAAACTTGAATAGTTTTTTTACGTTAGGTTAGGGTGAGATGGGGAAAAAATAAATTTTATTAATATTTGCGCTAATGTAATGACCGTGAATTCTTTCATGGGTGGAAATCGCCATTTTTGACAGCACAGGTGCTCTGATATTGAAAAAAATACAAGACCAAGCGAAGTGCGGGACACTTTAAATTTGAGACGTAGCTTGTATTAACTAAAGGAATTTCACCGACAGAAAAAGAGTAACGTGTTGAGTGCCAAGAATCACAGTTTATCTGTACAGGGCCGGTCACATCTTCAATCATGCACAAAACTAAGATGTGCGAAGCGAAACGCACAATGTACGGAGCAGAAATATATAGAAAATCGAACACACGTCAGACATTTAGTTGACGAGAAACTTTCTGTCAAATGCGCCTTTACCTGAACTAAAATGAAACTTCAGTCATAGAATTTGGAAGCTAAAATGGAATACCACACATTCGGTCGAATAAGAACACACTAAATCATCCTAAGGACGGACTGTAGGATGACATTTTTCAATTGCCCAATAAAGTTGACGCTAACACTGTAAGAATACTCATTTACTTATTGCAAGTAGTACCTAAGCATCACCATCAGAAAAATACTCCCATCTCATATCGACCAATCCGTTGAGATTAGTTGATTAGTTAGATAAGTCTCCCTATCCGTAACAAATGCGATCCAAAGATAGGAAGAAGGAAGGCACCATTTAGTATGGAGTTAAGGAAACGCGAAATCTATGCAAAAAGGGCATAGAAACAGTAAAATGAGAAAGATGATTATGAAACAAGATCAAAGTTGAAGAAGAAGAAATAAGTAGGCGCTGAAAAACAGAATAGTAGTTCTAATCCGTACAGCAATTTAATAAATATACAATATATCTAATCCAGTTAAGCTCGTTCTTATTTCAGGGCATAAACTGGACATCATAGCACACCGTGCGACAGATAATAGAATGATAAAATAAATAACACACTTTTTTATTAAACGAGTCCATACTCAACTCTCCAAAAGGATTCAACGCGTCACCAAAAAGAGCCGCTGGACTGCCACTGCACGGAGCAGCCGGAATAGCATGTATGCTCCTCTAGCAGGACAGAGGTACAATAGTGGAGGAAACAACTAAAACACAGGAGAAACCGAGCGGATACGAGCGACGCCAGCAACAAAGCCATTGTTTTAAATACAGTCTAGTGTCGCTAAAGGCTTGCCACTTTGAGGCCCCTATAGATAGAAGATCGTCGCGTCGCTTTCGCTTCCTAAAACACAACTGGAGCTTCACAAATGAAAAACAGTAGCTGTTTCCACATGCGTTCGGCAGTTTCAGTGACAAACAAGAGCCAACAGAGAAGCTCCATTTCAACAGCATTTACAATCACCCTGAAGAACACGCGAACATTGCGAACTATGGTGGTCTAAAACAAGTAAGACGTAGAATAGTGCTTCGGCACCAACTGCTCATGTGGTATAGGTAGAGTATAGAAACTCGGCTAGTTTCCAAAACTGGTGCGCTCGGTGATGAAGCTTTATCTATAAAAGCAATAACTGATACTACATTCCAAAATTGACAGGAGCCAATTCTTCTATTGAAGAACTGTATTATTTGAACACACGTAAGAGGAAGATTATTAGATTATAAGTTAGTTTAAGCCTCCCTAACCGCTGCAAAAATAGAGCGTATCGAAGAGAGGAAGGAGGAAGGCACCATTTAGTATGGAGAAAAGAAAATGAGGAATCTATGCAGAAAGGGCATAGAAACGGTAAGATGGGAAAGAAGTTCATGCATGAAATAAGATAAAAGCTGAAGAAGAAAGTCAGAGGTGCTGAAAAACAGGACAGTAGTGAACCGAAAAAAGGTGGTCCTTAACATAACAAAAAACATTTTCTTTCAACAAAAAGAAGGCCTACCTAACTCTCAGCTCGGGCCCTCACATTTTTCCCCTGGGAGCGCTAATTCCCATAGATACAATAGTTGTATCCCCCTGAGGGGAACACGTAAGAGGCAAACGATGAGGCTCCTATCTACTCAAATCATTAATTGCCATCGCTGTACAGCGGGTCCTACTCAATAGCTCCTGGGCAAAACTAAGCAGCAGGTCAAAAGTTATCCTGCCAAATATTCAGGAAAAAACATTACATAAAACACAGTATCAATAAATAACATAAAATCGGAATGTTATCCGAGACTTACCTGTAAGGGAAGTTGAAGGATGACAGAGATTATCCGATGGGTATCCCTCTTTCTTCGTGTTAGCCTGTGATTGGTCTAAGGAGATGACGTCATCCATTGTAGTGTGTGCCGCGTCTATTAGCGTCAGTTTTCAAAGCCAGAGATCATACCTTTTGCCGTTCAAACAGAAGACCCAATCCCGGGCGGGCTAACCCGGGTGGGATCTAAACGCAGAAAGAGGGATACCCATCGGATAATCTCTGTCATCCTTCAACTTCCCTTACAGGTAAGTCTCGGATAACATTCCGATTATCCTTACGGGTATCCCTCTTTCTTCGTGTTAGCCTGTGATTGGTCTAAGGAGATTTCAAAGCAACGGCAATGGGGATGATCAAAACCAGCTATAGAACACAATATGTATTCATTAACCAGTAACCGGAACAGCAATTGTATAACGCTTCAACAGTATAAAGTTATATTATCAAACATCAGACAAAACAATCTTATCGTAGAATTTCTCAAAAGTTTTGCAGTTAGACCAGCCAGCAGATGTTAACATCTCATCTAAAGGTACATTGTTCAGTTTTGCCGCAGAAACTGCAGCAGCACGAGTACTATGAGATTTGAACAATGCCGTGTCAATACCTGCCTCAAACAATACTTTGTGTACCCAACGAGCTAGCGTATCCTTTGAAACAGGTTTATGCGGCTTATTGAAGCTTATAAATAATTGCTTATTGGAGCCTCTAATTAATTGAGTCCTTTGCAAATAATGTTTCAAAGTAGTTAAAGCGCAAATAGCAGGTTCATCAAAAGTTTTCAAAAGCAGAGAATGATTATATAGACGGGGGCTGGAATGTTTCAACAAGGTTTTAATAAGAATTACTGCCGAATTGTTGCCAAAAGAAATATTTTCTATAGATATTGCATGCAAGGTTTGTAACCTTTGCTTTGTAGTTAGCGCTAAAAGCATTATCAATTTAAATGACAAGATACTCATAGGGAGATCAGCATTGGGGTAAAAATTAGTTAAGTAATTTAGTACTACGTTTACGTCCCAAATAAATTTATAGCGAGCTGTAGGCGGTCTTAGTTCAAACACTCCTTTAACAAAACGCTTTATCAATGCTGAGTTACCCACACTAACGCCAAACTGACTGATCAAACAAGTAGACAGGGCACTTCGGGCTGTATTTATGGCGCTATATCCTTTCCCTTGCCTAAATAACATAGTTAAGAAGTCAATCACGAGAGCTTCATTATATTGCAAGGGATCAGCCGATCGAAGCATGCAGAAAGTATTCCACTGTTTAAAACAGCTTTCGTACTGTTTGATCGTAGATGCTCTCCAGGACTTGGACAAAATAAGGAGAGAGTCCTCCGATAAGCCTTTGCCTCTGTAGAGACTCCTGATACTAGACAGGCAAGTAGTTGGAGATCTCTGTGAAGTTTGTGAAGTGGAGCATTTGGAAAGGGAAGATGAAGCACATTTTTGGGGATCATTAAGGGTGTTGCAATTAGGAGCTCCATCAGTTTGGGAAACCAAGGTTGGGTTTGCCAAAGCGGGACCACCAGCACCCCCTGAGCTTTCTCCGTTGATATTTTGTTTGTACATTTCAGAACCAAGCTGAAAGGGGGAAAGGCATAAAAACAGTTAAAACCTGACCACTCTCTACTAAAAGCATCAACGAACAAAGCTAAGGGGTCAGGCTTCCACGAGGCATAAACGGATTCTTTGTGGTTCAAACGAGAAGCAAAAAGGTCAATATCAAAAGGGCCAAAAGCTTCGACAATATTAGAATAAATTGTTGAATCGAGAGTCCATTCAGTTTTATGGTCGAAAATTCTGCTTGCCTTATCCGCAAGTACATTTTCAGAACCAGGTAGATGTTCTGCAGAGAGGTGCACATGACGTTCAATAGCCCAGAGCCAAATTTCTTTTGTCAATTCGTGACAAGGAAGGGATTTTACTCCTCCTAAATTCTCGATATAAGCCACCGTGGTTATATTGTCCGATCTTATCCTTACATGGATGTTAGAAAGGTCCGAGAAAAAACTTTGTAATCCAAAGAGAACAGCTTTTAGTTCTAGCTGATTTATATGCATCAAAGATTCACTGGGTAACCAGTGCCCTCCGGTACTTTCACCACCAAGAACCGCACCCCAGCCTAAATGGCTGGCATCACAAGCAAGAACGTGAGAGACTGAAGGTCTACTGATCGGTTTAACGTTAGTAAATATATTAGATAACCACCACATAAGTTCACCTCTAGCATTCTCACTAATTTTCATCGAGCTATCATAATTACCTGCTGAGGATTTCAATGCCTGGATTTTATCATGTTCGAGGTATCTGTAAAAAAGGGCACCGTACTTCACCCCCGGCAGGCTAGCAACTAATGTACCTATAACTTTAGATACAAAGCGTATACTAAAGAGGCTGCCCTTTAAAAGCGATTGGCAATATTGAAAAAATTTTTCCCTCTTGTCTATGGGAAGACTGATAGTCATATTGACAGAATCAAGGTTGAAGCCTAAGAAGCTGATGGCTTGCGATGGTTCAAATACGGACTTGTCGACATTAATAAGGAAACCAGCCTTTTCCAATATACTAACTGTAGCTGCAACATTGTCATTACACTTAGATTTAGACGTCCCCATGAGCCAGATATCATCAAGATAATACACTGATATGAAACCTTGGCTACGCAAAGAGGAAAACACTGGTTTCATGAGCTTAGTGAACAATCGTGGGGCAGAAGATAAGCCGTTAGGCAGAGAAGTAAATTGATATAACTGCCCATTCCATAAAAATCGCAGAAATTTCCTATAACACGTATGAATATTAATAGAGAAATATGCATCCTTTAAATCAATTGAAGACATGAAAGAATCTCTCTCAATTAAATCCAATACATTATTTAAATTCTCCATTTTAAAATGTTGATAGGTAACATCCGCATTGAGAGGTTTCAAGTTAAGGATTATGCGTATACCCCCCGTTTTCTTTGGGGTAGGAAAAATTTGGCTAACAAATTCCCCGTAAGAATGGGAGGTTTTTTCCACGATACCGAGTCTCAGAAATTTCTCTATCTCAACATCAATTTTGAGCTTATCGTCTAAGGAACACTTTATTGGATAACAAGGTGCCGTTTGCTCTATTTGACAATTAAAATCTATTTTTGCACCACGCACGACTTGTAAAATAGTTTCATCAGACGTTAACGTTTTCCAAAAGGTGAGAAAAAGTTTTAATCTGCCACCAACCTGAGTAACGTTTGCCTTAGTATCAACAGCACAAGTAAGCCCCTCTATTTTCTGAAGGGGCTCTGGAGGTTTAACGGCCTTTCTGGTTTATTGGTGGGATACGGAGAGAACCGTTTATTGTAGGTACCTCTAGTAGTGCCATTTTTCCGGAAAAAACCACCTCTACGATTATTAAAGCCTCTTCTGAAGGCCGAACCTCTTGATGGTACACCTTTCCGCTTGATAGTGGTGGAAAGTTTGTTGAATTCTGACACTTCTTTAATAGTGCTGTTAAGATCATCACCAAAGAGAAATTCACTGGAGAAGTCCACCGAGTCTCTACATAAACCATGCATATGTCTCGGGAGATCACGGCGTATATTTTCTCGACGCGCTTTTATCATTCCGACATTAGCAGAACCTAAAAAAATTAGGGAATCTTTGAGAGCGTCAATGATAGATTTTGCATCTAAGCATGACAAATCCTCCTTTGATTCGTTGATGGCTTCCATTACCTTGAGGATAGGTACAGCACTATTTAGCACATTCTTTTGAAGACCTTGAAAGGCAAATTCTTTAGCACGGGTAGAAGGCGACAAATTTTCCCAAATAGGTTTATTGACTTGAGGCGTTTTCAAGTAATTCACATTTTTTGGTCTCGCGTGTGAACTCAGCTTCTCTTTCAGCAAACTATCGCTAATTTTGAAAAGCAAAAGCTTGTTAGCCAACCCAGCTAGGCTAGGAATTACCTCAGGACCCACTGCATCATCAGTCCGAATATCCTCGTCTAAATTCTCAAATAAATCTGGGTCTTCATCATTCCCACTGTAGGTAGAGGAACAATCATCGCAACCATCAGGGGCTGCTACAGTGGCCATTTTTGAGGTGGTCGCAGCCATCAAATCTTTCAAATCCCGAAAACCATTAGCCATGATTTCAGCTAAACGTTCAAAGGAATCCGAGTTGTCCTTCTTGGAGGAGTCCTTTCTGGTAGGTTTACCAGGGTCTTTGTAACTCGACTTCGAACTTTCCTTAGCAGAGCAGGAATTCAAGGCATTGGTCTTAGTTCTCTCAGCTGCACTTTTATCTGACGTACTAGTACGAGGAGGATCAACTTTAGGTTCTTTGGTAAGGCAAGATGCCGTAGAAGCATTATGCGAGTCCAGATCCTCCATAAGAGCCGAAAAAACATCTGACATAATAGTCTTAATCAAGGTCTGAAAGATAAATCAAACGGCAAGGAGTTCTTACTATTAGTATAGTTAGCTAGTCATCAAACCAGGAGTCGAAGGTCTGTATCGCCATTCATATAAACAGGGTGCCAAAGCTCTGTATTGCATTCATATAAACAGGGTGCCGAAGCTCTGTTTGCATTCATATAAACAGGGTGCCGAAGCTCTGTTTGCATTCATATAAACAGGGTGCCGAAGCTCTGTATTGCATTCATATAAACAGGGTGCCGAAGCTCTGTATTGCATTCATATAAACAGGGTGCCGAAGCTCTGTATTGCATTCATATAAACAGGGTGCCGAAGCTCTGTATTGCATTCATATAAACAGGGTGCCGAAGCTCTGTATTGCATTCATATAAACAGGGTGCCGAAGCTCTGTATTGCATTCATATAAACAGGGCGCCGAAGCTCTGTATTGCCATACATACAAACAGGGTGCCGAAGCTCTGTATTGCATTCACATAAACAGGGTGCCGAAGTTCTGCATCGCCATTAATATAAACAGTTAGCTAATCACTTATAATTAATTAAATAGCAAACATTCTTAACTTCGTAGAAGCACCTAGACAACCAAACGCCCGACTTCGCGAGCGCACACTTAGGTACACACACTACTGGATCACATCGTAAACTGACGCTAATAGACGCGGCACACACTACAATGGATGACGTCATCTCCTTAGACCAATCACAGGCTAACACGAAGAAAGAGGGATACCCGTAAGGATAATTGTATTCTAAATTTCATAACAGATAAAACAGAAAAAACATACCTAAAGGTAAATTCAAATATTGAAATATCAAAAACCAGTAGTGTTCAACTACTAAACCAGCTGTTTTTAAAAGAAAAGTCACTGAAAAATGATCAGACGACTGAGGAACATTTCTATCCCCTGTAGAGTTTATGATTTCCTCGCGAATGTCCGAGCGCTTAGACGCATCGTAAGGTAGCACTTTCACTTCAGTAGTCTGACATGATAGCTCAAAAGCAACTGGCGAGAAATGTGAGAAAATGATATTTTTATTGCGAGTGCGCCTGAACTCAAAGTTTAACTTGCTTATTAAATGGAAGCCGCAAGTTGCAATAATACAGAGAGCTTCGTCATCGCCTAGCACACCATGTAGTGAGCGAGTCTGCCCTTTTTTCGCTGCTGAAGTTTTGGCGTTCTAGACCTGATATTTAAACGCTCGCATGTTTTTGAAAACATGCAAGCATTTAAATTTTAGACTGTAAATATCCGTTACGAGAATATGTAACCGAAGGAGCCATTAGTTCGGCGGAAATTATCCCTCAGAGACGGCAGAAGCAATGACGGCTACTGTAGGAGAAAGCACGACAGGAGTCGGCACGTGTTCCCTGCGCCAGTTTGAGTTCCTGCACAAATCTCAACACTCAAACTTCAGGACACTTTCTCCGCAACCGCAGCTCCTGTGATCGTTAAAGGAGTTAATTAGCAACAACTACAGCAGAGCGGCACGAAATCTCGAGATTTACAGTAGCAAAAGCACTGGCTTTTTTCAAAAAGAAACGCATTACTGGATAACCATTCAAAAAAGGCCTATTACGCTACGTAAATTTCGAAGAGAACTGTATTTGTACGGCACTTACAAACCACGAGAGGTACGTTTGAAAGTCATATAATGTTTAGAAGTTTTTTCTCATGATTGTGAAGCGTAAAATTCTGCTAGGTGAATAACACCCAAGAAATTCCGCAAACATTTTACCAAAAAATGAATTTAATTTTGAAAGAGTAGGTATGGAAACCACAGTCATGAGAGGAATTGAAGTTGACGGGAAAACTTTTCGGCAAACTACTAAAGGCCTCGTTAATAAACTCCCTTTTCAAGCGAACTGATCAGTAAAGCACTTTCAAATATCGTACAACCGCCATAATAAAACGAAAATTTTCGAGTTAGACTGGATAATGTATCATACAACAGTTTGATAGGAAAGAAATTCGAAAAAACTGCAGTTCAATGACGTCTAATTCGTATAAAAGCTCAAAAAATATTGATTATTGAAGTAAAAACTGCCATTCGATTTGATTAGTCAAGGAATTAGTGCCTGACATTTGTAGAAATTTTATTCAAATAAAAGATAAATTTAAAAAAATGCGAGGTACTTGAACAGTTCTCAAAGTAGATACAAAAATTTGCCAAATTTCTTGACTATCACAAGGGATGTATGCTAGAAAGTGCGATGGTGAAGCGCGACCGGCCTGCCCGAGCCAAGAGGAAATGCCGCCTGTGCAGCCGGACGCAGGTGCCTGCAAGCCGCGCTGTTCCCGTCTGGACTAGCCGGAGCGTCTTCAGCAATAAATAAAATAACAAAACGCCCCAATCATAGGGTGTCAAAAACCTATTCGCTTGTGCATGAGTCGCATTCATTTTAACGGACTTCCTGTCTCTCGAAAATTTGAACTGAAAGGCAAAACGAGAATGCCCGAACCATTTGACAAATATTCAATTAGTGTGATTTTGTTTGTTTATGCAAAGTGGAAACCTACCCAGAAACGCCTTCTGGTTTAAAATTACTAATTAAGAAGGAGTAGGTACGATATTGCAGTTGTTCAGATCATATAATTCAGTTTTTCAAAACCGAACTGGCTGGCAAAGAATAGCGACTGCGTAGCAATTCCGGAATAATGGAGATTTAGTTTTAGACAACAACACTTTCGCCCAACAAACATTTTCAAACATTCTCTTTCATTCGCCTTATGTTTGAAGCTTGGCTCTAGGGTATGGAGCAGCTGCCCACATCAGCCCAGCTCGTGCGAACCTTGACGCTCATGGCAGTTGGCGGTGCTCCCATGACCGGCAGCAGCAGGTCGCGGCCCAGCTCCCGTTCCCGTAGCCCTAGCGTCCACTTTCATCAAGTGCTAAAAAGTAGCTCAAAATTGGACGAGCCCCACCCCAGAAATGAATTCTTTCCTGACGCTTGTTAATACTCTTCTAATACACTTTTACTAACTCGTTAAGGCCACATCCTAATATTCAGTTATTAAAATCAAATTCTGTGGAAATTTTACCTTGATACTATACTTGCGGCCTAATGTCACGTGTTTTTTTTCTCCATCTGCCATGTCACTGCAGCCATAATTTTCTTCACAGTCCTTAAAATTAAAAGGCTGTAGGTACACTCATTATTGCGATAAGCGCTCGATAAAAGGAAAACTTGGTAGAATGTATTGCACTCCAGTCTGTGAGCAGCCGAACATTGGATCAGATCCAGTTTCATATAAAACATTTCTAGCCAAAAATGGTGGCGTCTGTTCCCTTATCTTTCTCACGCATTCGGAGCAGGGAGGGTTTTGTGCTCGCCTGAGAAGATGCGCAGCAGAGGCAAGCAATCAGATGACATACTTTGGCACCGGTGCGTAGCACCACCACCAATATCGCAGGAGCAAAAGGAATAAACTCTTTGTTTTCAGTTCAATAAAGTGAAGAGAATTAACAAGATAGTTCAATGATATACAGAATACACTTCGAACAAGGCTACTAATGGATAATTTTACTTGTTAAAATAAGGTAGATCTGCCACGATAACATGACAATACGAAATTACCTAAAGTTCAAACATTTTTTCATGCTCTGAAATGCCATTTTCAATTAAATTTTTCTAAAAAGTAAATGAAAATGAGAACCTATTCGCAGCTTTAAATACAAACCAGACTCCATAAGCGAAAAATCAAATTCATCTCCGTAAAAACATAACTTCAGCTCTTTAACATTCAACAACTCATGTTTTAACTTACGAAGTTGATAGAAAGATATTTCAAAACCTAAAAGTTTGCGAACAATACACGAAGGAAGATTGTGCTCATCATCAACAAGCTTTTCGTTTTATTCTATATGTTATGGAGCCTTCACACAAAGATAATCAACGCTTTATTCAAGCAATAAAAGAATAGACTTTGTTCTGTAACGGGTGCAGCAAACTTGCCACAGAAGTGGCAAAAACCTCGAACCAACATAATGGGAAACGAGAAAACAACGCAAGCGAATAAACGCGCGGAATATGTTGGTTTATCAGCTCACTGGGAGAGAGGAACCGAAGGGGAAAAGTGAAAAATGACAAACAAACATTAGCACACCTTCAAGCTACCTACGCAGTCAGTAACGCAGATTCCGGAGTATTCTGTGTACTGTACATTGGTAGCTGCGTACATTTGTACAAGCAACGCCAGTTCTCTGGCAGTAGTGATTTAGATGGGGAGACAAAGCCATCTTACTCGAGGGAAATTCAGTCATCTGTCTATCGTCTCTCCAGGCAGTGCTATACCTACGAACTATGCGGAGAAAAAATCCTTTCGTACAGATCTTCTAAGAGAAACTTGTCAATCTGAGTTCAGTGCGAGTATACCGAAGTATATAAAATAATCAAGTTATTCATCATAAAAGAGAGAGGAAAATACTGTTGCAAGTAACGTGGCTCGTCGTGGAGGACAGGAATTAAAAATAGTGAGATAATAAACGAGTTAAAAGGAGCTATATAAACAGAAAATATTTGAGCCAAATTTTTCAATGTAATATTTATCAGGTTTAAACAGGCGTATTCTTCATTACAACAGAGATATATGTTAAATATATATACGGTATACAAGAAAAAATTCCACCAGCCACATCCACACTCTTGATAACGCAGGCACATATGATAGAGCAGGTAGTTGTCACAGCAGCCGTACTTCACCAGATACCAACATCCTCATTTTTCTTTGGCCTTCGGAATGCGATGCGAAAATGATTTTGCAAAGGGTGCTTTTTACACAAATTTTCATGTTACAATTACTATAACAAATTATATAGTTCAGTGTTCGAAACCGTTGGAAATTTGGATATTTCTACTCTCAACTCATTGTTCTTTTATCTCAACTCATCGGTTTTCCTTCATTATTGTATTAAACTACACAGGTCGGGAATGTACGACTCAATTTCAGGATTAGAATAAACGTTAGACTAACCTTCTCTACCCGCAACAATGGCGATCCAAAGAGGAAGGAGGAAGACACCATTTAGTATGGAGTTAAGGGAACGCGGAATCTATGCACAAAATGCATAGAAACAGTAAATTGAGAAAGAATTTCATGGAATAAGAAAAAATATTATAAGTTAGTTTAAGCCTCCCTAGCCGCTACAAAAAAAGAGCGTATCGAAGAGAGGAAGGAGGAAGGCACAATATAGTATGGAGACAAGAGAATGCGAAATCTATGTACAAGGCGCATAGAAACAGTAAATAGAGAAAAAAGTTCGTGAAACAAGATAAAAGTTGAAAAAGAAAGTAGTAGAAGCTGAAAAACAGGACAGCAGTGAACTGAAAAAATATGGTCTATAACATAAAAAAATTTTTATTTCATCAAAAATGAAGGCCCACCTAACTCTCAGCTCGGGACCTCACATTTTCTTCCTGACATTGCTAATTTCCATAGATACTAAAGTTGTGTCCCCATCAGGGACTCAGTTTCAGGTAACTGGCGACAAATTGCTACCCAGTTACCGTAATGTTTGCGCTATTTTTTCCCCCGCGAACTCAAGGCACCCAACAGATTAGACTAGATTATTAGTTAGTTTAAGCCTCCCTATCCGCAAAAAAGGCGATCCAAAGAGAGGAAGGAAGAAGGCACCATTTAGTATTGATTTAAGGGAACGTGGAATCTATGCAGAAAGGGCATAAAAACAGTCAGATGAGAAAGAAGTTCATGAAATAAGATCAAAGTTGAAGAAGAAAGTAGTAGGTGCTGAAAAACAGGACAGCAGTGAACCGAAAAAAGATGGTCCGTAACAAAGCAAAATCCTATTCTTTTTCAACAAAAAGATAGCCTGCCTAACTTTTAGCTCAGGCCCTCACATAATCCTCCTGGGAGCGCTAATTCCCATAGATACAATAGTTGTATCCCCCTGAGAGGGAGGCACCCAACATAAAATTTCTACATCTCGTATTTCCTTTGCGATTAATGGCACTCTTTTTAAAAAAAGTCGCTGCCACTTTCGCAGTTGAACTCGGTTGCCCCTCCTCCTCCCCCGCACCGCCAGCAGCAGCAGCAGCAGCGAAGGTGACCGGCGCAGGTGTGGTGAGCAGGATGGTGCCCGTTACCTGGGCGGCCACCGCACGTGCCGGAGATCAATACCCGCACAGCTGCGGATCGCTGGGGAACGCACTGGTGGCACTAACACTCCCGATCATGGGCCTAGCGAACCCGGGAATGCTCAAGATGCCTAACATCAGCTAGACATAACACATGCTATGCTACACACACAATGCGCCTCCGACTTCCCATGCAAAGCAACTTAAAGCAAAAGGAACTACCGTCGGTTAACTTCATGTATGTGCCCATACAAACGAACGAAGTCTTCAACAGTAGGGCAAGGACTTGGGTCCGGTAAATCAAGTTTCACTTTAGTTTTTTAAGGTCAAATTTCACGCCTGTTATTATGTTATAACTTTGCACTGACGGCAGAATTGCTCTAGACGCTAGACTGCGGCCTTCTGGAGTTGAGAGTTCCGTCCTATTTTACCGTCTAAAAAGCTACAATTCATTTAATCCATTCAAGGAAAGTCGTAAAAATGCACGTGTCTAACAGTATGTTCTTACAAATTTTAAAAATCATCCAAACCTACAAGCGTAACACAAAAGCCCACCAAGAAGTCAGTAACCACACCCACTAGCAATCTTCAGTTTGTGTCGCGCCCAATCGCCGCACGTGAGTAGCGGCGGGCGAGTCATTAGCGAGACCCAACAAACCGGCTAACTAAAAGTCGGTCATCACGGAAAGAAACTTCCGCGGTTTTCTGAACGTTTTCTCAGCTCCAATTCCCTCACGACGCCTGCTCCAACTGCTGCTCTGTGCACGGACGCCACACCTAACGAGCAACAGCAGCTCTCAGCCTCGCACTTTCACTGTTGCTAACCACTCGCGAACTTTCTACGCAAAAACTAAAATCACAGGAGCAGCTCAGGTGGTTATCACCTTACCCTTGCAAATTTTTGACAATTGCTCGGAAAAATTTGACAACTATTTCTTGAGCCTCAAAGTTGAGTCTCCGTGTCGGTTTTTAAAAGAATTTTCGAATTCACGTATATCTCGAAAAACAAATGGCTTTACAACCAGGTCTTAACAATGAGCAAATGCGATATAAGAACAAGAAACAATAGAATTTTTAAAATATTTAACAAATATACTAAAAGTCCCATGCCAGGGCAATCTCAAACAAGGCGCATTGAAGTCCCCGGAAGGATTGACGGAAATTAGATTAGATTAGATTATAAGTTAGTTTAAGCCTCCCTAACCGCTGCAAAAATAGAGCGTATCGAAGAGAGGAAGGAGGAAGGCACCATTTAGTATGGAGATAAGAAAATGAGGAATCTATGCAGAAAGGTCATAGAAACAGTAAGATGGGAAAGAAGTTCATGAAATAAGGTAAAAGTGGAAGAAGAAAGTCAGAGGTGCTGAAAAACAGGACAGCAGTGAACCGAAAAAAGGTGGTCCTTAACATAACAAAAAACATTTTATTTCAACAAAAAGAAGGCCTACCTAACTCTCAGCTCGGGCCCTCACATGGTTCCCCTGGGAGCGCCAATTCCCATAGATACAATAGTTGTATCCCCCTGAGGGGAAGGATTGACGGAAAAGAAAGTGCATGGAAGGGACGAGCAGCAGCGGAAGCATCGCGCTGAAACGATGCAGCGGTCGAGAAAACAATGGAAGTGAAAATGAGGGCTATAAAACGCCTATCTGTACTGGTGTAGAAATTAAATCAAAGAAAAGTGAGAGGAAAAATATTTTATCACGACCTTTCGGAGGCTTCGAAACGAAAATAACTCAAGGAACCAGAGGCTAATAGGAGGCATCGATGATTCAAGGCAATAATGGAAAACAGTAGAAACTACCAATTTTATCTCCGACTAAAGACGCCTATATTCATCTATTGTGTGAGATCAAGAACAAATGATTTGAACATTGAAGATTTGACAGCATAACTAGTAACCATTTGTAAAGGGTCAGAGTTGAAGACCTCATCCCAACCGTAATATAATTAAGCTTTCGGTGTTGATGAATTCATGCAAGAACCGACAACAAACAAACAGGTTCGTCGAGTTGAGCAATTCCAGTTGTTCTTAAATACCAACGAGAGCGGCACGCGCAAGCGCAGTTCACCTTCACTTCCATGACCGCGAGTTTATCATCTGCTAAGATAAAGTCTTGAGCAAACGCAGTAGCTACGCGAGGTGGTTGAGGATGTCACAATGCTGCAATGTACGTTGCAAGATCTCCTGCGTACGGGGCCAATGGAAGATGGCACTCGCTGCTTACAAATTGCCAAATTGCGTGGTATCCACTAGACGGATTACGTAATGACGTGTGCCTTAAAGTTTGAGTTAGTAATTTTATAAGACGTCAATATAAAGTGAATAAAGTTCGTCGTGTTTTGGACATACTTATTTAACAGAGACATTACAACCTCAGCTTGCATTACTAGATCCCAGCTCAAACCATGCATCGACGAGCGTATAACGTCGCATCCGTGTAAACGTTACGTGTGTGAAGCCCGTAGAATTCGTTATTATACAATCCAATCAATATTAGCTGGATCAGATCGTAGGGTTTTAGTACTGCAAGAATAAACCAGAGTACTTTCAGTATATGCAATTTATGCTACATTACTGAAACGAGGTGTCAAAGCATGACATGAATAAAATGAACGCACATCAAGATTTGATGCAAGTCATTTCATACAAGCAGTCATAAAATGAAAAATATATATAAATTGAATAGCACACGCTTACTTGTGCAGCGACAGTGACGATTGGATTTCACGTTATCTCCATCTAACTTGAAATAAGTAACGCATAAACCTTGGAGGTAAACGCTGCAATTGTAATTCATCACGAATTCGAAAGAAAATTATTCAGCAGTCGAGAAAGATCGCTTTTCCGCAGAGGTCATGGCAGCCTTTCCGAGACGCGGCCTTGTAAAAGATTTGGAAGCACCTCGAGACTAAAGTTTGAGCTGCGGTTGCCAAAAAGGCACCGAGGCCTAATGTAACTTTAAAAAGAGGAAAACCTGAATATAGGTTAGAACGTAGGCTATGATGTTCCAAAAATCGAGAAGTTATTAGTAGATCAAGAAAAAAAAACAATGCAGATGTCGAAAAATTACGCTTGAACAAAAGGCAAAACTAAGCTAAGAACCCAGGTATTAGCATTGTTTCAATAATATTCGATGGAGACAGGATCGAAATGACAACCACAAATGTGATAAAAAACGCTCGGGGCAAACAAAAATAATAAAGAAGACTCCAGTTCAAAGTCTGGCCATTTGAAGCGCAATCAACGTCAGTAACCGTAACCGCAACTCCGTAACCGTAACCTCCGTAACCGCAACATGATGAAAGAAGAAAACGTTCTGTCAACCCTGACGATTATTCACAATTCTGGACCTACTTACCAATTTGCTAATATTACTAGCTCACTGTGTTATTAAATTTTGGTCTATAAAAAACTAACGTGAGGTTCATGCTTACTCAACAAAATCAAGAACTCACAATTAAATTAACTCCGTAGCATATTTTTCCAAGCAGCCGGTAAAAATGAGTCATTATGCAAGCATTCAGATGTAGGCCTTACAAACAAGGCAAAGCTGTAAATCTCTTCGATGTCATTCCTAAAAGGTCGCTAAATGTTTATGCATTTCTATAAAGAAAAATACGATAAAAGAGCGCAGTAATTCCAGCAACAAGCGACAACTGCAATGGAGCTGCTGCAGAAAACGAACGGGAAGTCCGACGCATGGCTCTTAATTCTTTTTTCGTCCTTCCATAGAACTCGGACGACAAAAAAAGCGTCTGGGATGAAAAGCGGCGATCAAAAGCCAGCACACGGAAACGGTAAGCATCAGGAACGCAAGACAAAAGCTTTAAGTGAGAGTGACTCCGGAAAAAAAGAAAAAGAAACTGTGTCCAATTTGAGGTCGGGTTGTCAAGGACAACGTTTAAAATACTTTGTATTATGTTGCTCAACACAACATCACGCAAATGTCCTTCATTAACTCATTAAAAATTAAAAAATATTCGAAAGGATTTTCTAAAATATTCTTAATATTATCACCTAACCTCACCTCAGTAAAACTTCGTTTGACAGACATATCGTTCATTCTGGCTTTGCTCCATTACATGCTTGCAATGTCGGTATTCCAACACTGACAGTTTAGGTAAAACTGCAGCAACGACGTTTCGACAGAAAACAACCCAAATAACTTGGGAAGAACATTTTATGGTTTCGTGATCATCGGAGACAACACATAAAAGGAAAACTTTTATAAGCTCATGCTGTTATACACATATCAACATTAGTACATATGTATAAAATTGTCAAGTCAAAATTACAGGCTATACACAAAGTATGATAAAAAAGTTGTTCTAGGCGATCAAAATTATTCAGAGGTTAAGTAAGAATGTAAACTCGGTAGCAATGAATCTCCTAAGGCTAGCGATAAGTTTCTGATCGGCAAGAAACGGAACAAGCAGGCCTGACTCATAAGTGAAAATTTTTTCAGCATGTTATCACTAAGAAATCAGACATATTACACAGATATCAAGCGTCGATGCCTCAGTTCCGGCATTACTATTCAAAGTTCACAGACGCAAGAACTGCGTGAGCTCGATTGAGCGACAACAGCACCACATATGCGACAAAAGCGACCTTGCACCGCAGCCCGAAACTTTCGAACAAGCTTAACGAGAAAAATTCACCATGAGAGACGCCCTTTAAAATAACTCTAGCAGCAAGAAGACCAGCTGTCGCTGGAGTAACGCCACCACTGACAGTTGAACAGATGGTGCAGGCCGGCCGGGGCAGGTGGCCGGGTAGGCCGCTAAACTGCGGCGTCAAGGAGGAATTTAAGGTACAGGGTGCAGATACATCGGACGCTACTTCACCTCAGTCACTTGAAAGGGTACAATGATAAGAGTTCGATCTTTGCAATTCGCACTTTTGAGAAAATCAGTTATGACTGGCCCCGTAGAGTCACGAAGGACTTAACGCCTTCGTGAGACCTTAATATTACTCAACGCGTTGCGAACCTGTCCACAATATGAGGAAGCAGAAATAGCCAAAGAAGTGTAGCCTATATCAGCCCGTAGCGTCTTGATCGTCCGTGAACTTCAATCACATCACTAAAGGCCCGTCTAGACTATCCAACTTTTCGTCAATCACAAACACACCAAAACGCGGGCAAAAACACAAACTTTTCTGAAACGTGTCCAGACTACGTTTTATGTATATATTCAGCCTCGGTACACTGGCAGTTTTCATTTAAATTAAATTAACATCAGTTAAATCTCAATCAATTGACATTATGTTATTAGTGAATAAATATTGTACGCGTTACGTAGTTAATTTCGGTAAGTGCAATATCCATGCAGTCCTACAATTTACTGTATTCGCGAGAATAAACAGTTAAATTCATAAAATAGTCAAAAAGAGGAACCAAGCAATTCACGAGTAAAAATATCATCCACAATACATAAACAAGCGAGCGTTCGCTGTTTCCACGAAAGTTTGTGTCCGAAGTTTTCCAACAGTTTCGAAAACACGAATCCAGCGAAATCTGGCAGTTTCCCATCTCTGTTCGAGTTCACGGACTGCCGAAAAACACAAGATTCGGCCGAAATATTTATAGAGTGAACGGGCCTTAAGACCAACTGGACTGGCGGTGCAAGAACACCAATAATTGAAGAGGACTAAATTACTTTCAGCTTTAAATTACTTCAGCATGCCATTCAAATCTACCCGGAATAATAATGTGAAGTTTACATTCTGCAGGAACACATTCACTTGATTGCTATTTCTAGTGATTGTGAAACCATTTATTAACATTTGCATTGTGATTAAGCAATGAAAACGTTTTTAAACGAAGCATGTTCCAACCTTCAGCCTTAGGATATTCACGAGATAGACGTTACCCCTTGAATTTCATAATCAGACTTACTGAGCCTCATGAACCTCACCCCACTCTCGTGAATATAACAAAATTGAACAATTAATCAAAATTCGTAATTTCATGTTTCAAATATAAGTTAGTGTTATCAGAATCACCAGCTTCAGCTATAACAGGGGCAAAAAGCACTCAATTCAGGATGCTCAAGAACTACACTCAGTATCCTGCGCACCTACGTCCGTTCCTCATGGCTGTAAACTGATCCAGCAGCAGACATCTGCAGGCAGCAGAAACTCGAAACTTCTGTTACGCAGTCTGCTGGATCACTATTGTTCAGCATTGAATTTCCTCTGCCACTCTCGTTTTCCTCAGCATTTTTCAAGCATTATAGATAACAACCTACAAAATCTCCAAACGTAAACATGAATAAACTTTCTACTTAAGAGCGTCGAAGAATTACGCACTTGCTAGTTAAATGCAATAAATATTACATCAATCTAAAAATAGACAGATGACTTCAACTTACACATTCATCCTCACTACATTATTTTTTTCCGGTTGAAAACTATGATTCTCCGTGCAGTTAATGATCTTTCATTCATAACGAAGACACGTGATTCCATCTTCCACTAACATTGAAATGCATGCCAAGAACCTCATTGAAACACGACTCCTAGAAAATCTCATCTGAGTTCTATAATGAGTTGTCACGACTATACAAGAGAGCTCGGGAGGGAACACACACCCAAACGAGATTTCTATAACGTCACATCAACTACACTTTAAATGCGCTGCCATAAGCTGGGAGAGTAAGTTTTTCTTGAAGTAGATGACAAATCTCTTATAACGCAGGTAAAAAACAATTTTGAAGCAATCATCGTAAGACAAGTGAAATAAGCGAAAGCACAACTATAGCACCGTGCTCTACATATGCCATTCGTCAGTATATATTGCGGACTGGAGCAACAGAAACTCCGCCAAGTTAGGAGCAGCACATGTAAAGCCGAGTCAAATACGTACATAGCATGAACCTTCTATGATTTTATGTAGCATTAAAATGTTAAAATACATCAAATTATTTTCTTGAGCATTCAAAAAACTGGCGGACGAAGGAAATTAGATTTGATTGATTAAATATAAATTTAAGCCTCCCTAACCGCAGCAAAGGCGTTCGAAGGAGAGGAAGGAAGATGGCTGCATTGAGTATGCACTTAATAGAATGCAGAATATATGCACAAGGTGCATAGAAACTGTAGGTCGATAAAAAAAATTATGAAACAAGAAAAAATGTGAAGACAGTATAGTAGATGCTGAAAAACAGGAGAGCAGTAGACTGAAAAGTATGGTCCGTAACAAAATAAAAAATTTATTCTATTTCAACGATAGGAAGGCCTACCTAACCTTATGCTCGGAACCTCAAACATTCCCCTGAGGCCGCTAACTTTCTTTGATACAACAGCTGTATCCCCCTGGGAAGACGCGAACATCATAATCTACTGAAAAAGGAGAGACGTCAAAAACTTTCCAGACCCCATGAACATACTTTCACTGCAGATATCGTGAAACCCAAAACTCGAGTCTATAACGGCAGATCATATCTTATTGTTGTCAGTGTCTGTAAAAGAAAACGTCTTTTGCTCATTACGAAGAGTTAGACTCGAGTCCGCGTACAAAGCCGACAAGTGAGCTCGTCGCGACAAGAAAAGCGATCCATGCATGGTGTAGAAAATCACTGGCATTAAAAAGGCAATGCCAGTACTTTCCCATGCAAGACTTTATTCAATTCAAGATCGTATCTGCGGAAGCAAGAAGCAGAATTTAACGTATAGTATATCTGGTACGACGCTAGAAGAACTCTATGCACGTTTCTTGTCGAAACAAAGGAAGAACTGACACTACTTCATATGAATTCAAGTTTAACAACTGAGCACCAATCATCAAAACGTCACTCATGGGATATTGTTCATAGTCCGTAAACTTGAATTTGCGTGCAACAAAGGTAAAAAATGCAACCACAACAATGAGAGAAACCTTAACAGTAACAGGTTTAGGTTCAGTAGGGTGAAATCAATTATAGAAATCAGAGCCCCTCACACGGTTGGAAAATGGAAAAGCAAACGCACTTTCAAGGCATGCTTAAGTTCCGTGAATGATATGCGAGCCTCTTGCTCGTAAAAAACGCAAACACTTTCTTTTGGAAGAAGTCGCAAAGAACACAAAAACTTTCTTCTTAAAGAAGCGAAGATTTGTTCAACACAAAACTGATGGGCAGCCGAAGCAGGATACGGTCAGCATCTGTCGCTACACCACCGCAGCTCATGAGCGCGGAGCCTGGGACGCGCAGTGCAGAGAAAATTTCACTACTCTAAATTTAAACTGTTCAAGATAACTTTAACGACGTCATTTCATACAAAGCAGAGCAACTGCATTTCTTCAGCATAGTGAAAACAATAAAATGAACAAACTCAATACATTTATCTCTGAGTACATGAGCAATAAAAAGACCTGAGTTAACAGTTACAGTTCGTATTTTCATGCTCGGCCTAGGAAAAAGAGCATGGTTAGGAATTATCAACTGCTCAACTTCATACGAATAATTAAACATCTGCAAAAAATTAGCCAAATTTTCCTCCGCTGAGGCGTGAGGAATGTCGAGAACTCCCGCAGCTTGAGACTAATAACGCAGGGGGCCAGCAGAGGTAGCTCAGGATCTCTCCCAGCTGACCTTTCACGTGTCACTATCACCGCCTTGAACTTCGCAACGACAGCGGCGTGGTTGGTTACAAAGCCAGCATGCTTACGTACACACATCTTGAGGGTGGGGTCACCCTAGCGCTTTCAAATACTTGAAGTATTTCTAGTGGCATACTTCAAGTCAATCTATTGGACTTCGGACTGAAGCCCAAACAAAGCACGCCATGTCTCAACGTCTTTGAAAGGGAAAGAAACACAAACATGTACTTATTGGAACGGGCAAGTATACTACCAGACTCGGCGGAACGCGTCCTTTTCAGAGAAGCATGAGGGTGCAGTAGAAGAAAGGAATTTGAAAGACTTGCTCTACAAGAATTCTCCACTATTTCAATATATACAGTTGAATATCACCAGCAAACTTCTAAGACATTGTCGCTTTCAAATACATGAATCGATGGGTTCAATATAAATTTTTATTCAAAAATCTCCCTCAAAGTTCAAGTGCATAAACGAAATTGCGGTAGTGTATATCGGCGGCAACTTCAAGCGAAGTACCTAAGAACGTTATAATAAGTTAAGATTTCACTGAACTCGACGCACACAAAAAGTAATTGAAGTTCATTGTGATGAAAATCACAAACAAGATTAACAAGATTAGATGTTAGCTGACGCCTCCGTAACCGCAACATGATGAAAATCATTAGTAACTTTAAAAAGTATTGGAATTTTTCTGTCACAAACGCGTTTCACACGCAAACAGAAGTTTTGGCATTGTTGGAAACAAGGTTGATGAATGTGATAACAATCACTGAACTATATGGACCTCATACAAACAAAGTTGAGAAGAGCCACTCACCAAGTATTACATGAACAAGGCTGAACAAAAATATACAGGCGTTTGCGGATGTTTCAACAGAAGTAAAATAACAGAGATGTTCGAGTTACAAACGCTGCAGCCACTGAGGCGTGATGGCGACGAGCATTTTTGCTAGAGAGAAACCGCATTCTCGAGGCGGTCATGATGAGAAAATGAACAAAGCTTGGGCATTCAAGCAAATCTTGAACCTCAGGCAACCATGGTTGTAGGCACTGCTGCGACATCCTGATATTCAATAGTCATTGTGTTACCAAAAATTTGCACCATACATTACGCTATGCAACATCATGTTTCCTTTAATGATAATGTTATTGTCGCAGAAGCTAATCTCGACAGAAGCTGATTCCCTAACTGTTGCCAGACAGTAAAGCAATGGAATGTGAAAAATGTAGAAATATCGAAAATTAGCAGTAGTTGTGATGTATCTAGTTGACACGTCACCCTAACGCCCTTGGCTGAAACTCTTCGAATATAAGCTTCCAGTTCTTTGCACACAGGAAATGATTTTTTAATGCATCAAATTTATAAGCTTACTGTCTAGAAAATGGTCGTGGGTAAATTCGCTGAGTGAACAAACGCACAAAAACGTATCAACATGAAAAATATTTCCTAAGAATTCTAAAAACATTTGCTAAGAAAAATTCATCCGAAAAATAAAAGGAAAGGATTTGAGCGACTGAATGTTTTCTGTGATTTCAGTCACCAGCGAGTATTCAATCTGTGATTCGACCCTAACGGACATCATAGTCCTTGTGAACGACACTCTTCAAGTCATCTGCCCAGCATCAATGAACACTACTATTGCGGTGGACATGACAAGCAAGCGCTCGACAGGAGCTGGTGTGACCGAGTAAACTCAGCAGCACCGGGCGCCAGCATTCGCCAAGTCTTTACCTAATAATTGGAGCAGAGGAGGTCGCTTATGGGCACGGGTCAGTGAAAGTGGTTCATCCTGTGCCCTCGTTGGAAATTTGAGCCGCATTTATCAAGAACCAACATCACGAACCAACATCAGACGGGATTTAGAGTGACCTCCCATGAGTTTTTGAACCTGGAACCCGAAGTGGGAGCTTCAAACTTCATTTTTGGATTCATTTACGTTAGGCGAGTAGTGCTTCCTTTGTCTCTAATTTTAGAGTAAAAACTTCCATAAATTTGAAGGATGGCCCTGCTTTGCAGAACGCGAGATGATTATGAGCAAAACTCAGTTCACGGAACACCGCCCTCTTCGCAAGGTTAAGTTGAGCACACGGCCGAGTGCCAAAATTTGACTAAATTAAGACTTGTTGTGCGGCTGAAGTTCGTACAAGAATGTAACCAATAATTTATTTGCGTGGTTTGCCTGGAGATGCAGCAAACCTAAATACTAAAATGCAACGATTTAACTCCACGATCACATCCGATCCGGATTACAGCACTATTATATACCCGTACATTGAAACAATACTAAAAACAAAATTTATAACCAGATCAAAATACTCAGGGGCACATAATATAATTCACGTCTTATCCATAAGGCATAATGGACAGAGCATTGCAGACCAGGTTTAGAAGGACTACGAATTTCGGTCGCTGTCATATGATCACCTGACTGCCTTACAAATAAACCCTATTACAACCTGTACTTCAGACATAACTACCAGAAATCTCACAGCTGTTATAAATTATACATTTTTTAGTTGGACCGGCAATTTTTTTGCGAAAACTGTTTTTGAACTAAAAGTTCTTTCCTTGGCTTCTATATTTTTGGAAAAAGATAATATCGGAATGACTTATAATTAATCTAAATTGATTATGAAACGATCAAAAATAATCAAAAATAAATTTTCAGTCATTATGCGGCGTTCAGCTATTAATTTAAAGCTATGCAGTGAATTGCAAGAACAGACGAACCAAACAAGCAAGAAACCATCAGCAAGTGATTATACTGGAAGCTTTTACAGCATAGTACCTATTAAAAAAACGGTAACGGCATAAAAATTATCCTACAATTATTCGTCAAAAGTAGCACGTGGAGCTGAGCAAAGTTCTAATGGAAAATGCGCCTTTAAGGAATAAACAACTATTGTGTCTATTATTCACGTTTGTTTATCAACCCTTCTCAAGTATCATAAAAAATAAAAACAGAAAATGAACAGTTAGCAAGCCATTGAGAACAGCTGCTTTAGAAGCTTGATGATTCCACCAGATTGAAAGTTTCGACCTTGTTAGTATTTATAACGACGGACTGCAGGTAGTATGGCGCAAACGCTGAGGTCGGGCGTCCGTGTAAAGAAGTAGAATATTTTTGAGTGCCCTAGCTGTGCAGCTACTCATGTAAGCTGGACGTGGAAGGAACGCTTACCTGTAACCTGACGCTGGCTGCTGCCTGGAAACACCAGGGAGACAGAATCGCACGGCGATAATATTCCAGATCACACGGTCACATGTGCAGACGGGATCTCCGTCTCACGAATATCGCAGTCGCAGCTGATATTAGGAAAAACTCCTTGTTTTGATTACTTCTAACTCTAGAACTGCGTTTTGTTTCGTTTCGCGACTCTGTAATAAGGATTTTGAAAGTAAATTTCTGTTTCAGTGCGAAATGAAGCCAATATGATCAAAATAATGCTTCGTGGGATGACTTACAATCCCGATTGCTGCTAGACGTAGGACTCTGTTAGAACTAAAATTATCATTTTCAAATATTAAGAATTGGAACCCATAAAAAAAATGTATATTAATAAATTGTATGGTGAAATAATTATTATGAATGAATCAAGACCGTCAATAAAGGGTCACAGAAGACGAGGGAGCCGTGTTCTCACGAACATGATTGGTCGTCGTATCAAAGTCGGGACATTTAATCCCCGACATCCTTTCCCACCCTTGCAACAGCGAGACGAGCACAAAAAAAGGATAGAAATAGGCACCCGGGCCTTGAATCGAAGCGTGAAGTTATCCTCACGACACAATATCAGCATACAACAAATACACTAGTACCTATGGCTGTAATATCTCCAAGTGTTTGAGGAAGGTTTGGAACACTGCAGTGTGAATTTGCAAACTTAAAGAGCAAGAAAAGGGGGAGCGAGGACGTTTCTCTAAGTGGGAGGGAGGATGGGAGCTCCACCACCCGACACTCGTGAACTTCAGACCAAGACTGACAGGTAAGCAGGCTGGAGGAACCCGCTACGTGTGGAGCGCTGGAGTCACCTGGCGCACCGAGCGCGACGCCTTCAAGTGGCGGCCAACTGGAGCTGGCTGGCTGACGCGCACCAGCCTTCTCAAAACAACCGAGTGAGTGACATGTCTCTTGAAACGTAACTGGTTGCACTAGTCGCCTCCTCGCATTCTCCTCATGATCAATTACCCTAGAGTAGTTACAGAGAAGAATGGAAACGAGCCAGGATGCATAGCAGATTAGGCTATTACTACTAAGAAGACGTAAGCTACTCTGCTGTACAGAAATCAACATTAACAAGACAAACACAGATTAGATTAGATTAATCGTTAGTTTTAGCCTCCCTAACCAGCAACAAATGCGATCCAAAGAGAGGAAGGAGGAAGGCACCATTTAGTATGGAGTAAAGGAAACGCGGAATCTACGCAGAAAGGCATAGAAGCAGTAAGTTGTGAAAGAAGATCATGAAACAAGACCAAAGTTGAAGAGGAAAGTAGTTAGGTGCTGAAGAACAGGACAGCAGTGAACCGAAAAAAGGTGGTCCTTAACATAACAAAAACATTTCATTTCAACGAAAAGGGAGGCCTACCTAACTCTCAGCTCGGGCCCTCACATTGTCCCCCTGGGAACGCTATAGTTCCCATAGATACAATAATTGTATCCCCCTGAGGAGCAAGACGAACACATTTACTGCATCAAAATTCATCAATAAATAGAATAAGATGAACATGAAGTACTGTATAATGAGCATCGTGGTCTCGATGACCGAGACGAAACGCAGCTGACCCGCTCACCGGTCGGCTATTGAGTGAAGGTTTCACTTCCCCCCCCCCCCACCTGAAGGAACAATTTATCCATGTGATACAAGCAATGGCTTACTCTTCTACAAAATATAAATTTCTTCGAAGCAACAGTTTTGAAGATTATGTATTTTTAAAAAAACCTCACCATTTCAATAATGAGGAAAGGAGAGGGAAGCCAAGGTAAAAATATACTTAAATTATCTATTCCTACCTACCTATCGTTCACGAATAAATGAAAGGCACTTGGTGAAAAGTTACCAGACAATTGTTTTTAAAATCCCCTTATGAGAATAGATTTGTTCGTAATTTTCCCCAGATCTGAATGATAACTAAATACTTCCTTCGGCATTGTTCTAGGCCAGGAAACATGTCATACAGAGAAGCAGGTCACCGAAGTTGACATGAGTGATATCGAGTATGCCTACGTGGCTGCGATGCAATCTTCCAAGGCCTGCGTCGCCCCGCCATGAGGTCAACTTGACACCAGAAATTATCGAGTTCTGGAACTTGATACGCGCGATAATCATCGCTCACGAGCGCTGGCCATTAATTTCAGATTTCCATAATTAATTCCCTTCCGCATTACGTTATCTGAATTAGTAATCAAATGACGCTTGCATTAGAAAAAACACTTCACATTTTGCCCTCTGGTCATTAAACAAGTAAAGGACTACATAGTGTCTCACACCTATCAGCAGATGGATATCAAATATCAAATATTTTGAATAGCAATAATTTTGATAGAAAGTATGACTCGGCGTTGGGTATGGCATCACTACAGGCAGCCATTCTACCCGGCTGAGTGCAGCCACTGCACCAACTTACTGTCTGAACTGGCAGGACAAGCCACAGTTTGTGTGCGATATCCGACATGACTGAGCGCACCGCGTGCTCCAGGTGGCGTCCGACGCGACTGAGCGCACCGCGTGCTCCAGGTGGCGTCCGACGCGACTGAGCGCACCGCGTGCTCCAGGTGGCGTCCGACGCGACTGAGCGCACCGCGTGCTCCAGGTGGCGTCCGACACGCCAGGCCGCCACTGGAGGACACAACAGACGCAGCACCGCCAGGTGCGGACGCGAGGTTCACGGCGTCCGCCGCGCGTGTCTGCTCACACTGATCGATTTCGAGCAGCTGAGCGTCCGGCGTGGTCACATGCTCCTCTTCCCCCCATATTTTCCCAATGCATTATATTTTGCCGGGAAAACATGTATGTGCCCTCATGGAGGGTCACGACAAGACATAGCGTTGATATTTAAGGGAACAAAGAATAACTCATTTGAGAAAAAGTACCGTCGCGAAAAAAATTAGTACTGAAAAATTTTCCTAAACAATTGTGTTACAAACCCTTGAATATGAAATTGAACGAATTAGAAATAAATTAAAACAAGTACTAATTGCAACAATATATTGGATTTTTAACGGACATATATGCTGATCTCATTTCCCCTCTAACTCGTTTATACGTCCTTCAACAGTATTAGTGTAATACTTGAGAGTCGTGAACGTGGGGCCACAATCACTGCCACAAAATGCATTTGAGCGCCCATAATGGAGAAATGGAGGCGCAACAATCACATCCAAAGGGCGCATTGCAGGGTCCTAATCATGAGACAGCGATCACCTCAGGTGATTCACGGCAGCTGCGCTCGCATCTCTGAGCGAGCATTAACCGCCATTCCAAAGCCGCAACTAACGCGAGACCTTCGTGTGATTGAGGCTCAAGTGCACGATGGGCACGTGAAAAGTAATGAAGGCGTGTGCCAGCGCACGCACTATACCAGAGTTGAAGGCACAGCCGCTGCTGTATGCTCGATTGCCTCACAGGCCGCCCTGCGCACGCCGCGT
Organism: Morinoia aosen; assembly: GCA_030386875.1. Classification (NCBI taxonomy): domain Eukaryota; kingdom Metazoa; phylum Arthropoda; class Malacostraca; order Amphipoda; family Talitridae; genus Morinoia; species Morinoia aosen. Next base: position 28,077,982 of record CM059568.1, read on the forward strand.
GTACCAACGCAGATACGTTCCTGGTCTCGGCACAGCATATCCTAAGTCATGATGCACTGTATTTGGCTATAGGGAACTTCATTTTCCGTGGCTGGTCAGCTAAGATGAGCGGATTTTGTTGTTTACAGATTTCAGTTGCCTCCAGTTTATATCTTAACTGACTTTCAACTTCTTTAAATGCATTTTGCCAATGCATTTTCAAATTGGCACTGAAGTTTCTTTTTTATGACAGAAGTGTTGGTCATTTTTTTAATTAATTGCAACTTCCGCCACAAATTTCATCATTCAGAAGTCCATTGTTCAGCTTCGCATGGGAGCTGAGAACAGAATTCTTGAAACAAGTGCCGCAATGTTTCAACCCAGGACAAACATGACCATTCACGGCTTTGGTTTCTAGTTATTGCGAGTTGCGTACGTCATGAAAATGCGACACTGGAGTTTTAAGCGCTTGATAAGAATGACAGCTCGTCCCTTCCTTCAGAAGCTCCGAGTGCGTCAAGATTACAAAAAGCGTAGCACTCGTGCATCAGGCATGCAGTCGTTTAGACAATGGCAAATGCCAGACCATCAACAATGCGAAATACTTCATGCGTCAACTCATATTAGTGACAACTTTAGCTATTCTAAAATAAATGATAGAAATTGGAGAAAATTTGCACAATACTCGCAAAAAAAGCGAACCTGCTGCGGAAATGAAAGCATGAGCCTACAAGTGTAAATATAGAGGAAGAAATTATTGACAAATTTCTACTAAAAAGACAAGCTTTTACATCTGTGGTTGGTAGAAAATGAAATCATTTGATTTGAGTAGAAATGTTCGACCATGAGCAACACTGACAAGTATAGACCCTCACCACCGAGGTTCAGAACCAGCAGCACTGACAGCAGGGCTGTGCCTAAGATCGCCCAGATATGCTCATAGGACTCGCGCTAACGTGGAAGGGACAGGCACTGCACCACATCCCGATATTGACACCTGGTTGACAGTAGAGCATAAACACGTACACTTTCACTAGGTACTTAATAGAATCTAACTCTCGGAAGAACATGAAAATTTGACTTTTTTGCCTCAAAATCTCGTTCTTGATAGCATATATTTAAGCTCTGGCTTGAAGAATGATAAGGAAACCGTTGAATTTTCTATTTCTCTGCTATAAAATAGAAAAGATTAGAAACTAATTTAGCAAGAAAGACGACAGAGCACTTATCTCATAAGATCATTAGATCACATCACTCTCTGTTTCCATACTTTTAGCCTAGATCACTCCGTCAAGAAGCCTCCGTGTATTATTGTAGACATTTGCCAGCATAACTTTGTTAGCAGCACTCGCTTGCTATCACTGGCAGCCGTGCCAGCACCGGAGTACCAGCAGCTGCCATCACTGCAGGCAACAGCACCAGCACCAGAGTGCCAGCAGCTGCCAACACTGCAGGCAACAGCGCCAGCACCAGAGTGCCAGCAGCTGCCACCACTGCAGGCAACAGCGCCAGCACCAAAGTGCCAGCAGCTGCCACCACTGCAGACAACAGCGCCAGCACCCGAGTGCCAGCAGCTGCCACCACTGCAGGCAACAGCGCCAGCACCAGAGTGCCAGCAGCTGCCACCACTGCAGGCAACAGTGCCAGTACCAGAGTGCCAGCAGCTGCCACCACTGCAGGCAACAGCGCCAGCACCAAAGTGCCAGCAGCTGCCCCCACTGCAGACAACAGCGCCAGCACCCGAGTGCCAGCAGCTGCCACCACTGCAGGCAACAGCGCCAGTACCAGAGTGCCAGAAGCTGCCACCACTGCAGGCAACAGCGCCAGCACCAGAGTGCCAGCAGCTGCCACCACTGCAGACAACAGCGCCAGTACCAGAGTGCCAGCAGCTGCCACCACTGCAGGCAACAGCGCCAGCACCAGAGTGCCAGCAGCTGCCACCACTGCAGGCAACAGCGCCAGCACCAGAGTGCCAGCAGCTGCCACCACTGCAACAGCGCTAGCACCAGAGTGCCAGCAGCTGCCACCACTGCAGGCAACAGCGCCAGCACCAGACTGCCAGCAGCTGCCACCACTGCAGGAAACAGCGCCAGCACCAGACTGCCAGCAACTGCCACCACTGAAGGAAACAGCGCCGGTACCAGAGTGCCAGCAGCCGCCATCACTGGCAAGAGCGCCGGTACCAGAGTGTCAGTAAGTAACCGCCATCACTGGCAAGAACGCCAGCACCAGAGTGCCAGCAGCCGCCATCACTGGCCAGAGCGCCAGCACCAGCACCAACAACACGCAGGGCTGAGCAAGGGCGTGAAACCAAAGGTCGTGGGGCACTCGGGCAAATTGCGGCACAAAAACAGGACAGACTGATGCTCCTGCCCCCACCTCGCGGCTGTGTTACTTGACGACTGCAACGCCCTCTTCTTGATATTCTAACACATGCAGCCCCTAAAAAATTCATGAAACCTAACTGAAAAGGATGACTCGCATCTGAGATGCTTTTGAAGAAAAAACAAATCTCCCACAGGAAAATATTCATAGCACTAAATTATGGGTTAATGCTGAATTCCGTGCTTAGGGGCAAACGCAATAACCTTACTAATATTAGGATTTGTGAATAAAAGTAAACTTCGAAAACTTGTTTGCAAATCGCTTTTCTGATGTCAAAGACTTTCTATTTTTCTCAGGTTTCTTTCAACGCGCTGACTTTAAAAATACTTCATGTGGTACATTGGGTGTTTGTGACAAACACTGTTGCATCATATTTGACGAAATAGCAGCACCAGCCAGGCGTCCATGTGATTCAAGCATTGTCTTTTGTGGGTTGCACTTAAGTTTTATCCATCATAAAGGATTTGTTTGTAGTCTATAACTTGCTTTACTGTTCAGCACCAATAAATGAATTGAATGATAAACCTTTCAGGCTGTAAACTTTAATTACAAACTTGATCCGTACAGAAAATGAGCGCGCATGAGCAGAAAAGGAGTGTAAAATCAGGTATAAATGTTAGTCTTGTGAATCAAGATAAATTGTAAAATTCACGTTCAGTAATTGGGTTTAGGTAAAAAGAACTTTATAAGCTAAGCAAAAATTATGCTAAATAGATATTGATTTTTCCATTTGTGAATAATTGCACTTAGAAGGTCATCCTCAATAAACAAATTCTCTACTTAGCATTGCAATTTTCCGCCTTGAACGGTGTTCTCTGTCGAGTTGCCAGAATCTCAATAGTTCTAAAAATTTATTTGCATTCATTATGCTGAAGATACGAAAATATATTTGTTATTGAATTAAAACGATGTGTATCAAAACAAAGTTACACAACGATATCCTATCCAAACTATTACGACGGCGAAAATACTGGAAGTCATCTTATTTTGAACTATACAGACTCAATCTGCATAAACAATTATACATTCGAAATGTGTTCAACTCCCACGAGTTCTCCTCGCGCGTGATTACGAACTTATAGCGCACCACACCTAGGATATATGGAATGTGGCTAAATGCTCCTGCCTACGCGGCTTTAGCTCCCAATAAAGGAATTTACCTTAACACAAAGCAGAATAAAGCATTTATAAAGGAGAAATTTTCAAACTAGTTGCGGACAGTCTGTTAAAGCGCGTCATGGAGAGAAGACCAGTCTTAATCGCCGAGTCAGGGACTGAAACGACTCGGCGAGTCCGCTGAGTGTCTCATGTACACCCAAGTATTCAAATTTTCCAACATCTTGTCCGTAATAAAAGACTCAAAATAACTGTGACCAATTTTATTCCAGACCTAAAAGAATACAATTTTACACATCGATGCGGAACTACCACTGATGGAGAGTTCGGAGAAACAGATATAGCGATGCCAAATGTAGATGAAGGTTCTTTTTTGGCAGCAAGATTTTGACGCCCGACTGGGATAAGGATATTTAGTCCTGGCTTATTTACTTAGTGCCAAGTTCCGCCTACACCAACTCAAATCACGGGAATTTTTTAATTTTAATGTATTATATGATTTCAGATTTGATAGCCACAACAGACACTATCTCGCGAGAGCGAAAAGAATGGACCATTCAATGAGGATTGTAGAAAACAGGAATTTATGCACTAAGTGCGTTTCTGCTCAGGCTCCCGTGAGCGTAGAATCAACAAGTTAAAAATTAAAAGGAAAATTGACAAAGAAATGATAGGGAAGCAAGCAAATAACTGAAAGAACCTGAGCACGCACGAACGAATGAAGTCCTTAAAGCCTATTTATAACTGAGGCAACACAACATTGCAAGGTTGCCAGTCCCCATAGCATAGGATAGACAAACCTAACTCGCCTAAACTTATTGCATGTCCTCTGCTCTCTAAGTAAATTATTTCTTCAGCATATCGTTCATAACAGCATTTTTTTCTTAAAGTTTTTAAGAATACAGAACAATTTGAACATTTAAATTTCTTTGCATCTATAATGCAAATCTTATAAACATTTGAAAATGTCGGGTGTACGATAATTTTGCAGCAAATTCACAAGACTTCCGCCTTTGATGAAACGTAGCAATATAAAATACGATACGTTTTCACGGAACAGTAGTAAATGTCACGCCGTTTAATATCTTTACGGTCAGAAATTAGATGAAATAAAGGTCGTGAGGTTCACACAATTTGATTAATGGAAATGGCAGTGAAGATAAGAGGTGAAAGGGCGCTTTAGAGTGGCATATCCTTCATAAAAAAGCTATCTTAAATCAATAATAATGCATCAATGGTGCTGTATGAACATCAGAAGAAAAAAAAAGCTTCCTCGCATCGCAGATCAGCATAGGAACCCTCCATGGTGTCGAGTGCAGCTGTGAAACAAATACAGCGAAAATGTATTAATACTAATAATATGGTGTTTAGCTTATGTACAGTATCTATTTTGACTGTACGTTGTCACAGTTTAAGCCATGTGTGAATGAATTTCAACTAAGGATATTATTTTCCTACATTGCCGCATTCAATGTCAGGCTGTCAAGTGTTTCACAAACAACACCTGTCCTGTTCTGTAGTATCTCCATGCATACGAGTTCAGTGCATCGTTACCCAAGGGGCTCGGCATAATCTTTACAGCGCAGCTCGGCTACATCACTATATTGAAATCATAAATATGTCCTCAAACGGCCTGAGTTATTTTTCCTCCTAAGAAACGACTGAATATTTATGCTACGCATTCAGTTTAAGTATATGCACCTTTCACGTCCTAAAAAGTAGCAAATAAAAAGCTCTTGAATTCTTCCTCAAGTCGAAATCAACCCTGCAGTCCGTGACTCGCTCTTTTGTGTAATCTGATATGAAACTTAGAAGTACGTTCTGCTAATCAAATTCTCATACGAATGCGGAAGAATTCAACGATGCCTGTGAATATCTTATGACGATCTACTTAACTCACACATTAATTTCAGGAAGCACGCAGAACAATTCCAATTGTCAGAACTGGACCCAAGATCTGGCAGGTAAGCGAGACTGTCCAGGCCATGTCCGAACATGAGGGGGCATAAAAACCACTTCAGAACACAATGTCACACAGATTTCCATTAGGCCCCAAGCTGCCGTAATAAACTTGTTGATGTGGAGCGTCACGAGTTGTGTAGCTCTGACTTCCTGATACACGTGCGCAGAATACAGCGACTCGTTACATGCGATACGGTCTTGTTTCTAAAGATAATACACCACATGCGCCGAAAAGTATAAAGTCTTCTGTGAAACACTCACAGTTCATATAGACTTTGTGTTTCGAGGTCCGGAAAAGATCCATCAATTTTCATTTGGTCGACTCAATTTTTTCCTCTGGTCGCGTGTGCGTAACAAAAAATCCTTAGCAGTTATCACGACATCGATGTTGCAATCTGATAGTCCATTTTAATTCTGTTCTTGTACGGGGTCTGGCAGAGAAAAGGCGAGTGCTTTATGACAAACTTTACCGCCACTCATGCGCAACAATTTTGGACATGTCAAATGGCGTTATTCAGATGTTCGCGAGCAAGTATAACAAATAAGATTAGAAGTTGGTTTAAACCTCTCTATCCGCAACAAAGGCGATCCAAAGAAAGGAAGTAGGGAGGCACCACTTAGTACGGAGATAAGGAAACGCAGAATCTATGCACAAGATGGATATAAACAGCAAGTTGAGAAAGATTGATCATGATTATAAATTAGTTTTAGCCTCCCTTTACCACAATAAAGATGTTTAAAGAGAGGAAGGATGAGGGCATCATTTAGTATGGAGTTAAGGGAACGTGGAGTCTATGCACAAAGGGTGGTCCCGCAAAGAATCCCGTGAGCATAGAAACAGTAAGAGAAGGGAGGTTATGAAATATGGACAGAAAGCGTCCTAAACTCGCATCATCTGAACATAAGTCATCAGAACTCGAGAACATTTTCTCAACGAGGCTAAACTACATTTCCTCCTAGAAAAAAGTCAGTGACTTTATTCCTTTTTGCTATAAGAGAAGCGCAAATTACCAACAAGGAATTTTGAGGAATGCCCTAATTCTTCAGTTTGTGCAGGCCACTTGTTGAGTTTCCTTCACGAAATTAAAAGTTTAAAAGTTCCAAAATGTTACATTCGTCTTCTGGGTGTTACGACCTCCGCGATCGTAAACGATTCATGTACCAAACTCAACAACATAACGAGACGAAACAAACCATAAGGGTGTGTAGCCATGAATTTTAAAAGAAGAGCATAAGAGTAAGGAACGAATTTTCAGTGCACAAAAAGTTAGAGCAGCAGCGTAGGACGGTCGCCAAGGTGAACGCATATATGCGCCGTTGCTGTGCCTGCGCGCAGTCCCTGCAAGTGCAGGCCGTCCTTTGGCATTTGAGGAGGTGGCTGCTTGCACATCACGCATCCTCTCGGGCACCCCCTTCGGATTTGCGTGTAAAAAAAATCACGTCGAACAGGATCAACATCTTCAAACATTCTAGCAATGAATGGTAGATTTAGTTCTTTCGTTTAGTCTATCTGATGTTTTTCATTCACACAATAATTGATTGTCGGTTGCCTATATCAACGAGACTAGGAAATTTCAATCTATTTTCGTAAGAAATTGGCAAATTATCTACCCGTTAGAAATACTTTATATCTTAAAATTTTAGATATGAAAATACTTATAACTTGAGTTTTTGAATTTTAAGTTTCAAAAATAAAGACATAAATTTCACATCTTAACCTAATTGTTGAGCGAAGGCAGCGCTAGCGCAAACAACCGTCAGTTTCCTCCCAATCAAAAGATTATCCCACCCAAATATCTTCTATGAGCGGCTAATAAATTTCTTCTATGAAATACTTGATAACTAGAAAAACGAGCACCGCTCAGTAGGACAGGAAATCAGAAACACGTCGACCTCCTTGACTAGACAAGATCCATATCGGAATTTTTCAATTATTATCTCTAAATTTATTCACGAATACATTTCAGGTTTAAAATGGGCAAATTCCATTTCAGCTTTTGATTACCAGATTGCGCAGATATTTTCCTACAGGAATCAACAGCTGTACGTCCACTGACCCATTTCTTAAGTTCTCAGTACAACAAACTATGCAACGAGGGCAAGCAAAAGAGGCAACTTACACAGAGTGTTAATTAATTCTCAGCACTGGAGGAAATTGGTAAAATATCCGTAACGGTGTGTGTTCTGCCAACCTGCGCAGACAGCAGAGGTGGTCAAATTGGCGAGGGGGTGCGGCATGAAACGTTGACTTGCACGCCACATGAACGAAATTAACGGCGATCGCCTTCGATTGTATCAAATGCTAAGCAAATTTACCAGGACATACACGAATTCACAGCTATTGTTAAAAGTATGCAGCCTTGAGTAGGGAATAACTTCCACGAGACTCGGGTTACGTAGTGACGAATCGCCGATATTTAACAGAAATAAAATGTTGCTGAAAACCATTGAATACTTAAAACGTCCCAGCTTATGTCTTTGTAGCTTAATATCTGAATAGCTGATACTTTCCAAAATAAATAAATGGCTAGGCAGCTAATATCTACCAAATTTCCTACCTAGGTAGCAACTGTACTCCTAATGACGGATGCAATTTTTAGTAAATCTAACCGGACACTTACATTACCCCAAACATGCTTAATTGGGTGATAGTTTTAGCAAAGACTTGTCAAAATTTACGCAATTAAAAAATGCACACATTGAAAATATCTACTTCAAAAAAGAGTAGAAAAGTTTTTTCAGAGCAAAACCTTGCGCGGAGAAACTTCAGTTACACCTCGAGGAACCCAAATGTTTTATCGGTGTTGCATAACGTAAAAACTCTTTAAAAACCGTTTACAACCTCATTCATATTTTTTTTAAGTATTTAAAAATATTGAACTATGATTACATAGGGTGTGGTTTGATTGCAAGATTGTTGTTACAAACTATAACTTGGCAACAATATACCTAAAGATAAAAGTTATACAAGAAATTCTTAAAATTAGAGTACAAAAGTTTGTAGGTTGAAGTCGTCGCCTTCACAGGCACACCGAAATAGCAGCCAATAAATGTAGTTACACATTCTTTGTAGTTAAGATACGCAACACCAGGCGCCTGAAGCAATTCAAAGAAAAACGTTTACTCACGCGCCGCTGCGCACGCTCCGACACCACTTTTACGCACCCAGCACTCGGCCTCACCTGGAATGTAAAGAATAGTCACGTCATTGTAAAGTGCCTGCAACCTCAATAAAACATTCTCGTGTGGATGATTATTCGTGAGTAATGGGAGAACGATATTCTTCCAATCTTCCCCCTCTAATCATCTAGAGGCTACAATGTGCTGTTCTAGCGATGGTGCAACAAAGACACTATAAAATACAAAATAAAACAGTTTTACATAAAATTTTCTTCAGAAAAAACGAGTGGAGAAAATTTTCTATGCTAATTTTGGACAAACTGTTTTATTCAACACAATCATAGTTTTTGTTATATTATATTCAACACATTTTTGTACCATCTAAAACACCTGCATCAAATAAATAAGCACATGATGTCAAAAGTTTGAGCGCTTCAAAAATGGTTGTAAGTTCAATGTAGAAGGTGTAAATTCTGGTGTGTTACCATTAGCATTCTATATATGGCCAATTTCATTTCACTTACCAATTCTGCTAGAACTGTCATTAAGAAAACTCCGAGCAGTTTCTTCCCGTATCAAATGCAAGAGTCAAGGGAAGCAATTGATGAAATTAAAACCTTTTATATTTTCTGATTATTTCTTTCGATTTTTTTACGAAATTTGCACTCAATTGAAACTAATAATCCCCCAAAAAATTGAAAAAATATTAAAAGATGAAATGTTTCGATGCTTTATCGCCAACTTGAGATGAATAAACTGTTTTTTAACCCATAAATGTAACGGGGGATTTTTAAAAATGGGACCTAAAAGAATATTTAATAACGTCTATATTATCGAATGGATTTTAACGCGTTCGTCACGTATTGGGCCATATGTGTCCCATTCGGTAAACTTCTAATTCGCGTTCTGGTATATATGAATGACATTCAGCTGGTTCGCAACCTTTTTAATCAATAACTCATACGACGTGAAATGTGTACAATTGCACGATAGTATTTCACCTCGTATGAGTTATTTATTAAAAAGGCCGCGAAATAGATGAAATCCTATGCATTTATACCAGACATGAATTAGACGTTTACTGATTAGGGCACATATGGCCCAATAAGCGTCGAACGTGTTAAAACCCAGCAGTAAAGAGCAATAAAGTCGAGCAGTAAAGTCGATTTCTCAATTCTGCTACTTATAACCTAACCAAACCAGCCGTTAACAACCGTGGAAATGCGATGAATGTGTTAAAAACAAAGTATTTGTGCAATCCTGAAAAACACTAACAGTTTTATTGGATTAGTTTGCAACCAAGATATACGATTTGGCATGAAAGCCACATTCAAAGGAAAAATGCATACGATTTTAATGTAAACCCAAAAATGACAAGCTGGACAAAATACCTCATCTTCCCTTTGGACTATCATCTCCCCTTTGACCTATAACATATGAATTTCTCATGAAGGGGATGCCCTAAAAAAGAGTTCACTGAAAAAAATCAAATCTACATTAGCTCAAGGCATCCATCGAGAAAGAAATCCACCGAATTATATTTGATCCCACCATCGGCGTAATAAACAGCCGGCTTAATTGTGAGACCAACAGATGAAGAATATTATGTTCAAAATTAATCGGCATAAAACCAGTATTTTTAAGAATTTCGTTAATACTTTTTTAAAAAAAATCTCCCAGAACTTCAATATCCCAGTAGCGAAAACACCGCCTAAATCAGTGATTTTTACCTTTTCCTCTGAGGCACAGCGAGCTAAGCAGTAAATGATCGAAGCATAACATTAGCATTCAAGAAGCTATTTAATCGTTTAAGAAAGTAGAAGCGATGAGAATACGTTCATAGGTTTAAAAAATTAACTTAGGTTTTATTAACTTTTATATATAAAGAGCAGATCATGGTTTTCAATCGTGTGTTGAAGATTCTCCATAATCGAATAAAACTTAGGAGGAAACAAGAAAATCTTTCACACGTTTATGACTAATTAACTTCGAAAAAAAAGGAAGGGCAATTTTAAGCAGTAAACAAGCAGATACTTTATCGGCGTTGAAACTAACATTTTTTTGAAGGAAATACAGTAATATCTTAAAGAAATTAATGTGAAAAAATTTTCACATCTGTACATTTTATCGGCAAACCCAGGGGTGTTTCACGGCACACAAGTTAAAAAATCACTGATTTAACCCAATGTAATATAGAGATCATTTGCTCAGAAAATTTTTAAAAACACGGCTAAAGCAGGATTTCACCAAAGTGACGCGTTGGCGTCCTCTTAGGAAGAAGAAGAGAAAATGAAATATTGTGCCTTCCTACATACAATCAAATTAACACCTAGCCCAGGTAGTCAAAGCGCTCGCTGTATAATTCTGTCGAAAATAGTTCAGAAAATCTCTGCGAATCGCAAAATCCAACGAGCCACTAGGTAAAATAGAGACTTAACATTCCACCCTGGCACGAAACTGGGGATTCCTTCTTAATTCCAAAAGGTCGCTAAATCCTAAAGATGCGCTGAAAGGCAGATCCCTTCAGCGAACTGTCAAGGGAAATGTGAACTAAACTACAGAGAAGACTTATTACTACTAATACATTGGAGATCAAATTCTTCAGATAACGAACTAAAGCTTCGTAACAAAGTGCATGAAAAAGTTGTAGTTGCGTCGTAACTCATCGATGCATTGCTTTAATTTATAGAATGAAAAAAAAAGACACAAAGCCAAGCGAACAACTATAAAACTCAACATGCAATCTCGATATTTAGATATACATTGGGTCCTGGTAAGTCCCAAGGACACTTCTTATCACGGACGTAATAAGGAATCGAATTTCAAGCGCTGATACTTGAGCAAAATTTTGATCTGGCTTTAGAATGGTTCGGTGTGACACTATTTCCTAAATTTAATCATTTTTCAACGATGACCATGCGAAAGTTAGTACTTAGCTTAAAACGTGAGTGATTTAGCAAACCAGCTACAAAATTCGTCCGTCAATAGTTGCGATGAATTTTAACTACAATCAAAAGTCCAATTGAACCAAGAGCAAAGCAAGAATCAAGTTGACAATGAAGTCAGTAAAAACATGCACTGCCATCATCTAATATTCCTGGATGCGCACAAAGTGCCATGTTCGCCAGTCCACTAAAAACAAAAGTGTTCTGCAAGGCTAGCCAGTTCATTTAGTCGTCCTCATGCGTGTTATCGCACAGTTTAGTTGAGGGCGTGGAGCAGCGTCATCATGGAGCGATATTAGTGCAGAACCCCAGTGTGATCTTCATTTACTCCTGCGTTATTTTTTCTACGCCTACACCCCACATCATTTTATATATGTCTACAGTTAACGTAACAAGCTCAAAATTATAGTGCCGCTGTTGGCAGAGCCAGGAACAGCCATGTAACTCTGATTATAAGTTAGTTTGAATTTCCCTAACCACAACGAAGGTGTTCCCAAGACAGAATGGAAGGGGGTACCATTTAGTACGGAATGAAGAGAACGGGGAATCTATTCACAATTTCACAAGGAGTGTCCCCACACCCTACGCATAGAAACAGCAAAATGCAAGTTTATGAAACAAGATAAACGTTGAATAAAAAAGCAACAGGTACTAGAAAAAGGGCAACAGTGAACCGAAAAAGACGGTCTTTAACAAAACGAAAAACCTATTTGATTTCAACAAAAGCAAAGCCTACCTAGCCTTCAGCACGGGACCTCACTTCTTCCTCTAGGGAGGGCTAATTCCCAAAAATACAACCCCACAGTGATGAAATGTATCCGAACATTAAAACGAACTCTTGCCGAGCCAGTTCTAGTGGAACCAGCCGGCGTGCGCGGTGCGATTCATACCCTGGAGCTACAGCTGGGCAGTACAGCAGCTCAACCTCTGAAACAGACACAGCATGCACTCTTGAGAGAAGCCAATGAGTCCTGCGTATCATCGATGAGGAATGAGTTTGCAATATATGTACATGGACAACATCAACTTGAGTACAACACAGAACCAAATTTTCACAATCACAGTTGAATACAAAGATTACAAATAGTGAATAACTCTTTATTTTCAACTGACCCCTCAGGGGGATACAACTATTGTATCTATGGGAATTAGCACTCCCAGGGGGACTATGTGAGTGCCCGAGCTAAGGGTTAGGTAGGCTTCCTTTTTGTTGAAATAGAATAGGTCTTTGTTTTGTTACACACCTTCTTTCTTTCGGTTCACTGCTCTCCTGTTTTTCAGCACCTACTACTTTCTTCTCCAACTTTTATCTTGTTTCATGAACTTCTTTCCCAAATTACTGTTTCTATGCCCCTTCTGCATAGATTCCACATTCCCTAATATCCATACTAAATGGTGCCTTCCTACTTCCTCTCTTCGATACGCTCTTTTTTGTAGCGGTTAGGGAGGCTTAAACTAACCTATAATCGGTAATTCAACTCCAATCCACACATCTTATTACTAGTGCTAGAAATACAGAAGCGATAAAATAAACAATATTATGCGAATTGCACAACAATACTTTCATACTGTTTCCAATAAAAATATCACAGGTATAAACCAGGCAAAATCGCCGGTCCTTCTCTCCGCTGAGGGCATGGTAGACTATACACGTCTACCATGGCTGAGGGGGGCGGACGAGCGTCACGTTGCGGCGGTCAGGGCACGCGGCGGTGGTTCGCTGTTTCCAAATTTGCTCTCAGCCAACGCTGCTACCGGCAGCCGCCGCAAACGTGGCTATCAGTGAAAAGTTTATAGATTTACCGAAAACTAACGCATGGCAATAGGTATCAAACGGTGCAGCGTCGTCACTCAGTGCGTCAAAACATCGCATGAACTTCGATAGTCTTCAGTGACTTCAATGATTGCTCCTTATCAGAAGGGATATCACTGTAGAATGAACAGTGGATATCGTGGTAAGCAAACAGAAGAACTGAGCATTAGAGGTCCTGTTAGAAAAATTCAATCAACTCAAGCGAGTGGCAATTCAGGAGCAGTTACCCAGAATTATCATTTATCAAGCGATGATAGTAACGGTATAGCCAATCGCTGAGGCGAATGTTACGCCCTCTTCACTTGCGCCACTTGCACAGACGATGGAGAAAAAAGTAGAAGGAAGTCGTTCGAAGTGACACCTAAGGGTATATTCTACCTTTGCTACATCTAGAGATCAATAGGTGGGCTGAACAAAATTATTAAATATTCATAATGACTCTAATCGACGCAAGATTTTATGGTTTAAGTCGATCCCCTTTGAAAACAGTTTCTTGCATTTTCTCCGCACAAGACATCATATTTTTACAAAGGAAGTAAGTCCGAGGTATTGACTTAGTTGCCTGGCAAAAAAAAGAAATCAAATTTGTCATGAGCAAACAAGCTCACAAGAGTAAATGGTATAAAAAATAAACATTTTTTCCCAGAGTGTCTGACGGAAATATTCGTGGAGCTTTCATTTGTATGCACACAAAGCAAGCGGTTTTTGTTCAGAAAACGAGTTCATCGTTCCTCGTCACCAAGCTAAATAGAACTTTTGAAGCCTAGAAGATACATGATAAAGCATGCTCAGTATTTATTATTTAAAATGAAGAACCCTTGAACATCCTCTATACCTCCGAGAAAAGATGTCTGTCCAAAACATCGTGAAAGTGCTAAAAAATCTGTTTTGGAGGATACTCGTAGAAAGAAGTTGAACGGCAGCGACGTCGCCGAAGGCCGATTACGGTGCGCGGAACGCGTCGGGGCAGGCAGCTGCCGGCCATATGCTGGAGATGATCTTGCGGCGACTGTCTTGATGAGCGCCGTGTCACCTCGGCAAAATCCGTGCAAGGAGAATAACGTATGAAGAAACAGTGTCGGGACTTGTTCCAGGGGTTTCTTTATTTCCAAGGTTCATTTCGCTATCGATGAACGCGTAGGAAATTGCCAGAAAGAGTGAGTGATTTAGTATCAGAAAATGGATAATCCCATGCGCACAAAATTTCTTAGGAAAAAATTCTACAGTACTTATTGCAGACAAAATAAATCGCAAGTAAACCAGCTGCGACAATACCACAACCATGATGGAAGGAAAGTGCTTTCAAATTTTCCAACTGGCTGTATCGATAGCTCGACCTGTTATTGCCTTTACTGAACACCTACTGCAGCAATCAAACAATAATTAATGGAATTAAATTTAAATGTTCTTCTGTCTACATTATTGCACTACACAGCTTTGCCTAATTTTCAATTTGTGAAATTAAAAACGTACAATTTTAATGTCCAGATTGTATTTAATTGTACATAACACAAAAATGTCCGTATACCCATGAACTATTACAGCCAAATTTTAAACTGTGCGCTGAAGACATAGTAATTACGCCAACAAGAAATAAATATTAAAATCTCTATCATATGAGTACAGGAGCGAAATTTCGTGAAGTTGAGATAGTAAAAGTAATACTATCGCTAATATTAATAATAATAATAATAATAATAATAATAAAAGTAATCATATCGGCATAATAGTTGAAATAATCTAGATATAAAGAATAGCAAGAAGAAAACATTTCCTTTCCAACAAAGTTGATACAAACACCACCAGTGGTTTTAAAATGTCATAACGTAGAAGTTGGTAAACGCCTATGCCAATGTCTGCAAACAAAAGGGCGAGACAAAACGCCTATGCCAATGTCTGCAAACAAATGGGCGAGACAAAACGCCTATGCCAATGTCTGCAGACAAAAGGGCGAAACAAATCGCCTATGCCAATGTCTGCAGACAAAAGGGCGAGACAAAACGCCCATGCCAATGTCTGCAGACAAAAGGGCGAGACAAAACGCCCATGACAATGTCTGCAGACAAAAGGGCGAGACAAAACGCCCATGCCAATGTCTGCAGACAAAAGGGCGAGACAAAACGCCCATGCCAATGTCTGCAGACAAAAGGGCGAGACAAAACGCCCATGCCAATGTCTGCAGACAAAAGGGCGAAACAAATCGCCTATGCCAATGTCTGCAGACAAAAGGGCGAAACAAATCGCCTATGCCAATGTCTGCAGACAAAAGGGCGAGACAAAACGCCCATGCCAATGTCTGCAGACAAAAGGGCGAGACAAAACGCCCATGCCAATGTCTGCAGACAAAAGGGCGAGACAAAACGCCCATGCCAATGTCTGCAGACAAAAGGGCGAAGTTTATTATTAGTTTATTAGTTAGTTTAAGCCTCCCTATCCTCAACAATGAGATGTAAAGAGAGGAAGGAAGAAGGCACCATTTAGTATGGAGTTAAGGGAACGTGGAATCTATGCAGAAAGGGCACAGAAACAGAAAGCTAAGAAAGAAGTTCATGAAACAAGAAAAAGTTGAAGAAGAAAGTGGTAGGCGGTGAAAAACAGGACAGCAGTGAACCGAAAAAAAGATGGCCCGTAACACAACAAAACCTATTCTATTTTAACAAAAGAAAGCCCACCTAACCTTTAGCTCGGGCCCTCACATTGTCCCCCTGGGAGCGCTAGTTCCCATAGATACAATAATTGTATCCCCCTGAGGGATCAAAAGGGCGAAACAAATCGCCTATGCCAATGTCTGCAGACAAATGGGCGAGACAAAACGCCCATGCCAATGTCTGCAGACAAATGGGCGAGACAAAACGCCCATGCCAATGTCTGCAGACAAAAGGGCGAGACAAAACGCCCATGCCAATGTCTGCAGACAAAAGGGCGAGACAAAACGCCTATGCCAATGTCTGCAAACAAATGGGCGAGACAAAACGCCTATGCCAATGTCTGCAGACAAAAGGGCGAAACAAATCGCCTATGCCAATGTCTGCAGACAAAAGGGCGAGACAAAACGCCCATGCCAATGTCTGCAGACAAAAGGGCGAGACAAAACGCCCATGCCAATGTCTGCAGACAAAAGGGGCGAGACAAAACGCCCATGCCAATGTCTGCAGACAAAAGGGCGAGACAAAACGCCCATGCCAATGTCTGCAGACAAAAGGGCGAGACAAAACGCCCATGCCAATGTCTGCAGACAAAAGGGCGAGACAAAACGCCCATGCCAATGTCTGCAGACAAAAGGGCGAAACAAATCGCCTATGCCAATGTCTGCAGACAAAAGGGCGAAACAAATCGCCTATGCCAATGTCTGCAGACAAAAGGGCGAGACAAAACGCCCATGCCAATGTCTGCAGACAAAAGGGCGAGACAAAACGCCCATGCCAATGTCTGCAGACAAAAGGGCGAGACAAAACGCCCATGCCAATGTCTGCAGACAAAAGGGCGAAGTTTATTATTAGTTTATTATTAGTTTATTAGTTAGTTTAAGCCTCCCTATCCTCAACAATGAGATGTAAAGAGAGGAAGGAAGAAGGCACCATTTAGTATGGAGTTAAGGGAACGTGGAATCTATGCAGAAAGGGCACAGAAACAGAAAGCTAAGAAAGAAGTTCATGAAACAAGAAAAAGTTGAAGAAGAAAGTGGTAGGCGGTGAAAAACAGGACAGCAGTGAACCGAAAAAAAGATGGTCCGTAACACAACAAAACCTATTCTATTTTAACAAAAGAAAGCCCACCTAACCTTTAGCTCGGGCCCTCACATTGTCCCCCTGGGAGCGCTAGTTCCCATAGATACAATAATTGTATCCCCCTGAGGGATAAAAGGGCGAAACAAATCGCCTATGCCAATGTCTGCAGACAAATGGGCGAGACAAAACGCCCATGCCAATGTCTGCAGACAAAAGGGCGAGACAAAACGCCCATGCCAATGTCTGCAGACAAAAGGGCGAGACAAAACGCCCATGCCAATGTCTGCAGACAAAAGGGCAAGACAAAACGCCCATGCCAATGTCTGCAGACAAAAGGGCGAAACAAATCGCCTATGCCAATGTCTGCAGACAAAAGGGCGAGACAAAACGCCCATGCCAATATCTGCAGACAAAAGGGCGAGACAAAAGGCCCATGCCAATGTCTGCAGACAAAAGGGCGAGACAAAATGCCCATGCCAATGTCTGCAGACAAAAGGGCGAGACAAAACGCCCATGCCAATGTCTGCAGACAAAAGGGCGAGACAAAACGCCCATGCCAATGTCTGCAGACAAAAGGGCGAGAAAAAACGCCCATGCCAATGTCTGCAGACAAAAGGGCGAGACAAAACGCCCATGCCAATGTCTGCAGACAAAAGGGCGAGACAAAACGCCCATGCCAATGTCTGCAGACAAAAGGGCGAGACAAAAACACCCATGCCAATGTCTGCAGACAAAAGGGCGAGACAAAACGCCCATGCCAATGTCTGCAGACAAAAGGGCGAGACAAAACGCCCATGCCAATGTCTGCAAACAAAAGGGCGAGACAAAACGCCCATGCCAATGTCTGCAGACAAAAGGGCGAGACAAAACGCCTATGCCAATGTCTGCAGACAAAAGGGCGAGACAAAACGCCCATGCCAATGTCTGCAGACAAAAGGGCGAGACAAAACGCCCATGCCAATGTCTGCAGACAAAAGGGCGAAACAAATCGCCTATGCCAATGTCTGCAGACAAAAGGGCGAGACAAAACGCCCATGCCAATGTCTGCAGACAAAAGGGCGAGACAAAACGCCCATGCCAATGTCTGCAGACAAAAGGGCGAGACAAAACGCCCATGCCAATGTCTGCAGACAAAAGGGCGAAGTTTATTATTAGTTTATTAGTTAGTTTAAGCCTCCCTATCCTCAACAATGAGATGTAAAGAGAGGAAGGAAGAAGGCACCATTTAGTATGGAGTTAAGGGAACGTGGAATCTATGCAGAAAGGGCACAGAAACAGAAAGCTAAGAAAGAAGTTCATGAAACAAGAAAAAGTTGAAGAAGAAAGTGGTAGGCGGTGAAAAACAGGACAGCAGTGAACCGAAAAAAAAAAGGTCCGTAACACAACAAAACCTATTCTATTTCAACAAAAGAAAGCCCACCTAACCTTTAGCTCGGGCCCTCACATTGTCCCCCTGGGAGCGCTAGTTCCCATAGATACAATAATTGTATCCCCCTGAGGGATCAAAAGGGCGAAACAAATCGCCTATGCCAATGTCTGCAGACAAAAGGGCGAGACAAAACGCCCACGCCAATGTCTGCAGACAAAAGGGCGAGACAAAACGCCCATGCCAATGTCTGCAGACAAAAGGGCGAGACAAAACGCCCATGCCAATGTCTGCAGACAAAAGGGCAAGACAAAACGCCCATGCCAATGTCTGCAGACAAAAGGGCGAAACAAATCGCCTATGCCAATGTCTGCAGACAAAAGGGCGAGACAAAAGGCCCATGCCAATGTCTGCAGACAAAAGGGCGAGACAAAAGGCCCATGCCAATGTCTGCAGACAAAAGGGCGAGGCAAAATGCCCATGCCAATGTCTGCAGACAAAAGGGCGAGACAAAACGCCCATGCCAATGTCTGCAGACAAAAGGGCGAGACAAAACGCCCATGCCAATGTCTGCAGACAAAAGGGCGAGGAAAACGTGAAAATGTCTTTCCACGGTCAAGCAATTCTAATTTTCACTTTGCATATAAATACACGAAGTAATGAAAATATAAACATAGATATAAGAGCTTCTGCAGCAGCAGGGAACAATTATGGAAGTATAGTGGGTAGAATAAAACATTCTGTAATTAAGACTAAGAAGTTGGCATGGTAGCAATTCAAAGCTATCGTTTCGCACATTTCAAAATAGTACCAAGGTATTAACCTTAGGGAACATGCTTTAAAGACCGCAACAAACTTATTTTTTCTTCAGATATAATCCTGGAAAAAAGGAAAAACTGTTTCATTCGAATGAGGATGAAACAGCAAATTTGTTACAACATTGTTATTAAAAACTTTTGACAAAAATTACTTCAATTTTTACTCGAACCATTACAGTTATTATTGTAGCAATGTAAATTGTTGAATAAAATATCGAGGTAAAACATAAAAATTATTCTTTGGGATGGTTTGCACGAAGTTAAAAAGCTTATAAATACCGCTCACCAGAGGAAAGGCGATGAAAATTTACAGAAATGCATTGGAGAACATAATCTATGTTTATATTAGCGCATTAGTTCAGCAGATTAGATTAGATTATTAGTTAGTTTAAGCCTTCCTATCCTCAACAAATAAGATCCAAGGAGAGGAAGGAAGAAGGCACCATTTAGTATGGAGTTAAGGGAACGTGGAATCTATACAGAAAAGGCACAGAAACAGTAAGATGAGAAAGAAGTTCATGAAACAAGACCAAAGTTGAAGAAGAAAGTAGTAGGTGGTGAAAAAACAGGACAGCAGTGAACCGAAAAAGATGGTCCGTAACCAAACAAAAACCTATTCTATTTTAACAAAAAGAAAGCCTACCTAACCATTAGCTCGGGCCCTCACTTTGTCCCCCTGGGAGCGCTAATTCCTCTACATACAATAGTTGTATCCCCCTGAGGGGCATTAGCTCAGCAATTCTGTGATAGTGACCAACGTTATGATTAACGGAACTAATATGTTCTCAGCGCACCCCTGATGCAAAGTTAATATTTTCCTTCTTATTTGTGGCATATCTTCGGGCATTTCCGCACTTGCTTGACAGTAAAAATACAACGAACTGATATATGAATCCACGTCAGAAGTTGATCGTAGAAAAACATGGAATTTAGAGCGTAAATGGAAGGCACTGGCTTAGCACTTCAGCTGTAACTGCCGTGCGTGTGCACATACCTAATACGTAGTAGAATGCTAGAGATCACTTCCCATCCGCATGCTACCAAAGCTAAGGATCGGAAATCAAGGTATGTAAAATAATCAAGGTATATTGTACCTGCTTTTGTCGCATTTACATCAGCATACAGTTAGAATTTGAAATCAACTTCTCATTCTAAATGAGTATGAGGGTATGTGTAACGCACGGTTTCACTGACAACTAGACATGCTTTTGTCATTCACGGTGTTTTTGATTAAAAGTAAATATATCGTTTTTTAATGAGTACACTTGGAAAGAATATCTAATGACAGATTCATAATTCTACTGAAAATGTGACTACGAGAAAAAAATATATCAGAAACTGCTGATGCGAGAAGGTTACCGTCATGTTGGACTGGTTTTGAGGATTGTGTCAAAATAGTTAGGCTTGAAAGTAAGGCTTTGAAATGAAATGCTTTGATCAACCCTTATATTAAGGCTGTTTCTAGCTTGCTTTGTTAGTCTCTCCGTTGTCCTCGCCATGATAGAAAGAAAAAGAGAAACAGTTTATTTACAATAAAGTTGAAATAAAAATCATCATTAATTTATGAAATTTTTGAACATAAAGGGCCTTAGTTATTGAATATATATATATATTTATATACAGGGTGTTTTTTTACTTTGAACAAACTTCGAACTTAGGTACAAAAACTCAAAATAAATCGATTTTCATGAATGACAAAATGTCCAAAACTCATTAGTTTTCGAGTTATGGCGTCGCAAAGCATGTTTATAAGTGCACGTTATAACTGGGCCGCACACCAATTGTTATTTAAAGTTGTTAGTTTTCGAGATTTTCGAATACAATTAAAGCATTTTTTCTCATTTCATTATGGGTTATCCATTCCATACAATCAACGACAAGATTTCAAGATGCAATGTGAAACTGATATTACGGAAATGCCTGGCATGTTTCAATCTGTAAGGCGCTCACTGGCTGTTAGATGTCGTAAATGTGTTGAAGTTCATGGAGGCCATTTCGAGTAACTGTTGTAATAAAACTGTATTCAAGTTTGTTCTTGCGTTAAAGTTCTTACATTAAAGTTTGTATTGATTATGTTTTTTACCTGTGTCCTGCAATGCTTACTGATTAATGGTTAGCTTACATGATAATTGATAATAACTCATTTAGGACAATTTATTCTTATTTGCAAAACGTGTACACGCAAATTTCATTGTGAAATCACAAAAATACTACATTAGTGGGGCCCAAAAACCTCTATCAAAGGTAGCGCTAAAAATGGTGCGCGCGTTCTTGAACTTGAAGTTCTAATATTCTTCAAGTAACTATACCTCGAAAACTAAAGAGTTTTGGACATTTTGTCATTCATGAAAATCGATTTATTTTGAGTTTTTGTACCTATGTTCGAAGTTTGTTCAAAGTAAAAAAAAACACCCTGTATATGTATGTATATATGTATCATAATAACCATCTCAATAGTTGAACAAAAGATCAAGAAAAATACAAGAGATTATTTTCCATGAGATGAGTTATTGTTTGATTATGCTCATGAATACATGCCATAAAAAATTGAAGACAGCGACGTTGCTAACAATAGCTTATCAGAATCGTCACTTACATTGACAAAAGAACTTTAGTTGGTGCAATGTCACGGAATAATGTTAAAAGTGAAATGGATTCAATATTTCTGCATCAGTAATTACAGAGTGGACATGGTAAAAATTCGGAACTATCTTTTCGTGGTTTTACAATATATTAAATAGTCCCACAGTGTGGAAACGTTTTCCCACACTAAAATTTATGATATTTCTTATATAAATTATGCAGTCACAAAGAATGCATGAGAATAAGTAAATACAAATATCAGTGAAAGTGGCATGATGTGTTTAAGTATCAAGCAGAATAGGCATCAACACGAAAAAAAATTATGGATGCTACTGATAATAAATTATTTCTCGAACCCCGCATTGAGGAAATTGACCCAAAAGTTAGAAAGAACTTTCCCGAAGCCAGTTCAAGATAAGTGCGATGTACGATGATAAACCGAAATTCAACGCGGAGACAACTTCAATTAATATAAAACATTTGCCTGCAGCTCAAAAGTTACCAGCAGGCAAGCAAGCGAAAAATTGAAAAATACACCCCAAAATTATTTTCATGTGTTCATCCTCAAAGATGCACCACGTGCGGGAAAACAATCCTTGTTTTCAAAGTCAAACTTAACCAACGTCACAAACGTGAGAGGGATCTTAACGCATTTGAAAGGATTCGACTGCGGCTTTCCAGTGTCGCAGACCTCTATCACTCGCAGCTCTGCAAGCCTCACAGAGCAAAAGAGAGCTCGTCAGCTGAAAACGAGCACCTTCTCCACAACTTGAACTAAAGACAATAATGAACGCCACGAACCAATGTGAAGCGCTCACTAGAGCGTTACCGGTTCATTTCCTTCACCCAGCTACGAAAGTTAGCGTAGTAAGCTAATTCGCGGGCACCAAGTATGTAATGCTTAATTGCACGTTGAAGTTTTGGCACTCCCACAAAAATTAATGACCACTTTTATTTCTACAAATCTATGAATTTAGAAATTACATGTGCGTGACCAAATGAAAATTTTTTTTATTGTTACCGAATGTAAGAAGTGATTCAGCTTTTATTCAATCAAGAAGGTCAACCTCCCGGTAGATTGAAGTAAGTTGGATGGATAAAAGAAGGCAGCCACACATGCGTGTGCTAATGCTAAAAGTGTGTTAACATTTCGCCAGCACAGGGAGAAACAATTGCAATTGAATTGCCAGGTTACGAAAATTTCTTTAACTGGATATCGTCAAGCCCAATGAATACGACTTGTGCAAAGCGCTGAAATACAATATAATCCAACCCTTAAATCAATGTTTCGAATCTTCTAGGAACCCTTTTTTTCGTTCAGTCACTTTTAAAACTGAAATTTGAATAGAATCCACTTTCAAAAAAAAAATAGAATACAGATACGCCGCAAATGCAGTCACTAAACTGGACGATGTCCTCGACTAATCAATCAAGCATTTAATTTCAAGAGCTAGGAAAACTTGCAACACGGTCCTACTCAGGGAACGAACAATCTGCCTGCCTGTGAAAAATGCACCTCGCTCCCGCATGAAATAAAAAATAGTAGACGACAATAGAATTGAGACCATTTTGAGCGGTTGAACTCGTCAGTTCAATTCGCTGCATTCGGACAACTTCGTTTAAAAGTCATGTGTCAGTGTTCACGCAGCGTGTAAGAAGAGACAGAAAAATAGAACAGGTCAGAAATGCAATCCAATTATAACACAAACCCCTCATGTAAGAGCAGAGTTACCCAAATAGAGTGCATGACCTAGGCAGTTCATAAAATCTGCCATAACTCGCGGAGGTGAAATAGAAACAATAGCCCAGAATTAAAGCTATGCTAAAAATTTAATACAGATATCAGTCAAGTTCAAGTCAGAGCTGGCATGCTGAAATTAAGACAATGGCGGGAAAGAGAAACGCAAAAGAGACACACAAGCGCGGGTGTTCGTGAAAGGTAACATTGCGCTCGCTTGAAAAGAATAGTCACGAATATAAGAGGCAGGCCTCGCTTGCCAAAGCGTGGCAGAACGGGGGGGGGGGGAGGGGGGGGGAGGGAGGGGGAGGAATTGCATCTGGCTCCTCTCGATATATGAGAATAAGAATAAGGCAACCAGCACACTCTACAATAGCATTCGCGGTCTTTGTTGCATTCGTCAGAATGAATACAGTGAATATTCGCTCGTCATTGTACAAAAAAAGACACGACGTTCGAGTCAGACCTACTGAAATCAATTATGCACTCGTCAAGTGTCGCAACATAATCGCAGCTAACGTCGGAATTGGCAAATAAAGTAACCGAGTCAGTAATGAAGTTGAAAAAGTGCGCCAATAAGTGATGACGCGTTGAGAGAGTAATTTCTTTGCCTGAGTTCATGCACAAATGACCACTCGGCGGCTGAATGCACTGTCCATAGCAGACAAGATCGTTCACCCGTCGAGATAGGAATTTGTTCTCAGCTACCAAGTCATGACAGCAACTATGTTTCATGAGTAATTACGCCGTGCATCTTGTATGGCAATGAACACCGACACTTCAATCGCACACATAAAAACCTATTTCTCTAGGACAATTAAAGTTGCACGAGAATGACGTAGACGGATGTTTCAACTTAAAGTCAGCCATTCGCAGCGGCATGTACTTCGAGTAATTGTAAAATTTGTTCTATAGTTGTAGGCTTCAGCTAAACTGCCCAGAGAGAAAGCAAATGTGATAGAATTTTCCCTGCTATAAAACGGCTCGCGTGGCGGTTAGACTAAAGAAGATAAAGGCCGTGCTTTTTCTTCGTGTATAAATCTGAATCAGAGGTTTCACACACATTTTGATCAAGTACAGCGATGTGACTTCGCCTACAAATTTCTCAACAGAGCTTCACTTGATTCATTAATTGTAACGAAACAGTAAAAAAACGCTAATTTCATCGCGCAGGATTAAACATCAACCGTAGAAAATGAAGCCATGCGTAAATAAAGGGAAATAGCAAAGCAAACACATTATCCTCGCAGGCGATTTCATGGCAGAATAGAGACCATTGGAGCAAAATTTGTTTAGCTAGCATCAATATGCCAAACGAGGATATCACGCTCACAGCCCGAAAAATATGAATTTAAGAAACAAATTTTACTATGCCCCACGAACTTTGCTCGCTTAGTAGAAATAATTTGAATTTAATTTATTCAGCATTATGATTGTAAAAACCTAAAATTAAAACTCTTATGTTATGTAACAGTATTATGGGAGCCTAAAATGCCGGCTGACTTTGAGGGAATGCGATGCTGTTGGACCTCGAATAAAAAATGAATATTTTAGGTCTCATAAAACGTTTAGCTGAACAATTAGGAACAATGAACAGCACGATAAAGCAGTCTGCGTTTCGCAGTATTAACTCCAGGGCGAGGGCAGAATATAGCCTGTTGTCAGGAGTGCATCGCAAGCAAATGTGACCGGTCTTCAGTTGCAAAACGTGGAAATTGCGCTGTGCTTTTATTATTCATCTCGAAAATCTTCAAATTCTGAAAACAGTTTCACCTTCAGTGAACGAGCTACTGCCTGTACAACATATGAAGTAAAGACGTTTTTATAAGTATTAACAAACAAGAAATATAGACGCGCAGGCTTTTAATACAATCATGGACGTAGTTTTGACGAGTATAAAGAGGTGTTAAAAATACTTAGTTGTAAGGCAGTTAATGCGAACACCCTTCAAACCAATAAAGCTTGTTAAGGAAAATCCATGAGTGCAGTGTTCCAACCAGTGCGTCGAAAATTAGCAGTTAACTGATCCACATAGAAAGGTTGACAGCATGCCTGAAAGGAAAAAATATCCCGATTCTACACAAGACCCTCGAGCCAAATTTTTTTGGACGAAAAACGCCCTCATGTCGATTCCATAAGCTGAAATTGTGAGCGCGCTGAGGCCAAACTGCTTGTAGTACCGTTACTGCTCCCCTGAGGGGCGCGCCTCCAAACCCTGCTGAGGCCCCCTCCCTGCGGTGCAGGCCGAGTATGTGGGGCATGAGGCGTACTCAGACCAGTGTCTTGCCAAAACTTGTTCCATACGAACATTAGGAGAAAATTCTTCGCTGTGCTAAGTTTCATGTCATGACTGTCAGTATCAGTGAAAAAACTTGCGGAATGCGGTATAAGACTGTTGTTTTTTGTTGTTTGTTCCTGTTGTTTGATTCAGATAATAGCATGGTGTAATTTGATTTGAAGCAGCGTTTGGCAATAGGCACAGCTCACAGCACCACACGAATAGTGCAACACTCTGGAGTGCCGGGCCGAAGCCGCACCACTGCTAGATCATGATTCTCGAAACTCGTCTCGCTGCTTCCATGTGGCCGCCGTCCTTCTGGCTCTAAATTTTTTCAGGTATGACCATCACTTCGACCAGTAGAAATGTACGAGAAGCCGTTACTGTCCAAAATTATTGTGCATTTCGAAAGCTTTCGTCGTCGGCATTATGTTCTTATAGTTTATAATATCCTTACTTTTCAACGGTTCAGAACGTGTGAGAAACTGACTTACGAGAGTAGTGTAAAAGAGGAGCAGCAATCTCGCTTCTGTGGGCCAGCTGTACATTACAAACAGCGTACAAAGCTAGCTCATTCCTAGGCTACGATGTCAATATGTGTAGATGAGCATCAATGTAGCAAAATAGATTTGAAACAACAAATCAAGGTTCTCTAACACGCTCTTAAACTCAGTCGAACCTAAAATTATTATTTTGCTACCGAATTTTCGAAGCAGAAGAACTCAGAACTATATTTTATACATTTTTCAGATATTACGCCTTGCATTAAAACATTAGTATTCTTTATTCATAAGAGAACCTTCTTAGCAGGATTATCACAGATCAAAATGCGTTCAGTATGTTCTAGAAATGGGGACTCTGCCCGAACGTCGCTAGACGGTGCTGGACTTGACTCTTTTCCAGCCTCGTGAGCGCAGCAGTTCGGAGAACGTCACATGCGACGATACGGCGCGACTGTGTCACGTCGAGCTTTCTAAATCAAAACCACATTACATTTCTTTAGATGCTAACAAAATTTAATAAACTCTATACATATTCTATTCATAAATGATTGAATATTTATTTACACTAATGAGCCGACAAGTTGATCGTCGGCACGTAGTTGTGTAAAGAGAGCGTAGCTCAACAGTGAACACTCCAGACTAATCGACATTACAATCACATACAATACAATATTTCAATCACATTGTCCGCCATTCCAAGTTAAATTAAGTAAATAAATTTACGGTCTCACACACCTGTCCTTTATGAAAATATCACAATACCTAGCGTGGGAAGGAAGCAATAACATACGCACATCGAAAGCTGTTGATTTTAAACTTTTGATAGATTTGTTTGCCACGAGCTTGTTCATTGTTGCAAATAATGTGCAAGAATATACCCAGTATCTAGCAATCAACACTGTAGACATTGTGGGCGTAATAATTAAGGTATGATTGAAGAACCTGTGACCATCCATCAGGAAATGGACGAATTCTAAAGTTACACGAGTAATAACTTCCTCTACTAACGTATCTAACTCCTAATTTCTGAAGGAGATAACACGGACTATGTCAATATCAAAAGGAACAAAATAAAATTTTTCAGTGAGGCTAATGTTTTTCACAAAAAGTATTTTACTTAAAATGTGCGTAATAAACACACACACAAGCATATATATACTCAGAATTGTAGCTCTATCACTATAGTTTCACCTAGCGCATTATTCAAGGTGAGGAACATAGTTCAGAGATGACACCTTGTTTAGTTCTTCTTTATTCGCTTCGCCTTTCCGTCAGCTTTTATTTTTCAAACATCCAAATAGTAATTTGAGTTTATAATGTTCAAGTCCGATTTTGAAAGCTGAATAAATGGGGAATCGTAATTATCATCAAGGAAGTGATTCCAGAATTTGAATTCAGCCAAAAGGAAATCGTGACAGAAATTTAGCATTAGTAAAAGGAGACTTACATTTGTGTTTTATTTTTCGTCAAGATGTTATGATTTACAGTTAGAGCAATGAGTTGCTGTCTAAGTTTTGAGTTCTTGTTTTTAGTATTTTGTACATAAAAAATTCATGAGCAAATCGATGGTAGTCCCGAAATTTCATAATTGTTAGGTTCTTAAAGGAATCGTTAGTGCGGGAGACGAATTCGAAGTAAGAGATAGCTCGAATAAATATTTTTTGTGGTGTGAATACTATAACAGGCTTCAATGCCTTGTCAGATAAACGTGTGAATCAATGTGCTGTAAAGGATTTTTATCGCATCCTTTAGTAAGAAGTGTTAACTTCATGTAAAATTCTAATAGTAAAAATTGGTTAGTTTCATGCGTATATGATTGAATGGGTCTGTAAAAGTCAAATTTTAATTAGTATTATACACTCAAATTTATAATTGCCAGCTTCTTGAATTTTTCCGTCCCCAATCATGATGCAAAAGAGTAGTGTTTTTTCTTACACGAGAAAAATATACATTTTGCCTTTTTGGAGACGAAAGGGTATACATTTACACACATTTTGTTCGCTCAGGGCCAGAGCCGAATATTTACTGGTTCCTGATTTGTTTGAACGAAAATTTTTCCACTGCATGTTTTCGTGGGGATAACTCGTAGATAATGTGCTGTCGTCCGCATAAAGTGTGAATTTGAAGAATGATGTTCATTTTACAATTAGTGTGTATAAATGAGTAATAGATGGGTCCAAGAGCTGATCATAGGATAATGTCATTAGTCATGTTTGTAATAGTTAATTACATTTGTTGAGTCATTGTTTAGATGATAGCTTTTTTGGATATATATATATATATACACCACCAAATGTATGTTCTGAAGTTGAAGAAAATTGAGAGTGCTATATGTTTCTTTTATCAATATTTGAATAAAAGAATTATAGATATATTTAGCATGGCTTGAGTAGGTACCTTTTGGAAATGAAAACAGAAATGCTCGTCATAGAGATACGAGTTATGTGTGCAAACGTATGGTATATTTATACATTTTCTTCGGAAATCTTGCTAATGAATGCCAATTTTGTGATTGGTCTAATAGAATTATTCCAGGTTTTGTTATCGCTCGTGAAGATGAGAGACGCACAGGCAATTTTCTATGAATTATGAAACATGCCGGAGAGCAATCCGTTTATAAAAGTAAGAAGAGGTAAAATCAAAGAGCTACATAATTGAGCAGTTTGAGAGAAAATTAATTTTTTTTCATGTGATTTTTCAATACGTTAACGCTGCTGGCATCAGCAGAACTACTCCCTGGAGTGAAAAGGACTGAATTAAGTTTAGATCTGCAAGGTAAAGTAAGTAACTATTAGAATCACACATTTTTCCATCGAGATTTCAGCCTAATTAACAAATCAATATTTGAATACGTTCGCGGTGCTTCCTCAATCAGTATGTTACATTATGTAAATTGAGCAATGTTTTTCATTCCATATTGATGATTTTTATTCGGTCTTCATAATGATTTTAAAAAGCTTCACCAATTGCTTGTACTAGGACTGAACAGCGGACATTTTTCAGTGAAATAGTTCTTTTTGGTGCTCTGGGTTGGCTTGTCACGTTAACGAAATCTTCGGTACAGTTTTAAAAGAAGTTTTCCTTCGTGGTGCTAAATCAAACTTGCCTTTCTTACCCCTTTATTGAAGATAA
The DNA here is from genome assembly GCA_030386875.1 of Morinoia aosen. Classification (NCBI taxonomy): domain Eukaryota; kingdom Metazoa; phylum Arthropoda; class Malacostraca; order Amphipoda; family Talitridae; genus Morinoia; species Morinoia aosen. Next base: position 28,107,448 of record CM059568.1, read on the forward strand.
TTTCAACCGTGATCCACTGCATTTCTCAGCATGTCATTTGGCGTGACTGTGCAAGTTATAATCGGACAGAATGTGTCTTACGTATCATTTAGAAGGTTTGTCAGGGCAATGATTGCTTAATCAGTGTGTTTCATTCACAATGTGATTTGGATCTCTTCTTGATAAGAATTCCTGCTTGTGGTTGAGGGTTTGAGACTGAGTTATCGCGACGATTCAGAAAGGTCTTAGTTGAGTTAGCAGGTTTTTTGCAAAAGACATCCTATTTCAATATAAGAATAATAAAGTGACCCCATGTACCAAAGGTTTAAATTTCAGTTTAGCAAGCAGTTGGTTGCGTTATGAAAATATTATCTATTATTGAAGCAGCATAAGCGAAAATTTTAGTAGATTTTCTTATAAGATGGAGAAAATGTTTTAATTGTATTAAATTCAGAAAGCTCACATTAATTTAAAATTCTGCATTTTAAGCAAATACAGATTAAAGTTACCGCAAATTATTGCATCATCGTAGCCAGAGTTGATGAGAAATTGGGATATAAACTAGTTTTTTCATGAATTATTACAGGTTGATCTATAGATTGTAGCTATGGAAAGTATTTATCATTCTTTTTGGATTCAATGAATAGGTTTATAATGCAATCGAGATTGGATTTTATTCGGGAGAATTTTAACATTCTATTCCTCAGCAAAAAAAATAAATAAGCAGAAGTAGAAACTCAATATTTCATCATGAATGTGCTCAAACTCTGCAGTTTCTTTCATACAAAAAAAAAAAACCCAAAACGTGAGTTCACGAATAGGCCTTTAGAATACAAATCTGTAGAGGTGTCGGAGCATCAAGTGCCGTGGTTGGGAATGCAGCGTTGAAAATGCAGGAGCAGTTTTTAGAAAAAGAAAAAATTCCGTGTGAATATAAACTATTCCATCATACGACTCATTGTTCGACTACAGGGAGATTACGAGTGACCCACACTAGAGAGTGTCTCAAAAGAGGAAACGATAATTAACGAATTGATTTATCTATTAATTGCAATAAATGCGACTGCAATTGTCTTCCCTGTAAGAAAAGATTAATATGAAAGTATTAGTACGGATTTATTTAACACGACACCGAAGTTAGATTTCAGCTGTAAATCAGAGCACACTATTTATTCTAATAATTGTTCGCCTACCAGACCTTCCATTCACCCGCCAGCACCACCACCACCACCACCACCACACTAATCTAGAAGCCCCACTAAAAAAAATCCTGATCAATTTTTCGCGTACTTAGTCTAACCAGTCACAGTTTATACTGCAGAGTAGCAGAGAAGATTATATTTTAAGTTGGTTTAAGACTCCCTAACCATTACTAAGGCGCTTCCATGCAGGAGAGGAAGGAAGAAGGCAACGCGTTTTAGAATTAAATGAATGAGGAATCTGACTGCAAGGTGTGTCCTCACATCTTGTACATAGAAACAGCAAGATGGAAAGAAGTTTACGGAACAAGATATAAGTAAAAAAATTGCAAATGCCGAAATAAAGGAGAGCACTTGGAAAAAAGAGAAGCTTACCCAGCCTTTAACTCTAGCCCTCAAATCTTCCTGCTCGAAGCCCTAATTCCCATAGATGCAAAAGTTGTTGCCCCCTGAGGAGAGAGTTGCCGCTTTTCTATTCTGTTGCTGTACATCAAAACGTTTAAAGAAACTTACCTTCTTTGAAGAGAATTGTAGTGAAGCTTCTTTTGACGACAGGAGCGGGGTCAGAGTCGTCATCGGAAGGCTGAGAAGGTTCCGAAATCTGTACGATCTCGAGCTGAATATCTGGCTTTGAAATCTCGACGGTAGACTCGACGCTTGGTATTGTCTGGAGTTGAGTTAGGTCAGTCTGACACTGTTTTTGCGCTCTACAAGCTTGTTTGCCATCACTAACCGTGTGAACTGGAACCATACACGCTTCCTGCGCTGTTTGCGTGGTGACGACTGCCTTCGCCGCGTTTGAGCTCGGCTCAGACTGTGATACTGACGTGTCCGAGAAAACTCTACCATCAGACTCTTTGAATGTGGCCAAGCCTTGAGGGAATTCTCTCACAGGAAAGAAACTTTCTTGCGCCTCGGGAAACTCAACAGCTTCCAAAGCATTTGCGTCATGCTCTGATGCTGCTGTTGACGGTTTTCTCTCAATATTTGCTATATCTAGTACTGCGAACTGAATTGCCGAGTCAGAAGGAGCTTCAGAAAATTTACGGGAATCTATTTTTGAATCGTTAGCCGAGGCCGATGAAATTAAGTGCGAATTTTCTATTTGATCGTTCAGAGAGCAATTTTCTTCGGCTAGTGAATCATTCACTAGTGAGTCGGAAACGATCTTTTGGAAAAATGGAGGATCATTTTTAGAATCATTCATTTTAGCTTCAACCGGTTCCGAGAACGAAACCAGTTTCATTTCCTTCATTTCAGACGGCACGCCTTCGTCGATGTCGTTCATCAAGCTGTCGATAGAAGTCAGAGGAGTCGATGCGTCAGTTTCATAAAGAGATTCCTTCAATTCTTCCGATGGGCTAAGCACCTCACGATTTTCAACTTCAGATGTGGCCAGCAAATGAGCCTGGATCATTCCACCTCCATGACTGTCTTCCTTCAATCCCTCCCCGTCCAGCAATAGTGCTTCATTCCTACACGACTTGTCAGCAGTCTCCACCACTGATGTTTCTAGGACACAATTATCACCTCCGGTTGGCGGAGGAATGAGGGCGTCTCGGGTTTGTTTTTCATGAATCTCTTCAGAATCCTTCAGATCAACACCACTGAATTCATTCACTGAACTACTCTCAGTTGGTGGAGGGACTTCATGTTTTATTTCATCATCATCACTGTTGTTCATGTCTTTGGCGTCAGTGATTTTGATTTCATGAATGCTAAGTATGCCTGAAGTTTTTGTTTCCGATTCTGTCTCAGAAGTTTCAGTTTTTGTTTCAGATTCCGTCTCTGACATTTCCGCTTTTTCATCTTTCATGTCTTTGCACACGGTAGGCATCCCCTCTGAACAATCAACGCCATTGATAGGGATGGTTAAACTCAGGAAATTTCCATTTTCTGTTTCTTCATTTTCTTCGGCGTTCAAATAAACTTTAGTGGTGTTACCTACCGTAATTTTTGATGGAGAGACGACAAAGTCGTCAGAATTTGGAACGAACGACACTTTCCCATTTTCGAGCGACCTTGACTGCAAGTTTCCATGATCGCAATTAATCTTATCAGAAACGACTTGAATCACTCCATTAGCTGAGGTAGCCAGGACTTTCTCTGAGGTTTCTTCGCGATGCGGCAGTTCAGTCTGATTCATTTCTTTACAACTAACGCTGAATTTTTCTTTGTTTTCATTTTCGTCGGGGAGTTGGGACGTGACAGAGAGCGACGTCGCACAAGTCACCTCGCTGTCGCCGACGCCGTTAAAGAAATCATTGTTGCGGTCGAAGAAGTCACATCGCTCACCTTTGACAGAGAAACCGTCCCTCGAGGGATCTTCGTCGTCGACTTCGGGGGCGACGATGAGATCGTCATTTGTGATCTGAACGATAGACGTCATTTTGGTGGAGGGTGAGCTCTGCCCCCCACACGCCGCAGGTTCAGACCCCCCAGCTTGAGGCGCCCCCCGTTGCAGCACCAGGCTGCAGAAGCTGCGATATGACATCGCGTCCCGTCTCGAAAACGCTATGCAATAATTTTTCCCTTCACTTTGGTTTTCAGTCAATTTGTGCACTAAACAACACTAGCACATGAACTCTCGTACCTTGAATGAAATTAGAGTCTAATGTTGACCAAAAACGTTTTAAACGTAATACTCAGTCTAAATTAAAGCGCTTTCACCACTTTTTGCAAGAATTGACAAACTATTCGCAAAGCAACTGCTCTGAAATAAATGCGTAAATTTTGCTGCATTAACACACGCTGCATATAAAAGTTACGCACGTAAAACCTGTCTGCTTGGTAACTCTATTGGTTGTTTCTATACCTTAAAAACATGAAATAATAAATATTTTCAACATTTTATTTGATTGAATAGGTTAGTTTAACACATTCATCGTGTATCCGAGGCTGTAAACGCTTGATTTAGTTAGGTTGTAAGTAGTACAACAGGGAAATCAACTTTACTGGTCGAATACATTTTTATCTTTCCCAAGAAATATGCAAACACAATTGTACGATAACATTTCACCTCGTATGATAAGTTATTCATTAAAAACGTCGTGAAATAAATGGAACGTCATTCATTTATCAAAACGTGAATTAGAAATTTGCCAAATGGGACACATGTGGCCCAATACGCAACGAACGTGCTAAGCCTCCCTAACCGCAACAAATGCGTTCCAAGGAGAGAAAGAAGGAAGGCTCCGTTTTGTATGGAGTTTAGGGAACATGTGGGAATCTATGCACAAAGTATATTTCCACAGAAGATAAAAATCACCTGAGCATAAATAGAAGAAATTGAGAATGAAGTTTATGAAATTAGATGAAATTTGGATAAGTAAATTTAGGTGCTGAAAAAAGGATGGCAGTGAACCAAAACAAGATGGTCTTTCATAAAACAAGAACTTTCAACAAAAGGAAGGTATACCTAGCATTTACCTCGCAACTCTACATCATTACGAATTTCAACAAATGATTTCACGACGCCTTGTGAGCCACCGGTGGCGCACGGAGGGTGTTTTCACGATGTTGTTGAAACATCTCGATCATGCCTTCATTTAACAATTAAATATTAATGATAACTGAGTTTGTCTCTACTGGTCCGTCAGTAGTATTATGAAACTCCTCTCCGTGCCCACTGCATGGTGGTGCACGTTGTGATCAAGGTGTAAAAGGAACGCGGAATCTATGCACAAGGTACACGGAAACAGTAAATTGAAAAGGAAGTTTATGAAACAAAATAAAAGATTTGATTAGAATATTAGTTAGTTTAAGCCTCCCTATCCTCAACAAATGAGATCCAAAGAGAAAAAGGAAGAAGGCACCATTTAGTATGGAGTTAAGGGAACGCGGAATCTATGATTAAAGGGCATAGAAACAGTAAGATGAGAAAGACGTTCATGAAACAAGATTAAAGTTGAAGAAGGAAATAGTAGGTGCTGAAAAAACAGGACAGCAGTGAACCGAAAAAAGTTGATCCGTAACAAAACAGAAGCCTATGTTATTTTAACAAAAAGAAGGCCTACCTAACCTTTAGCTCGGGCCCTCACATTATCCCCCTTGGGAGCGCTAATTCCCACAGATACAATAGTTGTGTCCCCGTGAGGGGAACAAGATAAAAGTTGAAAAAGAAAGTTGTAGGCGCTGAAAAACAGGACAGCAGTCCGAAAAAAATGATCTGTAACAAAATAAATATCCATTCTACCTCAACGAAAGGAAGGCCTTCCTAACCTTTAGCTTGGGACCGTACATATTCCCCCGGAAGGGAAACGAGTCCAGCGAATTTTACTCGTCACGTGACGGGGCGAAAGTGACGGCCTAAAGATTACACCAAGACATCAAGTGTTAATGAACGTTGACAAAGCTTTCCACTAAAGAACGATAAAAAATTTAGCTAATCATGACGAGCAGTAGCATCGAGGCTTGAAGAGCTTCTACAATTTCATTACAATAGAAGAATATTGCGTAAACAAGAAATCATAGTAGTTGATCGAAAGCTTTTCAGGGACGCACATCATTATTAGAGAAAAAGTCAAGTTATTAATGAATAAAGTGCAAACTAGATAGAAATTTTATAAGGTCAACCATTGAAAAAACAAAAAGAGAGTTTAAATAAAATGAAAGTAGAGAGTATGATGCGTGGATTGGAACATATGTTCAACATTATCGAAATAAAGGCAGTAATCGGAAAGCGTATGAAATTTTGTTCAAGCTTGGCACAGCAGCAACGCCCAACAAAACTTGAATGAGTGGGAAGCAAACCACGGCTACCTGAATTTAGAAGTGACAAAAAATGAGCATTCACGAGGTGCCAACTCGTTGCGTGCGTGCTGGAGTCCGTTATCTGCACTCCGTTTGTTTGATCATGCTTACTTTTCCCTGGTCTGTCTCGAGCGTCAACATATCAAATTAATATCTAGTTTTCTCCCCGCTCTTGAGGAGTAGAGAGTCATACATGCGTAATTGCGACCGTCTCAACAGCAGGAAGCTGCGAGATAAAGGGCTGCCATGACACTCGAGAAGCTGATGGCGTGTCGCAGTACACAGATACAAATGGATGAACCTGTCACGCCTTAAATATTTCTGATAACAAAATGAAAATTGAAATTAAACATCGATGTATAAAGGCAATAGTATAATCCCATTACAATTCTATTCAGCACGTGCATTCATTATATTATCAACGAGGTTATGACAATTTACCATCGAATCAATTCGTACACGAAGATATTTGAAAAATACGGCAAAAATGTATTTCCAACGTTTCATCAAGAAAATGTTATTCTGAACTCATAATTAGAGCCCTTAACTTTAGATAGCAAGAATATTTATTGCTCTGTTATTTATTTTAAGACTTCCTAGCCATAACGTAACGATTGCAAGAGACCGAAGAGAAGGGACCATTTCGTACGGACTGTAAAAAATTAAATAATTAGAGTAGCTAAATTAGTTTAAGCCTCCCTAACCCCAACAAAGGTGTTACAGAGAGAGGAAGGAGGTTGACACCGTTTAGTATGGAGTTCAGGAAAAGGGATTTCTATGCACAAGGCGAGTCCCCGCTCCTCACCTCAGCACATAGAAACGGTAATTTGTTTTCGAAGTTTACGAAACAAGATAAATGTTGAAGAATAAAGTAGTGGGTGCTGAAAAACAAGACAGCAGTGAACCGAAAGAAGACTCCGTGACAGAACAAAAACCCATTCCATTTCACCAGAAGGAAGGCCTACCTCACCTTTAGCTAGGGACCTCACATTTTACTCCTGAGAGGAATAATTCCCATATATATCCTAGGGTAGAGATAGAGGAGTTTATATTCAAGGTGTATTTACTTAACACAGGATAACCTGCGATTCGGAAAAGCCACTTTGGTCGGAAGAGGAAGAAAAAAACGAAGAAAAGATGGTGAAGGAGTGAAAACTGGAAGATCTAAAGTGAGCACGAAATACAAAAGTCGTGAAAGCCTGTCGATAATAGCCTATGTAACCTGGCAAAATCCCCTGAAGGTTTCTTTCGTATAGCTCAGGATAGATAAACCTAACCAATTTGGACCGATTAATTGTCCGATGCTGAGAACTTCAAATGCACATTAATTGAAAAACGCAAATTTGAGAACATGAATCTAATTTTGTGTGATCAATATGACTACCAAATTGGCGCACATTATTGCGCTCAAGGTTATAAGAAAGACACAGGACTCGTGTTACCACCAATCATGAATAAATAAATTTTTGGGAATCGCCATAAAACTGCAAAACGGAAAATATTTAATACTTTCAAATTCAATGCGCTTAAATTGCATTTATTGCACGCACTATTATAAACCGTAGAGGAACGAGTTTGCATTTATATCACTTGAAAAATATCATTCTAAAATATATTTCAATCATTCTGACGTTCTCAACAAACATCCTTTTCAGTCGTCCAGAGCGATGTTCATCAGATTGGATGTTAGTTTACGCCTCCCTAACTGTAAAAAAAAAAGCTTTCCTAAGAGAGGAATGCCCCATTTAGTACGCAGATAAGGGAATGCGAATTAATGCAGACGGAGCTTAGAAACAGAAACTTGAAAAAGAAGTTTATGGAACAAGATAAAAGTTGGAGAAGCAAGTAGTAGGTGCTGAAAAACAGGATAGCAGTGAACCGAAAAAAAGATGGTCCTTAAAATAACAAAAAAATTTTTCCAAGAAAGGAAGGCCTACCCAACTTTCAGCTCGAAGTCTCACGTATTTTCCTCCTGCGAGTGCTAACACCCATTGAGACGATAAATGTATCCACCCGAGGGGGAGCGATGTGCAGCGTAAATAAGTGAAGATAGCCATATAATTATAATCCAATGCTATAAAACTTTCATAATTTTACAGAAACACAGCATTGCTGGTAATGTCAATAATGATTAAAACAATACAAAGACATACAACTAAACAATTACCGTTGCAAAGAAGCAACATCTCCGTCTGCGAGTTGATGCCTTCGCTTATCTATAGTAGGAAACTCCTGTGTAATATCACTCGGGCTATTCTGCACCACACATCGCCGAGAGCGCAATAAAGTTCGTCGCTTATGACATTTTGTTACACGGAACGATACAGCGACAGACTTTCTCGATAGTTCAGAGGGCAGGCACATAAACAAGTGATGTCGATCAATGGAAAAGGCTGCTGGTGCTCGACTTCCCGGCTGTGCGGCGCTGATGCGGTCGTGAGGCGAGAGTGCGTCAGATGAATGCAACCGTAAGACGGACTGTATCGAATGTGTTCGCCCGAAATTATCGCAAGATCAAATGAACGTTTTGCTCTAGGCTATAAAACTGCTCATCTATGGAAAATCAAGCATTACACTTTCCATTGCAGGTTTTCGAAGAGGAACAGAGTTTCAGCTTCAAATGCGTTCGTTGACGGGTTTGAAATATATATTTATCCTTCACGAGTAACGTCAACGCACAAGGTACAGTGAAGTTTGCACCAAATTTCTTTAGGAATTTCGAAGGTATGAAATTTGCAGAGAGTTTCTTTGATGGAAGCTTCATATAAAAAAATTTTGGAGAATTGCTCAGTCACTCGATTAAAGCTAAAAAAACTATCTTGGAACTTAATTCCGAATTTTTCGGGCCACGAAGACTCAGGGGACCACAGCCTCCCGGATGCAACAATTTCTCACGGACCTTCAACGAAGGAAACGTCCACAAAAACTACATTCGCGAGTTTCCTCCAGAAACACCAAAGTGAAAATACGAAACAACTAAGGAACCATTTAGTATCCTTAAGCAGTGCTAGCATAGTTCAAATAGCTTCAGAAAAAGTACACAAAACGATTTAGTAGATGATTCGAGCGTAATAAACTCGTTGGGAAAAAGGAATTCGTAAAATTTACAAGAAAGTAACTTTCAGACTATTTGCGTAGGTTAGCTCTTACTATGTTGCTCAACTCATTGTGGTACAAAAATCACGAAATATTTCAATCAAATAATCACAACTATACTTTTGAGAAATAGACAATCTCGAAATAGAGGCTTCAACGTTGAATAAAAATGCGATCAGTTTTATTAATTACCACCATTTCTATTTGATTTTCCAAGAAAAATAATTTATCATAAATGAATTCGGTACGTGACACAGAAATAACCAAGTCTGACATGGCAGCACACATTGAACATGAGCGCAAGTGTGCACAAGTGTATCGTCGACCGCATTTGCGGCAAGCAATGGAAGATGTTGTCAATGCTGAGTAAGAAATTTAGCTGCTTCGACAGCGAGCTGCAGCATAGTCGAGGCAGTGTCCAGACGACCAAACGTGACGCGGGAACAAGCGCTGTTTTTTCATGATGATCGAAGCATGTCGCAAGCAATCACCGAAGAAAGCCGCGTCGACGCGACAAAATGATAAATTGCAAATGATAAAAAGCGACTTGAGCTCGACAGGAAGGTACGTCTGAAAAGTTGAACTCCACGATAGTAGAATTGTTAAAATGAGCGAACATTGCTCAATGTTCTCCAGCTTTATAATAGAGAACTGCAACATAATCATATCAATATTTAAACAATAGACCAAGTTGCATTATAAGTAGACTTAACTGATGGTGAAATACTGTACCTAAAGCATGTTTTTAGCTTATTACAGAATAAGTTGAAAGATTTTTCATGAAGTTCATACCTATAAGCCAAGCACGACGTATTACCAAAACTACGTCATGCAGCCGCGAAGTCAACCACAAGAAAAATGGACAAGTATCCGCAAGCACAAATATAATTTGGGTTATCACACGCGCCTGACGACCTCTCGTGAGAAGCAGCACTGGGCCGTTCATTCATGCGGCGAGAGCCGCTGCAAGAAAGCTTGACCAAATTCTCCCTGCGAGTGTCGGACATCTAAAAGACGACGAACTACGTTGTGAACTCCAAGAAAAAACGCGAGCGCGAAAAAAGACAGCCAGAAACTGACGTTGGAGAACAGGCACTGTTATGTTGGATCAGGCTTTCTCCGCGGATTTGAAATAAACTTCAATGCATTTTCATCTCTAGAATGTATTTAGTGAGAGTAAAAGGAAAATAAAGTATGGGGCTGTTGATGTTGAAAGTAGGCCCAAATAAGCTACAGAGGTTCACTATGGTCGACAAAATGAAGGAAAAGTTAAAAGATGAACTTCAATATTGCTGCATCGGTTTGCTGCACTTTCAATATACATTGACTACGATGACTCCGAAAAGGAAACATTTCCGTGTCAGACCGCACTGTCTACGACAATATAGATTAAATCTGACGATTGAAGGATTTAAAAAAATTGTACGTTTGTGTCAGGAGCTGTAAACTGTTCGCCAACCAACAACGTGAGGCCATGTGTGAATTTTTTTGAACAATTTACGACAAGTAAAAATACCCTCCCTGAAACCAAGTCTTCTCGAAATCCAATTCTAAGAGTATGAAGCAACGCACAACCCCCCAAGTGTGAAGCAAGAGGATTGCAGAACCCGTTTCCTTGAAGTACATTTGGGAAAGCCTCGTTTCAGTCGAGATAGGAAAAAACAAATCCAGTGAGAGCGACGATTTGATTCGTAACTTCACTACTATAGAACAAAGGAAACCGAAGCATTCGCTCGCATAATTTCATTTGTTTTCTGAGCATGACTGAGATCCTTACATTCCTACGCGCAATTAAAGAAAACATAGTATATTAACTCATGCATGCTAACCAGAATAAACAAAAATCCATTCTGCCGCATGTTCGCTTTCCCAACAAATTTTAATATAACGATGTCGCAACCGAACCATTTTTCACTTCAATGAGAATGAATAATGCAAGATCAACGTAGACATTAATTTCCTTCAACGGAAACACGGGAAATACAAGTTTTAATTGAACGCAAGAATCCCATGACTCTATTTAAAAGATTGCTTCAAAATGAATTACGACACAGACAAAGAACTAATTTAAAGACATCTCAGAAAAATGAACACGGTTTTCAAAAGTAGTTTTAGCAACCAAACTTGCGCAATACAAAATGAGCGTAATTTACAGAATAGACTGAACCAAATTGCGAAATGCAACAGAGCAAAACTGCAATACAAATGATACTTGACTTTCAGAAACGTCGTTTTCAAGCAAGAAACCTAAAACCGCACCTTTTAATACGCATACATGCTTAATCGCAGGTGCTATTGACTGAGTTCATTCACCGCAATTAACCCATACATTGTCGTTTGCCATGAATTCGGCTCATCGATGTTTTGTGCAGCAGCGATTTCGTTTCAATTAAAATCTGTTCACGTACTTTTATTGACCGACCTGTGGAGGGAATTGAAGTGTTCAATAACCATTCATTTTTCAACTGTGTTTCAATAGAAAAAAAGATGAAATGCCCGTAATGTGCGACTGGCGATCAAGTTTGTGTTGATGAAACAATATGTGAAACACAACCGACTGCCCACTGAGCTCGGAACTGAGAAGGTATAGCGACCGAGTTCCATTCATGGCACGTCATCCTCGAAACTCGGGGTGAACACTCGATGTAAGCTAAAAAAATTAATTATTTTATATTTGCACTACTTTTTCTATTTTTACTTCAGGAGTTGAACTAAGATATTTTTCGAGGTCATTAGCTTCTCTGTAAATCATATCGATTTAAAATACGTTAATTTTTTATTAAATCTTTCGTCACATTTTTTGGTGTCGGCGACACAGACAGGGCTCGGAATACAGCACGTGAATCGCTTACATAGTTCTTTCAGTCAATGAAAAAAAAAGTTAGTCAGTTTCCCTCACAATACTTTACTGAAGTAAATTTAATTATCCTAGTTAATAATTTAAGAATTAATTCATACGACTATTATTTAGGCAAAGCGTCCGACCATAACACAAGTTTCTTTTGTTCAGAAGCCCAGTTGCTCACATTGTGCATCGGAGGTCAACACGCACACCTCTTGCTCTCAGTGCCAGAGTATGGGAGTATTCTACACGAGTTTTAAAAAAACGTTCACTGTTAACAGCTTCTCTACTTCTACGATGTCAGCGAGTTTCTGAATTATACAGTAACCTAGTACCTATTAATCTGCTTTCAATCTTGGCAAAAGAGCAGTTCTTTACAAATACACGAATATGCTAGAGTCCTTGTATATTTTTAAGCATATATGAGGGTTTGAACCAAAGTATCGGTTCATACCTCCTAACAATAGTGAATGGGCTGTAGCATGTTTTCTGTTTGAGACTATTAGGATGGAAGATAAGATTGGAGGAGTTAATTAATTAATTTGCACCTCCCTAACCATAACGAGAGAAAGAAAGGAATGTGTTATTTAGTATGGAAAGAAGGAATAATTATGGAATCTACGTACAGATGTGTTCCCCACACAGGATCCATTGCGCATAAAACTGACAGCATTGAAAGAAGTTCCCCAAACACTAAGTAAATTGAAATAGGAAATTACAGGTCTATTATTTGTTTCATAATTGTAAATTATATCTATTATTTGAAGCGTGAAAGTTTTGGATATTTGAATGGAACTGCTTCCTTTGGTCGTAGTCATTCATGAGATGATCTCAAGTTGAAAAGTCCTAAAGAAGAATTTTGAGAATGTCTCAATCTCGAGGAATGTCTGAGTTTACCTGACATCAAGAGTTATCAAAATGAGAGATACTTTCACTCAAACCACGTAAATCTGAGCTAATAAATTCAGCTTAACTGCTTAACTGACAAACTTCTCTGCGCTTTAAAGAGCTCAAGACCGCATTGCGCCTGCGTAAGCAACGACGGCTACGCTCAGTTTCTTCCAAATTAAAGTTCAGTTGAAATCGTAAAGCGCGCGAGACCAACATAAACATATCAGGATTTTGAATGAAAAGATGCGTGGGAGAAAACAAGCAAAAAGTTACACAAGTATACATACTTCATGCATGAAAAGGAGTCGAAATCGAGGGTAAAAGGCAGCTCTTGAGACAGGGGTTCTTTTAGAGCTGAAAGTAAAAGATAGAAACTCACGGTAAATTGACAGGTTATGGGCGAGTTTATGGAGCGCACGTAATGGCGTTAGTTTGCATGGTGACTTGTTCGCTGGATTCGCGCGTGTGAACGGCGCAATAAAAGCAGAACGTGAGGCGTGATGAACACTTTCCCTGCCGCGCTGTCTGCACGTCACGTTCCAGTGCGAAAGAGGGACGGTAAAACTGAACGTTTAGATGGCCCAGAGGCGCTCTGTACACAAATGGCGATGTTGGCCAATGGCAATTGTAGCCGCTGGCAACTGCGCGACGTGGTCAAGTTCGACTGAGATTACGTGTGCACATCGAGTTTTGAACTCGGCAGGAATGTTGTGAAACGAAAAATTTCAAATGAAGATTATCACTTAATAGCAAAAAATTTAACATTCAGTTGTCGTTCACTCTTAATATCCTCAAGATACTAATTGCAAAATTCTAATAGCATTTTTAAAGTGAGCGAAAATATACATCGTTGTCAAGAATTACGCATGGCAAGAATACAATTTTAGGTCGATGCAAGTAAGGTTCAACTCCGTGTCGTGACTAGTCAACTTTGTGCCCAAGAGCCAGATTTTCATATAATTTTCGTCATCGTAGCAGTACATCCGGGAAAGTAAGTTCTAAGTAGACGCAACTCTGCGAGGCGTACTGCTAAAACGACGCCAATTATTAGAAAATCAGCCTCCACATAAGCAGCACAGGACGCGTCCGGCCGAAAACGAGCTCAGAGCCGCAGGCCGGACTGCCCAGAGGCGCGTTCTGCCAAGGTCTTCTGCTGGAGCAGTCCTTTCTCCCTGGCCACGACCTTGTGTGCCGGTCTCCCAGACACTCAGCAAACTTCAGCTAAGTAAAACTCACCCTGAATTTAAAAAAAAAATTGCACTAGTGCTTCTCCCTACGTTCCACAATGCGATTTTTTAACTAAAAGATTATTCGAAACCCAGCTTTGCAGCCATGACTAATTTTATCACACGGAGGACCGCTGAGGACCGCGTCGGAGGATCACTAAAATATCAATACAATAAACTCTGTGTTTTCCATGACATGCAGACATAAAAGGAATGGAAGAATATACGGGTGCATAATAATTTAGGTTACTGCTATAGAACTTCTACAAAGAACGTTCTCTTTCAGATTAGATTACAAGTTAGTTTAAACATCCCTAAACACAACAAAGGTGTTCCGGTGCTACTATAGCGTGAGGTGTCCCACCATATATATATATATATATATATATATATATATATATATATATATATATATATATATATCTTGCCTATCCAGGTGCAGTTTGAGATAAACAAATTAAGTGTTTATCGCTAAATTAAATGTATGGAAATAAGTAATATTCATTAGTAACCTAACCCTACCCTATAGTACTGGCTAGAGGTAGATCTCATGCTTTAGGGTGGTAGATCTCAAGCTATAGCAGCGTCTGTGTTCCTAACAGAGAAAGGATGAAGGCACCGTTCACAGCAAAATTTAGGGAAACGGAAGTCTATAGATGAAGTGTATTCCCGCACTCTCCGCAAAGGAAAAGCAAGGCTGAAGGTAATTTATGAAACAAGATCAGAGTTCAAGAAAAAAGCAAAAGGAGCAGTGAGGCGAAAATTTTGTCCTTAACAAAACGAAAATTAAAGCTATTTAAAAAAACATCTAAACCAACTCGGAACCTCACATCTTCCCCCTGGGAGGACAAATTTCTAACCGCTAATGGGAAACGATGTTTTTCAATAACTACGTTTAGAGTTACGCTTCCTTGCTTAGGCATCAGCATTGCTATGAAAAATACAAACGTTATAGGTAATTAGGAAAACATCTCTGTACCTCAGCAGTCCTGCCAACGATCTCTGTACCTCAGCAGTCCTGCCAACGATCTCTGTACCTCAGCAGTCCTGCCAACGATCTCTGTACCTCAGCAGTCCTGCCAACGATCTCTGTACCTCAGCAGTCCTGCCAACGATCTCTGTACCTCAGCAGTCCTGCCAACGATCTCTGTACCTCAGCAGTCCTGCCAACGATCTCTGTACCTCAGCAGTCCTGCCAACGATCTCTGTACCTCAGCAGTCCTGCCAACGATCTCTGTACCTCAGCAGTCCTGCCAACGATCTCTGTACCTCAGCAGTCCTGCCAACGATCTCTGTACCTCAGCAGTCCTGCCAACGATCTCTGTACCTCAGCAGTTCTGCCAACGATCTCTGTACCTCAGCAGTCCTGCCAACGATCTCTGTACCTCAGCAGTCCTGCCAACGATCTCTGTACCTCAGCGGTCCTGCCAACGATCTCTGTACCTCAGCAGTCCTGCCAACGATCTCTGTACCTCAGCAGTCCTGCCAACGATCTCTGTACCTCAGCAGTCCTGCCAACGATCTCTGTACCTCAGCAGTTCTGCCAACGATCTCTGTACCTCAGCAGTCCTGCCAACGGTCTCTGTACCTCAGCAGTTCTGCCAACGATCTCTGTACCTCAGCAGTTCTGCCAACGATCTCTGTACCTCAGCAGTTCTGCCAACGGTCTCTGTACCTCAGCAGTTCTGCCAACGATCTCTGTACCTCAGCAGTTCTGCCAACGGTCTCTGTACCTCAGCAGTTCTGCCAACGGTCTCTGTACCTCAGCAGTTCTGCCAACGGTCTCTGTACCTCAGCAGTTCTGCCAACGGTCTCTGTACCTCAGCAGTTCTGCCAACGATCTCTGTACCTCAGCAGTCCTGCCAACGATCTCTGTACCTCAGCAGTCCTGCCAACGATCTCTGTACCTCAGCAGTCCTGCCAACGATCTCTGTACCTCAGCAGTCCTGCCAACGATCTCTGTACCTCAGCAGTCCTGCCAACGATCTCTGTACCTCAGCAGTCCTGCCAACGATCTCTGTACCTCAGCAGTCCTGCCAACGATCTCTGTACCTCAGCAGTCCTGCCAACGATCTCTGTACCTCAGCAGTCCTGCCAACGATCTCTGTACCTCAGCAGTCCTGCCAACGATCTCTGTACCTCAGCAGTCCTGCCATCGATCTCTGTACCTCAGCAGTCCTGCCAACGATCTCTGTACCTCAGCAGTCCTGCCAACGATCTGTGTACCTCAGCAGTCCTGCCAACGATCTGTGTACCTCAGCAGTCCTGCCAACGATCTCAGTACCTCAGCAGTCCTGCCAACGATCTCAGTACCTCAGCAGTCCTGCCAACGATCTCTGTACCTCAGCAGTCCTGCCAACGATCTCTGTACCTCAGCAGTCCTGCCAACGATCTCTGTACCTCAGCAGTCCTGCCAACGATCTCTGTACCTCAGCAGTTCTGCCAACGATCTCTGTACCTCAACAGTCCTGCCAACGATCTCTGTACCTCAACAGTCCTGCCAACGATCTCTGTACCTCAGCAGTCCTGCCAACGATCTCTGTACCTCAGCAGTTCTGCCAACGATCTCTGTACCTCAGCAGTTCTGCCAACGATCTCTGTACCTCAGCAGTCCTGCCAACGATCTCTGTACCTCAAAAGTCCTGCCAACGATCTCTGTACCTCAGCAGTCCTGCCAACGATCTCTGTACCTCAAAAGTCCTGCCAACGATCTCTGTACCTCAGCAGTCCTGCCAACGATCTCTGTACCTCAGCAGTCCTGCCAACGATCTCTGTACCTCAAAAGTCCTGCCAACGATCTCTGTACCTCAGCAGTCCTGCCAACGATCTCTGTACCTCAGCAGTCCTGCCAACGATCTCTGTACCTCAGCAGTTCTGCCAACGATCTCTGTACCTTAGCAGTCCTGCCAACGATCTCTGTACCTCAGCAGTCCTGCCAACGATCTCTGTACCTCAGCAGTCCTGCCAACGATCTCTGTACCTCAGCAGTCCTGCCAACGATCTCTGTACCTCAGCAGTCCTGCCAACGATCTCTGTACCTTAGCAGTCCTGCCAACGATCTCTGTACCTCAGCAGTCCTGCCAACGATCTCTGTACCTCAGCAGTTCTGCCAACGATCTCTGTACCTCAGCAGTTCTGCCAACGATCTCTGTACCTCAGCAGTCCTGCCAACGATCTCTGTACCTCAGCAGTCCTGCCAACGATCTCTGTACCTCAGCAGTCCTGCCAACGATCTCTGTACCTCAGCAGTCCTGCCAACGATCTCTGTACCTCAGCAGTCCTGCCAACGATCTCTGTACCTCAGCAGTCCTGCCAACGATCTCTGTACCTCAGCAGTCCTGCCAACGATCTCTGTACCTCAGCAGTTCTGCCAACGATCTCTGTACCTCAGCAGTCCTGCCAACGATCTCTGTACCTCAGCAGTCCTGCCAACGATCTCTGTACCTCAGCAGTCCTGCCAACGATCTCTGTACCTCAGCAGTTCTGCCAACGATCTCTGTACCTCAGCAGTTCTGCCAACGATCTCTGTACCTCAGCAGTCCTGCCAACGATCTCTGTACCTCAGCAGTCCTGCCAACGATCTCTGTACCTCAGCAGTCCTGCCAACGATCTCTGTACCTCAGCAGTCCTGCCAACGATCTCTGTACCTCAGCAGTCCTGCCAACGATCTCTGTACCTCAGCAGTCCTGCCAACGATCTCTGTACCTCAGCAGTCCTGCCAACGATCTCTGTACCTCAGCAGTCCTGCCAACGATCTCTGTACCTCAGCAGTCCTGCCAACGATCTCTGTACCTCAGCAGTCCTGCCAACGATCTCTGTACCTCAACAGTCCTGCCAACGATCTCTGTACCTCAACAGTCCTGCCAACGATCTCTGTACCTCAACAGTCCTGCTAATGATCTCTGTACCTCAACAGTCCTGCCAACGATCTCTGTACCTCAGCAGTTCTGCCAACGATCTCTGTACCTCAGCAGTCCTGCCAACGATCTCTGTACCTCAGCAGTCCTGCCAACGATCTCTGTACCTCAGCAGTCCTGCCAACGATCTCTGTACCTCAGCAGTCCTGCCAACGATCTCTGTACCTCAACAGTCCTGCCAACGATCTCTGTACCTCGACAGTCCTGCCAACGATCTCTGTACCCCAGCAGTCCTGCCAACGATCTCTGTACCTCAACAGTCCTGCCCACAATCTCCATCAGTTTAGCCAATAGTCTTCTGCTTTCAGTCCTACCAACAATCTGCATCACTCACAAATAATCTTTGATAACACGCAGAATAAACCTTGAGAAAACCACAAAAACCTTCAATGAGCTGAGGTAATATTTGGCGATCAATTGAGAACATTTGGTCGAAGGTAGGGTAAATCTGAAGGAAAGAACAATAATCGATTTTGTAAATTTCGATGCCTAAACATAGTTAATTAGATCGAAATAAACAAGTTTTCTTCTATGTACTTTCCGTCTGAAATGAGTATTTTATTAGATAAAGCGGTAAATGATTTACCGCAACTCCAGTACTTGAAGCGAAAAGAAATTCATCGTTCCCGTGGTAGGGCATCACTGCAATGGAGTCTCGCTTCCAGCGCGATCGTCATCAAGACGAAACCAAACCTACCGCTATACCTCGTTAAATACTCATTTGACGAAAAAAGTGTATGGAAGAAAAGTTGTTTATTTCGATGTTATTAGCATGATTCAAGCAACAAAAATTCGAAAATCGATGAGTAGCTGTTTATTCGAGCGCATTCGTCATCAAAGACGAAACTAAACCTATGGCCATAACTCGTTAAATACTCATTTGAGACGGAAAGTGCATAGACGAGAATTGTTTATTTAGATCTAATTGCCTATTTCTAGGCACCGAAAAGTGGAAAATCGATTACTGACCAACGCTACACATTTACCGTCATTTCAGACGGAAAGTGCATAGAAGAAAACTTGTTTATTTTGATTAAATTAATTATGTTTAGGCACCGAAAAGTCGGAAATCTGTTTTTGTCCTTTCCTTCAGATATACCGCAGGTAGCACATGAACCGATATTTCCTTCATGAGTGGCCAGTCAGCCGTCACACCTGACCAACTCGATTTACGACCAAGAATTGGGAACAACCACGCCGCTCTCGTTGCCCTGCTTGGCAGCGCAGCGCCTCGAGCTCGGTTACAGGTCCTTCAATCATCGATCAAACTAGCGACGAGTTCATCGTGAAACAATCACAAATTTTCGATCTGAGAAAGTGGCTGCAAAATTTGCAGATCTTTTCTGCTTTGACTATCAACAACAAAATGAGCACAATAGAAAAAAGTGCGCGACTGGAAATAGAGGTGGAAGCTTCTTTCCTGTATCCGGCTTTCTTGCGTTATCGTGGGGAAGAAAACGCTCTTCCTCACACCGTGAGCTCGAAAACTGAACAATGCCATAGCAAAGGTCACCCTACTGACAGAATAGGCGACTGCACATCCTCGTGCAAGGCGTGCAACATTCGTGTACGACAACAAATGAACATTGAGAGTCATCGCATAGGAATTTCACAAGCGAACGCTTCTGCCACAATGTCTATATGACCATACACCATGTCTATATGAGCCGAGAAAACAACATAGCGCGTAATTGTAGGGGCAAAAAATAGAAAATTTCCCGAACACGATGATCCAGCGAGCAAGTGAATGAGCAACGATGTTTTAAAAAAGGGCAGGTACTAAGCGAAGGGTCACGCCACTGAGTACGCGGGCTGTACATTGGTCAGTAAATTATGTGAGCTGCTATCGGTCGCGGCTGCTCATCTATCGAAGAAGCTGTGAATTTTCACAATTCTTTTTTATGTCGATTTCTCTAGAAAAATCAGCTTTTAATTGTCATCAATCTTAAATTAAAAGTTAAGACCTAAATTTTTTCACAGTTGCATTAACATGTGCTAAACGGAGAGTGAAATTAAGGACTCCATATTTTAGAAAGCTCAGACAAAGTTTAAATTGACTCCTGTAAGGGTTCCCAAAGGAACTCTTCGCAATCATTGTAAAGCTAAGATTAAAATGAACATTTCTTCACAATAACAAATTTTAATCACCGAGAGTTACCGCAAACAATGTGTAGAGCTGCACCAATTAACGAAAAAGTGTTGAAATAACAATTCGGTAGGCTACTGTGTGTCTTCTGCGGAATTGAATGGAAACATTTTCATTAATGCAGTAAAAAAACTGACTAGAAATTTATAATACAAAAAAATGGTTAAGTCTCTAGGCCATGTTTCTAGCCCATTATTTCCAGAACCGGTCCACCTCAGGGCGCCGCTGCACGCGTTTTATTGCACCTCCTTCGCCCACCGCGTCTGCGCACTCACTGACTGCGGACCAGGTATCCGCGCTACTTACGGCAGCTTCTTGCCGTGATGAGGTGGCTGCGAGAAGCGGATTTTTGGCGATTGCGCAGGTTTCCATCCACGTTTTCGGAAGAAGCATAAAGGACGCGCGAAGGTTGCGCCTTCACTCCTCCAGTTAATTGTCTCGGCAGTAATGCTGAAATGTATCTAACGGAGCCAAATGCAGTTTATAAATTTTTCGCAACGCCATGAACAGAAGAATATGTTCCATGATGAGGTGATTGAAAGCCTTTGCTGTGCATGAGAATGAGAGCGTAGAGTAGAAATATTTCCTTAATTAATGAGCAAATGAACCACGAAGTTTCTTCTTCACGGACAAAGGAGCATCTCGACTGCTGAGTTGCATACTTTCTGCCATCACTAGGAAGCTACACTTTTCTCTACTGCTCGAACACAGAATTCTAAGGATTTATTTTAAAGAAACAGATCTAGTGGAGCAAACATGACCTCTTTAAGCCACATGTTTACACAACAACATAACTACTCACATAGATTGTTCCGTACAAGGACACCATGAATGTTACTCTACTGTTAAGTGGTTAAAAATAATTCATGACCCACATACCTTCATAACTTTTTTAACACTAAGGTACTTTTAATTCATTGAAGTTTTTGCTAATTTGGGTATTCTAATATTGAAGAGAAAAAGGGTTAAATTTTTCAGTTATTTTCAGATTAGATTAGGTGTTAGTTTAAGTTTCCCTAACCGCAATAAAGGCGTTCTAAAGAGAAGTAAAGGAAGGCACCATTCAATATGAACTTTAGGGAACGTGGAATCTATGCTCAAGGTGCATAGAAACAGTAAGTGGAGATCTCAGTACCTCGGTTATGTTTATGAAACAAAATAAAAGCTGAAGAAAAAGGTAGTTGGTGCTGAAAACAGGTCAGAAGTAAACAAAAAAAAAAGATGGTTCGTAACAAAACAAAAAACATATTCTATTTCAACAAAAGAGAAACCTACTTAACCGTTGGCTCGGGACCGCACACATGCTCCGTGGGAGTGTTAATTCCCATAGATACAATAGTTTATCCCCTGCGAAGGAGTTATTTCACGACTATGCGAATTTTAATACCCACATTCAAATTTTGTTGAAGGAAATAAATTTAGGATACTTAAAGAAAAATGTACTTACAAATGAAAACTTTTAGGTTTGATGCAACATAAGAATTAGATTTAATATTTACATGCATTTCTATTGGCATGTAGAACGTACAGAAATCTGTACCGAGTCGATTTCGTTTGAGTAGAAAGGATTTCAAATGAAATTATATCCAAACTTTTCTTACGACAATCCATTAATGAGTTTCTATAGCCAAACTGTCTTATACATCAGACAACCATTCCTTGGAATGCACCGCAGATAATCAACGGGATGCTGTTGGCTGATCAACAACTTGGATATTGTTGAGAGTAAACCACGTGTTAGTATGCTTAGCTGCATGTATTGGAGCATCATCATGTTGCAAAAAACTCCTCTTTATCATGCAGCTGAATGTATGACGGTAGATTGTTGCCTAGGCTGCAGTGTAGTTCATTGCATTTTATTTGCCCTTCATTTCAATTAACTTGGCCTTGCCATTGGAAGAAAATGTTCGCCGAATCATGAGCACTCCTCTCCAAATAGCCCATTGGGAAAAATCTGTTCATCCTTACTCAAATCATTCCAATACGACTGGCATCCAGCCAGACCGCCCAAATCAGACTGCTTTTCACCTGAGAAAATTCCATTCCTTCATATTTCTTTGGCCCATGAGGTTTTATTTCGCCAATTTTCTCCCTGGCTCTTATGATTTGGTAGGTAATGGTCACTACTGGCGAGTTTAATTTTTGATAAAAAATTTTCTGAACCATGTTAACCTTAACGAACTCTTCTTGAAGTGAAAAATTAAGTTGAGTGAAAAAATTATTTATAAACTTTTGTCAATCTTCGAAGCCTCGTTAAGCAGCCTAAGGAAGGCTGCTGGGTACAATTCTTTGGACGACCTATGCGTCTACAGTCGCCATACAGCGTTGGGTGAAAAGTTTCTAGCAACTGTCCAAGATCTTCCCATCTTCTTAGCAATCGAAGTTAAATTGTACTCTAATTCTTTGAATCTGAAATGTTACCTTTTTCAATTTATCAAAGTTGAGCGTTCTTTCCCATACCGCAAAAATTTCAGACTTTAAATCATGTCATTTCAAAGTTTGTTTGAATTGCAAGCAGGCACGTCTTTCCTCTATGTGCATCTCCGTAGGTTGGGGGATAAACTTTACATCAGCACGTAAACCGTGACGAGTAAGTTAATGCTCAATATTCAACACAAATTAAAGTTCACTTTAGAGATCTATTTAGAAAATAACGAACATTAAATAGATCGTGGCTTAATTTGATTGTCATTAAGTATTTATGAAAATTGATTTTTTGACTGCTGATCGGTCAGCAGCATTGTGATAATCTCCTCAGTGGCCACCGGTGAGTCACGTCGCGATCAAAGTATTACATTTTCTAAATTTATTTTCATTCCAAAATTTGAATTTTGACTGATTACATTAAATTTTAAAATCAGGTTGGGTCTCCCTAACCACAACAGATGTCTTCCAAACAAAGGAAGGAGGATGGCACCATTCAGTATGGAGTTAAGAACTTAAGATAACGGGGAATCTGTGCACAAAGTGTGTTCCCACACTTGAAATTTAAAAATAGTTATGAAAGCTTACGAAGCAAGATAAAAGCTGGAGAAGAAAATAAGAGGTATTGAAAAAGTGGAAAGCAATTCGAATTTTTGCGTATAGGTGTGCTCAGTCACGGGTTATCGCGGAAATTATGAAGAAATATGCAAATGTCAACACGTAATTCCACCACCTTCCAAAAAGTCTTTCCACCTTTGGTCAGAGCATGCCTACAGACAGCTCCAGCAATACCACCAAACCTCAGCGAGCTGGAAGCAATGAAGTGCTGTGCCAGCGGTGCATCTCCAGTGCGTTCATTTACTCGGATGATGCGCTCGTCGTGCATGAACGAACTTAAGATGGCTAGCCTCGAATACTTAGCTAAAAAAGTCGAGGATATTATGCACGAACTTATATTATTATTATTATCATTATTATTATATATGAAAGTTTTAGCCTCCCTTAACCACGACAAAGATGTTCTAAGAGAGGAAAGAGGAAGGCACCATTTAGTATGGAGTTTAGGGAACGCGGAATCTATGCACAAGGTACACAGAAACAGTAAGCTAGGAAAGAAGTTCATGAAGCAAGAAAAAAGTTGAAGAAGAAAGTAGTAGGTGGTGAAAAACAGGACAGCACTGAACCGGGAAAAGATGGTCCGTAACAAAACAAGAACCTATTTTATTACAACAAAAAGAAAGCCTACCTAACCTTTAGCTCGGGCCCCCACATGGTTCCCCTGGGAGCGCTAATCACACGAACTTATAAGGGGATTGAAAACTATCATTATAAATAGAGGGTTTAAAATGCATCAGTATAGGGGTTTGAAATGTACCAATATAGGGGTTAAAAATGCACCATTAGCTGTTAGATATGCTGCTTTGGAAGTTCCGACATAGGAAAAAGAAACAAATATTTCGCCTCCTCAAATAGTTTGTCTGATGGTTTTATGTGAATAAATTAAACCAAACAACTTACATTTCATTAAGGAAAGAAATGTAGTAAATTATTTGAGAAAAAAATGTAAAACAGCATTGGGATATTTTCCAGAAAAAGTTCTAAATGCGTGATATCGACGAGTTTCAACAGCTAAATATTTTAGACATTTAACTTTATTAATACAGGATATGTGGGTGTCGTGATATTTTAGGGCTAATTCTACATGTATATATATTGGAAACCTACAATCTGCTAAAGCCATGGGAGTTCACAGAGAAAGTGAAAGATCGTATCATATCTGCGCACGCTGCAAAAATGAAGAGTTGTTATATAAATTCCTATGAATCAAACTATCCCTTTCAGCACTGTAAGTTACATTGTGGAGATAGAAGACGGCTGGAACCACGGCAAATTTTCAAACAATCAAGTGCACACCTGAAGAAATCAAAAAGTTCACAAGACATGTTAGATAAGGCTATAACTAACCCGGTTGTGAAGAGATATGAATTTCAAAAAGTTTTAGTGCTACTGAAACATAGATCTGTAAAAGAAGAAGTAGGAGTGAACTTCAGTGGCAAGATTAGATTAGATTAGATTATTAGTTAGTTTAAGCCTCCCTATCCTCAACAAATGAGATCCAAAGAGAGGAAGGAAGAAGGCACCATTTAGTATGGAGTTAAGGGAACGTGGAATCTATGCAGAAAAGGCATAGAAACAGTCAGATGAGAAAGAAGTTCATGAAACAAGATCAAAGTTGAAGAAGAAAGTAATAGGTGCTGAAAAAACAGGACAGCAGTGAACCGAAAAAAAGATGGTCCGTAACAAAACAAAAACCTATGCTATTTTAACAAAAATAAAGCCTACCTAACCTTTAGCTCGGGCCCACACATTGTCCCCCTGGGAGCGCTAATTCCCATAGATACAATACTTGTATCCCCCTGAGGGGTTCAGTGGCAAGAACTCAAATCACGATCTCCTTGCAAGACCCAATAACTGTATAAACGTCGTTTAAAATAAAATTTGCAACATGTGGAATCTGATGTGAATCATAACGATGATGATCTTGAATTCTGTAGTCTGACGAAAGCAAGGTAGTACTTTGTGCTATAATGGTATCACTCATGTTTAGGAGAAGTTGGAATGCCAACACCTATCACAACATTCTAGGCTTGGTAGTGGGATTATAATGCTACCGTGCGGCTTTGCGTTTGATGGTAGAAGACATGTATGAATATGTTTTTAAGAAACTATGGTTAAAGTTCATTATCGTAGAATATAAAACGATAGTTTGCAAAACATGCTAAGGGACTTCATCAACAAGACAGAGATCCTAAACATCCCGCCTAGGTAATTCGTGAAGGGTTCCAAATCAATCATATCCAGGTACAAGCATGGCAAACTCAATCCTGGATTTGAATCCAATGGAAAAGTAAAACTCAAAAGTAAGATCTACGTAAGGAACCGCAAAGCGCTATAATTGCTAATGGAGGTGCGTCAGCTTCAATGTGAACAACTTTCGTTCAAGGGCCTCAATATGTTCTCACTTCCTCTTTTGTTACATGGTGTATATATTCTATTTAGGGGGTAAAGATTCCAATTTTCTTTCGAAAAACTCCTCTTTACTTTACTGTACTCTCTTCATCTTACCTTAGATTTCAAAAAGGTAACTTTACGCCGTTAAAGTGTCGCCTTTCGATGTCGAAAATAAAAGTTTAAAATTTAATAACACCACTCCATCTGCCATAACTTCAACTGAAATGTACATTTAGATGTCAAAAATGCAGATTTTTAAGATGAGAATTATTCGGTAAGAAGGTGAAAAGTTCGTTCATAATTGCACTCGATGCTTTCCAACTATAACTTACGGTTTGAAATGTAAAAAACATCATTTTATGCTTCATAAATATTGCACGAAATTATATATGTAGGTTTAGACTTGAAAATAAAAATATAGTGTGAACTAGCTGAACATTCATAAATTGGTAATTGGTAACGTTTTTTTTTTTTAAACGAAGGGAAAATTTCGAATACGCTGAAAACTTCCTATCTCACTTTGTGCAGAGATGTACAGAAAAAGGGAAGATTAAACTGGGATAATTTTCTGGATGGTACTCCCTCAAGACGGTTTCGAGAACTAAACTTAAACGAAGGAAGGGAAGTGTGGGGCTAAAACATGCTGGAACATAAGACGTGCTCACTAGTGACTCGTGTTACAAGGAACGTTGATTTAAGAAAGAGGATTAAGCTCATCCGTAATGAGTGAAGAGAAAATATTTAAGATGCTGGGCTTCCCAGCATAAAAGTCTTGAAGTACAGCATACTGAGGAAACTCTTAACCCACCCATGGATAACAATAACTCAAATATTTCAATTGACAATCATGTCATGGTTTTTATTTTTAATAGGATTAAGGACATTTTTCCGAACGAAAAAATTGAAATCACAAATTTTAATTTTAATCCAGCTAAGTCCCCTGGCAGTAAACTAAATACACTGGAGTTATTCTGACGTGGTCGAGTACACATTGAGTTATTCAGTCGCGCGCACCGCTGACACTTGACAAACGTGACGCCGCAATTCAACGTCCCATGACCAAAGTAGGAGTCGAAATTTTCGTCGGTAAGAATTTCTCTCGCACATCGTGTGTGGAAGCGTAGCATCTTATGTATAAAATGTTATACATGTAGGATGTAGGGACTATTCGGTTACAAAATAGATAACATCAATTTTACCTAAAGATTCAGGGATGAAAATAGTATAATAATAAAAATTGCTCGAGTTCCTTCTGACGTTCGTCCCTAGAAATTATTTAAGTAGCGCGAGCTCATTTTTCATCAAAGTATGAGTTATGAATAAGCATGTTGAGACAATGCAGCATGTTCGGGAATGTGAAAAAAACAGTTTTGGGTATGGATTGATCATTAAGAACATTTATATAGACTACATGAAAGAAAGCTTAAAATCTTACCTTTTTTAAAAAGATAGACTAACACACGATCCTGTGTAAATATCCGCTAAATTCCAGAAAATATCAAGAATCATTCAATTTAATAAATTCGTACCCTACAAAAATATACAAATGAACGATACACAGAATGTAACAGTGCACATCAGCTCTTTGAATCTTAAAGCGAAAACATAAAGCACACCTAAGCCCACACGCCTGATATCACATCATTTTTTCAACGACACAAAGCCGTTACGAGCATAATTACGGGTAAATCAAGTATTTATGGTCAATATTTACTTTAGGTCAGGCAGGCGACTATTATGGGCGCCGCCATCTTGGATCCGATGTAAACAAGATTGCGGTCGTCACCCTAATGGGTGGGTTAGAAGCTTTATTTATAATTTTCGCTATAAGAACTATGGCTAACCCTCACGACCCAACCTCTTTACGTTTGTAATAGGGGGTTAACTACCCTTATTAACTAAATAACGGCGCCGGCGCCAACTTCAAAGTACAATTATTCAAAAATAACGCATCAGCGAGCAGAATGTCATTCATGTAAAAGGTTATTAAATGTGTTCCTTTATTGATTATTTGCCCCCCAAATTATTAATTTCTTTGCCTGACAAAAAATAAATATTGTCCGTATTTATTTTTTACTTTTACCAGCATTGTCAAGAAACAAAGGTGTCATATGTGCCTGAATATTTCTTAAACAGTCACCCTAAAACATTTTCGTGAATGAAAATTTTCTTTGACGGATTTTCTTTTTTTTAGAAAACTATATTCTGTTAGTAACTTAAATATTGCTTAGAAACTTGACAGAGTTATCAATATTTTTGAATTATTATAACAAAGATAGCAAATAACATTGAATCGTGTGAATAAAAATAAAAATCTTCATGGATATTTTAAAAGTAACTTTTTTCTCTGCCTCAAATTTAAATGCATCGGTGTTGCATTAGCTATGGATAAAAATGCAAGAGAAAGTTAATAACGGAAATTAGAAATAAAGTCATTATTAATATTCCTAATAACGTTCATTACGATTTATCATAATTTAGTTTGCTTAGGCCTCCCTTGTTACATAAAATATGATCTCAAGAGAGTGAAGAAAATGGATTGATTAGTATCGACTGTGAAAATAGGGAATCTATTCACTAAGTGTGTTCCCACACAAGATGTCATGCATATTAAAATAGCCTTTCCTATGCCTACTAAAGGTAATACAGAAAATAGTGTACAACTAAAATAATCACAAAAATTTTAACAGACAAAATAATGGAAAAATCACACAAAATCAGCATCTAATACTGTCATAACGTGCAAGTGAAACTTAATAAATTTCCTAACACAATCTAATTATATAGTCGATCCATCGAAGCTACTTATTTAATATACTTATTTAATAAAATCCTAAATGACAGTCGAATTAAACCGTCACACACAATAATTTTATGTCATTTCAGAAAAATGAAATGTCCGAAAAGTTCAGCTTTGGAATCACAGCACAATGCATCTCCTACCAACCCAAACAGGAAATGAAAAGTAATGTCTTGGGAACGCATTGAACTGAACATAAGAAAACCATGTACACTATTACCAAGGCTTATCAAGCGGTTGGAGTAAACATTTTTTTAAATAGATAATAAACGGGAAACAATGGTGTTTTTAGAAGGACGGATTAAGTTTACATTAATATGATTCGTAATGAAAAAACTCTCGGGAATGAACAAAATGAATTCTCGGGAGATCATCGAATTGAGAACGTAACTGCATGCGCACTACCAAAGCTGAAAATCACCAATGAAATTTTCATAAGGAGCGCATGACAGATGCAATGAAGGTAGATAAAACTTACAACAATAACGGAGACAAAGTTTTAAAACATTGAACACGTTTAAATTAGAAGAATTGTTCAAATTCCAGAAGCACTCTGAGGTTAATAGCGTTTGGCGAATTCGAACTAAAAAAGCTTTTATGATTGCATCCAACTGATAGTTCTTCGGTTAGTCGTCGACACAAAATATGTCTCTTCATTTCTTACACAACATGTCAAATTAGCTGTCTGAATCATAGGTCACGAGAAGAGGGCGAGTAAAAAAAAATTACTGAGTAAAGGAAAGCGCGCTGAGTTGCAGAAATACAACGAACATTCTAGCAATGTTCCGGTCAGGTGTACCGTATTGAGCAGGCGTGCCCTAATGCTGCCTTAAAAAGTGTTCACAACTTGTGAGGGACAAAACAAACCTAACCGCTTTTGTACAAAAAACTCCGTCACTACCGTTGCATGCTTTCGACTTTCAGGCTCGTCGTCGCTCAAGTAACGACTTTTTATCTCCATAGAAAGACGTGCGGAGCGAGCCTCGAAAATACGTTAATTTGACGCGAGTTTCGCCGTTGGCGAAATGACCACACAAACGACCGCGGAAGAGCGCAGCGACACTTCTTTGCTTCGTCTAGAGATAGCGCGGGCCCTGCTGCAACGCTGTGTCTTATCTCTTTGCTAACGACTATGGAAAGCAAAAAGATGTACGTATCTCCACTGCTACAACCGATAGAAGTTCTTGCATAATAATAACAAGCGAGACGATAAATAATAAGTTTGGTTTAACTTGCGGATATTTCGAAATTAGAAGGATCGCAAATTGACGCAAATCATGGAAATTCCTGAAATAAAATCGCACAACCAGTGTGTGAAAGTCCTTTATACTTGAAAAACTAATATTTTTGGTAGAACTTACTCCCTTCAGGATTCAAGTCAATTAAAGTATACCAAGACAGCGATCACGGTAGTCGATCCTGCATTCAAATACCTCACAAAATGTAATTGTACCTCCCACATTAATTCGTCTGAAGTTCAACACTGAAAGTCTAGAACTATCATACAAGCCAGTCAAATACAAGCACTTACAATCTTCAAAGCACGATATGTTGGCAACAAAGCTGTTCGAAGAAAGCTCTCTATTTTTGCGGTTGAGACCGAACCAGCACTTTCGCTAAATCCTCTGGCGCTTCCAGGACACATTAATCAATATGCAGAGTATGCTGGAGCCAAAAGTAGTAGCTCCGTTTTAACACATTGCGCTGTTATTTTTCATGTCGTGAAATTTCAGTGCATTCGTTTGACCTTACCGCCACTAGACAGAGTTTTTTTATCAATATTTTAGCAGTAAAATAATATCTCACGTTGCAATTGGAATAACAGCAACATAAAATAACTAGCCTTATCGTTTTTGTATTCAATTTTATAACAAAGAGAGAAGCCGGAGTGGATGCGAGCGTGTATATATGATCAGAGCAAATACAACAAGCAATTGCTACGATGTTCTGCGTTCAAGACCAAATCAGATGGCGTTGTTTCTTATAATCCTATTATTGGCACCCCCCCTCATTTTAGGTGGCAGTAATTGAGGCCATTTAAAAAACACAAAATCTCTAGAGCAATAAAAACAATTTCAAGATAACGGTAACAATAACAAGCGGATTTCCTTCAGCAAATGCCTCGTTAAAAAGGACAAAAAGACGTCAACGAGCGCTGGCTCAACTTCCCTCGCGACGCAACCTGCGACGTAAAACCTGACCTTCGCGCTCTCGCTGTCTTTCGCGAGATTGGCGAACATTTGAATGTCGTCTCGAATGTTTAAATTCAAGCAAGGTAGATAAGCTGCTCGAGATGAAGACATTTCGTGCCAATTTAGCATGAACGGAGACCCCGAACTTTGCCCTAAAGAGTGTTATCACGGAATTGCAAAAGTGACGGGTGATATGTGTAAGTTTTCATTTAATAGGTTTTCAAAAAAGTAACAATTGAACGTATAGGTAGCTTAGTTTAGAAATGTGGGCATAACCAATTCAAGAAAGAAATTGACAGCACAAATTCTGCAACCAATAAGTTGAAAAAAGCAGGGTATAAAAACGATAAGGAAGGCAAGAAAATAGTTGTTGTAGTAGATAACCCTAATTAATATCAACCCTTGTGTGAGACTTTACCCATCATAAGTGTTTCAAGTTAAATAGTTTATTTTTTACTCTATTACAGGAATAGTCAACAGTGAAACAAGTATGAAGTAATGCCTTAAAACTAAGATGTAAAGAGCACCAAAGGAGTCTATTCCACTTAAATGAAAGTTTCATTTGGTGAATTGAAATACTGTCAACTAATGTCGACCGCAAGATAGCAAAATGCTAAAATCCTTGAAATTAATTTCTCGGTTATTATTAAGTGCATCGCGAATTTTCAGCCTCTCGGTCCATACAGACACTACCCTGCGCTCGCCTATGCGGAGAACGAAGAGGTAAGATTTTTCGCCGCGATGAGTTAAATCATATTAACTGCTTTACTATTTATGCATACACAACACATGTCTACAAAAAAAGTCATCCAAACTGAATACTGGAAAAACTTCTAACGTTAAAACCATGCATAGCAGAAAGTATTGTGTAGATTAACCAGAGGATGAAATTTTCTGATTAGATTTGTTGATTAGGTTGTTAGCAATGGTACGATTTCGACTAGCATTTGTACGTTTTTGATACAGGAAAATACAAAACACAATGAACAAGAGGTTTTTGAGAGCGAATTTCAGAAAGTTTTCCTCAATAAAACATTTTTAATGAAAGACAGCGAGTTGGTATTTTACAATAGCTACAACTGTAGGCATGCTAACTCTTAAGCAGCTGTGTTGAAACTAAAGCAAACTTCATAAGTCCGGCTAATGAAATGCGACCTTATTTTTTATTTTACTTGAAATTTAATGGCACTGTCATGTTTGAATTCCAGTTAAGTACTGATTTTCTTTCGATGCAAACTTCTCTCGATTGAAGTCAAAATAGAAGTCAGCCATAGATTCCCTAACCACAACAAAGGTGTTCCAAAGAGAGGATGAATGAAGTCGTCAATTACTATAGGAGTTGAAGGAACGGGGACGTTATGCACGAGGTGTGTTCCCACACAAGATCCTCTGCGCATGGAAACCGCAAGTTAAGAAAAAAATTATGAAACAAGATGGAAGTTGAAGAACAAAGTGAAAGGTACTGAAAAACCAGACTGCCGACCCAGGTAGCAAGAAATTATTAGGCCAATATTGGGTTGATAATTATTTATTGACCTGATATTGGAATCTTGGATTACAATAATAGGCTAATAACAAGGCAATACCGAAATAAGATGTATTTATTTATGATATCAACTTGTTATTGGGACAATGTAGTAAATAGTTTTATTTTTAATATTAAACTAACAGTGCATATATATATGTACGATATTCATATGAGTGGAAACTATCTCATAATAATTAAAAATCTCGCAATTTATTAAAATTTGTTGGCATATAAATTATTATTGCCCAAATATTGGGTTAATATTGTACGCCAATAATACGGAGTTATTTGTTTAAGGAAACACCTCAATATCAAGTCAATAGTGACACAGTAATTAGCTGATACTGGGTTAAAAATAAATTATTATTGGGACACTATATTCTACCAATATATCCACTTGATGTCAGAAAATAAGTATTGGGCCTGTAGTACCCTTCCTTAGTTACCCCTCAAACTCAGTTCTAGTCCATTTGTGTTCATTAATACTAATACGTTCGAATGTAAAATTATCCAAGAGGAAAGTGGTTAAACCTAAGAGAAAAACACCCGTACTAATGCATTGGGAAGTACGAGTACATATTAATGGTGGTCGCTGCTTCCCTCTCCGCAAGCGGATCTCAATAGATAGAGCAGCAATAACTCCAGGTCTTAAAGGCAAATATATTTTTAAGGAACAATTCAATACCCAGTCCATAATGATAGTATAATTAGCTAATGTTGGGTTAGTGAAATTGTCATTATCGGGGCCATATTTTTCAGGAATTGAGTACTAAGCCATTGTTATTGTAGGGAACACTTCATTATCAGGTCAATATTGGCACAATAATTAGTTGATATTGGGTTGATAATATTGTTATTGGGCCAATATATTTTTTTAATATCAACCGAATTTTCCAAAATAAGGTATTGCCCCAATGTTCATTTTGAATATCCAGTCAATATTGAGACTGTATATTGGCTCAATATTAGGTCAATAAATTTTGCTACCTGGGGAGAACCGAAAAAAAGATAACGCGCACCAAAAAATTTCTATTTTTTTCAACGAAAAGAAACCCTACATAACCCTTGTTGGCTAGGTACCTCGCATTTTCCCCCTGGAGCGTTAATTCTCATCGATACAATAGTTGTATCTAGAGATGTGACTCAAAAAAAACCATGCCTTTTTTTTAAAAAGACACGTTTTTTTACAAAAAAACCGTGGCCAAAAAAAACGTGAATATTTTGTTTTTTTTAAATATTTTGTCTAAAATAACTCAGCAAGAAAAAGAATCACATTACATTATTTGTTTTCATGTCAGATTACAAAATAAAACAGCATACTTCTTAATTGATGGTTTTCTATGGTTTTATGAACTTTTTCATTTTCTGCGGTTTCATGCTTTGATATTTCATTTATTTTACAATACATGTGAATGACCTTCAACTCCCAAAATGGTGTGTTATAATAACATATCTTTACTTATGGCCATTGATAGAGATGTGTCTAAAAAACCATGCTGTTTTTTTGAAAAAAAACATAATTTATGCAAAAATTATGAATAAAAAACATGGATAATAATATATTTATGTGACCCTGAAAATCCAATGCTGTTTTTTAAAACATTGTTTTTTAAACGAAAAATCTTGACTAAAAAACATGGTTATTATATTTTATGGGACCAAAAAATTATTTTTTTTAAAAACATTTTAAAAAAAATCATGACTAAAACAACACGGATGTAAATATCAGGAAAGTTATTTTTCTTTAATCGAATTGTCTTTAGAAACTAATAAACAAAGAATGCTGTTAACATTGAAATCATGTTGATTAGAACTGTACTAGGTCTTGGAATAAAATATCTACAAAGAATCTATTTACTCCATAAAACCTTTCGGAGACCAGCTCCATCCTCAGTCATTCAGTAAAATTTGGTGAATTGGACAATGAATTTTCACTGTTCCTTTAAAAAACATTTGACTGAATGACTTCCTGAGGATGGAGCTCGTCTCCGAAAGGTTTTATAGAGTGAATAGATTCTTTGTAGATATTTTATTCTAAGACCTGGTATGGTTCTAATGGATATTAATACATCTTATGTGACTAAAAAATCCATGCTATTTTTTGAATGTTTTTGTTACAAAAAAGTCATGACTAAAAAACACGGATATTAATATACGTTATTTTACCATAAATCACCATGCTGTTTTTGTGAAAAACATCTTTTTTTACAGAAAAATCATGATTAAAAAATGTGGATATTAATATATTTTATGTGCCAAAAAAACCATGCTGTTTTTTTTAATCATGTTTTCTTTACCAAAAAAATCATGGCATAAAAACATGGATATTAATGCCTTTTTGTGAAAAAATATGTTTTTTAAAATGTCATGTTATTTTGGTCAGATAAAATTTAATAACACTCCTGTTTTTTGTAAAAAATCTTTTTTTCAAAAGCATGGTTTTTTGGTCACCTAAAATAAATTAATATCCATGTTTTTTTTACAGATTAGTTTTAGCCTCCCTACCCAGCAACAAATGCGATCCAATGAGAGGAAGGAAGATTATGAAACAAGATCAAAGTTGAAGAAGACAGTAGTAGGTGCTGAAAAACAGGACAGCAGTGAACCGAAAAAAGGTGGTCCTCAACATAACAAAAACATTTTATTTCAACAAAAAGGAGGCCTACCTAACTCTCAGCTTGGCCCCTCACATTGTCCCCCTGGGAGCGCTAGTTCCCATAGATACAATAGTTGTATCCCCCTGAGGGGGGGTTTTTTTTACAAAGAAGTCGTGACCAAAAAATGAATCATAATAACTTTTTAATAAAAAAAATGTTTAAAAAAAACAATGATTTTTTTGGTAACATAAAATATGTTAATATCCATGATTTTAAGACACAATTTTTTATGAAAAATACATAAAATAAAACAGCATGGTTTTTTGGTTGCATAAAACATATTCATATCCAGGTTTTCTTAAACATCATTGTTTGTAAAAAAACATATTTTTTAATAAAATAGCATGGGTTTTTTTTAGGTCTCATAAATATATTCATGTTTTTTTAGTCATGATTTTTTAGTACAAAAACATTTCTTTGGTCTCATAAATATACTCATGTTTTTTCAGTCACGTTTTTTTAGTAAAAAACATTTTTTTAGAAAAAACTGCATGGGGCTTTTTAGGTCACATAAAATATATTGTTTTTTAGTCATGATTCTTTGTAAAAAAAACAGCATGGTTATATTTGGTACCAGAAAATATATTAGTATTCATTTTTATTAGTCAGAATTTTTTGTAAAAAAACATGTTTTTAAAAAAACAGCATATTTTTTTGGTCACCTAAAATATATTAATATCTATGGTTTTTAGTCATTTTTTTTTGTAATGAAAACATAATAAAAAGAAACCATACAGTAAAAGTGGTGGCAGATAACCCACAATTACCTAGAGGAGTCTAAGAGGTACAGCAGGAGCCACAGAACTTACCACAGAACTTATATTGATGGAGTCAAAATTCAGAGCTTATTATCTCTGCTATGTCTGATTTTTTTGGCCACATAAAAATAAAATCAGACATAGTTGAGATAGTAAGCTCTGAATTTTGACTCCATCAATGTAAGTTCTGTGGCTCCTGCTGTTCATCTTAGACGCCTCTAGGTAATTGTGGGTTATCTGCCACCACTTTTACTGTATGGTTTCTTTTTGATGTTTTTATAGCAATAAAATTACTAAAAAACATGGATATTAATATATTTTAGGTGTCCCAAAAAAAACAGACATATACTTAACAAACTTTAGGTGTGCAAAAAAAACAAAAAAAAAAAACAAAAAAAAACACATAAAAAACACGTTTTTTTGCAAAAAAAAAACGCAATCAAATAAAACCGTTTTTTTGCATCACTAGTTGTATCCCCCTGAAGGGACTCGAATACTCGAATGAAGTTTCCGTTTTTGATGACGAGATTTAGGAAGTTGATCTTTCCGTCCAATCGAACTATGTTGATTCCCAAGTTTTCAAAAAGTAGAGCAACATGATTTTAGGCTTTCAACGGCGAGAACGTCTCATAAAAGTTAAATCTAAATGAGTCAGGGCTGAGATAAATCGAGTTTTGTTCGTGAAAACCCAGGAAAATATAAGCTAGCTAATGTGGCTCGGGCCCCATCTACCTGGGAGCACAGAAGTTCATCTAATAAAAAAAAATTATCTTTAGTACAAAACTCTGAGTTTTGAAAGATTTTTGTCAAAATCTTGTGATTTAGTCACATCGCAGTTGAAAACCTATGCTAAAATGATGTCTAGAATCTACAGTAGTTTGATATCATCCTCAGGAATGTTCGTGAAAAGAAAGATTGACCATTAGATAACGAGCATATTTCTTGAACAGTCCTTGCTGCTTAATTAACGCGTAACTTTAACATTACATCATTTATTTTCAAAACAAAAATAATTTTAAAGAAACGTCTCAATTCTTATCTGCTGACGGTTGTTCGTGAGTAGCCTAGTAATGTTTTTAAGATCATGCGAGATTAGTTATGTCGACGTTGTTCTTGATGTGTTTTTAATTCCTCTCTCTTTCACATTCTCCTAACGAAGGTCAGTTTCATGTTTTCATCAGATGCCGTCTTTATTACTCCCGGTCAACTAATACACAAAACTTCCCTTTTTAAAAACTCTAAATTGTCGTTGTGTTTTAAAAGGAATAAAAGTTTTGCCCTATTTTCAAAGTTTTCTCGTTGTTATTGAAGTTTCGGAAGATTCCCACCGAAATATTTTAACACGTTACTCGATATTTAGTAAATACTTCACTTATAATTATGTTATTAACAATAGGTGTTACGGACAATTACTCATCAAATTTACAAATTCTTTTGATTCGTTAAACGAATCAAAAGAAATTTTAAATTTGATGAATAATCGTCCGTACCACCTATTGTTAATAACATAATTCTAAGTGAAGTATTTACTTCAGAGATGTTAAATAATCCGTACATAACACCAAATTCACTGTTGATATCATCAAGATTTGTTTAAAATCGCTAGAAACTGTTCCTTTCGGATGTACAGTATATTGTCTGCTAACACATTTGTTACATCCTCAGACTCAAACAACAGTTTCAAGAACAAATTTTGTGAAATCTTATAAAATCTTTCCACCTTATGTAAGTAATTCTGGCGGTCAAAAACAACAATCCAGAATCTTTTGCCTGCCTCAGCGCTTTCTTTTAAATGTCATTTACGCTTGCCCGAACAAAAACCCACATCATGTTATATCATGCGGATTTTTATCAACACTGTGAATGGAAAACTGCGTCCGAAGAAGAAAGACTCAAAAATTACCACCTAAATGAGCAGGAACATCAGACACTCATGCAAAAGAGTCGCTCGACACCCGAGCGCGTGACAGCAGAGCAGATCATCACAGAGAAAAGGCCTCTATGTAACAGCTGAAGTTTTGCTAATGAGGTCGTCAACATCAGCACACTCGTGGGTAAATGTCGGAAGCATCTGCAATTTATCTGATGCACTCAAAACAAACTTTATAGATCCTCAAATCAGGGCAGAGAAATCATAACCCAACTGTGCCCTAACTCCAATTTAGAAATCAGAATTGGAAGTACAGAAATTCATGTACAGTAAGGCCCAACGTAAAGAAATAACAGCAAAATGAATGGAATTGTCTCCGCATATCACTTGTACTCCATTCAATTATTTTTTACTATGAACATCAAACTTTTTTAGCAATTTTTTTTCGTGGAATGCAATTTCTCACTGATCACACTACAGAAAAATTTCACCTGCGCATAATTTTTTTTGCAAAAAGCCAGGAATTTATTCAAAGCAAATTCTAAAATACTTGCATCTTTTAGCGTTATTTTTAAAACTGAAAATGAATTATTTGAAACAAGATCTGGAGATTTTGTTAAGTCATAAACTATGAATGTACAACTTGATTCATTTTATCCCACCTACCAAAAAATTCAGCATAATCCTTTCAGATACGACTTATTCACGCACTTAATGAGGATAC
This sequence comes from Morinoia aosen, assembly GCA_030386875.1. NCBI lineage: Eukaryota > Metazoa > Arthropoda > Malacostraca > Amphipoda > Talitridae > Morinoia > Morinoia aosen. Next base: position 28,145,461 of record CM059568.1, read on the forward strand.
CCGTGCAATGAATTTCTAAACTAGCAGCCCTATTTCTCTACTCTTTGCCATCATGATAAATTATCCAGCATGAGTACTTCCCCCACACAGTTTTAACAGAAAAGTGTAACTCAGCATTAGAAAACATGCCCACGAAAAGTTTTTTGCCAGAGCCCTCAAAAAGATTTTTCATCAAATTCAAGAAAATTTTGCTGAGCATCCTTTTCGGTAACCTTTTCACTGAAAGGGTTAAAAATTGTTGCTTACTTCTCATGAAAATGAACGGGAGAGTTGAGTAAGTCTGTCTCTCGAGTAGAGCAAAGCTACAAAAACAAGAACACTTGTGGCAAAGCTCTTTTTTCAAAACAAGAAACTAAGCTTGCAAAAGAAGCCTTTGGGAGACTCTAACTTGCGTCAGGTAATTGCTTGAAAATACCCCTTGAGGTATTTTTTGCTCATTTTCAATCCTTTGCACGACGGACATGAAATTGCTCCTCGCTCTGTCAGAAGCTCCTTTCTTCCTTTCACAAAGCGAATAAAACAAATTAACAACACTTATGAGGTAGGGACTTAAGCACACACAATTCTCCCTAGAGTGTAGTACAGCAAATGATTTCACATTTTTACTATCTATGATCAAAATTTATTAATAATTTATGGTTAAATAATACTCCAACTTACTATCAACCACTCATCACCAGTTAGACATAAGGGCTTGCTACGGAAGTAATCAGAGCGTTTCATGGACAGCACACATCTCAAAAAGTGCAACTGAAGTTCGTACAACACTTTTTCACACAGGTTGGATCCACCTGCTCAGTTCAACGCCTCCCTCCACGCAAGATGAAGATGACCTTCCTCTCATAAACTGAGCCAATAAATCAAATGCGAGAAACGATTCCTAATCTGCAAAGGGCAACTAGTGTTACCACAATGGGGATTGAAATCGTCATCAAAATACAAATACGGCACTATCAGATTAGATTAGATGTTAGTTTAATTAAGCCTCCCTAGCCGCAACAAATGTGTACTATAGAGAGGAAGAGGAAGGCACCATTCAGCCTATAGTTAATGGAATGCGAAATTTATGCAATAGGTGCATAGAAGCAGAAGGTTGAGAAAGAAGTTCATAAAAACAAGATAAAAGTAAAAGAAGAATGTAGTAGGTGCTGAAGAACCGGAAACCGTAACCGTAACAAAACCGTATGAAACCGTAATAAAACAAAAAAATAATATACTGTAGTTTAGCATAAGGAAGGCTTTCCTTTTATGTAGTTCAGGACCTCACATATTCCCCCCGGGAACCACGGTACTAGTACAGGGAGATCAAACATGAGTGACAATTTTAAGTTGGCATTTTAACGAGTCATCGATTTCTGACGACTCGTTGAAATGCTTTTTTTGTTTGGAACCTTACCAAGATTTTTCGGAGGAACTTTGTTCCAAAAACCCTCTTCACTGCTGCAGGGTACTTAACTTCTCCATACTTCAGAATGATGAACTTGGATCTTTCGGCAGAGAAGGGAGAATCTTTCTTGAAGCTGAACTTCAGGGGCAGCCATTTTCAAAGCCGAGTTGTATTAAACGACAAAAAAAAGCAACACACAGTATATCCATGCATCCGGTATCATATTTACGAAATAATAAAACTTCCCTGTGTGGAGAGCTGGAAAAACGTTGGTGCAGTTTGATTTTTTGTTTATTTCACCAAATTTTCTAATATTTAAAACCGTCACTCATGTTTGATTACCCTATAGCAAGTTTCCTTGTGAGCTCAGGAACTCGTCTTTTCCGTTAAGGCGTGGTGTGTCCCGTTACAAATTTCTGGACAGTCCGTTCAGTAAACAAAATTCGGGCGTCATTCAGTGTCGAATATCCCGTGAGAGAATGCCCATTAATACTGTGGAATACCAGAGAGAAACGTAAAGTTCTCTCGCATCTCTCATACTGTTGAGGCTGAGCAGAAATGTTGAGGCCAAGGACTTTGTGCCAAAACACTGAAAATTTAACACGAAAGATTAAATTTTATCATTTTTCGATAAGACGATAGAAAATAAAACGACAAACAAAATGAAGGTTTCTATAAAATAATTTCCTCAATATATAATTTTCTTGCTCCGAGCTTTCTGAAGAATTAAGTTTTTGAAGGTAAGAAATATTTGAGTGAATGGCAAACTGTAAATTTATTCAGATGTTAGATTAACTCAGTCTCAACACAACACCAGTTGAATAAAAACATTGCTTGAAATTCGGAGATAACTTGGTAATAAAACGTAGCTCTGGAACATATTTCCAGAGACTAAAAATAAAATGACGAAATGTACTCTGTAAAATTGATACAATTTAGGAAAATGTGTTTTCTACAACATTGCCAAATCAGCAGTCACCTCAAGAAATAGCAAGATAACGCACACTTTAAAATATTGAACATTTTGTGCGTTGCGATCTATTCTGTTACATGAGTATATTTCGTCTACGAATGCACCTGAAAAGCCCTGATGTAAGGTCATACCGCACACCCAAATGAAAAGATCAAAATACAACACTCGTACAAATGTACAGTAAATGCAGACGAAACAGCGAGGCACCAAGATTTGCGTCTCGTGCTCGGCACCATTTCGCGCATGAAGATCAACCAAGATAAATCACACACACGCGTGCGGCAGCCGCAGCAGAATTTCTCAGTAAAACTGTTTAAAACGCCTCAAATTGGACAATTTGCCTCAATTTGACACTCATCTCTGTATGCCACCGGGTGACCTTCGCTGTAGCATTCAGACACTCCGCCTCATTATATATGGTCTCGTGGTGTAAACGAATTATTCTGCACCCTTGAAATTCGGTAAAGTTCGTCACTAGGCGGCGCCACTTCGTTTTAAACTTATATAATTAACGGAGGGAATAACAGCAGAAAATCCCCTTTAAAACCACATAAATCAATCTTTCCGTGGACAGATGTCGTTGAAATATTTTCATTTATCGACTTGCCTGTGAAAAATGTACCTCTTGTAGTGGAAGTCCAGAGCAATTGATCGACAAATGAACTTTGCTACAAAAAAATATATCCAAGAGTTCTATGAAATCATAGCGCATGAAATCACTTTCGCATCTGCTCTTAGAAGCAGTTATGCTACGAGTCCATGTCAAAGGATCTCCTATGGCGAATTCAAGCGGCAGACTCATTTCCTGACCACGGCGTGACCACTGAGTTTATTGCTCTTGACTGCTCGAAACTGAGTTACAGTGTGATATAAAAGTAGAGGGAATGTAGAGGGTTACGCTCGAACTGAAATTAAACGTGCTACAACATTCAAATTTTCATTTCAAAAACAAAAATACCTAAATAATTAATGAATTTACAGTCAGCAGAACTTCAGTTTTTAACCATACGATGAACTTGAATGTCTACGCTTTCGATGTAGAGCGTTCCTAAGGCTCGGTAAGCTCGAATCTGCGCAGCAGAAACTCATATACAAATTCTCAGAGAATTATGTCTTCAGCCCAGAGTGCTCTGAAGGCCTTGCGAAGGCAGGCCCACGTAAGCAGTCAGTGAAAGTAACTCTGTAAACTTTGTTGGGAGATCAGAGAGGAAAAAATACTACGGAGCCATTACCAAACAATGAAGGCAGAGTTACTCTGTACTTGAAATTGAACCTTCTGAATAGCGCACTTGCATACGGTCAAGCGTGACCGAGGTAAAAAGATGAGAATCTAAAAGAAATTTTTTCTATCATCCAGTGCTAGATGCAACTAAGCTTGTGAGAATGAGAGCATTGCAAAATTCGAACAAGTGGCCTTTAACGATGGCTTTTTTTGCAACAATTCTACTAACACCCCTGAATGTATATGTTCAGAAGAAAACAAAAAGTTGTTCTAGTATGACGAATAGAATATTCGTGCAGTGCAATCGAATCAAAATAAACAAGATCGTAGTTTGATACATAAATTTACTCTGTGAGCGACAATATTTGAGCAGATGATAAAGACGGCAACTACACAGCAGTAACTCACGACTATTGATCATTAAAATTCAAATCATATTTGATGCAGACCCCGACCTGCATGTTGAAATCATGGAGATATAAATTGAACGGCGACGCAGCTTGAATAAGGAAAAATTGGATGAATGATTTTTTAGCTCATCAAAAATTTTATGAGTTCAAGAAGATAAAAATAATGTTATAAAAACTTGCAGAAATGAGAAATTTCGGGCTGGAAGCGCACATATTTTACGAATTTTAATGCACTAGCGGCTCTAGATTTTATGAGCAATGCTACCGGCGAGTTCTAATGAGATGCTTAGCAGCAAATAGATAGAATAATATCATAAAATATGGGAACAGATTTGTGGCAATATTTATTATGACTGAAGTATCGGGACTGTAAATGTAAAACAAGAAACTAACAGCAGTAAAACGCGTTTGACGTTCGTTAAATAGATAAGACGAAGACCAAAAAAACTTACCGAAGCATCAACTGAACACATGAACTATTGCGCTCTGTTGCGTCTGTAGCAGGCCACATGGAAATACCCCAGACGTCGCAAAAGCTCTGAGCGGTTAAGTATACACCGGCAGGTCGGAGCATAAAAGGTGTGGGTCTACAGCGCACCCGCTTGACCTGCTGTGCAAATTCGAGAGAACTTTAAGCCAGACTTGACCTGACCACCCGACAGGAAGCCTGGCGCGTTCTGATCACATCCTGTGATAATAATGGCTGTAAATTTCAATGCTTCATTATCTTTTAAAGCAAGCTCACCTACGTACACTTGCTGAATCACATCGAAAAACTATTGTTGAAGAGTATATTAGATTTGTTTCGTTAGGGTTAAAATTTGATCTTAAGTTACCTGTGCTTCATGACAGTAAGGTATCTATGAGACTGTATTTTCATTCTAGCAGCACTGAGAGAATACTTGAAATGAACTTTCATCATCCTCAAATATTTCCCATGTCATAGACAGTCAGGTGCGATCAAGTGCATGTGTGTGTCTGCTACAAGAACTCCCGTTGCTGTAGAGAACCCATGGAAAGACATGAGTTGAAGGCACAGACATACGAGGCCAACTGAACCTGGTTTTATGCAGTCGTACGACAACAGAACCTGGTTCTATGTAATCTTAGGACAACAGAACCTGTTTCTATGTAGTTTTAGGTCAACAGAACCTTGTTCTATGTAGTCGTAGGTTAACAGACCCTGGTTCTATGTAGTCGTAGGTCAACAGAACCTGGTTCTATGTAGTCGTAGGTTAACAGACCCTGGTTCTATGTAGTCGTAGGTCAACAGAACCTGGTTCTATGTAGTGGGTCCCTCACGTTCCAGCTCACTTGCCAGGTCTCCCAACGTGTGTTTGCAGATCTCATCAGTATTGGAGATTTTGTTCGTAGGAGAATGATTGTTGATTTTTGCTGCTGTTATCAGTTTATGAAAACCAAAAATATGAAAAGAGAAATGGAAATTCGTGAATTGAGGGACCTCTAGTGTTCACAAATGAAGTCGCGAGATTCTACTTCGAAGAGCACATATACATATATACACATGTGGGACACGCACTTCACAGGTTCCAGATTTGATGGCGGTTGATAACAAATTCAGGGGAGGTCAGGCACGCTCTCGTACCCACAAACCAGTCCAGCTTCGGAGTCGTGAGGTGCGACACAAACAAAAGGTCGCAAGTTTTAAATGCGACCTTCAAAAAGTTCACCCACAAAACTGCTCGGCTTATATGAATGGCGATAAAATTTATTACACTTCCAACGACGTCGCTCGACATGACTGGTATTGGAACACCAGACTTTTTGTGGCAAAGTGCTGTGATATTGGAAAATTTGTTATAGCAGGGGTAATTATTAAATAAATACCTTTGCTTTATTCGTGGATTGGATGATCACGCCTCAAATTTACACAAAAGAAGTGAAGTTTGTTTTATAAGGAATGGCATGAATGATTTCGTTTGAAGTTCACCACTAGCACCTACCTGCAAAATTTCCCGAGTAGATAATTCCTACAATATTTTAACACTAAGAGTCATATTTTGGGATCAGTTTGAAAACCTGTGTTTGTAACTTTTTAGCAAACTTTCATCAGCTGGCGCATTTTCGTTCCTTAATCAATTCACCGATTTACCTCACTTTCTCTCAATGCAGGGACACTAAACCCTATTGTTGTTCAATTTACACAGATCATACGAAATCGATCCAACCATCGCGTGATGTATCTCATTTCAATGTTTCTCTCGCGTCAACGTGTCCTTTGCAGAGTTCTTACTCTTCATCAGTGGAACGTTCAAACTATTAAAGAAATATCTTGTAGATAAATTCTCAACTTTGAATATTTCGACAAAACTTTAATGGAACTATTATTTTATTCCTTAAGCTGTAAAAACAAACAAAGAACAATTTATGAAGTTGCGAGTTCCAAATTTTAGAATGATTGCTGGTGTTTTTCACTTTCCTGACAGCGCTGCCTCAACGCTGGCAGGAAGCGCGCGCGTAAGAGGGAAAGTGTACGCGTATTTAACACAGCAATTTGCACGGTTTCATTTCGGCAGACTCAGTGCTCAGCTTGAAATGAACTTGCGTGCTAACTAAATACATGCGCTCGAAGAAGAGTTCGATTTATTGATTTAATGCCAACAATATTTTTATCCGTGGAAATTAAACGCATTCCTTCCAGATACAAAGAACCTTGTCTACTTGAACTTCACACACTGTGGAACTACTCTGTCCGACTTAAAAAAGCTCTTTGACCAGACAAGAACTTTGTGAGCCCTGCAGAAATTGTTGAAGGCTTCCCCAGGATGAGGTAGGGCTTGATAGACCGAAGGTACAGTCGATCCATTCTCTTTTTCTAACTGCAATATGTTTAAATATATTTTATTTGAGGCTCTATTACAATTATCTTCCGCATTAGATAATAAGAGTTTATTACCATTAAGGAGGAAGTGCGGAATAATCTTTCAAAATTAAATTCGTAAAGCAACAGAGAGGAGGTATAGGAAATTGAGGCGATCAGCGGGGAAAGGGAGTAGAGCTGGTGCACTTGGGCACACGAGGTGAGGGTCACCCCACAGCGCACCGCGGCGGGCTGAGGGCAACACACTCCACCGAACAATGGCCTAAAATTGCCTGCAAGAACGTCGTTTAGAAACCGGCTTACACTTCATAATAACAAGAAAAATACGCGTGTTGCATGTGATTGAAAGAAAAAACCATCTGCAGTAAAAGAGCTAATTATTTGGTTAGACTGATTTTAACAGAAAAACTTATGACTTCAGGTATCTCAGTAAAAATATTAATGAACTTGTATAAATAAAACTTCATTCGGATCAATTAGTAAGTCTTCATAAGACGTTGAACTTGGAAACCGAAGTTCTTCCATGTTCGAATACGGACCTTTAAATGAGTCGTGTGCATTAGAACCAGTTGATTGTGGACATTAATTACGAATATAAAAGTTTAACGTCAAACACTTGTAAAAATTCATCAAAAATTGCGTCAGTATAGTTTGTTGTGAATTTAGATATTCCATCGTTCAACAGTACAGTGGATCCGAACAAAAGCACAAATATGTAAAGAAGCGCCTAAGACTATGTTGATTCTTGTGTTGAGTCGCGCTATTACTTTTCTTATGCCTCTTACACGCCATGGTAAACTGTACATTATGGTCTCATCATTGGAGTTTTTGGCACGCACGCAGCTGAGAAACGTGGAACAACTTCAGACGCGATTTAAACCCGTGACTTGTGCTGAGCGCACTCACGTTCACCGCTGCCGCAAGTCCGTACGGAAATTTTGCAAAAAATTTGTAAAACTTTTCCCAATTTTAAATCTTGAAAAGAAATTTCCCAACAGCTTATAAAATGCCATTATGTGAGGCATCCAATTATTCACATGCAGATGTAAGTTATAAAAAACACACTGAATTTGTGAATCGTAATTTTTAATAAGTCAGCAGCTTTAATCATGATATTTTTAAACACAAATTGCTAAAATAATTATCACTGACTTATACACTGTATAGAATAGGGTATTTACAAATTTCCCTTCACTTCTTTATCACGAACATTAAACAAGGCGATTGTGCGTACGTAATTACATCCATTTCAAGAAGGTCCTCAGAGGATCGGGTGCTAGAGTTAAGAGTTAGAAGACGTACAATTGTATCATCAATTGTAAATCATAATTCTTCATTATAAACTCGAAATTTTGCAACTCTGTTCGAATGCGAATGCTTCATCAAGCAAAAGAACAACAGCGCAATAATACGAGTTCAACGAAATTTATACAGTCTTAACAACATATTTATTACTCTTGAATATTTACAATGACTCAAAAATTGAATATCCGAAATACTCAAAGTGTTTCCTGCCAATAATTTAGATGCTCTGATGTGGTGATGGTCGCGCTTTGCTGCAACGCCATCGCATCCATGATACCAGGACTACAGCGGCATGGGCATAGTGCTGCAATGCTCGAGCTAGTTTAATGTACAGTACATGTATGTAACGGCTGTAGAATAACGATATTACTTACCCATTCCATGTCTATAACTTTGGCTTCGGCACACACAAAAAAGGCATTTAATTAATAATGAAAACGTGTGAAATCGAAGTTCCTACCTTTTGCTTTAGGAGTCGGTGTAACTTCGGCCGTAATAGTCGACGTCTTCGAAGAATCATCGGTGACAGGGTCTGCATTCTGTGGAGCCAATTCGGAACATATGTCAGCATGGATGTCGTCGGCCTCTTCTTGGGGTGTATGAACACTCGTTTCCAGTACTTTAGGGTCGGTTACAGCTTCTTCGACTTTGATCTCATTTTTTGAATTTTCTGTTGTAATCGATTCTGACGGATTGGGGTCAGCAGTTGCCGTCGGTAAATCGTCAGGTGACAGATCACTGAGCAGCGGATTTTTCACATTCCTGATACTTGAGTGTTTGTTCTGGCTGGGTGGCTTGAAGGGCGTGATTGTGGTGAGGTGTTTGTTCAGTTTATATGGAGATGGCGAATTTAGTTCGTCGATGCCCAACTTTTTAATAGTGAGCTCAATGTTGGGAATGGGTTCAATAGGAGATGACGTTTGTACAGTAGCGTTTTTGTCAGCGGTAATTTCAGCATCAGTCATAAAACTTGGAAACACGATGTCATCTTCATCAATAACTGGTTGAGCTTTAGAAGCAGCGTTCTTCATGTTCATGAAATGCAAGTCTTTGGGAGGATCCTTCTTTTTACTCGTTAAGGACACTTTATTAGTCGACCCTGCCACGCAGGACATAGAGTTGGACCTCTTGACAGAATTTGCGGCCGAAACCTTGGGAGCAGCTGCATCGGCATCAGTGGAGAAAGTTCTTCCAAACCAAGACTCTTTCTTCTTGGTCTTCACAATCATTTGCTTGATAACATTCTTCCGATCAAGCTCAAGATCGAAAGCACTTTGTCCGAAATCTAACATGGACACTTCTGGCAAATTCAAACTTTCTTTTTTCTTAATCATTTCCTTTTCGTATGATTCCATGATAGCAGAACCTAAATTACTTTTTCCAGATTTTTTTGGTTCTTCATTTTCGGGGGCATTATTCAAAACTTCTTTTGCCTTGATCGGTGGATCTGAAGATTTAACTACTTCTGCGGCGGTTTTCTCTTGCGCCTCTGAAACATTTGGTTCATTCGTCAGCGATGACGCAAGTGAGTTCGGTTCGGAAGTGAGTGCAACGCAAGAAGCACTAAAAACGCCGTCCAACCCATCGTCGCATGAAAAAGCCTCCGGAGGAGCGGCTATAATGTCAGCGCCTTCCATACCGCCTTTCTGCTTCTTCAAAACGGAGGTCTTTGCGGCACTCTTCTTTTTTCCGCTTGAAAGTTTCACAACTTTCTTGGAGCTTTTAATTGCCTTGCTTTCGGTGTTTTTATTCCCTTCGCCATGTACAATAATTCTACTTTTCTTTTCGGAGTTACTTTCGTTTTCAGCATCAAGTTCTCCCAATTTATCTGTATTATTATCCAACTTTGAGTTTATTCCTTCGATGCTCTTCTTGAGGCCCCAAGATCCGTCTTCACTGATCTCTATAACTTGGTTAGAGACTGGGTTTTCAATAATTTCCACGAACTCTGTTGATCTAGTGTTCGAGTTGTGGGTTACACCGACACAAACACCAAGTCCAGTCTCGCTCATGCGTCTACTTTTCTTCTTAAAACATTTGTTTTTACGTAAGGCTCTCTCAGACTCTGAACCAGGAGCATGTAGACTGTCGCTACGCTTCAATTCATGTTTATAGCATTTACTTTCCTTATCAGAACCTTTCAATTCTATAATAACAGAGTGGCGAATTGCAGGAACAGCGTTCAAATCTTCGGACGAACTGCAACTAACATCATCAATGATCGTGGCCTCATCTATTTCGTCGTGTGAGCGGCACACTTCGACAATTGAAGAGTTTATAGCTTGGACCGAAGAGTCTTCGTCATCACTTGTATCACCAATCACTAAAGTATTCTTTTCTCCTGGAATTGAACTAACAACGCTCAAGCTCCTTTCTCGCTCAACTTCGGCCAAAACTTCGCCCTCAAGCAACTCTAAAGCACTCTCTGGCTTGGACGAAGTTGTATCTTTCACTTCAAGAGATACTCGTTGAGTTGTGTTTGTTTTGGGGGGTGTATTCGACAACCATTCATCGATTGATGCAACGTCTTCACTGCCCGAAGATCCTAAATCTGAAGTTTCAGAACCATCAACAATGAGAGATTCTTCAGTATTTTCTCTATTCTTTTTCTTCCTGCGTTTAGAGCTTCTCTCTATGTCCTGCGAGAGAGAATCTGACAAAGATTCCGCTGACAGAGAGTCACCGCTCACATCATCCGCACACTGACTATCTTCGCTCACGCTGGAGCAATTCTGCACGTAGTCGTCAGTGGAAGTATTGATATTATTTTCTTGACTTAATGTCCGTGCAAGACTCTCAGGCTTGGGAGGGACTTGAGGACGTCTAGGAACAATGTCATATAAAGGCTCTTTGTTGAAGACCTCGTCAGAAGACCCGTCAAGGTTTTCGTATATGGGTTCGTCCGTGATAGAAACGCTTCCGTTCTCGTAGTAATTTTCCTGTGCACATGAGGAGTCGCTGGAGATTGAATGAACAGCGAAGTTGACAAGAGAGTTGTCGTTGCCGAGATGCTTCTCCGACAGTTCAGGTGTACCCTTCCTTGATGTTTCGCCTAGATTCTCCCCGTGCCCAATTTTATCGTGATCTTCAGCTAGGTTATCTTCAGTCTTCCTGTGCTGAGAGGAATCTAACTGAAATTGCACAGCGAGTAGCCTCTCGGAGGTCCTAGAATTTACAGACGCAACGGAATTGCTGCTATCTTTCCAATCTGCCTTAAATGTTGAAAGATTTGATCCGCTATTGGTGGGACGGTATCCCAGCTCGGTGACTTGGGACAAATACTGGGACACAGCGCTGTCCAACTCGCTATTGAAGGACACGAAGTTGCAGTTTTCGTGGTCGAAGGTAGTGGCAGTGGACGGGTCGAAGACGGGAAACGAGGCCGCCTCTGTGCTCTGAAATGTAGAAAAATAAAATCAATGACAACAATGGAAAAAACTGATAAACTTACTGAAACTAATTCTTTTTTTATTTTTTGTAAGAATAAAATAATTAAACATATTGATGTAAATGTTAGGTTATTTTCTCCCTTTAACTCGCGCATAACTTTGAATAGAAAATAACATCAAAAACCAAGCCTACTACTATAAATTATTATAATAATCACAATCATTAAACACCTCAAATATACTAAAGTAATTAGTAATTATCATTTAATATCTTTACGCAATTGTACGAGGGTCAATCAAAAGCGCAGAAGAAGCGCCGGCCGGAAAGTTCATTGCTCTTGGCGCTCATTACGCTGCATGGAGAACGCTCACGAGACGGCCCCGGGAGATCAGAAGGTCAAGGCAGCGGGTACTTGCCTTTCCAGGCACCAGCTGGATCTTTAACAACTCGACAAGGCGGGTTGCTCGTTCAGTTATCGGGTTAACAAGCTTTTTGCTTGGCATTCGCGCAAGGCAATGCTTGTCGTGGATGATAATTAACTAACTTGTTCAGCTCGCTCAGCGTTGTTGCAGCAGACAGTGAAAAATGTGCGTCGCATTGCGGTGGCAACAGAAGAAGGGGGAAAAGGAACAAAGAAAATGTTTCCCAGGCATTTGCGGTAGATGAATGAGAGGAGGAAAAAGTGAGTGAATCCCTCTACAGATCCAAAGTGCCATTTCGGACCAAAATTAACTGCAATCCTTCAAATGAATGAAATAAATTGTCGTATACAAATTGCATCTCACACCAAATTATGTGTGCCCAGGACTCAGAGGTAACGACATCTGAAACATGGGCTATGAAATACACGAAGTACTCAAAGTAAGTACTACCTATCAATGAATGCATTAGTATTGCAATTTACTTCAATATTAGACTGGTAATACGAAAGCAATTATTAAACATTGATCAGTCTAATGCGTCTCTAGTTTAAGTGAATTAGGTTAAACATTACTGTACTCCTAAGACTAACCTTGATGGTAGGATGCCCTAGAAGTCACTGAACTTATTCGGGCCCACAGGTAGCTATACTCAAATTTGACCATTGTACTAGACTTAAGAAACATTCTATCTCTGTATCACCTGTGGTAAATAAATTGTTAAATTGTTAAATTGTTAAAATAAGATCAAAATTAATTTGTGGCCTATGTCCTAATTCAAATGAAATCTTTGTGAACGAACTGAAGTGCAGACCTGTTTGATACAAAAAATTTTGTGACCGAGCTGCTCAGCATGGCCCTTGATGAAATTGAGTCTCCCATCCAAAAGTAAAATTCAACTGGTTGAATGAGAAATAGGATTGAAGTTTTATATATGTTTGTTAACTTATTTTTCGCATTTTTTGAACTTCTCTGTACTTTAATATTTTTGACCTCGTTGCTTGTTTTTAAGCACTGAAGACGGAGTTTCAACATTCCGAAACGTTTGCCTAAAAAGAAACAAATAAAAATGTATATTTTTACGTTGGTTCTCCTCTTTATCTTGCGCGTGAGATTCCCTAAGAACCGACCAAGTGGAAATATAAAAGTAAAATTATCCTGGAGGGGATAAATTTCAGTTATTTCATTCAGAAGGATTCTTTATACAAAGCCATTAATTATTCTCAAGGAAACGAAGTAAATCCTGCAAATCCTGGTGTAAAGTAATGTAATAAGGCAAAAGGTTCTCGAATTCTCGAACAGAAGCTATGTCCCGATGTTAAAGGTAAAGTCTCGACAATTCAATTAGTTTGAAAAAACGAAACCAGAAAACTTTAAGTACATGCTATTATGATGGGCATTCCGCATCCGAGTAAAACAAAATAACACGTAGGCGTTTACGCAAACGTTCATCTACGAAACCATATCTTGATCTATTTTACGCGGCAAGCGACGCGCATTATGAATCACGAATACATACATGATCATAATACCACGAACATTATTACCTATGAGCAATTTTCTAAGATAGCAGTTTTTAATTTTCCTTTCGCAAAATATTATTGCCATGGTGGTAGGTTAGATTCTGTTCAACTGAACGATGAGGCGAGTCACCCACCTACTATATAGTGGCGCAAAAGGTGAAGATTCTACGCGTAAGATTTGCGTCACAGACCAGCAATCGCCTGCACCTCGCATTGTGGAGCGTCGTGGGTGAGCGCGTGGCAGCCAGTGATGAAAGAGAAGAATCTGTCTGTTGAGCGTACCTTGCTTCGTGAAATGACGTCCTCGTGCGGGAGTGAGGGGCAGAGGACAGTCAAAGTGCAGTGTGCTGCGTCAGGTCAGAATGGTGTCGTGGCTGAGAGAGCAGCACGAATTGAAGGATGAGGAGAACCAAAGTGATGCAGGATGGCTAAAAGGGATGCAGCAAGGTCAAAGTGATGGGGAAGGGCCTACATGATTAAGTAGGGCTAAATTTATGAAGTATGGCCAAAGTGATGAAGCAGAACCAAAGTGATGCATTTATCGGTAGCCTCGCCAGTATCGATATTAAATTGATCCGTTACAACAGTACGACCAATAAGCGGACTTCTTGCAACAAAACTTTTCGGAGTTACGCTGTTCTTTTTTAATTGAATGACTGATGAATACTCTGATTAATCAATATCGAAGTCAAAATCGCTTCAATATACTCATACCGTAGTGTTTTTATCGAAACGTGCCGTTACTGGAATCTTCTCAACATCGCCATACCCAAAGAACCGCTACCATTAAAAGTGCGCACCATCATCGCAAAAAAGCCCTGGCTTCACGATGTGAGTTGCTCGCCACTTATTTCATGGCCAAAGGCCAATCATGGCGAGAAAAGTACATGACACGTTCATGAACTGCGATTAGCTTCATCTCTTGCATCATTCAACCCCTCAGTCAAAGAACCGAAGACGCGCCGGGCTTCTTCAGGGTGGAACCGAGTCGTTAAGATGGTAGGCGACTGAAGAAGAGCAACATTTCTGCAATCATGATTGGTGAAACTTGACCTTGTGATAATGTGCTTCTGCTTTCATTAAGTTAAACTGCACAGCTGTGAAATTACTAAGTTGCTCAATGGTGGAGTGGAAAAGAGGAGCCATGTATTTGCCCAAATTATTTGCTGTAAACTTCTGCACTTAAAATTAATTTAGTATGGGCAAACCAAAACTCTTGAAACACTATAGTTCGAACCTGAGCTTCCATCATATTCTTTCAACAACTATATTGTCAATAATTTCAAAATGTTGTATCGGTTTTGTAACCAGCAATTTATTGAAAGAATATAGTACTCGTATTTCAAATTTTTTATGACAATTTACAGTTCGAATAAAATGAACTCAATAATGAAATAATGAATAAATCCCGAACACACTGAAGTCTAAGTTCGAAAATTGTCTGGATAATCCTTCTCAAATTGGGATGATTTAGTCTACATGATTTCTAGTCTACATAGTACAAGTCGAATTGTAATTGGATATGCGTGTTGTGAGAACTCCCCGAGTAAAAGTTTGGTCTACACACATTAAGGTGAGTGGAGTCCGAAAACCTCGAAGAAAAGTTTGACTACCGAAGCATGACGAGTAAACGCGAAAGAAGGCTCTCACGCGCACCCCCTGACAAGCCTCAGCGCGTCTACTTCTGTAGTCGCAGCGCACCGCGGTTCCTCACGACAATCACAATTATTGTTTCCCCAAATGTGATTGAGGACACTTTCAACACGCGCGCACATCGACAGGCACCTAATCTGATAACTCTCATATTGGCAACGCTGATCTTCGATGAACGTGTAAGAATTCTATAGAGGATTACTTCCGTCCGCTCGCAGATTTTCATACATTCCTTCTGATTCTACGCGTCCGGTGAGTTTGATTGATCGATGTCCCAAATTATGGATAGTACTCAGAAAATATTTCACACTTTCCTCTTCCAATTTAGCTTCACCGTCGCTGACTCTTCAATGAGAATTGCCAAAGCGTGATTATCGGAAAAATTATATTCTCACTATTTTGAGGAGCCACATCCAACTACGCACTTAACTACTCTTTTTGCTCATGAATTTTCTCAATACTAAGCGATATAAACGGGCACCGATAATATAACGCATCACGCAGGAGAGCTCTAAATTCGACCTAACACACCGCAACCTTGTTGTCATTCAATTATTCGTGAAATTATTTTTTCACGTAAAAAAACTCAGGAACATTACCGGGGCGCATCTGTTCGCATTAAAACGGAATTTTTAACTATATGCTCGATGATTTTCATCTCACGAGAAACGACCGCGCGAGGACTTTCATCGGGCAGACCGTGAGAGGGCACCGCGAGGCGCAGGGGGAGCCATTCGATGAACCGAGGGATAAATGCACTCACGATGTCGACGATCTGACGAACAGATAAGCCAAACTTCACATGAGAAATGGAAAAATGGACTCGCATTCTAAGGTACGACATGGGGCGTCGGAGTGAAAGTTGTTTATTTTACGCGCGCCTGCTACTACGTATATTTGGAACTCGGTAAGCTCAACAACCACTCGTGAAGTCAGTCTCAAGATGAAAATGTGTACCCGAAACTTCCGCAGGTTTAATGGAGCTGAATTTTGCCACAAATTGTGCGTTCAAAAAAAAAAACCACAAGCATCTTTTTTCAATTGGTAACGCATCGTAGACCAACAATTTACGTGGGCTCTCGGTCTTCTTAGGCAGAGTTATTGTTTTCAGAATTCAAACACACTTTAAAACAATTTAGACAGTTGTGACATATGCTTCGTTTTAAATAACATTTGCCGCGTTTCTAGCCACGCATGTTGCGTTTGGTGAGAAAGCGAGTAGGCGCTACCGAACCAAGATCGGTCCGAAGTAGCGCATGACCTCGCGAGGGCGCCAGGCTGGGAAGCGGTCAGGCAGGTACAGGCGAGGGCTGCTCACATCCCAGCAACAGGACCGCAGTGATTCAAGACTTTCTCTGGCGGCCAGACGCAGTGAACCCCAGCCGCATGGCGCAATGCGCGCTGGCCAATCCAAACTGACAGCCCTCGAGTCAAACGGGGGACACTGAGGATATGTCACCGCGTATTTGCAAGCTTTGGCCACATTCAGTATGATATAAGGCTTGGGTGATTCTGAATTTACTTAGCGAAGTGTTCATACGTGTTTGTAGTACTTGAAATTTGAATTGAACGAAAATTGTATTTCAGTACCTCGTGATAAAATTAAAGATAAACGTAATTTTTCGGTATTTTATATAGGAGAGCAGCCTAGAACAAATAAGTCACAATAACCCGAAGAATGCGCTCGATAAATAAAAAATGAGAATTTTTTATTTTCACAACAAAAGGTATTTCAATAGAAAAAATCGAGCTATTAGCTTTCATCAGAGCTGCGCAGGATTGCTTGCGTTAGTACCGTAAATAATTCTTTACTCGAACATAAATAATGAAAATTCATTTCCTTGAAGCAATCAGCGTTAGAGTCTCGCAGGACAATTATTTTCAAATTGCTTAGCAAAACCCATCATGAATGATGACAACATACGTTGGTAAAATTTAGTCACTATTGAAACCAATTCTGAGAGCAACAACATACCAATCCTCTTTCGATCAAAATTAGCAGGCGAAGAGAAGAACGCGTATGAGCAGAACTATGCACTCGAGAGATCTATCTATATGACTCCATTCCACCTGAGGGAAGAATGCAAGAGCGAATGCAGCCATTTTAAGGCCTGATGCCCATGCTCGGTAATTATTCCTAATGGTGCATTGGAACATCATGAGGCTAGAAAAGAAGTGATGAACACCAGAGGGTTTGGAAAGGGTTGAGAACGCAACCGTCGCTGCATTTCTCCTTCACCTCGCCCGCTGAGCATAGGCAGCAATATCCGCTATCCCAGACCGAGGCAAAAGGTCAGCAGTTCCGAATCCTCTGCTGAGGAGTTCTTTGATGTCGCAACCTCGATGGTCAATTACGCAAATGAAAAAGTAGACATCTTCGCCGCGGAGAGGCAATCCGCAGACAGCTTATGGGACGAGAAGGTAAAATAAATGAAGAGTCATCAAAAAGAAAGAAAATATCACCCGGTAGCAGTGGAAAAAACAAAATAATGAACGGAGATACGGAATAAGTTGGATGAAAACAATTGTCCTGTAAGGATATTATATCAAGAGAAGAAATTAAAGAAACATCTATTTCAGAGCTAAACGATGGCGTTTATTTAAAGCTATCAATCATACCCCATCAAACAGGTTAATACGGATTTTCGGATATGAATTCTTAAGTCCGAAGTGGAAGGAATTTTCAATCGTCCAAATTCCACAGGAGTGTCGGCGTTTAATAAAACAGATGGTCAATGATTCACATAGCACAAAATTGACAGACTCTATATATATGTAGAATTCACAGTTGTACTGTACTTTATTTCCGAGTTGGCTGTAGACGTTTTTCCAGCAGTTCGTACCGTGATAGCTCGCACGTCGAACGCCTCCTATATAACGGCAACATGAAACAACGTTGAGAGTAGGAAAATAATATTTCCTTCTGCGCCTCCGGCAGTAATCGGCTCAATGCCTTACTGAGGCCAAAATGCCGGCGCACCCCTTCACTGCAGTAAAACTGATAATTGTGGATCAAGATGCAAACCCTATCGGAGGAAAGAGAAAGGATGGATTTTCATGCCGCAGTTTAAAAATGTTTCCAGAACACCTGAAGCGAGAGTTCGGTTGCGTCAGAGCTAAGGAGTATTATCCAGGGACTCTTGTTAACAGACATTAAACGGAACAGTGAAATTTGGATTAGATGGATCGCTATCTCTAAAATCACTATCTCACTCGCAAAGGATTTTAGGATGAATTTTGTAGTTCCTCTCCCCCATATCGACTCCTATCATCGATGAAAAATGAAGGGTAAAACAACAGGAACCACGACCTTTACTGCTGAAATTCACTGTATGTACCTCTTGCATAGCGAGCTTGCTGTTAAGTACGCAGCGTTGCAAAGGCAACTGTGTAAGTAACCTATCACGGTCATGCCAAACGCATCACGGTTCATGCCTTTCTCAACTTTTTCCTCCACCGCCGAACCTTCCTGCTACGTTCTAAGAAGACGTCGGGCAGCTTCAGCATGGATTCTCTATTTGGTAGGAAAAACAAGTAAACTGGGAATGACACGAAAAACAAACGCATTAGAGAGCGTGTGAATGACGTAGGCAGAATTAGCGAGTTAAACTAGAAATGAAGGGTAAAAGTGATTAAAAGCGTACGTAATTAAAACTATCAAGAGCATATAAAATCACTTTTTCACCGTTATCGACTGAAAAAATATTGTTGTGATCAGCTCAGTATGATGAATTCATTTAAAATTGATGCCCAGTCAAAGTATGGCAGGGATTTATTTTATAAGTTCTATGGTAGTCGTAAAAAAATTTCCATCAATGATAATTTCAGCGATATATTTAAAATGCATGAGCCAGCAAAGAAATTGACAATTAAATTTTACTCATTAGAATGTTTGAATGTTAACTTATTAGAATGCCTTTTCGTGAGTTTTAACGTTCAATTCCGAAATTGAAACATTCCCCGTGCAATATACTCCAATGCACCTTATACTGGCACCATTCGTTCTTGGAAAACATCGATATTGAAGATTATTCTGACGAAAAATTTGAAATAGCCAAGCTGGCAACAAGTCAGTATCTGCAAAGGAAAAATGACGCAATCTGTTCTTAGAATGACAGTCCCGTGAAATTTTATTTTTCAGCTTCACATTAGTTCCTCAACTGTTGAAGAAACGAACTTTGGGAATGTCGCGAGGCTGGAACAAATTTGCAACGCCGTAGAACCCGCTGAAAAGCATAAAGCCAGGGAGCCGCCGATATGACACCTAAACTGGGGCCAGCTACCCTAGAGCAGACAAACACTCACCACAACTTGCACACTTTGTGCGGATTACAATCAACTAGGAAGAGGTGATGCCAATTACTCCGAAGGAATTAAATGTCTCTACCATCTAAACTAATTGACGCATTGCAAAATTTACATCAACGATTCTAAAAACATGAAACAGAAAACAAGAATGAAAATCAAACTTCATATTTTAAAGCACAAATTAAAAATTTGAGCTCAAACTTTGCCATTGATCCTGCCTGCCAACAAGGATGCTCAGCGATGATGATGATGATGATGATGCCTGGCAATTATAATGTCAGCTATTGAACACACCTAGCAACGATGACAACCAAGTGGCCCACAACTGCGCGTATCCGACGTACAACAAACAGCCTCGCGGCACCCAACGCGCGCCGCAGACCGCAAAAGAGGAAGCCCGTCACCTGAAGAAAGTGCTAGGACGGGAAGATGTGCGTAATCAAGTCCCGTCTTCCAAGCAGCGAGTAGCTCAAGTTGCTTATGCCGCTGTAAAACTTGCAATTATGTTGTTGCAACACGAGCATTGCTGAATTTAGCTTTTAAGATAACACTTGACTCTACAGATGAAGGAGCTGTCACGAACATATGGAACGTTTTCTTGCAATGAGTTTTTTTCGTAAAAAACAAGATACCTTCAGAAATAAGTAAGAGTGTCATAAATCTTCAGAAAATTCCGAGTTGATATGAAGACACTCAAATGTCTATTAAATCATCGGAAATGCAAATGGCCCGTTATACAGGTAGTTTGATTTTGGGCTACTTCACAGCAGATGTTGACCAAGACTAACAAAGCCCATGCTTTTAACGAGAATGAAGTGAGTACACACAACACGCAACCGTTGTGATGGTAGGAGGGAGGAATGTCACGCAACCAGTTTTATTTATTGGATAGAGCTAAATAACAGATTTTATTTCGAGCATTCGATTCTAATTTCAATTTCTCCCTTTCCTGCTTTAGAAACTGCACAAAATGCACTTCATTTTTTGAAATGTACAGCAACACAATGACACTGATAGAAAACATAAAAATCCAACGCAGCGAATTGAAAATCCATAAAGGTCTTCGTTCATATTACGGTTGCCTATTCAGAGGTACGAGCAGTTAAGCATCAGACTTTGAAGAAAGAAAGACTGGTTCGCTCCCATCATATATCAGATTCCGCTATATTTTCACCCGACCGCAGCTTCTTTACTGGTAATATCAAACGGAGAACGTGGGCAGATAAGGTTTGAGGGGAACTTCTTTACACACTTGCTCTCCTTTCACTCACTCCTTCTCCTTACGTTAAGAAGGAGAAAAAACATTTCTTCAACTCGATTATCATGATGTAGCGATCAATGAAGAACTTTTCTTTTTTACAATAGAAGTTAATACCGCCTCACACAATAGAGTTGGTGACTTGAACTCAACAAAATGTGGAACTGTTCTCACTGGTCTTGGGAAAAAAATTGTGTGCTGCATCTCTCCGTGACATTAGAACCAATTTTTGTCTATAAACATAAATTCTCACAGAAAAATGTACAAAGCATACTAGTGAAGGAAGGAAACTCAGGTGGCGATTACCATTCAGAGTCAGCAGTGGACTGCTTGCGCGTGACCTCAAATATTCATCCTTTCGCTTTGGTTCGACAGTTTCTTCAATTCCATGACTTCAGTCCATGGTTCTAACATCTACGACAGATATACCATTTGCTCGGATGACACAACAAACTCCGTCTTCTGATGAATCGTTGTAGCGGATGCGGGTATTTAATGATCCTCCGAATTACGGCCACTCACTCTAACTAATGAAGATTGTGAAAATTTGTAGACTGTAAAACCACGATAGGGACTTATTAACTCATTACGAATGTGACTCACAGTGATCAATGAGAGCAAAGCATTCCCCTTAGTTACTTCATGCTCCATTTTATACATGTTACGCGCTTGTTTCAATTTTGCAATGACATAGGCTAATTTACAGCTTAAAAATGTATCATGTTCGTGAAATAACAGTATAAACTTAGAATAAGTTGAGAAAATAGTAATCTACGTCGCATATAATCAAAAACTAAGTTCCGCGCACAGCACGTCAATACAACTGAAATGAATGAACTTAGTACTCCTTGGGTAGGCCCTTTCGTTCTCACGGTCTAACCTGGGAACATCCCCAGAAATGATTGCGCAAGACGTTTATTCCAGCTAGGTGGCAGTTGATAAGGAATCTTTTTGTCCCCACAATGAAAAGCGCTGATTGCAGAAACTCGAATGGGAAAACAGCAAACATTGTGTCATTGTTAGCGTGGACGCCGACTCAGCGGGGTAACCAATAGGTGAGAGAAAACGCGTTGGCAATTTTGAACAAGCAAGAAACTGATGGAATGTTTCAGCCCAAAAGAAGTGAAAGTGTTTAACACAAAAAGACGTTTCGTGAGAAAATGAATTGAATAAAAATTCATCGGTGAATGCTTTAATTTACGCGTTTATCTGCCATATATTTCGCATTGGCAAAACTTAAACTCTGAGTAGTGAAAAAATGACGTCATAAGAACTGCATGAGATCAAATAAATTGAGACACGAATAATCGACGAACCGATGAGCATAACCGCTCACTGTTTTAAGCAGCTATTTCGGGATTTTCGAATTTTCAATAAAAAAGAGAGAACCAGGAAAATAGTATAAAACATTTTTCATTAAAATATATTCTCGAGACTGTAAAAGACTCGCAAAAAATTAACGTTTCGAGCCTTCGCTCATCATCAGCAATACGAATTCGAACAAAAAGTCATCTATAAAATACAGAAAGAAAACAACTCAAAAAAAATTTATGACATTACTTTTGACTAGGGATAAAGGAAATGAGCTAAGATGATTATTAAAAACAGGTTCCGTTTTAAAAATGAACAGAGACTCTAAAATCCGCAATTCCGAACACAACTTTGCCCTGGCTATGACTTTGAAACTATTTTTCTTGACTGCTGTGTCGCATTCAACAGCATAATTTCGGATGTCTGAGTTGGATGGGCTTGCTAAAATGTTTCCCGTCCGGTGGCTCCTACCTTGATGTTCGGCAATCCTACATCTCAGAGTACGGGTAGTCATGCCCCCATACTCAGATGCACAAAGTGCACAACTATATTTGTATATTAGGGATGCCTGCATCTCAGTAGGAAGACTATTCTTGAATCTAAAAAATGATTCAATTTTGTGATTATTGATTAATATTAATCTAAATTTTAGATTACTGAAATATTTTTGTAATAGCTCCAGAATTTGTTTTAAATTCAGTAACTTGCGAAAAAAAAGAACAGCGTATTAAATAAATTTAGCGCTGGGATAGTTTATCTAGCAAAATTTTCTTTAATGAACATCAAACGTTACTGAAACTACTGAATGACTTTCAATTTCTATCGCAAGGCGGGACAACAAACAAAGGCCGCAAAGCGACTGAACGCGGGCTGCATCTAGCCCTCGAGCTGCTCACATCTGCTCGTGACAATCTCTGACGCGTCACGCAATTTACAAGACAATTCCACTTGTGCTGTTTGAGCGACATGCTCGGCGGATAGTAACCTCTGTGCGTGAAGGACACTGCACCATGTCTTGCACGCAGCCTAGAAAACTTGCATGCTCAAAACAATGGCACATTTACATACATGCCCGCATGGAGCTTTCGATGAAAGGAACATTTGTGTACCATTATCACTCACACCTCCATTCACACACTTTACCCTATGTTCATTACCAATTTGTGTCGTTTCACACGTAAACCACGAAATATTCTAAAACGCTCAATCGGAAACATTTACTGCAAAGAGCGCGACAGCTAACAGTGTCACTTCATTATTTCGTAGAGCAAGAAGTACTAAACCTTTTTTGTGTTCATTTCAAAGCGAAAATGTGGTCGTAGATATGGATGCGTGCTGACATTATAAACTGCAATTACGTCTGTTGCCAAAATAGATCACCAGTTTACAATATATTGCAGCAGCGCAGTTCTTCAGGGCATCCTAGAAGAACCTCGATTACACTCAAGGGAAGAGTTGTTCGCATGCCAGTCTCACTTCGTTGTCGAATGAACTATGACGAACGGAAATAATAGTTTCATAAGTGAAAAAATATTGAAACGTATGTATACAGAAGACACTGACGCCAACCCGACAGTGAAGTTAGATTGTACTGCCAGCTCGAGGCTGCGCAGAGTTACGCAAGGGGGCGCAGTGCATCGTCGGGCTCCGACGTGCGCAACTTGCTTCAAAGGTCAAAATTTATGTGCGCGTGCGTGGAGACGTTCGCGGGGGAATTGGGGTTCAAGATTCGTATCCAACGCCCGTACAGGGCACGTATATTTATGAGAACAGATCAGCTCGTATTTTGTAATGATCGAACCGATCAGTACACTGTGCTTTCAGAAGGTCAGAATTGGAAATGGATAAGTTAGCGAAATACGCTTCCTCATGCGCAATAGTTGTATCGCACTTCATTAGAGAAAATGAATCGCAAACCATTCTTCTGCGTTCCTCTCTAATTCGAGCAAAATATCAGGCATCTAACTGCACATACTACAAAGACTCTCAAAAAAACATCTTCATCCTAGTACGAGACGAGAAGTCAAAGTATCAAGTCAATCAGGCGTCACCATATACAGAGAGATACGGGGGTATCATAATAACATCAAAGTTATTCTGTAGCCATAAAAATTTATTTAAAAACCCAATACACTTCATTTTTTAGTGAACATAAGTTTACACGAAACGAACTGATGTCATTTGGGTTAGATTTTATCCGCATTTATGTTTGCTTTCCGACCGTCCATAGAACTTTGAAGCCACACAAACGCAGGCCGCACAATCTTCCTTTAGGTCGTAGTACGGAAGTTTGCTACGATGTCGCATCTTATGGCAATTATGAAGTGATATTTACAATGATGCTTTTGCTACTTTTTTTGTTTCTGCTTGCTGCAGCTTGCGAAGCAAGATCTATGCTATGTAAAGGTGAGAAGCTTAGAACGCTAATTCCTTATTCAGCAGAGAGAAGAGAATAGTAAAAGGATGCATTGGAATAGAGATAAAGCACAAGGAAAGAGAAACATAGATGAGAAAGAGGAAATAAAGGAAAAGGAATTTGAATAAATGTAAGAAGGAAGCAAGAAGAGCAGAAAGAAGAGATGTATCATACTACTGAAGCAACGAAGCCGATAACTTTCTGGGATGTACTACCGAGTGTCGTGTCTAACGTCAAACTGGGGTTCACTCAAATGATAGAATTGCTCTTGAGGTTGAGCTGTGGGGCAAGGTTTGCGGGTAAGTGATCCAGTTAGAAAGTTCAAGACGAAATTGCCTAATAAATAGAAGTATACATTCGAAAATTGTAGCGTGGATATCATGACGTACTGAGGCATCGTTCCGCAGTTGAGTATACAGCAATTGCTATGACAATATACTTACAATACAACATTCACGATCAATACATCACAGATATTGTCAACACTTAAAAGTGCAGATGAGAAGCTAGGACTGAATTCACAGTCCCTGTACCTACTTGTGTCGCTGCTCGAACTACAGGGAACTCTTGTCACTGTGAGTATCCAGGAAAGTTTCGGCGTTTTAGTAACGACTGGCCTAAGGGGCGGAAGAAGAGTTCTATTTTTGCGGATGGCGAGGCTGCAGAACTGTTAAGCGGGAGCCGGCGCAGGAGAACGAACTCCGCAAGGTTAACAGGAGTCACTCGCAGCGGAAGACCACCCAAACTTTAGTGTGGTCAACAATAAAATCTTGAATTATCTCTCGAAGAAACATTTATTATATAGTTCAAAGACTCCCAAATTCGATCTTCCTCTTCTATTTCAACGAACAATGTGATCGTGAAGGAAAAGATGGATACGCGTTGTCTATTAGCCCTGATGAAAATACGTTTCATTCAAGGCTCGAAGAAATACTAGTGATAATTATTAGCGAATGAATAAATTCATTGCCTTAGTGAACGATCAACAGTGAATGAAATGAGTTCATTCAAATAAGAGTGACGCTGTCAAAAATAGGTGATTTTTCCATTGCTATGTATTGAAACAAGACGAGCATATCGCATACCCTGACATTTGCAATCGCCGATGCTCCCAACATTTCCAGAGGCTCTGCAACAGTCGTCAGTGAAAGCCACCTCGCACACGAGGGCCTACGCGAGCATGCACCCATTCCAGCAGGCCTTGCGTACTTGGTTCAAACGACAACCTGCCTTACATTGCCCGCAACTGCACGTCGCTGTTTGCTCTCTCTATGAGCGATGATAGAAATATTCTGGTGTTATTCCCTGGGTCGAGAGGGAAGTCAGTTATAATGTATTTTCTTTAAGAGCTAGTTTAAAATCAGTTCATTTCACTAAACTGAATTATTAACTATGGGGACTGATAACCCCTGCGGGATATTGTTCAGTTACCATAGCTATATATTGGCCTTCGGCAGTTCTGCCTTTCATGCGAACTCTGCTTTTTACCGTTTTCATGGCTTCTTCACTAACTCTTCCTTGTCTTCCTTCTTCATCCTTCTCAAGTACCTAATTCCCTGCTCAGAGTATCCTGTGAGGAAATACACCTTGTGGATAGATTCCCCGTTTTCTCCGACTCATACTGAATGGCTCCCCTTCGCTCCCTTGAGATCACCTTTGTTGTGGCTGGGATATCTTAAACTTATACAAAAATGGTGACTGAATTATCCTTATCCGCTGAGCCTCCTAATTTCTGTTCCCATAGAAGGATTGAAGTGAGTCATGCGTAATGCTTCCCTCGCAGCAGACTACCATGCGCACCATGGCGCTAGCTGCCGTGATGCATCCAGACCCGAGGTGAGGGCGCGAGCACTCACATGGGCACCTGCCTCAGTTAACGCCGGCTGAGTAGACCAGCTCATATGTGAGGATAAAATACACCAGCTCATTTGTGAGGGAGAAATACACCAGCTCATTTGTGAGGGAGAAATACACCAACTCATTTGTGAGGGAGAAATACACCAACTCACACGTGAAGGGAAAATACACCAGCTCACTTGAGAGGAGAAAACATCATTTGTCAGGTGGAGGACACACACCAGCTGTCAGGAGGACACACACCAGCTGTCAGGTGGAAGACAAACACCAGCTATCAGGAGGACACACACCAGCTGTCAGGTGGACACACACCAGCTGTCAGGTGGAGGACACACACCAGCTGTCAGGAGGACACACACCAGCTGTCAGGAGGACACACACCAGCTGTCAGGTGGAGGACACACACCAGCTATCAGGAGGACACACACCAGCTGTCAGGTGGACACACACCAGCTGTCAGGTGGAGGACACACACCAGCTGTCAGGAGGACACACACCAGCTGTCAGGAGGACACACACCAGCTGTCAGGAGGACACACACCAGCTTTCAGGTGGAGGACACACACCAGATGTCAGGTGGACACACACCAGCTGTCAGGTGGACACACACCAGCTGTCAGGTGGAGGACACACACCAGCTGTCAGGTGGACACACACCAGCTGTCAGGTGGACACACACCAGCTGTCAGGTGGAGGACACACACCAGATGTCAGGTGGACACACACCAGCTGTCAGGTGGAGGACACGCACCGGCTGTCAGGTGGAGGACACGCACCGGCTGTCAGGTGGAGGACACACACCAGCTGTCAGGTGGACACACACCAGCTGTCAGGTGGACACACACCAGCTGTCAGGTGGAGGACACACACCAGCTCTCAGGTGGAGGACACACACCAGCTGCCAGGAGGACACACACCAGCTGTCCGGAGGACACACACCAGCTGTCAGGAGGACACACACCAGCTGTCAGGTGGAGGACACACACCAGCTATCAGGAGGACACACACCAGCTGTCAGGTGGACACACACCAGTTGTCAGGTGGAGGACACACACCAGCTGTCAGGAGGACACACACCAGCTGTCAGGAGGACACACACCAGCTGTCAGGAGGACACACACCAGCTTTCAGGTGGAGGACACACACCAGATGTCAGGTGGACACACACCAGCAGTCAGGTGGAAGACACGCACCGGCTGTCAGGTGGAGGACACACACCAGCTGTCAGGTGGACACACACCAGCTGTCAGGTGGAGGACACACACCAGCTGTCAGGTGGACACACACCAGCTGTCAGGTGGACACACACCAGCTGTCAGGTGGAGGACACACACCAGATGTCAGGTGGACACACACCAGCTGTCAGGTGGAGGACACGCACCGGCTGTCAGGTGGAGGACACGCACCGGCTGTCAGGTGGAGGACACACACCAGCTGTCAGGTGGACACACACCAGCTGTCAGGTGGACACACACCAGCTGTCAGGTGGAGGACACACACCAGCTCTCAGGTGGAGGACACACACCAGCTGCCAGGAGGACACACACCAGCTGTCCGGAGGACACACACCAGCTGTCAGGAGGACACACACCAGCTGCCAGGAGGACACACACCAGCTGCCAGGTGGAGGACACACACCAGCTGCCAGGACACACACCAGCTGTCAGGAGGACACACACCAGCTGTCAGGAGGATACACACCAGCTGTCAGGAGGACAAACACCAGCTGCCAGGAAGACGCACACCAGCTGCCAGGAGGACACATACCAGCTGTAAGGAGGACACACACCAGCTGCCAGGAGGACACACACCAGCTGTCAGGAGGACACACCCCAGCTGCCAGGAGGACACACACCAGCTGTCAGGAGGACACACACCAGCTGCCAGGAGGACACACACCAGCTGCCAGGAGGACACACACCAGCTGTCAGGAGGACACACACCAGCTGTCAGGTGGAGGACACACACCAACTGCCAGGAGGACACACACCAGCTGCCAGGAGGACACACAGCAGCTGTCAGGAGGACACACAGCAGCTGACAGGAGGACTCACACCAGCTGCCAGGAGGACACACACCGGCTGCCAGGAGGACACACACCAGCTGTCAGGTGGAGGACACACACCAGCTGCCAGTAGGACACACACCAGCTGTCAGGTGGACACACACCAGCTGTCAGGAGGACACACACCAGCTGTCAGGACACACACCAGCTGCCAGATGAGGGGAAACATCGTCCAATAAGAAGCGGCCGCCCCTCAGAATCCACCAACCGTGAGGAAATTTCTAAATAGCTCCAGTGCACTGCGTCCACAAGGAGCAGCGGAGCACTGCAACTGCTCGATCTAGTCTAAAAGCTCCAATGACTAAGTGTAAAAGTTCTCTTCAAGATAAAATTATACGTAGTATTAATATAACGTCCTATTCATGAAAAAACTTCAACTTTTCGCGTTACCAGCTCCTTTTTGTTTAAAATAGGATATCATAAATTGATCCTTCTAATTCTAGTATTTTGTAAAGGTCATTTAGTGTTGGCTGTAAATTATTGCTATGTTAAGAATTCGGTGAGTCCAAGCGTGACTAATCTTTCACACGCAACATGAATTTCTGCAGAAGTTGGTTCAGCACCCAATACAGAATTGTTCAAAGGCTTTGGATGCAAGGATCTAAAAAAAAACACTATAAAAGATCATTTTGGCTGCTGTTTTAATGACTCTTACTATTGATGCATAAAGACACAAACATAGCAAGCAATGCCCACTCCAGTCCAGACCAGTTCAGCCCGGCAAGCTCGTGCCAAAATAGTGCATAAATTAGGCGAGCCAAGAAGCCATCCGTGCGGGGACGCGCTGGCCCATATTCGCAGCTGTCGTGCTGCTGAGAAGCCGTTTTCCTTGAGCAGTTCTCGAAATCCTGTAACTTTCTCAACTTAGTGAATAAATACGAGCTCACATTGCATGAACGATGCTCTGAGAGAGCCGCTCTTATGACTGCCTCATTGCTATAACAGGCAGAGAGTGTTGTGTTGTCTCAGAGAAAGTTGTGCTCAGCTCTCTTGTTACTCATCCTTTTCAGAAGGTGTCGGAGGAAAATGACTTTTAAATAACAGAAACTCTCACAATGAATCGGTAAATTTAGCATCATTTTGGAACAAAATGTGCTTGATGAATAAATGACACAGAAACGATTTCGCATAAAAAAATTAACCTTGAAAGCTTTCGGAAATTATTGAATCAAGCAAAAAGTAAATCTGACGTCAACTTTAGAATTCTAGTCAGTTTTTTGCACAAGGGCTGTGTAAAGGATGAAGGAGGAATCTTGAACAATATACTCCCGATGATTCACAATTTTCAGACTCCCATGCAACTACGCTGAGCGCAAATAAATCTCATTTTTGAACCGCAGGATGCTAAAGCCCGAAAAAAAGCGAAATGTGAATGCTAGAGCCATACTTTAATGAGCCATCCTGGCCATAGCAGTTATATCGAGTGAGTTTTCTCAATACAATGTCAAATTTTAAAATAGTTTTAGCCACTAAACTCATAGCTTGGATTAGAGAATCTTCATAGCTTATAACTCAACATTGTATAACGGCCCCTGTCCTAAAGAGCTCTTCTGCCTCACAAATAAACTCGAAACGCTATCCTGTATTCTATTCAATGCCTGGCTATTATGTACTTCTCAGCAAAAAGAAAATTGCTACATTCTTGGGCAGATAAGCTGAAGCATAGGCGTCAGTGTTGACTCTTAAAAGAAAGCCCAGCGCGCCCCAGAGAACTGCTCTCTCTGCACGTGCGAACTACCACAGCCACGTACTTTTTTGATGCAGCCAATGCATTTCATTTTTAGCAACGAACCACCCAAACCGTGACTTAGAAAAGGCGCCAGAAAGTAAAAGCTCGGCAAGAAGCAGGCAGTCCTGGAATCATTTGCAGAGCCATGCATGGCGAGTCATACTCTTGGAGAAACTTCCGCCGTTAATGACTCGAACGAGAAAAAAAAATCCAGAAGAGCTCTGCCCAAGTCGCCGTTAAATATCGAGCTAAAGATGCAAAGGTCAGTGGATTGAAGCTACTGACGCAAGGAACGGTAGTAATGGTACCATGACGGTAGTGCAGCAGTCGCAGAAGCTGTTGAAGGTAACAGAGAAATAGCATCAAAAGATTTATACAAGCACAGGGCAAGTGACCATGTGCACAGATATTCAAATAAAATGAGTTTTGTGAAATCAGCTACTCGTTACAATATGTTATCTAGTTACCTGTTATACAGGGAATAAAACATTGGCTAATAAAGTGATGCTCAAGAAATCATACAACCGGTATTTTTATAAACTGATTTAAGAACCTTCAGAAATATATGAGTCTTAAATTAAGACAGCATAAACATAAAACGACGCAGCTCTTAATAAAGTTGCTGCGCACCGATTTTGGTTGCTGAGCCTCCTTAAAATTTAATATAAAACATTGTAGCGCTTTAGTTGGTTGGAAGCTTACAATATGCATTTGGACAACCACGGTATAAACTCTGTAAGAGTGAAGTTCCTTCAAGGCAAACTGTATGCTCATGACGTCTATATGTGGTTATGTAATTTCTTATCGTCCTTAAGATATGAATTCTAAGAACTAGCATCCTCAGTTGGTTCGAAATAAATGCGAAAAACTTTGAATATTAATTGAAAATCTTCTGCGCAAATAATACTGGGGTCTGCGCCTTGCAGACCCCAGTTGCGTACCTCTAATGCGCTGCCCAGTCTAGTGATGGTCCGCGCCCGAGCCTCGCGCGCGAGCAGTGATACGTGAAAAACCGTAATTATGTTGAGACTTACATATTGTCAAACGTGTTTCCGGCAAATTTGTCTGGCTCCAATATGTCTGCTTTAAACCTCTATGAGGTAATATTCGCCTGACACCCATATTTTTATGACTATTTTTCATTCTTTAGAAGTGTGAAGTCGCAACATTGAATATACCTTCCAACTCTAACTTATCAACGAAATTTAACACGTATTTTTTACAACTGGATAATAAAAGAATGACTTCGAGACTTACGATAAATTATTCATGCTTAGACTTGTTTGTACAGCCATGTGTTTATCTATTTTACCTTAAGAGTGAAGCAGGAATAGAAAGCCTTTCAAAAGAAAGACTTTGCCACAGATGCTCCTGACAAACGGAGTCAGCCAACACCACTCCGTTGGAGCAATGCTCCCTGACCTGCCTGGATAGAATTCGAGCCCATCTTTTGTCTCGAGTCTACATGAAATACCGCGCGACTCGAGTATACTCAGTGAGACGTGTACCATCATTATGTACGTAAAACAATTTTGTGATTGAGATAAAACAGTTATACCCCGCAAAGTGCCTCCAGCCTTTGTAAGTCGGAAGCGGAATTCGGACTGTGGGGTAGAAGGAGTTTTGGATCAGGGTACTTGTCTCTTCGTTGCCTAAAGTACGTTTTTGCCGTAAGTATGTGAAAGAAATTATTGAAGCAATAATTTCTTCTTAAAGCATTCGAAATAGAAGTAATTTTATCGAAATAAATTCACGACATTTAATCGTAAGCACAAAATACTTTTTGCTATGTGAATTTACCCCAAAGTCAACGGGCCCCAACGGACGATAATCTGCATACAAGAACTAGGTGAACGCGAGAGCTGTCACGTATACCCTCGATCAGACGTCCTCCCTCAATGCAACAAGCAAAAAGCCTAAAACGCAAAGAAGCGATCAACTATAGAGCTGTGGTGATCCTAGAGAGAACTCCAGCAGTAGGAGGAATAATAGCAGCTAATTTTCGTGTACATTGTTCGTGTCAAAAAGTCTAAAAAATATTTCTCATATTGATATGAGAAAATTCATTACTTCGCACATAAAAAGGCAGAAAACACAAAGCCAAGTGAAGAAGTCTGGTGCTGCTGAGGAAATGATAATAAAATACAGTATATATATGAATATTGTACTTGACAACTTCTATAGATGGAAATAGGGACCTCGTCAGTTTTAGATCCATGTATTGATTGGTTGATTATTTCAATTTAGAACTATGAAAATTAAATTTTAATCCGAGTAGAAATAATCTGTTTGACAATAATGAAACTCATCCAACAAGTGGAAAAAAACTCACACCGAAATTATTTCGAAACAAATGAAAATATCATAGAACAAAGAAGATTTAATTACTTTGACTAAATGAAAGAATACATTGAATCCATAAAGCATATTCAGTCACAGCTATGTTAGACAGTCATAGATTAAAATTTTTTTCAAATTAATTACAGAAGTACATTTGAATTTTCAAAACGATGAACATTCATTGATTACATTTTTAAATACTTCTAGCAAATACTTCTACAAGAAGCAAAAAAAGGTTACATTTTCGAAAACGTTAATGAAAATAAAAAGTGTGGTGTCTTGAAGACCGCCTCGCAACCGGTGCAGGGTGGAGCTGCAGCCATAGCTCCAGCACCGGAATGGCGGCGTCAAATGAGTGCTTTTTAATTGCGTGTTCAGCACATGGCGCCGTGCCGACACGGAGAGAGAGAGAGAAAGTGCAAAAGGAAGAATAAAAATTTGCTCCGACGCCAAGCTTTCAACTGCAGGTCCTAACCTCTGAACATGAGCTATCTGACTGCTGACGCTTGCAAGGGTCTGCGCGATCGCTTGCTTGCAAGTGGGGCGTTTTCTTCGTCTTTTCAATGACTGAATGATTTGACCCACACATCACTACTCTGTGAGAGATTAAGGAATGGGAAGCTTTATTTAATACACTAATAAATGTAAGCTAATAGGGTATACAAAAAATGGCTTCTCAACAGAAAAAAATGGACAAAAATTATTCACGTAAAACTTAAAGCATTTTGCACATATTTGAAATCCTGCATTGCCCGCCGTCCGAACAACTGTACGTAAGTCAATTCTATATGTGCTTTATTAACTGAAGATCTCATAACTGTAAACACAAAGCTTGAAATTTGTTAATGCGCTTAGTCCATCTTGTAGAAATAACTTAGTAGTAGAAAGGTGACAAACTAAATTAGACTTGGGGAAACCCTAGGCCTCTTTACACCTACTCCTTTACTTGAATTTTGAACAAGCTATATAACCCAGAGCCAACAAGAAGCTTGAGATGTACGATAAGCCGCTAAATTACGAATACTGTAAATGTATTCCTCGTTCAAAATAAACTTAATTCGTTATGTTTCGAGCAGCGGATGAGCACAACATAAATCTGGCAATTGCTACCTATGTTAATATTCAGAGCACGTTTTAGCACGGAAAATACGCTGAAAATAAAATGAAAATTATTTGTTGCAGGACGAGTGAACACCCGTCGTAGTCGCAGGGCTGACGCACGACACAAAAGGGCCGCTGCGTTTACGCTAGTGCGCTAGAGCGCCCGTTATCCACACAGCACAACACCGAAGGCTCTGGTGCACCACAGAACATTTCTCGAGTTATGATTGCATGGAAAGGACGTAATGAAAGAAACGATAAACGAGCGAACAGCTTCTCGTGCAAGGAACGTTGATTGAATATAAATAAATGTTTCTGCATATCCAAATTTATAGATAAAAGTGTAAGGAAAAAGTCTTTAATGAGAAGACGTCTCATTAAACTCGCACTTTTATTTATGACGATGATTGAATAAATAGAATATCGTAAAAGAACGGAAAAATCAGAGATTTAGCAGAATTAACCAGGAAATTGGGAAACAATTCAATAGAAATTGTAAAATAATTAGAATGAACCACGAAATGGTTATGAGAACTTGTAGAATACATAGAAAAAGTCATAACACGTTAGCGAATCAAGTGACTCGACAGCGTCTTGCAGACACAAGGAATGAGTGCATCATATTCACCGCTGACGATGGACGAAGCCTATTCTTTTGGTCGCTTCGATAATAATTATTGTATAAGTTCACTGTTCTGGTATATGAAAATTGTCATGCTATTAGTTCCAGTCAATGCACGCAGAATTACTTTCATTGTACTAATTTAAAAACAATATTTGATGTCTCTTTTATTGTTTTCACTAAATACCGTGAGAATATTCTTCTAACAATCACACCAATAGTAGGATTCTTAGACATAAAATTTAGTCACTAACTTGCGAATTATTGTCTCCATACTACCCTGGCGCGCTGACATTCTACCCTGATAAACAAATCCTGCTCCATGAGTATCTTTGCGCACTTCAACCAAAATAGGAAAGTTTATCGATAAGAAAACTGCGCAATTATTTGCATTAATACTGGAAACATAACTTCGAACAGGTTTGCCATATGGCCAAGAGGGAAAATCTTGGTAGGTTTCTAATTTCTATCAGAATAAACAAACTGTCGAGGGTGTGAGCTGCCTGAGCATGATTTCCTGTGGTGTTTACGACGACAAAGTTTGGTGAAAACGGAAACCACATTTTGTGCAGCACACACTAATTTTCGTGGCAAGACTACGTGAGAGTCACATAACAGCCGACACTCGTAAAAATTTCGCTTCTAAACGCAGTATGCTTACCAGACGCCAAATCATTTCTCTATATAATACTGTCGCATAAAAAAACTCACAACTTTCCAACGGATTCAAAAAGAGTAACTAGCTGTAAACACCAGGAAGCCTATAAAATTCTGTGCAATATGTTAACCATTTTCGAAATGGCCCCTAACTACTTTTATGTCACGTTCAAGTAATTTCCGTAATAGTTTCAAAATATACGCGACTATACTACGTTATTTCATCTAGGGCATTTTCGAGAACTCGTTACGACGATTCGATTGACTTGTGCTTAACTTCACAAGTTTTCCTCTGCAAGATACCCCAGTGAAGTCCATGATGTTAGCTGATTGTCGGTGACGATCGTCTGACGCATTTTTTTCCGAAACTGTTTTTCTGGAATAATATCAGGGAAATAACCCAGTACGTGCCTATACTGGCACATAAAGGAATGACAGCACGATCAAACCAAGTAAATCCAAAAAATGAAACAAAAACCAACATTTCGAAATTTATCGCGTATGACTGCACTTGAGGAATGTAGTGGTTATCCCAATACCACCTACATGTGAGGATAAAATCAACGCCACGAAAAGAGGAATGCATGCGTCTGGTTCGCGTCTGGTTCCCTCGTTATTCCTTGAAAAGATCCAATAACTCGTAAGAGATATATTCTCATCAAACATCTAAGCACCTTAGCGATTCGCTCTGTAATCCTTCAGATAATTTCCTACATTACAAATATTTAGTACGAAGAATGCCGGCGCGCAAGGTCGCGATAATGGTAGGAACGTTGACATTTGTCCCCCTACTCTCGACCCCAATTCAACATCTACCCTCATTTTACAATTATATACACCCCTACCCTCGTTACCAATACGAAGCTACGTCATTAAGATGCCGCGATACTTCGGAGAATCTATTCCTACGCCTTTGCACTTTGTCCCTTTATGACTTTATTCATTTGAGATTGAGCGAAAGATTCATGTTCATAATTTCTTGGTCAGGATTGTTGACATTTTCGTTAGTTAACCAGCATATTTGATGCTTGCCGTCCGTGACGCATTCGTTCTCCGTCACATCGAGCCAGATGGCTTGGCCTCTTACTCGAATGAAGAGGCGCGGCCGTCATAGCATAAGGTCATTGAAGCTCAACGTTTATGCGGAATAGTACCAGTTGGTGATATATCCGAACCATTTTCGCTATTACTTCAAAAGATGGTAAAATCATGCTTTATCCGATTAATTCTTCATGGATTTTATCATAAAAAATACCCCCTCTTTCCCATTATTATAACCAACACTATCTTGGCACTAGTGAGATATATTATTTATTCTTAACCTGCTTGAGCATGCTTCCCTCTCAACAGTTTTGTGATATATTAGTGTATACGATTAAAATATTTCAATTGTGAAATACGTACTGGCTTGTGTCTCTCATTCGCTGACATAAGTTAGGAAGAGATAATAGTGATGATGGTGAAATAAGAAAGAGAGACGATAATCGTAAATGTTTTAAACGAAGCTGAACATGCACAAACGAATGACCGCATTGAAAATACGGCAATATTGAAATATTCGACATATCACATTAAACCATCCGAAAAGGTCTGTTAAATGAATTATACCATTAAATTAACGCATATTGTGCCGAGTCCGAGACTGTTGGCTGTTGATACAAAACATCTCGCTGGAATGATTCGTGAGAAGAACGTGATTCGAAGCGTAGATAACAGGAATTGGTGTCAGAGATACAGAAGAAAGGAGGGACCGCATGTGCAACGCTAATGTCCAAATTAAAAACTACAAAAATAAGATTACCATAAGAGTATGAAGGCATCTCTCCATCGAGCGCAATAAGGTGAGATCTTATCCAGTCTCACACTGTGCACCAAATATTCCAAGAATAAAGATATTATCAAATAATGCGAACACAATGAAAAGCCAGCAGATTATGTTCTCGATGTCGGCACATTACTACCCTGCCAATCATTTTCATCTGAATCGATAATCGGTTTTCGTACTCTTTCGTAGGGTATCAACCGTTAATGTCTGTGAGATAGGCCAATAAAATATTCTTAATTTCTCCGATGGTGACCAAGAATAACGCAGTTGACGAGCTCTAAATACTGAGTAAAATGCAGTGAAACGCTGTAAATTAACCATAGCGAAAAAGCGGTCATTTCCGACTAGAATATCGATTGAATATGAAAACTTATGGAATTTTTAGGGAAATGACATTGAACATGAATATGAATTAGAATAAATTATCATACCGTCGATGAAAATGATAAAGCGGGCAGATAGCATTCAAGCAATTTCCTTCATCGTACAGTGAACATTTTCGTTCACTATACATCATGTTCTACGGTTGTGATATTAACTCACGACATCAATAATACAGCCATACACAACAGAGGTCTTTCATTTCATGCATCAAGCAGTCTACACTTAGCGTACCACGGAGATAGAAACCTTGGAAATCAACAGACTCCTCATTCTTTATCGGGTACAATCTGTCGCACTCAAGAGTTCACGCACGCAGTACCATTCGTTTACAAATGGCGTCCATGTAATACAAAATAAGCCACCTTTACCTGAAAAGCCAATTTGCAGGCGAGCACTCGATCAATAGCTTAATTAATTTTGCGAAAAAGTTCTCTAGCTGCGTGTGATTTCTGGTTGCGTTATTAGGAACCTTCCATGTTATCAATGAAGAGGTAGAACATGAAGCAGGCACTCAGAATATATTTACCGAAAAAATTATTCTACTAGTCGACTCCTATCAATAAGCCATGTGGTAAAATGACCGTGTGATGAAATATAATAAATTCAAAACCTCGATCTCTTCCATTTTATATGGCACTTTTATTGACTGCTACAGGTATGCTACGCTGACTTGCAGGAATGTAGGAAGATTAACTTGGGTAATTACTTTTACCGATTTGATGTAAGATATAATATCACTGGCCCTTAAGACAAAAGATAGTTGCTGATTTTGAGACACGAGAACGAGGCTATCGTACAAAGATTGCATCCTCACTCAGCTAAGAGTTATAACAATTACACTTAGGTGCCTGGGAAAAAGAATCTCACCTAAAATGACAGCTGGGGAAATGGCGACAGTTTGAAGACCTTCGTAGCATCGTCATCATGAAGTCATTGCTTGGGTCATGTATTATTATCAATACCATCTCTATCATACCGCAAGAGGACAAAAAGCATTAAGCCAAGAACAGCATTTCGTTAAATGAAGATCATCTTGCAAAAAAATTATAATAAGAGAAAACT
This sequence comes from Morinoia aosen, assembly GCA_030386875.1. Classification (NCBI taxonomy): domain Eukaryota; kingdom Metazoa; phylum Arthropoda; class Malacostraca; order Amphipoda; family Talitridae; genus Morinoia; species Morinoia aosen. The sequence continues at coordinate 28,183,520 of CM059568.1, forward strand.
TTTTAGGTTCGTATTCGGTTCACGATAATGATTAGTCGAACTCTTCGGAAATAAGAAAAAATCCGACAATGACAATTTTCCTAGCACTACATATACAATAGATTTTCACAACTGATGCTGCCAACGCATCAGCTAAAAGTAGGAGCACGTTTCCCAAGGACACTATCAGTAACCTATATTTGTAGGGCATATTTCCTAAAAACCATACCATAGGTAACCTATATACGTATATTACCATAGGTAACCATAGGTAACCTACATATATTACCATAGGTAACCATAGGTAACCTACATATATTAATAAGGAGTTTTAAGGTAGGTGAGGAATCCATTGGAGTAACGCTGGAGTATTTTTTCTTCCCCTCATCAGTACGCCCCTTAAAAAGCAAATATAAGATCTGTGCCAGGGTTGCCAGATGAATTCGTCTGCTCATGGCCACATTTTACGAAAAACGATGGCCAAAATGGCCATTACAGACTATATAGATATTTTTTCATTTAAAAATCACAATACTAATGACTTTTTTACTCACTTTGGCAACATTACGACAGAAGCACCTCCTCGAGATGCTGCAGGTCTTTTGTTTCTTGAATTGTGCGATGTTTTTAAAGATTGCCAAGTGAATTTCTCATGGCCACGGCGTTCAAAAATTAGCCAATTTTGTGTAAATTGGCCATGAAAGGGCCAATTTGGCAATCCTGATGTGTGCGTTGCATTACAGGACATAACTAAAAAATTTGCATGTCTTGAAAAAGCCTCGTTATTTAGTGTAGGCGATGCCGGGAGATGAACTAGTGAATGGCAACGCGCTCCAGTCGCAGGAAGCGCAGCCGCAGTACAGTTAGCGGCTAATAGACAAGCCTCCCACACCGTGACCTAGAAAATTTAGTCCTCCAGCTCACTGATCTCAGTCCGTTTTGTTCTTTGGAGGCTTAATCATTGCATAAATAAGCATTTGTTTATTAATTTCCTCTTATATGATGCGATAATTATATTTTCGCGCTGGACAGTTTCGTTGCCTGTCAGCCGTGAGCTTTTTGAAAATGTCGAAACGAAGTGCAAACATTAATCCTTGCCAAGACTTACTACGTTTTGAGTGATTCAAATATTTAGATTCAAAATATTTTCAACCATATTCACCTCACATCAGTGAGGTGGGCAATAAAATTATCGACGCGCAGCATAAGTATTTTAAAAAGAAATTTAATCATTTGGAAAAATATGAGAAACAAGCACTTAAATTAGAAAAACAATGTACAGTTCAATAAGTGCGCAAACATCAAGTGGTATATGCTGATCTTTGTTTCCATTAAGATGTTGAAAATTTCTACGTACACCTGGCTTCAACAGAAAAAAAATTCAACAAAAAGATGCAATTCACTAATAAGTATTAATCAATTTTCTCATGAATGAATTGTATCCTAATACAAACGTAAGTGAAAACAAATATTTCTTCGCATGGTCATCGATCCCTGTTTAAGATCCTTCAGTAAAATGAGAAACATAAAGCAAATTGCGGACAAGCACTGTTTTAACACACAAAAGAACGGTTTTTAAGTATATGATTAAAATTTGGAAAATTTTCTTATTCCGAAGAAATAATCCAAATTCCACAGCACAATTTTTTAACACGTTTCCTGCAAAGGGACCCACCGGTGGTCACTTCGGGGATTTACATAATGCTGCTGACAAACCTGCCGTCAGTAACTTAATTTTCAAATTTTTTAATAATAAACTTAATGAAAGCAAAATGAAGTCACAATCCAGTTAATGTTTGCTTTTTTCAAAAATAGTTTATACATTTGACTTCAAATTTGAATTGAATATTAAACTTCAGTGTAACCCATCGCAAGAAACGTGCTAAAATAAACTGGTACACACGGGCGCTTTATGGCCCACTGCGAGTAGTGCGCTGGGCACATCTATTGAAAATGACTGGTATAAGTATTACTCTCGCGTTCAATTTTTGATACGCGCGTGGTAATATGATGGGGAAAAACACAAACCAAAATTAGCGAACGATGACTGAAAAATTTTTGTTCTCCCTATATTTTCGAAGGCTTCTGAAGTAAAGTATCGGTACAACACCATAGGAAGCTTGAAAGAAACAAACCCTTGCTTTACGAGACATTACCTTACAAAATTTTTGAAGGACAACACAAAACATGACGGAAATAATAAGGAACATTAACGATAAGTCCTTCACCCCTAATTCTAAAAAGAGTTGATATTTGCTCGCACTCGTTTCACATAAATATAAATTCCATGTTCGAGTGTGCCGAAACGTGACTCAAGATAAGGAGTCGAACTCATTGAAAATGAAAAAAAATCTGAAAATGATAGCTTCTCTAACACTACATCTACAATAGATTTTCAAAGTCGGTGTTGCCAATGCATTAGCGAAAAGTATGAGCACGTTTTAAAAGACACTATCAGTAACCTATATAAGTACAGGCACGCTAGAATTTTGAAAATTTTTAAAGAAATTGAAAATCCAAGCTCACACTCGTCTCACAAAAATGGAAATTATATGTTTGAGTGCGCCGAAACGTATAAAATGGAGGTAACTTGTCATTAACAAATAACGACAGGTGATATACAGCTACATTGAAGGAGACGTCACGCTGCACTTTCTTCTGCTAACTCTTACCTGTCGCAGGAGCTTTCATAAAAACAATTTCCCACAAATCGGCTGGTAACAGATAATGTGAAAAGAGTTCACCGATTGACAGATCGACTTGAAAAAGTTCTAAGGATTTGATTACCCTAGATCAAGACAAAAAAATTCCCCTCCAAGAGCCTGACCACCGAAATGGGTAAATTAATAGCTCATTTCACCTGTTTTGGTACGGCTAACAGCGAGGGAAAGGGCCATGTTGAAGAAACTGTGGGTTTCTTTTTAATGACTTGTAAAACATGAAGTGGCAAGAGGACAATTCAAAACTCTGCTTCATACCTGAAAGTTGTCTTGAACACCACATCCAGCTCTGTATACGAGTGAAAATTTTTCGCGGCATGAGTCATTTTTCAATTCAAAGCAAAATATTTTTAAACGTATTCATTTTGAGTGTTTTCAGTTATGTTCAATTTTAAAATTTTATTAATTTGAGGGTTCTTCCTACTGGGCTTCTCGCCAAGTCTAATCAACGCCGAAATCAGCTACCCTAAACCAGTGTTCAAACTCCGCGTCGGTGTTCTCTCATTGAAATACTTATGGAGAGTTCATTGCGAGCTCCACTCTAAACTTATTCTTGTGATTAGACTGCATGCCTGTATCAATCTATACGCTCAAAGCAATACCCGCTAGATATAAAAAATGCACCGGTTTTGTACATTTGGCGAAATGGCAGCAAAAACCAAAGTTTCCTCTTCCATTAAATCGTGCAAAGGTCACTATGGACATCTCGTGATAATTTCTAAATATTTTTCGTTATTTAACGGATCGGCCTACACGCCCAGAGATTGAACACAGCAGAAATGTGCGCGACAGAAGTTGATAATCAGCTGTTCTATGTATTTTACGCTAGCGCGCGGAGGCAAAAAAGCATACACGATGAAGTCCTCCCACGAGGTATTCCTTCCCCAGCCTCCAGCAATAAATAAATTTATAATAAAAATTTAATAATAATCAGCTCTAATCTATCCTAGACTACGTGGCAGTTAAAAGACACTCAAGATATGCTGAAATGAATTTAAATTTTCTTATGCACTAGATAAATGCATCGATCAATAAATACTTCAAGGACGATTAATGAAATGACTAAATACTCTGTAAATTCATCATATAAGTTTCCCAATGCATTCATAAATTTCGTAGTCTGTGAATTACCACATATTACCACACGCAGCAGAAATATTTTTTCAATTCCTTACCTTGGACCTCCTGAGCTTGAGTGCACCGAGTTTCCACGAGAAGGGCTTCTTGAAATAATTGAGGGCAGAGCTGGACGAGCCTCTACGGCCGCGGTCGCGCTCCATCGCTTACACTTTTCCAAAAGAAATATTATTGTGTCCAAAAACTGTGAGTTTTACTCAGAGCACTTCATTAACATTTCTTCACAGGTTTTCAAATAAGAAAGTGCAATGTATTAATTGCTTTTATTGTATATATGTATATCAAGGATGTCCTACTTTAAACTTTGTCACATGCTAAATGGTAGGAGTCACTGCAGTCCTCTCGCACAGTTTATCCACTGTAGATTTTATACCACTCAGTTTTTACGGGTTTACAAAACTTGGACTCACACAAATTTACATAGACAGGATGTTTAAAGTTTAAAAATATTTCTCGTAAATCATTAAAAATAAGAAGGAGAGAATGTTCGTTTGTCGATGCCCCACCACCGCCCTGAAAATTGAAACGAAGTTAGAGAGCAAGAAATCCAAAATCGCGAGAATTCACATCACATAGCGACCACGCCTGCAGCACGCTCCTTTACGATTACAAATCAACATTTACGATTACAAATCTTTTTACAATCTATTACGCGTCCAAATAAAGGTCATCGAAAAAGGCTTGAAAACTAGTTTAAACGACCCGAATGAGCCCGAAAACAGCCATTGACTAGACCTATAAATGGCGTGTTGAATGAAGGGCCCTTTTCAAACCCTAATAGGCCAAGTATAGGTAGGAGTCGGTTTGAAGTCGTGATTTTTGGCCCTTTTGGGTCGTTTTTGACCTTTTACGACTAATTTCCTACCTGAAAAGGGCGATAATTTTCAATTGGGTAGGGCGCTTCTATAGTGGTGTTTAGCAGGCAAAATACGTGGACTTGAAACATAAAATCCAGTGGCAAAATATCCTGCAATGAAGAATACGTGTCAAACCTGTTTTTAGAAATCTTTTAATCCATAAATAGCGGAGTAAAATGGAATGTAGGAATATCTCTTAATGCAAAATATTACCTTGCAAAACATGTAATGTTAATAGTATCATGTTAATAGTATCATGTAATTATAACATGTTAATAATAAAGCATGTTAATGTAATTTTAATAATGTTAAAAAATTTAATGTTAAATATTAACATAATAATGTTGATGTAAATAAATGTTGCACTTCAATTAAAAAAATGTGAATGCTTGTTCAACCAAGACTTGTTTGGTTAGTTTTACCTCAAGATTATCCGCTCTTGTACTAAAAATCTTTCATATTGCAAGAGAAATTATTGCTCAGAAGTTGGAAAATCTCAAACAATATCCTGACGCCGGTGTGGTGCACCTTGTGTGCTCATCAATAACCGCGATCATTCCCCGGCCTGCGCGTCACAACAAGACGAGTACAAATCACGGCCGTAAAGTCATCGTCAATTAAGGCCGCGTGGACAACGTGCGCCCGAAGGACCGTTATATGGTTGCGCACCTCACAAACAAATTCAACACGTTGACTGCGATACGACCCATCGGTGGGTCGTGCTTAAGTTTTTCCAATGGGTCCTATGAAAAAGTTATAATAACCTTTTAAAACTAATGGTATTCAATAGACCCAGTAAATGATGGGTATTAATAAATTTGCTAAAAAAAATTTTTATTTTAAATTTCAGTTGATTATTGAACTTCAGTTTAACCCATCGCAGTCAACGAGTTAAATTTCATGCCGACATGGGTGAAGATCTACAACTTCGTGATATTAGTCTTGTCGTTAAATTATAAACGTTTGTATAAAATATAGCGTTTTTAAATTAGTAGAATATAAGAAGCGGCCTGAACTTGTCACCACTGGGAAGGCAAAAGTTGGTTTTAACATGTCCAGATATGCCAATCTTAAAGAGGTACGGCAATTCTGTGACTATATGTTTAGCGGGGAATAAGAATTTATTGGTTATGTCAGAGTGAAACCGAATTAAATAGTTCATCATTTTCCAGTTTACAACATATTTGGTCATTTATACTTCAGAATCATTTGAGTTTGCAACCATTAAGGGGCAGAACGTAGATACTGATTGCACGCTCTAATTAAACAACCCATATACACCTGTTTTGTTAAGATAGATACAAGGAAAGACTTAATGACTTTCAATCAGAGGATTTCGTTTGGCAACAACAGGATGACCAAGGAATTACTGTCTGCTATAGCTTAGGTTCAGTTTGGCGGCTATGTGTAATGGTTCTCAAACAATAAGGGGATCGCAGTACAAACACGCCGCGTTCAACCGACATCGACGTCGAGACTAAATTATATCAGTCGGATTAAATCTTTCGACAGGAGCATGGATTCTCGTATTCACATCGAGGAACTGACTACTGAGACGCGCAAAATACAGCATGCCCGTGGAGCTCATCAGTCAGACAAACATGACTGACATGCTCGAGTCGACAGGCAGAGCAGCAGCGTGGCACCATTCAGCACTCGTGTCTGCGACATCGATGTGCCGGTAACCCAAGCGTTCAGCCGACATGTGAGTCAGGATTAAGGACACTGAAGGTCGACAACATGCAATCACCGCATCACGAAAGCAGTCCAAACTCGGGGGCAAAGGTAAAAAAGAAAGTAAGCTGATTTCAAAGAATGCGTTAAGTGTGCCTTCAGCTCTGGAAACATATGGCGCTGCATGCTCCCGGACTTTCCTCAAACAGCAACGAAACCGTGAGGTAAAATGGTCCAAAGAAGCCATGATAATGACCTCCGACCTGAAGAGTCCCTTGATATACATACTTTCTCGTGCAGTACCTGCCTATGCATGCGTGCATTTAAAAGCGTTGCTTGATACAATTAGTGAGTCGTAGAAACAACGGGTCTAAAGCTAAAATTTGAGTATATAATATTCCTAAACAAGGTCAAATTAAGTTCCATTTTTCTATAAGTATAAATTCATTCCTGTTGTGCAAATTGAATTGCTGCATTTTTTTAAGAGGTGTTGTTTCTTTGTGCATTCAAATTCTACTCACTTAAAAATTAAAAACTTCAACAATCACGATGTTTTAAGACAGAAAACTCTGGAGGTACGTGGAAGTTACGCACTTGGAAAAGTTTTCACATTTATTGACATACTTTGTGGATCCTTCCAATAATTAATTAAACTCTACTTTAGATCATTTGCTATAATGAAAAATATTTGAAGTTTATCGTTGACAGTGGATGAAAATGCATGGCAAATCCACTACAACAATTGTTAAACCCAAATGCTTTTATCAAACTCTGTTTTCATCCACTGAATACTGCCAACGATAATGCATCGTTGCACTTGACGTTGTCTGCCCCTCAAAATAGTTGTCGCACGGAACAGCCTCCGCCAAAACATGGTTGTAGCACGACGTTGTTTCCGCCGAAACATGCATGGTTGTCGCACAAAACTGCTCATGAGCCAAAATATGGTTGTCACCAGACGCTGCCTCCAAGCCAAAATATGGTTGTCACCAGACGCTGCCTCCAAGCCAAAATATGGTTGTCACCAGACGCTGCCTCCAAACCAAAATATGGTTGTCACCAGACGCTGCCTCCAAGCCAAAATATGGTTGTCACCAGACGCTGCCTCCAAGCCAAAATATGGTTGTCACCAGACGCTGCCTCCAAGCCAAAATATGGTTGTCACCAGACGCTGCCTCCGAGCCAAAATATGGTTGTCACCAGACGCTGCCTTCAAGCCAAAATATGGTTGTCACCAGACGCTGCCTCCAAGCCAAAATGTGGTTGTCACCAGACGCTGCCTCCAAGCCAAAATATGGTTGTCACCAGACGCTGCCTCCAAGCCAAAATATGGTTGTCACCAGACGCTGCCTCCAAGCCAAAATATGGTTGTCACCAGGCGCTGCCTCCGAGCCAAAATATGGTTGTCACCAGACGCTGCCTCCAAGCCAAAATATGGTTGTCACCAGACGCTGCCTCCGAGCCAAAATGTGGTTGTCACAGTCGCTGCCTCCGAGCCAAAATATAGTTGTCACCAGACGCTGCCTCCGAGCCAAAATATGGTTGTCACCAGACACTGCCTCCGAGCCAAAATGTGGTTGTCACAGTCGCTGTCTCCGAGCCAAAATATGGTTGTCACCAGACGCTGCCTCCGAGCCAAAATATGGTTGTCACCAGACGCTGCCTCCGAGCCAAAATATGGTTGTCACCAGACGCTGCCTCCGAGCCAAAATATGGTTGTCACCAGACGCTGCCTCCGAGCCAAAATATGGTTGTCACCAGACGCTGCCTCCGAGCTAAAATATGGTTATTACCAGACACTGCCTCCGAGCCAAAATATGGTTGTCACAGTCGCTGCCTCCGAGCCAAAATGTGGTTGTCACAGTCGCTGCCTCCGAGCCAAAATATGGTTGTTACCAGACGCTGCCTCCGAGCCAAAATATGGTTGTCACCAGACGCTGCCTCCGAGCCAAAATATGGTTGTTACCAGACGCTGCATCCGAGCCAAAATATGGTTGTCACCAGACGCTGCCTCCGAGCCAAAATATGGTTGTCACCAGACGCTGCCTCCGAGCCAAAATATGGTTGTCACCAGACGCTGCCTCCGAGCCAAAATATGGTTGTCACCAGACGCTGCCTCCGAGCCAAAATATGGTTGTCACCAGACACAGCCTCCGAGCCAAAATATGGTTGTCACAGTCGCTGCCTCCGAGCCAAAATGTGGTTGTCACAGTCGCTGCCTCCGAGCCAAAATATGGTTGTCACCAGACGCTGCCTCCGAGCCAAAATATGGTTGTCACCAGACTCTGCCTACGAGCCAAAATATGGTTGTCACCAGACACTGCCTCCGAGCCAAAGCATGGTTGTCACAGACGCTGCCTCCGAGCCAAAATGTGGTTGTCGCAGTCGCTGCCTACGAGTTGATAGGTTTTCCTCCAACACTATCTACCTCGGAATAAGGTTTTCAATCACCAGTGTTACAGCAGAAGATGAGATTTTATCGAAGCTATTAGGCAGCAACCTTGAAAAATTCGCAGCCTCAGGATCGCGGTCGAGTTCTAAACTGAAATACTGATATCTACGATCAATTGACCATGAGTCACACTTTCAAAAACTAATCAGCTGGTTCGGATGATAAGGAAAGTTTTTCAATTATTTAGGTCGCGAAGTGAGACGGTGCAAGAAAATAATGAGAATCGCGGAGCGTGAGAAAATGATCGGAATTTCATAGCAATTCGAGAGGAGCGATTTTCTGTGCTTTTGTAGCAGCTTACACGGAGCGATAAGCGAGCCTGGACTAGAGTGCACCATCTCCCCGAGCGAGAGAGCAGCACCAAGCGCCATATGGCGGGTCAGATGACAAGGGCTGTTTGCGGCGGGGCTGAAATAGCGGTCAGAGCGTGAGGCGGTCCCTTCACGCCACCTCAGTTCTTGTTTTCATTCTTGGAGGTATCTGAATAGGCGAAGCGCTCCTGCTCATGCTCCTCTCACCTCCATGTGTGGGTAGGATACCGAAATTTTGATGGATAGTGCGAAATTACTCATGCTCATTGGCGAATGGCTTGTTGAATGGTTGCGATTTATATCAAACTTTCAAGCTAAATGACGAAAACCAGGAACTAGGAACTTGTGGAGCAAATGGAAAAAATTTATGGCCAATGAAAAAACTTTATGGAGAAAATTTCAACCACAATAAGTGCAGCCAGCATAAAGCACAAGTCTGCTAATAGAGAATAAGCATTAACGTTCAAACCGTTGAAAAACACTGCCGGACTGAACCACATAGGGGAAAAAATGTAAAGTTTACTGAACTCCAAAGTCTCAACAAAGAAAACACGGTTGTGCAAACCCGCTTTTTAACCGACTACTGTCGAAACTACTTAGTATCTAAAACTTACTTTAATTAGACAGAGTAAATGATATCAAATACAAAGAAAATTTCTCGCAAAGAATTAGAATTTGCGGATAGCCAGCGTTGTACAGCAAGCAGGTGAGAGTGGCAGCGCGAGTGAACGTGGTGCGGCACGTGACGCAGTTCTGAAGCGCGAGCTGGTTGCTATCAACACGTCGTCTTCGCGTCTCGAGTCGTCGCAAACAGAGGTCCATTTCCTCGTCTTGCGACCGAAGTTTGTCTCTCTTGGGCAATTCCGAGTCCCGCCCCCCACTACGGCACGACTCGTAACGCACCGAGAGTCACAGCAAAAATAGGTTGAAGGCTCAAAGCTTAGAGGGTGGAAGTGATCGCATGGAAACTTTTCATTACTCATCATGCCTTTGAGGAATGGTAAATGAACGGAACATGGAGTAATTTTTTCAGGTGCAATCATACGATGATTAATTTTAAATGAGTGTTCCGTGAAGTGAACCATAGTAATAAACAGGCTTGTTTATATACTATGGATTTCTGAATCCATATCCAACATCGTTCCCCTGATGACGGCTAGAGCTAATCTAGCCGAAAGCTTGGGTCAAAAAATTAAATTTGTCTTTGCTGATCCCAAAATTTTGAAAAAATGGATACTATGGATTATTTTAATCCCTTGAAAAACCTATCGTACGATTGGTGGGGTTAAAACATCCTCCCCATCACCTACTGGCGCTCTTCAAGTCACTCCAAAAAATGAGTTTGGAGTGAGAGAACTTCAAGTTGCCGGAAATACGTAGATGGATGAGAAGTCAAAATTTTCAAGATATGAACTTAGAACATAGAAATTAAATCCGGAAAAAAAGTCATTCTACTGCTGTTCAGAGTATTCCGACGTAAATTTATTTTCCTTTTTTCGTAATTTCAGGTATCACCTAGACTAGTGCGTCCCACAAAATTCAGCAGACTTTCTAAAAAGTATGACTGAATCATTTCCAAGTGGCTTTCATCGAGCAACAAAAGCCTTCTTATTCTGATCGTGACTTACCACCGAAACATTAGCCCCAAACAGGCCGGAAGTGGTCTGGGAAAAAATGGGTAATTTCGAGTTAGAAAGAGCTTCATCCACTTTTCATAACTTACAACTTTCTCACCTTCGAGCCCGTAGAACAATTCGACGTTTATCCTTGAGTATGGAGTCAAAATCTTAATTTACCACTGTTGTTTATTTCGAGCTGAGGAAATGTCCAGTATGAAAATTTTTCTATCCGTTTCAAATTTTTTCTTTTTTCCATTCAAGAAGACTTTGTGGGTGAAATGTTAAAACCGCATGACACGTTGTTTCCTTTTATTTAGAGCGTGGTTTAAGCCTTCTTCCAGCAAGATACATCTTCGCAATTAACAGACAAGCTGGACTCTTGAAGCTCTCCCTTCAGCTAGCCACTCTTTTGAGGCGAGCTAAGGAGTGTGAGCCACTCTCTCACGCAGTGCTGGAGACTTAAGAGGCCGTCTTTAAGTTTGCTAACCTAAATGTTTACCAGGCAGGAAGCGGGCGCTGCCTGTCCCCACGCGATGTTGGGAATTGCCGTATCTTTGCTACGAGCTCACCGTCACCAACACTCCAGCAAACGTACATTTTAATCGAACCTCTTTGAGCATATACAATCAAGTCTTAGAGATACGCACAGTTAGCTCTCAATACGTTGGAAAAAGAGAAAAATATTTATCAAATAAACTACTACGAAGAAAATTCTTATCGGTTATTTTTTGAATGAATCAAAAGTTATCTATTAGTTTGTCAGTTACATCGCTTTACTTTCTACTAGCTTTTAGTGCGGGCACATTGTACTGAGGTAAACTGTAAAACACATTGTGTCCTTCGGTCATCCTTATGAAAATTATGGAAGTTCCACATTGACAAGACTGAAGCTGGACGACAGCGATGCTGATCAAATCTAAAAAAAACTTTCTTTTACTATAAGTTAATAATCTGTCATAATAAAATTCCCTCAACGAGCCCAATGATTAAATTGTCGAATATAACGTTTAAATGTAGCACGGACATAAATAAGGTATTGGAACGGTGCACCAATGATGAAACACGCTGCAGGGACCACACAGTTACTCGAACAAGAATTTCATGTCTTTTATACCAGCTCGAAGGAAAACCGCATGCACAAACGGAAAGAAAAGGATTTTCACTTCCAAAAAAACCATAGAAGAGCTGATGCGACGACGGATCACTTTCTAATGACAATACAACAGCATTGAAATCACCTCATGAGAAAAGAGACATACGGCGAGCTTTCTTTCGTTGTTCTTGTGATAGGCAGCAGAGGTGGCACACGTTAAAACGTTGTGAATCTGAGAAAATTTACTGCATGCAAAATGAGAGCCCTGGCAAATTCGCCAGAGTGTAACTTATTACCTAATGTGATAGACGATAATGGAGTGATCGTCGTTTTTTTTTTTTTTGTTACAATATCAACGTTCGCAAAATATTGGCGAGCGAATCATTTCATCAAACATACACCACTTTGATGCCAACAAGCTTATATGCTTTGTACTCTCACGTTCTAGCAAGACTTGTTCAAAAATTCTATTAATAACTAATAAATTAAGTTAAAGTAACAAGTTCTAGTAACAAATATATGAGTATATTTAATACAAGCTCAAACTAAATGTCACACGCATACTACGTCCTTCAAAGAGGCAAAAATTTGCGAGCGTACTATAGATGCGCTCGCCTTATGAAGTAAACCCTGAGTAAACCTTGAACTTAAGTTAGTCGCGATTTGAGCGTACTGGAGGAGGGAGCGGCAAAGCAATTGTTACGGAATCATTCTGGTTTATTTGGTGTAAAAAATAAACACTTACGTAACAGTTACTGTTAACCAAATTATATAAAATAAAAGAACTCACAATTCAGGTTTTATTAAGCAATCAGCATTATTGAGGGCGTTGAGACTATTTCGTCAACTCCAATCTTGGACTTTGGGTACTTTTTACTTATTTATTGATCATTTGAAAACTAACTTGTGCTTACTATTTTGCCCTGGCATTGTAATCCCGTAAAAACGACTAAAAACATCATGTTTGAGGAATTTTAGTTTTTTATACTACAATAATTTCAAGGTAGAGCTTAAACACAGTTGAAAATCGGCGCAGTGTCTCCAAATAATGCTTGTCTGTAATCGGCGCACTTGAAACCACTTGAAGGTTGATTTAGAGCAACATATAGCCTCATTATATCTGGTTGCAGTGAAGATCGATTGCAGCCTCTAGCTATTCAGTGTCGTGAACACTAAACACGCTCTACAGTAAAACATACTGCCGACAGATACCATAGCTCAATAGTAATCACTACCGTATATCCTCCTACTGTTGTTCGTTTGAAGCCAGTGAAGTCAACTTATGAAATTAATGCAGTGACACGCGCAGCCCCGGTCCAAGAAAACAGGTGTAAAAGCGGACAAGACGTTCGTATCGCTGCATTATTGTTACTGCGTCGATTATTATAACTGTGTCGATTTTTCTCAGACAGTATACAAACGAAGAAATAATTAACATAGCGCAGGTGTTGCAAAGCAATATTTAAACGTTTTCCATTTTTGAGTTCTATTAGCTTTCACGAGTAGTTCTCCCGGATCTTCCCATCAGAGCTGGTCTTGATGATTTAAATTTGGTTCAGGTAACGCGGGCAGATTGTGCATGAAACACTTACAGAGCCTAGACGCAGATGGAGGACACACTGATAGCCTTCATTGTTCCGCTGATGATCGCTCGTATCCGCTACTGGCAGATTTACTGAGGCAAACAGTGATTCCAATGAAGCAGGAGTCATCTCGTCGTGTCTCGGGCACGATCAAATAATTTAAACCATGTTCACGGCCTTGCGAGTAACACTGGTGGATATAATCAATGTTGAGACGTATCTTAGATTAGGGTATCCTAACCTGAGGTGCTCGCACCCACTGAATATTACAGTACATTATTACGCAGGACGATATTACAAGTGGTGTGAGAAAAGGTCAGGTAAAAAAAGTATAATAGCTATATATTATCATTTTTATTTCAGGGGGTGCAAGGTTCAAATAAAATTTCTTTAAGGGTGCAGAGCGAAAAAAAGGTTGGGATCCACTGTCTTAGGTCATATTCCAATTAACATTTTTTCTTAAACGAGACAGGTTTCTCGCAAGAATCCTCAGAGCGTGGTTCTCAGAGTCGTCAAACAGGAAAAAGTGACAGCTTTGACACAGTGGCCAATTGTGCGTCCAGCGCTACCACGGCACGCAGCACGAACCTCTCAGGCTGTAGGTCCTATATTCCACGCAGCCCAATCTAGGCACAAAAAACTCTTGCCGATATCCTTCATTGCGTAAGTAAATTTCGTTAAATCCTCAGCATTATTCATTACTTGCTTGCCACTTCCTCAACGACTTTAAGATAGCAGCTGTAAAAACAATGGGAAAGATGTTATGATTTTCCAAGGAGTAGATAACTATCCGAATGAGGAAAAGATGCAGCGACTCCTGTCAGTATTTAGCCACCAGAAACGGGAAATCATCGTCAGACATAGTATCAATACAATACACTCTAAGACTGATGTAATCAATTACAAAATGTTACAATAACAATTTTCATCGATGTTTTTATGAGAGAGCTATGGAATGTTTCAACGAATGCAACACACAGCGACCACACTACGTTCAACCGTACATGCAAATCCTTGGTGGCGGAATAAGCCAATGAACTGAAGAAACTTCACACTTCCCTCCAGTAAGCTTTAACGCCTATTTTATCATCACTTACTGATTACAGAACTCATTTCACATGATTTATATAAAAAATGTAAAAAATGGGAATAGTTCATCAGCTTCAAGCAGTACCTATGGTGTGGGTCTTATTTATCTATTCGCAGCAAAAACGCTGGTTCATAACACAGCACTAAAGTCAATGCAGCTGTTACGAAACTTTGACTCACGGCCATACTTAGTCGCTAATACTTGCAACAATGTTTATAATTTACGGGACAATCTACGTAGACCTAAGCTCATAATTTAGCGACAATGATCAAACTCCGACTCCTCTTGGGAACTGAAGAGTCTGCAACTTCCATGGTTTACATGTAGATTTAAAAACCGTACTTCGGTTATAAGGCCCCTTATAAATAAATAAGCCCAAGCATTTATCGTAGCTGCCAAAAAATATCACCTTTAACTCAGTGTTAACATTGCAGCAAAGTTACACAGTTGTGTATGTATCAACACCTACATTATAACAAACCGATTTTCTCATTACTCTTGTCGTCTATGTAGATAAGAAGTATATAGACCCTTCCTCTGAAAACGATCCTAAGGCCAACGTAGCACGGATACGAGAGGCTAACTTCAGCTCTCTGTTACCTCCGAGGCAACACGCTAGAATCATTGACACTTCAGCCATCAAGGATAAATCCAGCGTTAGGCAGGCTTGTGAGGAGGTGACAAGCGAAGTATATCTTTCGGTTGCCTCGTGACTGCACATTAGAGTCACAGACAGATTTGGAGCAACTTCCCAGGGCTCCGTAAGGCGAGTAAACACATGCAACGCCGCGGCCTACATCACATACTTCAGAGTATAGCACGGATGCTTGCTGCTCTCACTCCTGAGTATAGGCTTCCGCGTCTACTTTCCCGCCGTGTGCACCACTGCCGACAATTTGAACACCTCACTTGTTCACCTTGCGTCCAAAATAGAGAGTATCAACTACCACAAGCTCTTCATAAATAAAACTTGACGGTCTATAAATTATCCCAACCATGCACCCCAAGCTCACTCGCGTAACAAATAGAATATTTACAAGAGTGAAACTTCTAACAGCAAGAATTGAATTGATTCATGGGAACGTGCTGAACTCACGCGCATCGCAGTATCAAAGTTTATATAATATGCTCAGCGTTACCAGTAAGTGGCGAATCCAATAGTTTCCTATTACTCCACAATGCTTCGAAAATATATTCGCCATCGATATTTCACGGTGATCCACGTTTATTTTGTAATAGTCGTGCACAACAATAACATAAAATCTGAGAATGGGATGAAATTAGGCAGCATCGACTGTGTCTGCACGTGTCGTGTCAGAAGAGTAACTTGCGTAGGGAAGAAAGCGGGAATAATTCCAGTAATGATGAGCCCATCTCCGACTCTTTCAAGTCCAAAGTTAGTTATTTTTGAGTTTCTCCGGTGTATTTTTATTTAATGTATTAAGATCTCTTCATAATGAATGATCCCTAGCGCTGGTGCCAAACATTGGAACAGTATTTACCGCGTCCAAACTTTTGCTGAAATATTCGCAGCTGATTTGATATTTATAGCAGCAGTGATGTTAATTTAGGCAAATGCACAAAGAAAATACAGTTGTTATTTTGATATCAGCTTTTATGCGCTGTCCAAATACGGGAGACAAAAAAACATCATCTCCATGAGCTCACATGAATATACGTATTTTTCACACAGTTTTTGCTCAATAATAAGCTGGTGAAAACTTATGAGGAGGGGCTCAGGTACACGATACTCAAACTGCTCGAGTCAACGCAACTTCCATTGACAGGCTGGCCACATCACTCGAATTACATAAACGAGAAATGTAAGGGATAAAAATGCAATGACTTCATTCAGCGCTGAGTAGTTTCCCAGCCAATACTGATAATTGTTTGAGTATCCAAGTCTCCAGCGAAAAGCAGCACCACATCCTGCTATTCAGCATGTGTCAGAGGCTTTAGGTTATTTCGGTACGAGGCACTTCTTTTGCTTTGAATTTTGTTAGAGGGGTATATTCACTGGAAACTTCTCTGAGGTGTTCCAAGAGGAAAAATTGTTAAACTACCTAGAAGCCAAAACGAGTAACACCACAAAGAATATATACATCAATTCATTCCAAAATTTGACATTTAGGGTCATTAGTAGCTAATTTACAAACTCCCGCATAACAATGGGGGGTAGGAGTGCACATAGAGGTACCGGTTAATGCGTTGAGAATTAATACACACGCTACGTATTAATAGTATGATAAATGAGCTAAAACAGGTAAAAATTTGGTGAGCAAATCATTTCCATAAGCACTTTAAACAAATAGCCGTTGCGCTTTGTAATTTGGATTGTGTTATATTGCACTAGAACAGTTATGTTCGCTCCATCACTTGAGGGGAAACGCGAGTCAAGACAGACCGCCACAGAGCGCCGCACCTCCCGCCGCCAACTCTACGTGTACACTGAGGCGGCAACCCTCAGCTGTCAGCGGTGAATAATATGGGCAGGTAACAGGTGTTCTAATGAGTCGTCAGCAAATAAACGTTCAAGCATGAACCAAGAATACATTCCGTCATATACCTTGAAGAAAATTTAGACAATGGAGTTTGCAAAAATAACGTCTTCCTCAGAAAAATGAGGAGACTAAGAAATAATGGAATCATTACCGATGATACTTTGGCCCTCATGGCTAGCAAGTCTTTTAATATTACGAGTCAAGAGGTTTACTTACGACCTTGCTTGTTTGTGATAATTTTTTCTCCATTAAACGTAATACTCTATCACTCAGATTGTATTTTTTACCCATCGCAAGCCATCAAGTCGATTTTGATCTAACTAATTTCAGGCTAATAATTGTTATTTAAACAAACTAAATATCGCAAACATATTTTTAATATTTAATTCATTTATTTTTACATTTACATTGAAATAGTCTTGCAATTTTAGAGAATTACTGAAAAAAATGCGCTACTGATTTAAAATTAATTAAATTACTTGAATGGCAGCTTCAGGTTGAAAATGTCAGCAACCGAAAACATCAATCAATACTTTATTTTTTAAATTGATTTAAAATTATTTTCCATTCAGTCAGTAATTTTGAAACAAACCTTGCGCACTGCACAAGCTCTGCGGATGCTCTACACTGACGTCACTCGGCGAAAAGTCCGCTGTAATTGCTCAAGATTTCGGTGAGCGGTGATAGCAGGAAGCGGCGTCTACCCACATTACCCAGAAATATTCGCTGTCATATGTCATCACAGAAAGGTAAATAAATGGACAATTTGGTGTTGGCAAATGCTTAGAAGCTTCAGAAGTTTCACATCCCGTCCCATAGCATTAGCAGTTTGCTCGTTCATTTTGTTAGCATATCTTTTTCAGCGGATTTCATGGGCTCGGCTAAAGCACAAAAGTACATTCAAGTGAATAAACAATTTCAAACGATAGGGATGAATTATTTCTAACTAGATTATTAAAGGATATTGTAAAAAAAGTTTGCTCTAGGCTCCTTCAGAAATCATTTAAAATATATGTTATTAATAACGGACCTCAAAACATTTTCCATGCGTGAAATCAGCACTTTTTGGGGATTTGGCTTCGTAACAACTGCGGCAACCCCATTAACTTTCATCCATTACCGGAGTGTATTCGCACTTCCCCACAGGAAGACTCACTCGTCTTACCACGTGATCAACAGGCATGACTTCTGCACCTCAAATTTCTTAATGAAGAAGACGAAGTGAAACGAACGAGCTTGCGCGCTGAACTTCACTGGGGTCGTCCAGAATTGGAAGTCATTTTTCAGCACGATATCTTATTCAGTCTTCGTACAAAAACTCATATTGATATTTTACCACCAAAAAAGTACATCCTTAAAGGAAGAAAACCATTTACCACTGTTACACATGCATTCAGAAAGACCGCGATTTTCGCCAGTCAAGCACATAGCTCTTGCTCAGTTTTCAGGAAGGAGGACTCGCAAGTCTCTCACAGCTAAAATCCTCTAACAACATTGGAAGCCTCGAACTTACGCGTACAGGCGCTCTTGAACTGTTCGATTAGCTTAATAATGAAGTCGAGCTCAATTTGCTGGCCAACTATTCGAGGTGTCTGAGTACTAGACCAACTGGTTGCCAACGTGTTCACGATTTTGTTAAATAAAAAAATTTCAAATTACACTACCATGTTCATGCATTTAACAAAACAATGAGACATATTGCCAGTCAAGCACAATTCTTTTACTCATGTGTCTAAGAACATGAAACACGCTCTCCGCGAAAGAGAATCGAGTTAGTCAGCCAAACTTGAAAGGTTTATAGCCCCACTGCTACGGGAAGCCTAATGATGATCGATAAAGCTGCACTAAAACACTCGGCACTTCCAAAACTCCCATTAGCTTAAAACATGAGATCAGGTTTTGCAGAGCTCTGAGATATCCCGCTGCTAGCCCTAAACTCATGGGTAGACAGAGTTCTAAGGTTTGTTTGTATGGCACAGAAGAAATGCGAGCAATGAAGCAAAGGCATGCTCCACATTATATGCCTAAATTTGTCAATTTATTGTGCTTAGAGTTTATTTAAAGTCAGGTGGTAGATTTACGCAACTGCGTGATGTCAAATGCTTAACTCCCCAGAAGAAGGAAGAAAAATCCATTTAAACAGAATTTTGTTCATGGTACTTGACAAACCTGTTTTTTATCAGATATTAAGCTACTACCGCAATTTTTCTGATATGATAAACATCAAGTGAAAGTAATGGCAAACGTAATTCTTGAGTAAAGTTTGTTATGCCGACTGAAACTCTAGAACTTAGTTAAAGATATTGTGAGTAAAATTTCCCACAAGTAAAGGCGATTAAATATTTCAAGACATATATTTCAGTATGAATGTTTTAACAAGAAAATATTTTCCTAAAATTTCGGCTTAGTTACGCATATAAACAGCTTTCATGACGCAAATGACTAACACAAGATTGTAAAGTATTCAAGTGTACAGCAGATCCTCGAGTTATGCGCTATCATCTTATTCAAACCTCAACCTACACGAATAAAAATTAACCCACCGTACTCATTTATAACGATGCTATGTTCAATTCATGAGTGATGGAGGATTATCTGGAGGTAATTTTTATCCTAATAAGTTGACGTTTGCATAAAATCATTGCCATGAATCGACCATAAAACACATGCCTCAGCTTTACCACAAAAAAAAAACATGATTGCGTAGCATTTAATCAGAGCGTACCTTTGAGATGGGCACGCATGAGTGCAATGGCGTGCTCAAACAAGCATTGTCAGGTTTTTAGAAAAAGCTGTACTATCGAGAGGACCAACAAAAACACAATATACTCACCGACTACGACATCTCCACACATAGAGCTCCCGTTACTCACCTGAAAAACAAAACAATACAATTTAGTATCAAATCTTGGCATAAACACATACCACGTATTGACCCAAGCCAGCTCACAAATCTTGGTTTTATAAGAGTGTGACTAAATAAACAAGGTTGCCTAACTATCCGCCAGCATTTATTGCGGAAGCATATTTCTTATTACGAAGTTTTTGTGTTTCCATTTCTGTATAAAAACTGAAACAGTGTAGGTTAGATCACATAACTTAATGCATCCTTCTCGATGACGTTTTTTAAATTTATTTAGTATGACATATACTAGCCACTGGGCTCCTGCACAATACGAAGCGACTCCTGTCAATGAATTTCTCCTGCAAAATGCAATTCTTTTCCTAAAATTCTGATAATCAAAAGCGATTGCATGATTTGAATGAAAAAAATTACTTATAGTACTTTCTGCACTGATTCAAAATTAAAACCCCTACATGAAACTTCCTCTCACGCAAACTGAGTATTTTCCGAGGCCTCAATAAGTCTAAAGTGCATCAGATCTAATCCTCATCAATTTAGGTTTTGAAAATTTTGCTTTCTTTTCAATATATATAAAGAAACAGAAGACACTACTCGATGTCTTGTACAGGTGTTTTCTGTCCTCCCTTCCTGTACAGTGGTCGAGAAATACCCGCATCAATTTGACGTAAACAAATCCTATGCACATTGACTTATACCTTTAATGGAAACTGAAGGTCACAGTGCATCTGACAACCATTTTTTCCAAATCTTGCTAAATTTCATTGCTCTATTGGGTTTTCTGCGTCATGAGACATTTAGTTCAAAATACGTATACATAAATATATGTCTCTATAATACTGAAGTTACTCTCAAAATTCGTTTTCTCCTTCTCTTTCAACATTTTCTCTTTCTATTCGCAGATTAAGACGGTAGACTATAACGAAACAGACGTATTTCGTGCTTCAAATGATTTCGGATTCTGTACGACATACTTCCAATTTTTTAGTCATATAGCCTAACCAAAAAAATATGCATCGAGAGATATGGTGGCTGCGTATTAGTATTGCATTTCATGATTTTCTTCTTCAAGAGTTTACTGATAGACATAGATGTCCTCCATTAATATTTATCATTATTTCAAATACTGTAGCAGATTTTTCTTCAACTTTGAGTGAGCATGTCTTCGACCGTTTATTTAATGCATTATCGGTGTAAAATAGTACTTTGTTAACATTCCCAACAATCAATGAAATACTACGAATTCGGTACAAAATACTTGATGTGTTGTTGAACAGACACTAGCCATTGAAAACATATAGAAACTTTATAATGAACAAACCTGGTCTTTCATTAGAGAAATGAAGTAAAAAATACACAGTCACACATATTGGTTTCTGAATGATTGGTCAAACCAAACGATTTCCTTTGAAGTGAGTTTACCTCCAATCTGTGGAAGATTTTTTCAGATGTGTATTTGAAGAAATTTTATCTCAGTTTCCAATTGGATGGTTCACATCTTGTTGAACATAATACTCTGAAACCAATTGGATTGCTGCATGCTAGCGTAACAGTTGAGCTGAAAATATTGAGACGCAGCACTTGAAAGCAGACTACAACCCAAAAATATCGTAGCGTTATTTTTACCAATTGAAACAAAATGTATTGTAAATCAGCAAAATTGATGTTTTTAGTGATTAGGTATTAGCAAGAGATAAATACCATCAACACTGGCAACGCAAAATTAAACATAGCAAATGATCAATACACTGGTTATAATCAATACTGTCCGATCATCCCTCGAACGGTTATGCGGAAACTACGCAAAGCCTTGGGATACGGCACGCATAATTACACTAGAAAAACGTCAAGCACACTGTGCCGTAGATTACTCAACAACGAGCAAATATCCACAACAACATATAGTACATTTAGGCCTGGGAACTACCGCGAGTCGCATGAAAAGTATCAACGAAAAATTATTTCACGCTCATATATACTCAATTTGAAAAAAACGTTTAACAAATCATGTCGCCCGCTCAATTCAATTTACAAGGTGAAAAAAAGGCAGCAAGGAACATTGCTATTACAGTTTAAGAAAACGGAATGCATTGCAAAGTAAATACTGGATCAATTTCCTCAATATCACCTTTATAAGCAGATATGAAGCTACTGCTCTGTGTAGTTACCGATCTAACTCGAGAACGGAACACCATTGATCGTATCCAAAACAATAATTCATTCTTTTTCACATCTTCTAAAGTTTTCACTATTCTGGACTGCATGGGCTACTTGAAAAAAAAGAATGAATTATAATCGTTCTCCTCAACAACGTTTCAAATCCCAACAGGATAACATCTCCGTTTCTCACACATTAAATTACGCACTCTTTCTCCTTAATAATTTTCTTATATTGTTCAAAAACTTCCCTAGTAAGTTCAGTTCTTAAATTTTTGCTATAAAAGCAGCGCTCATAGTTAAACACCTGTTTGTGTTTTTCACACTTCAATTTTTTTTTTAAATATAGACAAAAAGTATATATTGTTCGAGCAAAAAATTATTTTACTACTATAAATAAAGAGGCTAGATAGCTTGGAAGAGTGTGATTATCACCTTTCCTGAATTGATGACGAGGGTGAAAATTACGCCACGCTTCGAAATGCGGGACTTGGGAACTTTGTCCTTTAAGCAAGTGTTGTAAAGGGACCGAGACAACAGGAAGGCGAGCTAATTGGCAACCGTAAAATCTTGCGTAAGTAATGATAGTGTTGAAATTAATGTCTAATTTTCCATAATTTAAACAATTTAAAAATTTAGACAATTTATTTACCACAAGTGATACAGAGGTAGAATGTTTCTTAAGTCTAATACAATGGTCAAATTTGAGCATAGCTACCTGTGGGCCCGAATAAGTTCAGCGACTTCTAGGGCATCCTACCATCACGTTATTCTAAGGTGTACAGTAATGTTTAACCTAATTCACTTAACCTAGTTTCGCATTAAACTGATCAACAAGATAATGAACTCGATATTGATGTTTTATTTTACAATATAGGTCATATGGACTCTATTTAACAGTATATTCGATAACGATTTAAGAGCAGACTAAAAATCGGCGATATTACTCATGGCAAATTACATTATTAGGACCAGACTTGTAGGAGGCAGGATTTGACTTGGTGATCTTACACGACTAGTGTTCTGATAAGAAGCGAGTCTCAAGATTTCTTTTCCATACCTTGTAAGAATTACTTTCACGGATCTCCGCAGGTATTGAGTTCCAAGTTTTATATTGTTCCAACGAATAGGATCCTGTGTTGTGACCGGGTCTTTGAATAATAAGGAAGCATGAATTTACTTCTATTTCTCGTTAAATGGTCGTGATGACCAGTTTGCGCAGTTAATAATTATTTTAGGCTATTGTCGCCATCATTAGTTAATATTTTGTGATGAAATTGTAGATGGAGATTTTGTAGAGATCCGAGAGTTTAAGTATTTGTAAATTCTTGAATGAATCATTTGTGTGAGCATTATATTCTAGGTTCTTTGCCGCTCTGATTGCTATTTTTGCAGAATAAAAATTATATTGGTTTTATTTTTATCAATAAACAATTTAAACAATTAGGTGTACAGTGATACTCAAGCGTAGAATACCGAGTCACCATACAGAAAATGAGTGTTCTTCACGAAGTTACGCAAAAGAAATGCAGTCGTTGAGTGCACAATTATTGAGTGAGGAAAATTCAGAATTCAGCGCGTTTTTTTTTTTTGATGGTCGCGGCTCAGCCAGCCTTTATAGAGTGTGAGTGGAGTTCAAATTTCAGTACAACGTGGTGATCTAAATGTCATTTCCAATTTCCATATTGTGCCCATGGAAATGCTGTGCCCATGTTTTGTGTCAATAGATTGTTCTGGGATCTCGTATCAATTGTTTAGTTATGCTATTTTGCGCACTTAGTCATAATAATGTCCCTATTAACTCAACTTGTTTACTCTAAATGAAATAATAGAGTTTTTCAGTGTTTATTATCCCCAGTAGATCAAGCAAATGCAAGGTAGGATGCTCTCTCAATCTCTTATTTCTCTCTTTCTGTCTATCTTTCCTCTCTAGTTTTCTACCATTTTCTCTCTCTCAATCGAGGGTTTAAAACCCCTCTTTGACTCCAGGCTCCCCTGACGATCATGTAGGAAGGCCCAGGGCGCCGTGACATCAGCACGCTCGACGTCTTCGACATCATACACAGGAGCTGTACATAGGTGCTTAACTGGCAAAATATAAGTGACGAATTGTAAATAGAACGTGGGGGTTTGTAAAGCCCAATCGAGATTACTGGATATAAGTATCAGGTATGGAGTTCCGTAAATGTTTGTGCTGAGGCTTCCCTAGTTTTGAGCATTCATTAAGTATATAAGTATACATATTCTATTTCTCAAATTGATATTTTTGCCGTTGATAGTAGTCTTTTCTTCATTGCTCCTGACAACAACTAACTATCTTACAATGGAAATTGAATAAACAGCACTGTGCACGATGTTTTAATGTTACTCGGAGCAAATAGAAAATGCATCAATGTCGATAAAACGAATATGATGCATTAGGTACTTTTATAAACGGCGTACATCTTGGCACCTGAAAATGAGTAGCGGCTAGATTTATGAAACTAAATCGTTCAAATTTACAGCACTCTCATCAATGAAATTAGACTTTGAAAGAGCGCCTCTCGAATCATTCAAAAAACACCACTACTTCTACGCTACGAAATTAAATAATTAGAACAGTCAGAAATTAAGGTACAATGCTCAAGCATTCATAGAAACCCGTGAAAATATTTTGGTTTCCTGATCATCAATACATTAATGTTAAAAGTGCGTGTTAAAAATTACATGCATGTCAAAATTACGTAAATGATGACGTTTAAAATCTTAATTACGGCAGAGTTTACTCAAATTAGCCGACAAGCTCATTTGTCTAGAAATAGAGATAAATTCATTATTCCTTACTATTTCAAAATCTGATCTTTATTTCCCTTGCACTTTAATTAAATTCAAGCTTCAAACTCGATACCTTCTCATATTCTCGAGGAAATCTGCATGGGACTACATATTAATAAAAATCGTTAATCTTATTTCTTATTTATGAATCAGAAAAGAAAGCTGGTAAGATTCCTCTTTTTTAGATTATTTAACATTCCTCTTCTCTTACCTAGATTATTTAAAATGATGGATCAACTATTTTGCAGTGAAATAAATTTTAATTTTATCATAGAATATCCTGTTTTTGTTTGAATCATTTGCATATAAAAAAAAAATTTTTTCATCCTCTCGCATCAATAATACGTTTTAACAGTCCAGCGTAGGTTTATGATGGGTGGCATAGGTTAAAGTAATGGAATTGTACACCATAAAATGTATTCATTAGATGCCGCGGACGTTACTGTACGTATTCTGCCCACGAATTTTTGTATTCTGCATTGTAGCAGTCCACGTAATGATTTTTCCGTTGTATTACTTGTAGAAAATGAATTGAGAAACTACTAATTAGTGAAGTGTCGTAACTCATTTTCTAATCCCGATTCCGATGTTTAAAGCTTACATCATTATACTTGCCAATCATGCAGAAAACGCATGGAATCATTCAGCTATCCCACACAAAGTAGTCTAATGGTCAAACGAATACGGGAATTTTCTTGCGTTAAAAACATATGCTAAAATGTTTTTTTAGATGTTATCAGCTAAAAAACACGTCCTCGGTAGAGTTCAACTGGTGCATCATCATTACGTTAAGCAAGAACAGTGTTCAGAATGAATTAAGTTATTATTAAGTTCCAAGTTTCATGTTAGCAAATTTGTTATTGATTGGATAAGCTGTCCTGTTTTGCACACTAAAATTCGCAATCACGCGTAATATTTGAGATATCATGATAAAAAGTAAAAAAAACAGGCAGGACAGTCACTAGCTTTATCAGGCAGGACAGTCACAAATTGAAATTTCAAAATTCCAAAAACGAGGCCCAATTTCGTCTACCGTGCAGTACAGCAAAATTAGGCGACTGGAAGTGATAAAGATCGCCAATTAGTACCCGTCCAAGAACAGTAATGACGCAGAAAAAAATCAAGAAATACTCGTAGATAGCATCAAGGATTGCAAGAAATCCTTGAAAGTCCAAAATTACAAACAAATAGTATTAAGAATTGCAAGAAATCCTCGGTTGTCCGTGAGGATAAGGCTACGGTTACAGTGGATCCGAATTCGGACGAAAAATTCTTCGGACGAATTCGTCCGAACAATCAAAATAATGGAATACATAGGAAGTGGTTACACTGGCAGCATCTTTTCGGACGAGTTCGGACGAATTCGGACGAACAATTTGGCGTTTCAAAAAATTTTGTTTTTTCGTCCGAAGAGTCACGAACTACGCCTGATCCACTAACTTCTCCAGTTACGCACAGCAAAGTGTACTACATATTCGTTACACTTTTATTAATAATGATTGGTTACCTTTCCTCCTAGTCATATTTGCTTAAATATTTGTCATCGCTTTTATTATTCCTTTAATTTTGTTTTATGCAGCTATGACTAATAAATAAGGATTTTCTCATTGAATTTGGAGTTTAAGCAGTACGTTTGTTATTAGCATTAAATATAGAATTTATTTTCTTTTTTATTTCACTTTGCTAATTTATCTTGTTATTTAATTCTAAAATATTACCTTAGTGTTAGAGCAAGTCCTTCACACGGAGAAATTCAGGTACGGAAATTCAAGAATGCAAAAAAATATTTGTGGTGATATTCTATGATACTCATAGAACTTATCGGTTGACTTAGAAGTTCTGAAAACAGTTTTTGGTGCTCGCCGTCCGTGTTTCTTGTAGTGAAAAATGAATTCACATTTTCAGTTCTTCCAAACAGTGAGATTTTTAACAGAGGACTTTCCAAGAGGTACAGATCATCCATGCTATCACTCACTTGACTTCTCACCAAGTGACGAGATTCGTCCGAATAGACGGAGGCACTGAAACCCCACAGTTCGGACGAAAATTTCGCACGAATTCGGACGAACAACTTTTCGTCCGAATTAGGATACACGGTAACCTTAGCCTAATGGACTCAAAGTTTGTAACTATAGACTAGGGGTTCTTCCCTATGAAATTAAGATAAGTGTACAACCTCATAGAGCCATCAAAGAAAAAAAACGCTCGAGAAGTGGTGCTTTGTTACCGGCTCGCAGTTCATGGGCTCGACTCCGTTGTGTACACAGATGGGAAAATTTTCCCTTTTGAACAAGCTTTCAACCATCAAAATAACCAGAAAACATCTAAAATGTTCGCTGCACCCAAAAACCTGCCTCTGTCGTAGTCTGAGGAGTCTTGTCAACCGAGAAAACTTCTTTTCGTTTCGAAGGGACAAAAAACGACAGAGCAAAACTATAAAGAACACATCCTGGAACCAGCGGTAAAGAATTTTAGTAATGCGATGTCCTACTTCAGGAAAGCCATTCCTCCAGCTCACACCTGCAATCGGGCTCAGGGAAGCGCTCATGGACAATATTCCTGACTTCTCAACCAAGGATGAATCGCCTCCTTCAAGCCCTGATCTGAAGCCCATGGACTTTTGTGCATGAACTGTTTCGGAGTGAAATGCTTGCAAAAAACCTTATCCAACACTGAAAGTTAAAAGGTCTGTGGAACAAGAAAACAACAAATTACCAACGGATTTGTTGCTACCCACAGTGGAGGCAGTACCGAAAATGTTAACAAATTATCTGAAAGGGAAAGGTGAATTAATTGCATGGGTATTTAAAATGATTTTGATAACTATGAATTTCATCAGAGCAATTTTTATGCATTTAGTTAAACTATTCGTGCAGTTACAATAGAAAAAATTTCCCGCTATTTTTGTATCGTTCTGAAGAAACGAAAGTTTAGGCGAGTAGATAGAGCCGCTATGTAAAGAAATAAGTACTAAGCTCCGTACTCCAATACTGTTAACACACAACGTACAGAACTCTATTCACTTTTTAGGAAGTTCAAATGATTGTTGTATACCTAAGAAAAGAAGCAATAAAATAGGCTTAGTCAAAGTCGAGGTGCGGATACCAATCCCGATGGTTTTATTGCTCTTCATGCACTGGGAAGAAGACTAAAAATCACTGTCAGACTTACACAGTCTGCTACTATTAGCGGTAGATAAGTCTCTGATATGAACGTTACGAGTGCGGGAGTAATTTTTTCGTGCCCATTTCCTTCCGGTTCCTACCTGATCTTCATAACTGACGGGCTACACGTACCAAACAAATAAATCAACACAATGGTAGTGCAAACAGATATACGTTTAAAAATTTACGAACGTGAGTCGTCATTAAAAATAAGATAAAACAAAATATACTTTTACGGTTTTTTTAGCGTAAAGACTCTGCTTCTTGACGGACGAGCGACAAACAATGACAATTCAAATAATCTGTCCGCGCCATATAACAAACTAAAATGCTCTCTCAGGTGCAATATACCTCACAGATACAAAGTCAAAACGACAAAAAAAGAAAGATAACAAAAGCCAGTAGTCACGTAATAAACTAACTCAGTCTAAATCCTGAGGTATCCAAATGTATGGAAAAATAACGCAGATAAATATGCGAAGATGCTTAGGCTAAAGTCAGGGAACGCCCGTAAAAGGACATCAGTGCTGGCAAAGCAAGCAGCAATCAACTGAAGTGCTCACATTAGGAGCATCGCGGGGCGGCAGCGGCGCAATATGGCGCGGGGAGGCGAGCTGCTCACGCAATCCCCATCTCCTCGGCGGCAACTTTCATCCTCCCGACAGCTTGCAGGCGCTTGCCAGAAACTTGCCTTTTGATTTCACGGGAGATCTGCGGTCAAGAAGCCTTGCGTTACTACTGATTTTCAAACTAGAGTAAAAACTCCTGACTGCTCAGCCACGCTTCGCTTTGCAGAGCTCCTGTACAATAGGAAGAGAGAGAAACATTTACTTACTTTTCTCAAGGCTAAGCACTTCTTAGCTACGTGATTTTCACCGTAATAGAAAAGCTTCTCTTTGGCATTTATCTGTTAACGAAGTGCGTAAGCAGTTGTTAAGATAAGAGATTATGGTTGCCGAGCGGTTTTCTTAGAATTCTCCAAATTGAAAATCAAGGAATGAAGGTAGCTGGGCTCAAAGGCCGTAAACATCATTTTTCATTTCCTTACAGACATTCCGTCGCTGCAAAAATGCCTCGTGCTCGTCACCTTTAACAGCAGTAAGGTCTCGGATGCGAAATGACAGCAATGCTTCCTATGCAGGGCTAACCACAAAGGCAATACTATTCATTACGGAAAATGAAAACAAGATACACAATCCCTTAGTTTTTTATTCCATGCTCAAGTCTAAAGTCAGCAGCACTTTTTCATACAAAATGAATCATGCACTTCTCCCTTTTGAGGCAAATCTCCACACAAATTTATTGTTTCTATCGTGACTGACTGACGCAGCTGGAGAGAAATATAATGTCTGGCAGGGGTTTCAAGGAAAAAAACAGTAAGACAAATCCCAGAAGCCACAAGCTACGTGTCTCAGAATAAACGCTGAAAGTTTTCATAGACGGATGAAAAAGTATCGAAACGTTAGCAAGGGTTCTCAATTCTATTGGCAACATGTGAAAAAAAACACAGTGAAAATGAAAAAAATTAAACTCATAATTTTCCATTATAATGAAAATGAATTTTTTTTTCTTATGTGGGAAAAATATGGTGTAGCTTGTCACAACATGATCGGCTCACCTCACCGCACCTGGGCACACCGCCACGAACGCGGCAAACAAACGAAGGCCGCTGGAGGGAAGCGCAGCATCAAGCAACCGAGAAAAAACGCTCACCGGTTCAGTGGGACGATCAAGCTCGCTCAAGGGGATCGGCTAGTTTTTCCTTACGTTTTTTAGTGAGGCAGGGCGAGGGGGCTGGGGAGGAGTAACCGGAGTCCTTGCTCAGTAGGTCGCGTCCAGTGCTAAGATGAAGAGAAAATTTGTCGCTCGGCCTTCCGGGTGAGCACAAGCACATGGCAGGGAAAGCACATCTGATAGAAAATGCGAACTCCAGGCGCACTGAACAACGTTGCAAACGTAATAGGCAAGATTGAGCTTTCTAAGAGACTATTAATTATGTAGGGGAGACATATCACATTCGTGAGCAAGTTAATTAACAGCTTAAATGAGAAAATAAGGACAAGTAGTAATTGAATTGGCTCTTTCCATTCCGCAGCTGTCAAACAGGCGGCATCGTATTTCATTAATAAACTGCAATTTATTGGCATAAGCAACATATTCAAATAAATAGCGTAGAGAAACACCGCAAATAAAAATTACTGGAAATATTTTCAATCGCTAATATAGCTTCTAGAATGGCTAAAATAACTTCGATTGAGTGGTCTTTCGAAATGCTGTAATCAACAATATTAAACCGGAGAAGCCCCCATCGTTTAACAGCTTACTTCAGAAGACTGATGAATTCGGTAAACTACGTTACAAAATGAAAATGAGGAACCTTCTTGTATATGCGTGCGAAATTAAAAAACATTTCAGCAGATGAAATTAATATCGAGTAAAGATTGAACACGTCCTCTGCGAGAAAAGTACTGGGTACCATAAAAATTAAATTTGGCACCATAACATCAGATAGCAGCATGGTCCTGTACCGTACAGAACTAGTAAATGTTCAGGGAATCATGCCAATCGTGCAAGGCTGTTCTCAGCGCGCCAAATTCTTCCTCCAGCGCCAGCAGGGGAGCACAAGGTCCCTCACAACAAGGCCACCGGGTGTGAGGGTAAAGTTACTCGTGGGCGTTCGCTCAAAAAGACGCTCGTGTTAAATTTCGTGTCAAACGAGCTCATTATCAGAAACCTCGATTTACTCGCCGGGCGGGGTAGACACCAATATACGTCGTATTTACTGACCAAAAAGCATAAAAAGCAATACGAAACTTATAATCTGCGACATCTTAATTATGGCGTTGGAATCTATGTTCTTGAATGTGAGTCTCCTCTCTATGATGTCTTAATTACAATTCGAGATTTCCAAATTTGGTATGTAAAATTTATTTAGTGTTTTTCTTAACTTAGGCCTTCGAAGAATTGTTTTTGCGCGCGTGAATCCAAGTCTTCAATACGTGCGTCCACGGATTTCGTGATTGTGTAATTCACGTTTTCGAAATTTGCGTCTTTGAACTCTACATCTTCTACATTGTATTCTTTGGTATCTACATTTTTAATATCTACGTCTCGATACGATTGGTACTCGTCTTTGTAATCAACGTCTTTGAAATTAAAAGCATTGCAAAGTACCACTTCGTTTTTGATATATTCGGAATCAATCAGTACCTCTTCATTATCTACGGGTACCTCTTCGTTATCTACGAATACTTCTTTGTTATCTATCTCTTCAAAATCTAGCTCTCGATAATCATGGTCATTGCAATCAACGTCTGCAATCTACGTCTCGGTAACTCACACCTTCACTTTACATGGTTTAAAGATCTACGACTCTGATATTGTAATCTTTCACATTTAAGTTTTTGCTAGCATCGCTTTTCATTGTTTCGTTACAGTAATCTTTACTAGGAACGATCACGTAAGTACATGGGATTACTCTGAATGAGTAAAAAAATAACTGTTGATTTATACCCTGTCAATGTTTCTAGTTTATTGTACACCTCTGCGATCTACGTATCACGGAACTAATCACAGCACCGGTCGCTTGGGTTCAGAGTCATGCATGTTTTGCGTACACACAGTGTCTCCAGAACTTTACCGTTCGCTATTCTCGTATGTCAATATTGAAATTATTCTCGATCCCTACATCGAAATTGATGTCTTCCTCATTCATATCATCATAGTTAATTCAGCCTTATTCCATTGTATCATGCGACTTCAAATAACTAGTCAGGATTCCATGTCTCAAAAGTACACATTTTTCCCCTTCAACAAAACTCCATTAAAAAAGAACTTCCTTACTCAAGAGTAGGAAAATTTGAATGTTCTAGTTTAGGGTCTTAAATAGCATAAGGAACGCAAGTATAGAGCCGCAGATCTCATTAAATTATCCTCCTGTTCCCGCACTCGCTATTCTTCGAGGGAAACAATACCTCTGTAACACAATCGTGGGAGAGTGCGTTCCTCACAACGGCGCCAATGTTAATACCGAACTGGCACTCACGTGTATTATATACTAATGCTAACCTAGCACTTGCTTTATTTGCGAACGATATCTCACGACAATTAAGGGAAGACAATCGAGGAGCAGGATCCTCTCAGTGTGCCGAATACAATAGGCCGAACCCGCTGCACCACCGAGTTCATGAGGAGCGACGCAGGACACGCAGCACTTCGTTTAGATGCGGTTGCAATATTAGTCTTTTCCCTATCCTAAATTGTTTTTTTTTGCACTAATTCAACCTGAATTTACCCATAACGATCGCTCGGCATCCGGCAAACCCTTCAGGGTTGCGAAATGATGTGCGGTTGTATTGTTAAATTTTTGTAAAAAATCTCAAATTTAATAATTTTGGCTACAAAAGAAGCCCTTCTGACTGCAGTACCTCAACTTACAGTCGAATCTAGCCAAAGAAAATTTGAATGTACGAATATGCTACATAGAAATTCCCCTCAGTAGCATCTCAAAAAAAATTAAATTACTCTTAAAAGCAATGAACCCTGCTCAGTGGATTACAATGTTTGAACATCGGTAACTTAAACTTCATCGTAAAACGTTACTCGGATTAAATTTTAAAATCCCTTAATTACCAAAATGTTCAGATGTGAGCGCGAATAAAATAAATTGGCTACATCCAAATGTAGTTCGAAAAAAGTCTTTATTTTTCAACCAGCTTGTAGAGTTCAGTTCATTTTCACGAGAAAGAATATTTGCATGAAACCTATATTGTTTAGAAAAATTTAATATCTTTGACAGGAAAATTGCGTCAATATGGGCATATTTTTAATTTTTTTTCAATAAATTGACTAGAGGACAACGATTGAGCGAAAGAACGCAGTGCGGTGGATAAATGGGGAGGTTGTCCTCAAATCTCATTCAATGGAAAGAGCATTAGAAATGGTATACGTCAATAACTTCGCATACTATCAGAAGACAATAATCATATATTCGTTTTCTTTAGCATGCAGCAGGTATTCAGTAGCAACTACAAATCATTAGCTTTAGCATACATTACAAGGAGACAATGGCCATTTGCAAGCATTATGTAAGGCACGAAGTGCACACTGACGATGAAGTATCAGCTCTTGCTCGTACAAACAGGCTCCGGTTTAACAAGGCATGAGAAGGAGCCTAACCTAGAACTGCCGTGATGCACGTGTAAAAACCAGCAACAGCGGACGCGAGCGCAGATAACCGCCTCTGCACAGAACCCGTTCCTCCACACCAGAGTACTGAGTATGTGGGACGCAAGGCCCGCTTTGTTGGAAGTATGATCGTTTGAGGAGAGGGTGTCAACAGCGTCACAAAAACGTATCAGAGACCCGAGTGACAATATCATGCAAGGACACGCTCAGTTCTCAAGCTGAAGTGATAGCACTTAACAACACACTTTGGTCCCTTCAACTTCTATTTCCTTTAATCCTTTTCGCTTAAACAAGTTTCTTGGTAAGAAATGATAAACTCTCACGGACGCCCGATTACCTTCTAGGCCTGAACAATACTAGCAGATGAATGAGTAAAAGCTGCCATAACGAAGTAAAATTGGGAAGTACGAGCGTCACGGATATCAAAAAAAATTTAGGTGTACAACTCCACAGACTTTTGAAAGAAGGTAATATAACAACAAACATGCATGACATTTGCCATAAAACACTGATCTGCTTAATTTTGTATCTAATTTTTGGCTGGACACAGCGATACAAATGAAAGCAATAAGCTTTCCGAATGAGATTAACCTTACTATCACAAAGACTTTCAACCTGTACAGTAAACATTTCACCATTTCAGAGCAGCATTACATTGGCAAAACTCTCACTAACATTCGCACACTGTCGCTCGTAATTTCGTTGATGTTCCAAATACTCTCATCCACTTTATTTTCGGACATTTTATTCAATTTTGTAACTGTCGAACGTTTTCTTTTGTATTGAAGCAACAGCAGTCCCTACCCAAAATTGGCGTAAGCCTGGGATACCAACTACGAACTATATACCATTTGAGTTCTACCTGTCCGCTCTTAAAAGCACTGGCAATGTAAGGTACGGGAACTGCAACCACAGGCTAATCGTCTCTACTTAGATAAAGTTATCAGTAATGGAAAATTGTCTTAACTAAATAATACCGGCGCTGAAAACAAATTTTTCTGCAAAAAAAATACATTATTCGACCGAAAACAATGTAATAACCCCACTTAATATCTTTCTTTTAAAAAAATCGATTTGAATTTAACATCAATCGGAAAATAGTTATGATTAAATTAAATTGTAATTTAGTTCAAACCTCCCCAACCACAACAACGGTATTCCCAAGAGCGTGAGGAGGGAGACACCATTAACTAAGGAATTGAGGGAATTTCGGCCCATGCTCAATAAAAGTGTGCCCCCTCTTCCTGTGTATAGAAACGGCAAAATTTAAAAATGTTAATGAAACATGATAAAAATAAATGATGAAAGTAACAGGTGCTGAGCGAAACAAAAACGAATTCTGCACCAACAAAAGCGGGGCCTACCTTGCCTTTAGCTCGTGACCTCACATCTTCCACACGGGGAGCGCTACTCCTCGGAATATAATGAAAAAAGAGCTTCAACAAATAAGTTATTAGTTTCACCTTTGAACTCTGACGCATAGAACATCATAAACGCTCCACATCCCCGAAAACATCGCGAGAGCTTCTCTAGGGCCAATATTAAACCTTGCGCAGAATAATTTACATGAGACTCGTCAACGACTGCTCCCAGAACCGCTGGATCAGGGACGGAGATGGTAGAGCCATAATGTACAGGCAGACAATTCCCATGGGGGTGTATATTGAATACACCCTACCCCATAGTGCCTGCCCACGTTATAGCAGGCAGAAAACTTAAGACAGCACTTTGTGTCCAGATTACACTTCCGTTTACCCCAAGACTTTGTGATCTAAAGGAATTTTAGAACATCTGCGGCCACGCACCATTACGTTGAGCTGATTTGCCTCGGGATTCAAGTTTTGTTGTTATCTAATTAGTTTTTATCAGGCTTTTAGATATCAATCGACAGGAAACAGTTGACAGAGCTACTCTGGTCAGACTAGGTAGCCGGTTGTACAAACTTAGTATCCAGACGAGGACGCTGAGGATTTTTCCATGAAATCAGACATATACCGGCTAGCTCGTCAATTCTTTGCAAAGCAATTAAAATTGACAATATCACAAACAAGAATGAGTGAAAAAATAGATCCAAATTTTAGACTCTGTCAAAAAATTTATTATCCAAGTTTTCTCAATAAAAAACAGGAAACGGTGGCATGGAAATTAAATATTGACTGCTGCACACATAATAAAAAAAGTAGTTTACATCATTCTTCCCACAAAAGATACAAACTCATTGATTAAATTGAAGTTAACCTCTTCGCAGAAAAATCACATCATCATAATTATGGAATCGAAACTCATGCAAGACCAGCAGCCGGAAAAGAAATTGCGCTTCTCTCTCCTCTCGCGCATCTTCATTCACGCGAGCAAGGCTCGTCCGCGTTCCATGATGGGCGCTGTCCTGATTAAAGCATTTCTGCATCTCTCCTGCGGCCAGCCAATAACTTTCCAGAGCTCGACGCTGGACAGAAAGCAGAAAGGCAAGCAAGCGAGCGCTCTGGATGTAGAGGAGCGCAGACCACATCAAGTGGAACACGGCATAGGTATGTGGCCAGAGGGTCCAGCGTTGCTACAACCTGGATGGCCTAAATGCTGTAGCAGACTTGCCTTCAGACCTCCAGGCTTCCTGGTAGACCGGGTACTTACCCCCACCTCTTTTCTTTCATTGAAACAGTCTGCTTTCTCCAAACAAATGTGGTATTTAAATTGAGGTTATCAAAACCCAAAAGCGGGAATATGTGGAAAATTATGACCGAGTATGAAAACATTGATAACAATGAGAACTGTGTAATAAGCACGATAATCATACATCATCATTTTATGAGTATTTAATTCATTTGCATTTTGCATAAAATCCACAACCAATCAACGATTTTGTATTAATGCGAGTATAATAGGTGATCTGTCAAAAAATTATCTTGAGAGGTATATTGAAAATGAAGTGAGTAGACATGGTAGCAAATCTTCGCGTCGCAACGTGGAAATTTTTCCTAAAATGCTATAAATTCCCAGGAAACATCGAGGTTGTAGTCAAAAGAAAGTATTCATAATCGTGCGTTCTAAGAATTTCCACTTCTACAACGCTCATACTAACAAAAACACGTTCAAATTACATTGACTTGAAAAAATTACGCAGAAGCAGGATATGAAAATGGAACGTCAGCATTGAAACAGCCCAAGAAATTGAAGAATCTTACGCAAAGGCAATAAATGTAGACCTCCCCAACATGCCTGTTTTAATTCACTTGACGGAAATGAGAGCATCTACTACAACTAGACCGCAAAGTTAACGCGGCGAGAAATGATAAGTTTCACTCTCACAGGAGCGAATTTTGGTCGTCTATAATCCATAATTTATGGATAAATGACAAAATAAGAGGAAAAAATCAGTTTACAGCTAATGTTAGTGCTTCTCGAATATAAAATTAGAAAAATGTGCTCAGGAGCTGCCTATGAACATACACTGTATACGGGAGTGACTGCTGAACTAGAGACAGATGTGAAGAGCACCTCAGTCTCTCAGGAGAGAGGATTAAGACTAGTATAGTAAGCGTTCCAGGAAATACATCCATTACATACTGTACACACGTACCTTATGTATTCCCTTTCATCTCGTGCCTCAAAATTATCTCCATCAGCCACTGAGATTACGTGGATGTCTTGTTCGCATTACAAAACTATATCTCCCCAAAAACTCAAAAAAATTACAACGATGCATGAAAGTCATAAAAAAAGGAAAACAACAATATCAGAAAATAGCTTTCAGTTCAGGGGGAGCAACCGCATTGTGATAAAGTGGTGAAGTATAAACGAGTACGGCATGAAATGCGAAGTACATAGTAGCATTTCATTGAGGAATGCAACACACAAAAAGCGAAGATAGGAACAAATTAGAATGCGCAGTCTGAAAATAAACCAACGTAGCTTATTTTTAGATTTGGGGAACACATAAAAATACAAATGTGATCTGTAACCATTGCGTAAATCAATCGAGAAAAACCGGCCCAATGAAACGAAGAAACAATTTTTAATAGCTTGCAGAAGAATTTTTATTTGTAACACTACTTACGTACATGGTAGCCCTTGCTTCATGTTTTACATAACGTGAAACCTATTTTTATGTTCGGAAACAGCAATACACGAGTAGAGTCAGTAGGATATTAACCAACAGCCGGTTCCGTGATATATCCTTTTTTAGGTTTTTAAAGTAGTATTACTTGAGTGTAATTAAAAAAGACACAGTACCATGCCATTGTAGCAACTACAATCCATGGGTGATATCCACTAATAAATTTTTCAATTACAAAATTCCTGAAGAACGTTCAGCTCCCTGACCAGAAAGTAGCAAATGGCGTGGAAGAAGTACACGACCGCCCGCGCCTGCGCCGCCAACACGTCCAGCAATCCCACCGCAAGAAGCTCCTCGCTGCTGTTAGCAAGCATTATAATTTCAGGTCTACTTAGGAGCCAGGCACGAACATTCGTCTTTTCTTAATGCATATAATAGAATTTTTCAAACTCGTGAGGCGCAATAAACTCCAACGAATTACGTCACACTCGAGCCATCCACACTACTAATGACGGAGTGGAGGAATGAAAGAAAAATGAAGAAAGTGACGCTTTCCTTCTCAGTGGAAACGTGAAGTTTCTCCTACATGGCAAGCTAAGAGAACCTAGGACACGAACTTCAACAAAGAATGGTTTCATAAAATATCGATCAATGTTACTACAGTAAGACGAGAGGATAACAAGAAGACTGTAGGTAGATCGCAACTTCATACACACATCGAAAGACCACAGTATAAATGACAGTGTCAAATCATTCCAGCCACAACGGAAACAATGATTTTCAACAGGAGAATTCGTTGCAGAGATGGAAACGCCATGAACTAGAGTGAGCGTGATCACAAAATGTAGAATAGACTGACTGTAAAAATTGGCACCAAACTATAATATATGTGTAGTGAAGGAACGAAAGAACCATCACTCATGGGCCGATGAAGCCCTCACAGGTCAGCTTAAAAGCATAGGACAAGATGGAAGTCTAGTTTAATACAAGTTCTCCGAGTCTTGAAATTTTTAAAAATGTTTAAGTCATTTTAGCAAAATAAAATATCGTCAAAGTAAACATTAAAAGCATTTTAAAATTTTTAGTTACTCAACTAACAGTGTATGATACAGACATTTATATTTTAATCAGCTACAAGTATAAAAATCAGAAAATCAGCGACAGCGTATATAGGTGAGAGGGCCGTGATCCATGACAGAGCCAATTTATCAGTTTAATATAACAAAGGAGAATGAGTTTCTCTTAACATATGTTTATTTCGTAGAATCAGAATGACCATTAAGCAACGATTCAACACCCATAAAAATTATGGTTATCAATT
The DNA here is from genome assembly GCA_030386875.1 of Morinoia aosen. NCBI lineage: Eukaryota > Metazoa > Arthropoda > Malacostraca > Amphipoda > Talitridae > Morinoia > Morinoia aosen. Next base: position 28,222,096 of record CM059568.1, read on the forward strand.
TTTTTTCGTACGCAGTCCCCACTCTTCTATGATGGCGATCTTCAAACGAATGCTAAAATTTTGTGATATATCCTTTTAGGAGTACATTCAAATGATTGAAGCTCTGCCCATTCATATAGTCAAATCTTCCCATCATGAAATAAGAACGATTATTGCCCTCAAATAATTTAACAGAACTGCACATTAAATTTATTAAGCAACTCCGTACATCTTTTTTTTTTAGTTATTTTAACGCTTTTAAAACATGAAATACTTCGGAATGTTGAGAAGTTAGATATATCTGGCTTAGGATACTAATTTGATTTAATCATGAAAACAAGATTTCACCCAGAAAAGAGTGCAAAATATTATTCTACTTCTAGTTTAAAATTATTACCATGCTTTAGAAGTTAGAAAATTTGCTCTCAAATCTCTCTTCCGGTTATTCCATTGCAATTCATATGAACTGTTAACAGAGCAAAACATATAAAAACTACTTCCGAAAAATATTTTTACATAGACGGACTAAATTTCATGTAATAAAAGCGCATTCTCAAAGAGAAAAATAACCTTCGATTATGTGCTATGTTGAGTCTCGAGATTAGGTGTCTCAAGCCACGGAACACGATTAGCGAGTTCAAAAAAAAAATTGCGGAAAAAAGAGCAAGATACCATTAAAATCTTCAAAACCGTGCTAAAAACAAGTGCCGGTTGACGCCGGTTGAAACGCTGGCTTACTCGGCCAACACAACGTCCGAACAGCGCAAGGAACTACGGAACACGGCAGCGGAACTCTCTTATCAGACGCACGTTATCATTAACAACGCACACGTGGAAGTCAAAGTGAGTAAAAACTACTCCTCATAACGTTCCACAGTAACAAATCTCAGCGAGCTTTCTTCCTGAAAAATATGTCCGTGCTATCGCATGAGAAAATAGTGCACAGTTAATTCATCGTAGACGTATGAACAACTATCGCCATCTGTACAGCGTATAGACAGTATAGATAGAGTACGTGTCTATCAGGAAGGCTTGAAATTCAGGATATTTCCTTGATGACAAAAATGCTCGAACTTTCACATCTTGAGCAATATTTTTCCTCATGATACTGCTCAAATCGAGATTCTGTGCAAACAGAGAGGCGAACAGTCGAAATAGCGTCAGCGGCAGCGATCAGCCGAACATGACGTGAAACAAGAGGTGTGGGGAATGAAGTTGTAAAGCTGTATTACGCCAAGCCGTGTGCCACGGCATAAAAGATTGCACCACAGAACAATCTCGTGAGGTTTCACCAAGAAACAGGATGACGAGGAGAGCTCAGATGCTGAGTGACGTCTTTTGAGGTGCCGTCTTGCGCCACGCGCGCCGTGAACTGGGACGGAAGTTGCAACAAAGTTTATTGATACACCAATCGGGACAACGCAACTGTGCAGCAACCTTTTCATGACATGCAGCAAGGCAACCAACGAAAGGAGCAGCATGCATGCAGGCATGTAAGTGCGCAGAGCGTAATGAGGTGTTAGCAGCCCGGTATAAAAGTTTTCAAGACGTAAACAGTGCGGCCAGTACAATCAAAATGGCACTGTAGAAAGTATTAGCGATAACAAATAAATCCAGTTGACACATTTTGAAATAATGCCTATTATATAAAATTTTTAAATGCTGACAGGTGCATGAAAATATTTAGAACAACATGCCTCGCACTCAAATTATTTGTAGGATTAAAATTTTTGAAAATTAAATAGTCAGGAAATTGCTCCCAAAAATGACGAGACAAATTTTTTATAATTCTCACTCATTTTTATTCCAGAAAAGAAAACAATTTATTTCCCCGAAGTGAAATTTAGTACAAAAAGCATGAAGTAATAATTAGGTAAAACAATAAAAATCACTAAAATAACAATATAACAACCCTAAAGTATGTGTGAAATATTCGGCATCGAGTTTGGAGCGAGGGTTCAAGTAAAGTTACCTTATTATTGAAATATACCAAAAAATATTTGCCAAACTTTTATGTTTGCAAAGTTCTTGACCTCCTATCTTGAATTTATAAAGCGTAATTTTTTCGTTCTAGTAACCATTCTGTACATCGAAGTGAAATTAAATCCACTGTGCGTCAAAAATATCGGAGAAGAGCTACAAATTAGCATTAAAAGTCGTAGCGTACTTCACAGACACCATTCAGAAAACATTTTCACAGTCTAGATTATCACTATTTTATCCGCAGTCAAAGAAGTGTCAAGTTTTATGGTTATAATAATATAGTTACAACATTCATGAATAAGAATGTCGCACGAGCTGAACACTGAGCGGTACACCGCTGCTCATCTAACTTGGAGATTTAGATGCTACTAGATAGCGACCTCCCAAATATCCAACTACTTTATTCTAAAATGAAAACTTCTTACTAATTTTTTACCTGGAAATTAAATTTAAATGAAGAGCTTTCTTTGGCTAAAACATCATTAACACTTGAATTATAGGGAAAAGTTGGCTTTCTACGGGGCAACAACAACACGGTACTTAGGGACAATCCGACACTGGGCGACTGCAGGGACTTGTTTTTGTCGCAATTTCCTATGCTTCTCTGCTTACGACGGAGTATGTACAGGGCGAGCTCCAGCATTTGACACTTTCCCGTTGGCATAAATCAATCATAAATATACAAAATAATATTTCCATGCTCTAAAACAGTGACATTTGCTAAACTATGAATCACGAAATTGCACACCCAAAAATATGTGAATGTTGAACTCACAATTCAATACGATTGTAGCCATCACGACAAACGCTTCCTGAGTTGAATTTAGTGAGGACCTCGAATCGAAATTTTATTGCTCATATATATATATACATCGGTGACGTGCGACACCAAAACTCTTGTTCTATTTCCATGAAATGGAAATTCCAGTGTACAAAGAGCAGTTCAAGAACAGAAAGAAGCTCAGTATAGGGGTTGCGTGTATATCAGCCCTCATAATTAGGTAATCAATTTAAACAAGTACATATTTATTAATTTTTGATATGGAATTCACGTTAAAATTTTATGAACAGTATCTCAAACCTGATATTTCCGTAAGGAGCCCATGAAAACATTTTCACTCAGCTCACACGAAAAAATTTATTTCAGGAAAAGCAAAAGTTACACAATCAAAATCGATACAAACTAAGAGCGCAAGCGAGGCGATTAAGCGATTAACGAGTGTTGAAGTAAGACTTCATCTTCACTCAGGAGTATTGACATCTTCGGTAAATCCCTGCACAAACAGTTCAATGCTGTTGGTTTCTTTGAAGTAGACAATATCAACTGCGCGTTTTTTCCTTGACGCCCAATAAACTTGGAGAGACAATGGCAGTATGGAGAATATGTAATTTTTAATAGGAACAAGTTCCAGTTGTACGACCCCATTCCCATACGATCAGGCCGGTGGACAAAAACAAGAAACACAACCTACCACATGTAGACGGACTCGAAGCGTTCGTCCTTCCTGCCCGCACCTTTATCGGCATAATGAGCGAGAAAGTGAGTGTGGAACGGGCAAGCGTTGTGCGAACCGACATGAAATATGGTTTCAGATTTGCTTCCACTCACAATAATCTTCAAGTCAGCATGAAGCATTTCTCGTTTTTGATCTACATATCAGCGTGAAACTCTTTTCAACTTTTTATCCGAGGAACGATGAATGTCGACGGCGTTATCTGCATACGTGTGCAGAAAAATGGAATGAAAACAGTGAACGATGGTCATCGCATCCAAAGACGAAGATTTCAAAATCAAAATCAATCAACATTAAAACTTTGACTAAATCAGCAAGTATTGAACATGGCTAAAAATGTTCTACATGGATGCTCTATTCACGTGCTCTGGATGGATTATATCTCGCGTGAGAAGAAAAAATAGCGAGAAAAAGAACATAATAAGAAACGTTATTGCAGCTATTCTCGAAAGGTGAGAATCTTAGTAAACACATGATTAAAACAGCTCTGTAACTACACTACCAAACCACAGTAAGTCTTTTGGAGCTCTAATTTTCAGCTGACACTAGAATGAGAACCTTTTTGCATACACTAGCTGAGCATGAATAATCATAGGCAAGACAGTCTAAAGAAGCATAGTTTAAAAATAATAATAGACACGTTTTTTAGCCATCAATAACAATTTAACTTGTAATTTGCATTGTTAGCACGCATAACTCAGGTTTAGATTTCAGACGCTAACGAGAATATTCTCTTGTGACCATGTAGAACAATGAGAGCTAATGAGCGTCCCAGAAAGTTATAGCTCTCCGCATAGTACAGCAGTTAATGAACTATAGCCATCAGCTAAGATTTCATTATTCTGGTAGCTCACGATAGCTTATACGAATACATAATATGCTTGTTCATAAACATACTTCGTTATACTATTTTCCTTTCTGGTCAATAACTCGAATCAGCAATAGGATATAGATACAGACCAAATTAGAAACCTCAACTGGACTATGAAAAACGCCACTACATCAATGTGAACTAAACTGCGAAACTTGATGTCTCTCAAGATATCTCCTCAGAAACTATGGTGACTTCAAAAGAAAAACAAGCATCACTTAGTGTTTTATTCACGCACTTCTGGTTTTGCAGAGCCTGGGAACTTTGATGATGGGAAAGCCTTACACGTGATCTATGTAATGACGAAGATTTTTGCTCGGCGGTGGTAGGAGAGCAGCTTTCTTCGTACGCTTGAGACCGTAGGAAGCTTTGCGATACTGCCTACAGACCAAGCGCTACTGCTTCGATAATTGTGCTGTTAGGGCTGCTTTGCTCCTCTTATCACGGCTGCAGCTATGTGGAACCATAGCCGTCGCTTCTACGGCAGCTGTTGCGCAGAAAGAAATTTTAGCAACAACTGTTGTTCACTCGGTTGTTGACGCGTCTGCGACATCAACTTCGCCTGCACAGCAACTGCGGCAACTAGGGCTTTTCATTCCGGTGCAGCTGCAGCTCTGTTGATGTTGCTCATACTCAGCTGCAGCAGCTGCTGAGGTAAAATTTCACGTACTAATCATATAATGACATCAGAATTGAAGCGCCTCTGCATAAGTTTCACTCGCTCGCTCGCGTGAGAGAAACCTAACCGCGGCAAGAAAATACATTGGCGTCATAGTTACGTGTTATGCATGACGCGTAAAAAACGATCCTCGTGGTAAAAGGCTAACAGTTTCTAACAGTGAATTTCTGAGTAAATGTATTATAGTTGCCTAGGCGCTCATGAAGGCGACTATTTGTAGAAGTTGGTCTAATTTCTCTTCTTTACTTTGTTGATAGAAAACTGAGCTCAAAATTTGGAATTCGGAACTCTTCAGCAACTGATAAATCTTTCAGTGCTGAACTGTCTTAATGAATAAAGAGTACGCCATAATATCGAGCACATACACTGAAGGTTGACACCATCAACCATGATTGAATTTGGGTGAAAACGCTGGGAATGCGCCAAACAGTTTTAAACTAATATGTAGAAATCCCCGTACACTCACACTAGGACATCGCTATGCAACAGCAACATCTATAATTACCCATTGTCTTCAGCTTCAAGCAATCTATGTCAACAAAGTGACAATGAACTTCTCGCGGTAAGATCTGGCTTACAGCATTGGATTAGGAGCCTACATAGGTGGCTGTGGGCGAAAAATCATGCACTGCGGTTTCCTAGAAAATGAAAAGATCACTGCTGAACTCATTCTAATTCCCTGAATGAGAGTATTAATTTTCTCCTGCAATTTTGTTTTTAGAGGAAATACATACAGGAAAACTCGAGGGAATGATATCAGAACAGCTGAGTACAAAACTCGCTACCAAAACAGGCAATTCGCAATAACCAGCCACAAGCGGTCAATCTCGCGTCCACCGTCAGCACCAAGGCGGTCCTTGGATAGCACAGCCTGGGTACAGCAAGGATGAGTTGAGTGAAATTTTTTCATCAGTAGTACTCTTTTTTTAAGCACGGAGGGAGAAACTTTAAATTGAATCACACTGAGTGAACATTTTTACGATTCGGGATATGGCCAGACAAATTCAGGATAACATGTAAGTCGAGAGTTTAACTCTCATGAACCAAAACGAATAACGAGATTATGCTCGAAAATTACTAACTTAAAATTTTTTGCTGTCAGTCTTATATATACTGGATAGTTCGCACGTAAATTCATTGAGGCATCATAATGTTGAGATTTGAAGTTTGCAAAAAGCATCATGACGCAGCAGCGACATGAGCTTGAACATATTTGCCTAACTCGTTACCAGGCGAGCACTAGCTTAAAAATCAAGTTCTTTACTTCGAGGAAAGCAAGAAAACATTTTACAGTTCATGATGAATGTGCGTTAAGGCAATGCGGTAGCATATTTTGTCTAGAATTTTCCAGACCATGGTAAAATTGGCCCAAGACCGAACACGCATATACAACGTCATTGTCATACATCCACATGCTGTGTCACGTGTAGAACACATGATACACCTGACGACCAGGAAAATTCGTGTGGGAGAATTTGGGTTATATTTTTTTTTCTTTTCTGGGATATCTTTTTAAAAAAGACACAAGGAAGACTATAATCCTCATTTCATTAACGCAAACAATGTCATGAAGTAGTGTCAATCCAACAGAGAAAACGTTGAATGGCATCACAGTCAGCTGAATGCAATACCTGAGCCTGAGGTCAAGCGCTTCAGAAAAATCCCACGACCATCTCCAGAGATAAACAAAACTAAAGAAATAGTATGCACACAACACTTGAAGAAAAGTATAAAAGTAACTTATTTCAGTCTGTCATTCGGGGATAAAGTGGCAACCTCATTCTAAAAACAGGGAGACTAGAGCGGCAAGCAAAACCTCCGAGATCTTCAGATGAAATATGTATAACTTTAGTTAACTTCAAATAACAGCATGTAACCTCATTCCACTAAAACGAACCAGCAAGGAATATTTCATAGAAAGTAATATTCCATAACAAGTCCCATATGAAGCTACTCTTCCACTCTGAGCACGACCAAGTAACCGGTTCTCGAGAAACTTGTGTGAATTTCTCACGTTGTAAACCAGCGCAAGTCTCGGCTGAGATGCCACGTGCTTGACGGCTGTAACCTGTTTACTCAACTGAAGGGAGACTAACAATTGTTAGTACTAAGCCAACAACAACTGCCTCAGCCCGTGCTAGTTTAGGTGGGACGTAAGGGATATCGCGAGGTTTGCCAGCGCATCGAGGTGCACAGAAGCCCCCGAGTAGCGTCGTGCTCCATTTGGCGGCAGTATCACTTACGCGAGCTGGGCTCAAACATTTCGTTGCGTACATCAGGTGGATTGCAGCATTCAAAACTGTATATTTCCTTAACAGAGGACCAAAGACATGCATATTCCATGTAACATATCCATAAAGCTATAAGCAACTTGGATCTGATATAATTCAAGCCTAGCAACTTATTGATGATGGATAAATTTGCTATATATATATATGTAACTACTCAACAAATTCTTAAATTCTTCGCTTAATAAACCCGAGCACTTCTGTACGCCAATTCAGGACGAAGCGTTTGCTCTTTTCGAGTATGTTGTACAGAAAATTATTTCTGGAGCAGTGCTGCATAGTAACTAATCTTGAAAGTTTAATCGGGCGAAATAGTTTTTAATACGTGAATAAATGATATGCATACTCAACTCCAATAAATTTTTCGAGTAGTTTATATTTTTTGGATATCATACTGTACTCAACAACCTTTTTACACACCCATTGTTATACATCATGACGGTACGGGACATGCTTGTGAATAATCATGAATAAAACGTAAACCCTTTATACAACACATAATATATGAGTCCTTTTCGAAGAAAAGCTATTACGTCAATGAGTATGAATGAACTGATTAGATAAATACGGTTTATTTGTAACACAGCACTTAATTGAACCTTAAATACTACTCAGCACCCTCAACATAAGCAGAGCCTGAGGGATGCAATGAAAATTTATACAATATAATTAGATCTTCACTCTCCATACCTCCTCAGTTCCCAGGAGCCATTCCACCGTGGGCAGATTTCTAGAGCCCATCTTGGAGGAATAATCCACAGACATAGACTTGATATCCCGAAGCTGTAAACGCTTCGGAAAGGCAATAAACACACACAAATCACTCAGTTGGGAAGCAAAAAACCCATTGCACGATCAAAGTATTAAAATCACCTTTGTCTTCTCACGGACTTTAAGCCGTATGGTTTGTACACTTTACGGAGCTTAGAAACCAGCGCGGTATAACGTAAGAGGTCCACACTACGCACGTCCGCCTCACAGAGTTGTGATGCTCAGAATGACCCGCCGCGTAGCTCCATGAGTATATAAGTGTGGGACCGCGGCATCCCGCACGCTCAGCCTAGGTAAATACGTACATGGGGGAAGATTTTTGACGTGGTTTTTAGAGCACAGTGAACTGAGTGCCTGGAATGAGCCTGAATGAAGGGGGTCAACCGCGAAGAGGTACGGCGAATTTTTTTACTGAAGACGACCGCAAGCCAATGCGACTTACAGCAAAGCCACGCATTTACACCGACTGCCAAGCAGAATGCGGTCGACAGCTCACACAAATCAAGAATAGAAATACGTCACTTAAAAACGTTTTGTAGGTTAAGCAGCAGTATTTTTAGATCAAATTGCCTACCAGAATTTCATGCACTCATTCCGACGACAAATTTTACAACGCCATGCACTTCTCTGGATGCATTAACCCTCGGGACTCTCAATTTCCTCGATATGTGAATACGGTGAGCAACCATAAAAACAAAACATTATTTGAGTAATGGAGAAATCACACAATGGATACGATTGCAACTTTGACATTTTTTTTAAATTAGCACGAAAATCACTTAAGCTTTCGGATGCAGGCAGCATTTCTGAACACGTGAAACACCGAAAGTTTTTTGGTTTGACTGCCTTCAGTTTACGTATCATAATGTAACTATTATTAAATAGAAGTTCAGAAATTCACATGCACGTCTATGAATACTAATAAAATTTAACTGGGTAATTTTGAGAAAAACAGGTAACGTGGTTAATATGGATGAAGCCCCTTGAGGATGAGTTAGCCCAACTACCATATCGGTAAATTCACAGAAAATGAAAAAAATTATCGATAATACTGGAGGTACAACCTGAAATTATGATCCACAACATGTGCGCACAACCAAGCAGCTAAATATGTAATAAACTGTACGTATATCACTCGAATGGCAACGTTAGCCATAGCAATCACACATAGCAATCAATATGTAATAAACTATACGTATATCCCTCGAATGGCAACGTCAGCCATAGCAATCACACATAGCAATCAATATGTAATAAACTATACGTAAATCACTCGAATGGCAACGTCAGCCATAGCAATCACACATAGCAATCAATATGTAATAAACTATACGTATATCACTCGAATGGCAACGTCAGCCATAGCAATCACACATAGCAATCAATATGTAATAAACTATACGTATATCACTCGAATGGCAACGTCAGCCATAGCAATCACACATAGCAATCAATATGTAATAAACTATACGTATATCACTCGAATGGCAACGTCAGCCATAGCAATCACACATAGCAATCAATATGTAATAAACTATACGTATATCACTCGAATGGCAACGTCAGCCATAGCAATCACACATAGCAATCAATATGTAATAAACTATACGTATATCACTCGAATGGCAACGTCAGCCATAACAATCACACATAGCAATCAATATGTAATAAACTATACGTATATCACTCGAATGGCAACGTCAGCCATAGCAATCACACATAGCAATCAATATGTAATAAACTATACGTATATCACTCGAATGGCAACGTCAGCCATAGCAATCACACATAGCAATCAATATGTAATAAACTATACGTATATCACTCGAATGGCAACGTCAGCCATAGCAATCACACATAGCAATCAATATGTAATAAACTATACGTATATCACTCGAATGGCAACGTCAGCCATAGCAATCACACATAGCAATCAATATGTAATAAACTATACGTATATCACTCGAATGGCAACGTCAGCCATAGCAATCACACATAGCAATCAATATGTAATAAACTATACGTATATCACTCGAATGGCAACGTCAGCCATAGCAATCACACATAGCAATCAATATGTAATAAACTATACGTATATCACTCGAATGGCAACGTCAGCCATAGCAGTCACACATGGAAGAGCAGCGCAAAAATATTTCCCCGCCCCAAGACGTTAAGGCCTCAAAATCCGCAGCGAGTAATTACCCAGTGTGCACACGCTCAAGAAGATCAAACTACGCTTCTGAGGATTGGAAATTATGTCCGTAGGCAGCACAACTAGAGCGGAACACAATATAAAGGCTATTTCATTGCAGAAGAAAGCTTTTGTACTCAAGTGGGTACCAGAAGCGCAGGTGTCAATGGGACATGAAACCAAAATTCAATGCAGCTTAAAAAAATTATTATTCAATATTTATACGAGCTATCATCTCTTATTTCTTGAACTTATGCCGTTAATCAATTCAGTCATTGCATAGATTTCAAGTCAGGCAGCATGACGGTGATGAAATCAGTAGTATTTACATGAGATTAGCTGTTTAGAATATAGACAAGATGAATAGCAGAACTCCGTCACATTTCGTCTGTATCGTAAACGTTCGGTCGCTAGAGACAGGCACTATGGAAGACGATTCCATGTAAAAAGTGTAATCATTATACAGTTATAATATTCTAAAGTATGATAGCCGTAATTTCCCTGATGAGCAAAGAATTCATGAGCATCTGAAAACAAACAACTTCGTAAGAGCACTTATATTGTCGCATGTAATTTTTATACCAATGAAAATAACGTTTATTAGCTCGGTTCTGCGGCCCTATTATTAAAAAAAAGGAAAAAAGTTAATTTAACCACATGCATATGAATCTACCGTAAAATAAACGACATTGCAGAATGTTACCAAGGACTCACTCATGCACTCGTGTTCATTTATACAGAATCAATGTCAGTTAACTCTTCAGTTTAACACAAGCACACACTAACTAGTGCAGCCAGCGAAACAAAAGAAAGAAAAAAACGTTGATTTCTATAAAAGTAGAGACATGAAACGTAATGGAAAAATTTTTGTGTCGAAGATTTTTTAATAGTAAGGCCCTTGATTGGTAGACAAACCATAAGTGGTGGATACTGGCCGAGTCAAGGGTTAACACTTTTATTGTGAGAAACTCTCACATTCGCTGCGTAAAAATAACTATGACCAAGAAAGGCTAAAGGCGTCAATAGCTAGAGGTACATTCAGCCTCCCATTCCAGTTCTTTCATAATACACGCATAATTCACCTTGGCTCAGCAAGTGATTACCATGAATGAAGGTCCAGTAAACTGTATTACTAAAATATATTTAAAAAGGCAGAAGTCCTTCGCTCATGTTTTCCAATTCTGAGTTTCACACCCATCCTGGAGAAAATCTACACAGATGCTGTGTATTTGAACTTTCTATATCTTGTGAAATACGAGTCTTTTTTATCTACATCAGTTGCGTTTACTTAGACTTAAAATTAAATTCTCGAAAGAATTCTCTCTCCGATCAACAATTATATTTGAAAATACGCCATTAAACCCTTTATTTTATTTCATTTAGCCAAACTTACGCAGTTACTGGGGAAAAACCTTTCTGTCGATTATATCCAGTGGCACAGCCGGTGGAAAATTTTGGGGTGGCAGGATCCCCGACAAATAATTTTGAATGAGCCAGACATTAATTATCAGCAATCTATGCTCGCCATATAATGAAATAATGAAGGCATCTACGGATGCTTTATTTCCAATCAAGCCTGATACACATCACCTTGTACATTGGATTTTCAAATGCCTTATAACTACCGCCAGGACGCCATGACGGCTTCCTCCGGTCAAGACCGGTACCCATTTCAGACACTTGGGTGGAGTGGGGTATTGTGCTTGGAATTTTTCTCCTATACCCAACAGAGAAAATCTGTTCTCTGTTGGGTATAGGAGAAAAATTTCAAGCACAATACCCCACTCCACCCAGGTGTCTGAAATGGGTACCGGTCTTGACCGGGGGAAAGCGTCATGGCGTCCTGGCGTTAGTTATAAGGCATTTGAAAATCCAATGTACAAAGTGATATGTATCAGGCTTGATTGGAAATAAAGCATCCGTGGATGCCTTCATTAATATTATTATCATTATTCATTATTATTATTATTCTTTTGCTTAAAACGGCGACTGAAACTGACCCCCAGCTCAACATATCGGAAGGGCCCACGGCCCTCGTGGCCTCCATTGGCTGCGCTACTGATTGCAATCAAGTTAATTTATTGATGCTTATTGATGCTTATTTATCAACAAAACGCGCTTATTTATCAATAAGCAAGTGAAAATCGGCAGGCAGTTGAATTTATTGCAGTAATATATAATAGTTACTCAAAAATATTTTCTATTTCATGAAAAAAAATTCCAACGTTTTGATGGTAGACTCAAATAATCTAAATGCCTCAACGACTAGTCCTCATTAAGCGGCCATCATATGACATCAGACTTACATGAACAACCGAAGATACATAACCTCAATTGAAAAATCAATTCACAGAAGATACGTGAAAAAAATCACTAGTCGAGCTACCAAACATATTGTGTATGAAGAAAATCTGGTCAATATTGAATATAATGTTGTCAACGAATTTCATAATTTTGTAGGTATAGATAGGTAATATAGTCGATTTTAAGACGTTTTACATGAATGACAATGTGCCCGGAAATGCTTATTTTTGGAGATATTTAACTTTAAAGTTATAGGAACGTCGTTTATAAAATTGAACAAACGGAGAGGTAAATAAGCAGAAATCCGGTTCTGGCGTAACGATAGGTAAGGTTAGGTTTGGTAAAGTTAATTTAGTTAAGTATCCTTACCTAAGTAAGCCTAAAATATCTTAATTTAACTCAACCATACCGAGGCCGATGACTCCCGCCAAAAAACTTGGCGTGGTCCGCGTCCGCAAAACGCTGGAAGAGCCATATCGAAACTGCCGTTAATGCTATTCTTACCTGGCGTTATTTATCCTATATCTCCTATACTAAGCATTTCCGGGCACATTGTCATTCGTGTAAAACGTCTTAAAATCGACAATATTACCTATCTATACATACGAAATTAGGAAATTCGTTGACAACATTATATTCAATATTGACCGAAAATCTTTTAGATTTCTTAGATGCGCTGCGGCAGCCTCGACGTGTGAGATGCGTTATCATTCCTGAAGTCTTCAAATTCGTTTCATAAACTTGCAACTGCTGCACTCGTTATCCCGAATAAACTTAATTTAATTAAATAAAAAGACTTACATTGTAATGTTTTAATAGCAAATTAATTATAAACACAGTGCTGTTTAAAGTATGTTGTTAGTGCTCGCGATAGCCGTGTGCTATAGGTTCCGCCGCCGTGCGGCCGGGACCCGGGTTCGAAACTCGGCGCTGGCAGTGGCGATTTTCTCTGTTGGGTATAGGAGAAAAATTCCAAGCACAATACCCCACTCTACCCAGGTGTCTGAAATGAGTACCGGTCTTGACCGGGGGAAAGCGTCGTGGCGTCCTGGCGTTAGTTCTAAGGCATTTGAAAATCCAATGTACAAGGTGATATGTATCAGGCTTGATTGGAAATAAAGCATCCGTAGATGCCTTCATTATCAATATAGTAACTGATGATTTGTTCGCACAGTGAATTTTATTTTGGAAATAGTGACAAATACAAGCAAAGCAAATATGACACGTCATAAAAGCCTCGTTGCTTTTTTGGACTCCATTTCTAATAATATTTGTCGGACATTATTCATAATCATACGTCTTACTGTTAACCGTATACATGTTTGTAGTAAAGAAACATTTCAAATCGAATCTTTTAAGTATTTTGGGTGCATTTTTTATCATTAATACGCCTTACACTGGTTTTAGCCCAAAAACATTTGATCGTAACTTGGATGATGGAGCAGGCAGGTGACCACCAAATTCCTACGGTATACTTAGGAATATTTTGTTACGACAATCCCGTATTGGATTGCTCATAACTCGATCAACAAAACACAAACCCATACACGAAACTTTTGGAACTCTGCGGCTTAGGCCATCTTTCCCAAGTTGTCCGTACACTGAAAGCCAGCGCACCAACCTGGTGAGCGCCTCGGGTCTATCTTCACTGCACGAATACCTGGTAATGAGGGTCAAGACCGTAGAAAAATAGTTGGTAGCCCTAGTAAAGTTGGGTGAAAGTTTTCGCTAAATTTGTGGGCATGGGTTAAGAAAATTTAGGCACATATTTAGATTGCGATGCGCTCGGAGTGCACCAAAATTTTGTCGTATGATGAAGTATAAAAAGTAACAAGTAAAATCTGTCATCATCTGCTATTGCAGAGCACAAAGCGACAAGGGGTTTCTGTGATTGGCGGGTAGGTGTTAGCTCGTCAAAATACATGCAAGGCTCGAAGACACTAGGTACAAATGCCTCTTGCGTTCGCATTTGGAAATTTTTGGAAGTCAGTCAAATGAAATTTTACCATCGGAGTGAAACCATTGGAACGAATGACGTTTTATACAAAATTTAGAGAGCAAAACGATTAATTGACGCTCATGAACGAGAGTTCAAGAACATTTTCTGATGTTTTTAGCACGATACGGCCAAACGTCACCTCAAGTAGAGTAACAAGCACCTATCAGACGTCGCAACAAGTACCGATGAGATATCGTAACAAGTATTCACCGAATCATCGTTGCAAGCAGTAGCGCAGCCATAGGGAGGGGGCCCATGGGGGCCAAGGCCCCCCCTCCGAAATGTTGCGCTGGGGGCTAGTTTCAGTCGTCGTTTTAAGCAAAAGACTAAAAAAAGATTCCTGATAATTAATGTTGTTAATTAATAAATGTCGGAGATTACAACAAGCAGCGATTATGCATCGTGAGACATCAACCCGAACCCTTTGATCATGTCAACTTACACTCAAAAGTATTAAATTAAAAAGAAAATTTAAAATTTTATTATCCTTTTGAGTGTGTTACACTAGCTCTGATGAACTACGAGATCTCTTACAGGGGAGTACACTATTCTACAGCGTAATTCATACATGATTACCTCGGATTCTCAAGCAGGACGTAAGAATATTAGGTATGCAAAAGTAGCATGTCATGTTGCTGTGTCTCCAATGAAAAAGTGCGTCAAAAACGTAAGAGAGGCGAGCGTTCCAACTTGAGAAATACACAGACGTAAAGCTGGTGGCACCTCAAATACAGCAAGTAACGAGCATCGCAGCTCGGCGAGGCAGCAAGGCAATACATACCTTCAAACCGGCTCATTCAATACCTCTAGCTCGAGGAGGGGTTTGGAGGGTAATATTTTGTCTTCGCTTCATGTGGAACAGACGTAGGAATAGGGAGACGTGAAAACATATAAAACAATAGGTATAGAAACGGGGGTACGAGCCGTTGTAGCAAAAAACGCAGGAACATATGCAGCAGCAACAGGATTAGAAAACCAAATAAATTGGTTTAGGAGCAGGTATGTATAGGAGTAAATGTATTAACATGTATTGGAAAGTTGTAGAAAGAAATGTAGGAACAGGTGTAGCAAAAGGTGCAGTAAGAGATGTAGCTAAAGGTGTAGGGACAAATGTAGAAATAGTCGCAGGTACAAATACAAGGGACATAAGACGTTAGAACAGACGTAGGAACAATGAGAGGAGCTACAAGAGCACGAGCAAGTACGGTGACGCGGCGGCAGATGCGCTGCCGAGCGGAAGCATAAGCGGGCTGACCGCTCATGACGGCGCCGTTACACCGTTAGTCCGTCGTGTTATCCTCGGCCCTTAGGCGCACACCAGCGGCGGGGGGAGCGTGTGCTGGAGGGCGATGTCACGAGTTTCTGCGCCCAAGTTACCGGGATGAAAAGCGTCGAGTACGTACCGAATCATTTCCCTTCACCGGCTCTTGATAGGATTGGAAATAACTTGGGAATAAATCACAATAGGCACGTTTTCGAAAAAGTGTTTCTAACTGATAATGTTATGAAATGACATATTCTTCAGTGACCTAAATTCATCGACTAAAGCAAAAAGTCCAGGAAACCCATGACGCCTTAACATTCCGTTCATACTCCGTTCATTGAAAATTTAATTTCCTTTCGATTTTCAAGGCACTAATTTTTGTTCCTCATTCAATGTCGTTCGCGTAAGAAATGGGTTATTCGCTCAATATCTCTGATCATAATTTCATAAGGCGAACTTTGATTCGTTTGGCTTCAAGTACATTTAAAAACGAGTTCACGAATACAGTACGTCCACACACGAAGAATTCCTAAATGAGAGAATTAACGTTAGCATTTGCTTCATAGAAAAGTGGATTTCGGGGTCATCAAAACTCAGACTAATTAATTTGCAGTTTAAATTTAATGAAACTACTCATCAAATTTGTATTGCCAGTTAAAATACACGGAACAGTTATACGCTTCGAACGACGTCCGTATAACACATTAGATGAGCACACTTGTACAGGACACTCAGCGTCGTGAAGAATGGAAAGGTAAGGAACCAAAGAGAAAGTAGATACACCATAATCAACACTGATTTCGAGGTGGAAATGACAAGCAGACGCACCTCAGGCTTTGTTTTTGCATCTGAGACTCAAGAATATACTTGCTAAATTCTCAATCGAGATCAATGAACAGAATGAGTCTCAATAGACATTAGTGGCATAGTGTTTTATTGGTACAATGAAGAAAGCGCCTAGTGAGCACACGTCTGCTTCACTCGACTGTCCGTTTGTGACAGAGTTCCTGGCTAAAATACAAGGCTAATGTTGGCAGGGGAATGAAGTATGGTGAGTTTGACTTTAGTGGACGAATGAAGTGTCCTTTGAGTAAGACTTTACCAACTCATTTTATAAAAGACAAGAGTGACTGCTAATAACGCATGGTGTTCAAGCCACAGTTCACGAAAAATGTTCATACCTACAGATATACTTTGAGTTTGGGGCTCGTGCGGCCGAGTTGCTGAGAATCAATCTAACCCGCAGCGAGTGAAGACAGTGCTAGCTATATAACAATAGTTTCAAAATACAAACCCCGCGTGAAATTAATCACTACCTAAATTAAAAGCGGCGTAGCAGTTGAAAGGTTATCAATTCGCTGAATCATCGGTTCTTCAATCAAATTAAAACCCTAAATAAGCTGTACAGTACGGTGTGTTTAATTCGGAATGCAAGACTGTATACACACAAACTACCAAACAGGAGTTCTCATTGATTTTACAGACTTGCTGCATCGTAGAAATACGGGTTACAACAAACTCAGCCGAATCTAGGAAAGTTCACTGAAGATTACCCCGTGACTTACAGACACATTGCCCACCAAATACAAAGCACCACTCTTGGCACTCTTTTCTTTCAGGAATGTGTCGTAGGTTCCAGTAAAGGCCCTTTTACACTGACGGTGTCTTCGAGCTCCACACCGTCGCTCCATCCATGTTCTGCAAATTATTCTGGCAGTATTGCAAGAGCAATCCTGACGATTACTGTCTCGGGGGAAGGAACGTCGAATTGAGCGGCTATATAAAAGCAAGCCGGTGTGCTCTGACGCTTGATCTTTGCGTGGGAGGAGCTGTAAGAATCTTTCCATCGCCCCACACCGTCGCTCTACACTACTAGTGTAAAATGAGCAAAAGCCTATTTCAGACGAGTGCGTCATCAGAATATGACCGCATTACGTAGCCACATGGCTCCGTTGCACTCGCCCCCGTGCTGTGGCCGCCGGTCACCACCTTCTGGCTCAGATGCTGAACCTCGCTACCTCTAACGTTGTGAACAGTTGAGTGACAGAAGAACAGATTTTTGTTCCATTTCACTTCAACCAATTATCCTGCGCTTCAAAGTTCCCTGTTTGATCAAGTTCAAACTCGAGGATGAGTTCCAAGACGTATTACTTCAAGTTCAAGAGGTATTACGAGAGGTTATTAGCGTCACCGAAAGTTGGCTAGATGATTCACTTATCCAAGATTCAATTGCAGCACTATGATATCCACCACTTTCTACGTAATAGTAATTAAAGTGACGGATGCGTAAGTATGTACATATATTAACACATAGCTTTGAGAATCGTTGCAAGTGCAGCTATGAATCGTGACCTCACCGAAACGTTATTCATGGAGCTGACGAAAAACGTAAACGTTCTAGAAGTGATTAGAATTAAACTGCGCATAGGCCACCAACAGCCTGTCCGGAATCCTTCCTGAATGAAATCCATAGCATTTATCATGTCGCAGCTTAAGTTTTTTGTAACGAGAGAATCTGCGGTGACTTCAAATACGATCTTCCAAACATGAATGCTACGAACAAATCTCAAATTTCATAAATGTTTTCCAGTGTAAATCTATCATTCAAATCATCATGAAGCCTACGCGTGTTTCATCAGGATCTGCTATACTGCTCAATAACATGTCTCTTCATGATAGATCCAACTGATTTTCTAACAGGAATAATAACTTCCCACTTATCAGATCATTTTCCGGTGTTTCTTATTAAGAAAAATGTTATCATTACTTGTACCAAGCCACAGGATGAAACTTGCTCATATCGTAGCGCAAATGAATCAAATTTGGGAACAATGTGCACTGTTCTGGGAAAATTTATTCCAACATTGAACATCAATCAACTGGAAATTATGCGAAAAACATTGATGAAGCTATTCTAAACTTAACTGAAATTATAACAACTGAATATAATTAATGTTGTCCCATCATCACTCTTACAATTCCACCAAAAAATACACAAAACCCTAGGATTATTGAAGATGTAGTTTTTAATATACAGAAACGTCAAGCGTACCTCGCTCTACTCTGCGAAGTGAGAATATCTAAAGGAATATACAAAAGATTCAGGAGTCATGGGAATTTAAAGTTATTTAAAGTCTCAATTTAAATTTAATTTAAAGTCTCAATTTAAAAGTTATATTTAAAAGGCCGCGCGCCTGCTTATTTCTTATTATAAACCGAATAATAGTGGTACAAAAACCATTGACCCAATTTTTCAAGATAATGTAAAATATCACAAAAAAAATATATTGCAACTGTGTTTAGCAAATTTTTCGTAAATATAGTATAAAATATTGTTCATTTGATGTAGCTGAACACGTCAGAGGCTTGCTTCAGTCGCTACCTTATGAGAAAATTAAAAATGAAAAAATTTTGATTAAATTAATTTATCTTTTCTGAGAAAACGTTTCGGAGTCCCGCTCCATCATCAGTCTAAAAATAATCATTACGTCTGAAATAAAAGATTAAAGTACAATGAATTTTAGGTACTAAAAATACATCATGATAGTAAAAAATACAGAGTATGCAACAGAAGACATAAAAAACACACAAGCACAAAAAACGCGTAAAATATAAGTTCGAAATGAAATTGGGCTGGTGATGAAGAGGGTTTCTATCTATTTAATATCTGCAAAGATAATGAACCGTCCATATTGTTCAAAGCAGGATTCCGCTTGAAAACATGTAAAGACTCAAAAATCCTGAGGTCATAAGGGGTGGAAGCAGAGTCTAAACTTTTGAAACCAGTAGCAGATATATGGACATTGCATTTTTCGGCATAATTTCGTACTGCAGAATACGATGAGTGTGCTAGTTGATTCCCAGGGCGGAAGCTTCTACCTCTATGCTCTGCCACTCTGATTTAGAAATTTCGTGACGTCATACCGACGTACGTAGATGTGCACTGCACACAACTATAAGAGTACACCAAAGAGGCTCACATATCACAGGGAAGCGTCTCTTTGTAACCGAAAAAAGAAGCAACCTTGTAATTATTAACCAGAGTGACATGCAAAAAAAGTTATGGATATATTTTGCACACATTAATTTTAATTCACGTGACAGCTTTTCAGACGGTGCTCCAAAATATGAAAATAAACAGTTCAACTGAATTTTATTGTTTTATACGACAGCTAGTGACCGGTATTGTTTAGAGAGAACTTTCTTAATTTGCGAATTAATAACACCCAGCGGAAACCCATTAGCTGTAAAATATGCACGAATAGTTCAAAATCACCATGTACTTCTTTAAAAGTGGAACATTCTTTGTAATCCCTGTTAATCAAAGTTTGGATGCAGTTTATTTTGAAATTTTTTGAACAAAAAATTATGAAACTGGAGCCTAATCCTGCAAAAGTGGACTTATGTAGACTAATTTTATATCAGTTTTTCATTTTATCAGTGATGTACTCCTTTATTTTTTCAGGCAAATTTTACATCCAAATAGACGGCTTAGCAATGGGACTTCCTTTAGTACCATCACTTGCCAACATCCTTATGTGCTTTCATGAAACGAAATGGTTCGATGAATGTCCTCCTGACGTTAAGCGTGTTTTTTACAGTTGGTGCGTGAACGACACTTTTGTTCTTTTTAGCAATCCATTGCACGTGGAACAGTTTTTGAACCACATTAATCTTGGGCTTAAATAAATTAAATTTTCCTTGGAGGTGGAAAAGAATGATACATTGGCCTTTTTAGACTGTTTCGGGAGGAGAGATAAAGATCAGTTTCACATCGGTGTATCGCAAGCCTCGATACTATTGTTGTAAAATTAAGTCTCGAATACTAAGCGAACCAATTCATTGATCAGTTTAGTGTGCAACTATGTTAAGTTCACTAGGTTAAACATGATTACAGAGCTTAAAATAGCGTTGATGCGAGGATTCTGTCGAAGTCGCTGAACTTAGTCGGGTCCACAAGTAGCTCTACTCAAATTTAAAAGACAATCTATTGATGTATCGCTTGTGGTTAATGAATTGTTGTAAATTGCTTTACTGATGAGACATCAGGACGCGTAAGTCAACAAGGATTGCAAGCACCGACACCACAAATGCTGGAGTTGCAGATCAGTGCGACATGTAGGCCTACTGATCTCGTTAACAAAATGATAGAAACTATCGCTAAAGCCAACTTACGACGGCCTCATGCAACAGCCGTGACGAAGTCGATAGTGTGTAACGAGAGACACATCGAGAAACGCGAAGTGCCCGATGACAAGGACATATCATATCCAACAAGCACACCTCACTCCACTTGAAAACGAGTTCATGCAACTCACTTTAAAACCTTTGAAAAAGTTCTCATGATCTGCTGAAGAGCACTCACTCGTTCTCCGGGGAGGTAAACAGCTGTAGATGATCTCACCGTAAAAAAAACACTTCACTGTTATAAACATAACGACTTGTATCAGTAACACCGTTGAGCTAAGAAAGGGTGTTGAGGTCGTGCCAGTGGCCAGCTTCTGATATCGCCAAGCATGACCGCGTCCGTTGTACAAATACAAGCCCTTGCGTATTACTGCGAGCACGCGCTCGTGTACTGGAGCTCACGCTCGTGTACTGGTGCTCACGCTCGTGTACTGGTGCTCACGCTCGTGTACTGGTGCTCACGCTCGTGTACTGGTACTCACGCTCGTTTACTGGTGCTCACGCTCGTGTACTGGTGCTCACGTTCGTGTACTGGTGCTCACGCTCGTATACTGATGCTCACGCTCGTGTACTGGTGCAGAGTAATAAATAACTTTTACCGTTCATGTTTTATCTTTGAAATCAGTTAATCATAACCATTATCGTGAACGCAACATCTTGCCTTTGGTCGGTAGCTGGTGATCGAAAGCTCTAGCTTGCAGGATTGTTAAATTGCAGAACGAAGCAAAACATATAGACTGCTGGGTCCCACTGCACGAAAAATATGAGTCTCTACGAGTTGTAATTCTTCCCCGTAAAATGAATGAATGGACTGAAATTCCAGCTAAATAACGATCAAAATAAGATAAACCTGAGACTACAAGCACCCATTAAAATTGAGTTCGAACAAATGAATTTTCCTCAAATTAGAAATCGATGGAACTTCAGCAGTGTACAATAGCAGAGTTGCCTCATGCTGAGGCTTATGTGTTGTGCATTGCAGCGCTGTATATGTTGTGTGTTACTGCTCTGCAGCTCCCTACACGTGCTGCAGTGTGTGTTGCTCCAAGCACTGTACATGTTATGAGTAATCTCATGACGCTCCACATGTGCGATGAAAACGATGTTCAAATGAGGCAGTAGAAGACGCTCCAAGTGACAAACCGAGCGTTGACATTCTTGAGTCTGCACCAACATCAAATCCCACCATCCAACGACTCCAAGACGACGAAAACAGAAAGGGTGTTTTATATTAATCAAGCCTGATCCATATCATCTTATACGTTTGTTTTTCAAATACTTTATAACTGAAATCAGGATACAATGACAGCTACCTCGAACTTTTGGCTATGCATTTCAATCCAATTTATGCGCTTTGTTAACTTCGCGTTACAGTTTGCTTCGTACACTTCTCTTTAAATATTTCTCTCTCTCGCGTCCCATTGTTTAAATTTCTTTGAAAACAATTCCAAAGCAGGCATACATTAGTTGGTATAGTTTAACAGTACCCGATCTATCTCCTGACAGGCGGAACTCAATCATCCTGTGTGTAAGTCAATTTTGAGCTGCTTGGTCTTTTCCGTCGTTCCATCAATGTGAGAATGACAACGAATGACAATGATGTCACGTAACGTTCCTTATTTGCATCTCATCCGATTTAACACCGTAAAATGTGTCACTCATGAAATTTTGATGCACGCGTAAACTCCGTATAGTTCAGTAAATTAGAGTGTATAATACGATCGATTAACAACGCTACATGAATATTTTCACTTTTTCTTTCGAGCGATTTTCTGAAATTTAGTGGGTGCACATGAAGGTAAAGTTGCATGTTCTCTTATTTATGTTTGACAAAAACCTGGCATCACGCAATCATTGCACTCTGATAAATTAGTTAAATTATTCAAAGCTAATGTGAGACCAAATATAATTTCTTCCTAATCTGAAGGGGAGATCAAACAAAAAAGTATTTTAGAAAATATATTCATTTCGAGTTTTTCCGGGCAAGACTGCCCAATTTGTGCCCCAGCACAATAAAGGAGAGCTACACCAGGAGACTGGAACTAACAGGACACACCTGCAGATTACTCCACGCAAGCAGCAAAGATTTGTGATTCCGATGCAGTTGCGACACACAAAACAGATGTGTTCATACATGCTTAGTAAGTGAGCTATCATCGTTGAATTATAATGGGCAGATGTTCTTTTTGATTTCAAATTCCGGACATTATACATGATTCTTTAGTCTAACTATTCATGAGAAACGATTATCTTGTTATCTTGTGAGCTCCCTTGCTTATTGATGTGCTTGTTGGCTCGTAACCATCCCCACTGCTTTCAGTAACACCATAAGACAAAATTAAAACTGTAGCTTTAGAAATAACATGAGAGAAACTTTAATTTTTTATTCTGAAGACAATTAAAGTGTTCAACTAAGACGTAGGAAAAACTTCCCTTTCTTTTTGGCTCCCCTTTCTTTTTGCCAAAATCCCACACGCCACACAGTGGATACGATATCGGCCAAACATTCATTTAGCAGAGAGTAGTTTGCTTAGTCTCTGTAATAAGTTTTCTAAAATAATATCATATATGTAATAAACTATTTCCCTCTAAAAATTGCTCATCAACGTATTTGTAGGCTCAAAACTCTTCCTATATGTATATTTCGTCGCTCCTTTGGTCCGATTGTCTCTACATCCACCCTGTGAACTGAATTCCAGAACGCTCGACATAATGGCTGGATACTTCTATTTTCTAACTGTTATTTAATTTGTATCGATTAAAGTTCATGCTGAGGTTATCCTTACAAAATAAAGAAATTGAAACAGGAAAAGAAAAAAAAATTAATTTAAATAGCTGAATTAAAAACGACTTTTAAAAATGAATTATAGCCCCAAGCTTGGAAACACTACAATTTTTAACGTCCCACTAGAATATCATAATCGCCAGCAAAAACTACTCAACTGTAGGTGTCAAGTCGACAATTACGCGCACCGCAAAACAAGGCGAATTGGAAGGTTGCATGAAGTGCAGCAGAGCAGATGCTTCAGTGCGCGCGACCGCCGGGAACAAGTGTTCCATCGATGCAACTACTTCCTCGTTCCTGCTCTCCATAGACGCTCACTCTATAAGACAAAATTCTGTCTCTATTCATCAAAATTCAATTCTATTTTTGAATCACAGCCCAAAGAAGAAATTTCCTGGATTTATAGGGTAATCAAGAATCAACATAATTGGATTACAGATCGATCGTGACCAACGCCGTAAATCTGGCAGATGTGTTGCTCGATGCTACAATAATAAAGCCAAGATATGGTTGGATTCGATGTACTCAAGGAAGATTACAAGTTACAAATATTCAACTCTCTCAAGACAAGGATTTTGTTAGCTCTTTTTAGCCACAGGAAATATTTAAGCTATTGAATAAGTTAGGCAGCGCCACACATGTGGAAAAATGCTTTCAGTCTTCCTTTAATGGACACCGAGGAGCACCGTGAGAAAATGATGCTGACAGCAGTGTTCTGGTTTTTGGTTAGTCTGGCCATGACCAATACGAAATTTAGCCACACGGCTACGCCTTAGCATCTAATTTTGCTAGTAAATCTGCTGACACTGCAGTAGCCCGGTCGCAGTGATGCAGCAACAATGGTAGAACTAAGTGTAGATATGCGGCCACTCTAATTCAACTGAATACACGCACAGTGTTGGGTAGAAATCTGTCATCACGTAATTCGCTACCACATCCTGCACATGCTGCACAAGCTGCACAAGCTGCACATGCTACCATATCCTGCACCGCGACTGTTCCCATCTAAAAAAATAAAACTAAAGATGGTCGCGCGTAATTGCTCACCATTGTCAGGAGGGGAAGTCTCACACACACACATACATTGTCTGCAGAAGGAGTCACGCACGGTCGTACGCTGCATTGTCACCACGCGTACAATGCTCACCTGTAAGTCCTTGTTCTTCTCGCTCCACCCTAATTGCTCCCAATAATCGCAGAGCGCGTTGCTATTTGCATCAAACTCAAGGGAAGATCCACCGTCTCGATTGACACGATTGGTACCGCTCCAGCGAGCGGCACGCTTTCAATGGTGCAACTCGGCATTTGACGCCGAGAGCGCACGAGAATGTCGGTAGCAGCGTTCCTGTAAGATAGTGCGGTTGTGCAAGTCGGATACTGCCGCGAATTGAATCATTTTAAGCTGTAATTCGATATTTCAACGCTACACGCTGACAGCAGTTACGGCGAGAGAAGTATTACTGTTCATACTGCAATAATGATGCAGGTATCCGGATTTCCCAACCTCACGCCCGGATGAATATTATCGTACAATAGTGCACAATTGGAAAACACAAGACGATATCAAATTCTGCATTGATAGACAGGAAATCTTTCTCCATAAGCGGAAATGCTGATGCATAGCAGCAGTTAAAAGGAAGAGCTTTGCTGCTTGAAGCCTTCAGCTAGCAGCAAAAGAGTTGGATATTGAATCTATAGTACAATTCAATGTTTTTCTGTCAATATGTTGAGCGTCAAAGTTTAATAATTCCGGATGATGATAAGCTTCAATATAGAACGATCACATGACTTCACACGGTAAACAAATATGCATAAAAGGGATCTACCTGAAAAGCTTGGGATTATTGCGTGAAAAGACCATTTGTAGTAGTAGAACACGCTGTAAATTATTGTGGTGCAGCTGAGAACCGACGTAACTCAATAAAATCTATTTCTCACTTTAAAATATCTAAACAAATTAGGGAAAGCAACGCGGCCACACGTACAAGTTTACACTTCTCGAGACTGGATGAGTGAAAGAATATTGTGTAACAGGATACAAAAAGCGGATGAGTTATCCCCCTCCTGGAAAGTTGAAAATCGTTCTTTTGCCTCATTCTGATGACACAGAACATCTTGTTAGAAAATACGGGTGTTTTAAATTATCACTCACAGATACAGTACAAGAGCTGAGCGGAATAGAAGTGATTGGGTCGTAGAGCTTTTGCAGGTCGTCTTCTGGGTAAAACGTTTAATTAGGAACAAATTTTCTTAGATCCTGTTTTTTGTATCTGTAGCCTTTCTGTCTGTTTAATTTACATTACTATTGCTCGGTTGCGCTCCTGGGTATAGCAATTAAGACGAGAGGCCTGGTCGTGACTAGTTGTGGGTTATTTCTTCGTGCAAGGTTATGAGTAGCTCCTTATTTGCTACTGTTCTGGAGATCTTTATTGCTCAACCATTGGTCTAGAGTACCTCATTAACAATAAACTTAACCTTATAATAAGAAGTTATGTTTCTCATTTCATTAATATTGGTGAAATGTCAACTTTCTATTAAAATATTAACTCTTAAATTTCTATGTTTTCTCTTAAAGCCTTTATTTAATTGGTGCCTCTTAAAATGTGCCCATAAAGTTTCAAGGTTGGTTATGACTTAATGCTGATTGACTAATACTTGGTATAAACTGAATGAAATAAGTTAGCATAAGTATTTTTTTAATGGCAAATTCATGGATATCACTATTTTTGTTTAGAATACTCAAAAGTTCTGACCGATACTGCCCGTTTTAACCCGGCGCTACTGCGATCGGCCCTACTAGCTCTTAAGTAAACCCTGCAAATCCTGCTCTGACTATTTTTAACTTGACCATCTAACGGTTTGGGAAAAATCAGCTATTCAGATAAGAGTGTAACGTTACATTGTGTGAAACTATTCTCTTGAGCAGCGGTGAAAATTATTGAAATTATAGAATTATTCTAGATAGTAAGTAAATTTCCATTAATCCGGCGTACCCTTTCTTTTGCAGTTATGTCAGACGACCGTCGTCAATGTCAAACTCTTTGGCCTGATTTTACTTTTTTAACCAAGCACCGAGAGGCTACCGAGGTAGCACAATGACGTCTACTCTCTTTTAAGTCGTTTAACTTAAGTTCAACCATCTTCCATCACTGAAAATGAGACAAGAAACGCACACACCCTCGAATTTATGTATGAATATATTAAAAAACGAAGTTACTAATAATGAACTTCATCTGGTCTGTAGGTATCCTTGATTCCAGTCGCGATGTGAGAAGCCTTCTGTACCTTCCAAGAACCGGGATAGAATTTTGGCTAATCTACCAGCTATCACCAGATGTAGTGAGCAGTGTGTAGTGAGAGATATGGGAAAAATTAAAGGATTTCTCCTCATCTAGTCGTCTTCCTGTTTTGTCTATCCTTCATGTAGATTTCAAAAAAAATAACCTATTTATTATTAAGTTGAACTTCGAACAAATTTGGAAACTCGTTCATTTTTATCATTTCCAGTCTATAACTAAAGGTTGCGAGACATGGCCACAGTTTCTGGTGAGAAATGTTATATTTTCATTGACTCTCGCTCTAAAGTAAAGTTCTCACACCCATCGCGTAGGCCGAGTCTGACAGATGGAAATGAATGGTCCGGATATAGAAAAGTTTCATCGATAGCCTTACAATAAACGGGGTTTCGCCGAACTTCAACAAGCTCGCGTAGGAGCTGGTCTCAAACGATTTCTCTAACCTCTAGCAGTGTCCAGTCTGAAGATCAGAGCAGCAGTTGTGACGCGAAGAACCGCTAGCAAGGCTCGTGAGGCTTTTTTACAGCACTGTGCGGGAAAAGTTGCACGAAAAGTTACTCGAGAAAAGTTACCCTACAAGAAGCGCCACCACACTATATTTCATGTGATCTAGTTAACAGAAACATTGCGCAGCAGCAGGAACAGCTCCAAGCAGCGCGCTCCATGCATCTCCAAGCAATTCACGGAACCCGTTCGAGGATGAAGCAAATGTGAGGCGGTTTTTGCTCTCGCACGCTACTTACTTACGCTCTCGCACTCTAGAAAATTGATCTTTCGTTGGTGTGTGCTGGGAGGCGTTCAGAAGTCCATTTATCAAGCATATCTGGATAGAAAAAACATCATAAACATTTGAAGAACATGAATTCACTAAACTTCTCAATCCTATTGGAGATTTAAAGGAGACCATTAGTACCAAAAAACGAGCGCAATTCCTGTATTCATGAAAGCAGCCGACTTAGGATGTTATCACCTCAGGTTAATAAACCCATCACCCCACAACCACAACTACACAGCAGGCTAACAAGCGTATTTCAACATAATGTCCACCGAGGCAAATCGGACGAGGAATAACGCGCGCTACCCGCTAGCCTGGCGCCCCCAGCTCCGCACAGCGGCGCGGGATCAGGTTCCAGCAGCCGCCCCTCAGCCGCGCCCCCGTGCCGCAGAATTGAGCCAACTTTAACTCTCGAGCGCGAGGGTAAAGCGTCAGCGTTAATGATGCAGCTGTGAACAATGCTAACGATATATGTTAGGCAAGCCAGGCTGAACGTAGGCTAGCCTGGCTGAAGAGGTCAATGTTAGACATAAACCTTGCGGAAGCATAAACCAAACTTAAAATAAAAATTAAGTAAAAATATAAATAGAGAGACCAACTCCGAGCAGCCAAGAAATAAAATGTAATCAACATTTCACAAACACATCGCCAAATCCATTTTAGTCTCATACTGAACAGTAGTGTAAGGGATTTAAGAAAACCCAAAATGATATGCAAGATACGAGACAGATTATTTTCACACACAGAAACAAAATACATCTCTTGGACAGAGACACTCTAATCCATGAAAATCTGCGCCCGGTAACAAAGTAGACAGACAGAGAACCCGCCAGGCACGGGCGGTGTAGCTGCACAACATCGGGAACCGACGTGACGCGGCCGCCCTCTGTACAGCGGAGCGAGACTGTATGGCTCTACAGCAAAACCCACTAAGCTAGGGTTTCATGAGTTGAGCTACCGAATATATCGAAGCCAGCTCGAGAATTCGCTAAGTATTTTTTAATGGACCCTACAAGTCTTGCGGTACAATAATACGGCTCAGATATAAGAGGCTCAGGAAACATGCCAATGATTGAGCAGTATCAGAATCTTTTAGTTGCGTACAGTGTACGTCTGGTTATGTCGGCATGACGACGCTGCCTTTTTATGTCAGGATCGCCCGGCACCGTTGAGTTAGCTTTCGTACCGGGAGACCTTTAGCTCAATCTCCTCATTCATCAATCCGCCTTCATACCGAACAGTGTAGCAGCCGTATTTCCGAGGACAATTTTTCTATCTTATGCTCTGCACCTAACGAGTTAGATTTGCGCATTTTAGAATCCCTTCATATTGCAAAAGAGATGCCGCTTTTAAATAATGGTAATAGCTCATATCCTTTACAAATTTTTGTATAGATTTTTTTCTTACTGATCACTTTTTTCACTTTTGTTAAGAACTAACCAATTTTAATTTTTATTTATTCAGACTTACTGAAGATGGAGCTGGTCTCCGAAACGTTTAAAATTGACTAATTCAGATATTTTAAATTTAGCTTCGTTAAATTCTGTTTAATATGATACCTGTCCGTGCTGTATTCTTCGTCTTTAAATTCTTAATGATAGTCCGACTAAGGAGTGTTAATTTTACATTTATCAGAATCTAAGTTACTTTGAATGACAATCTCTTCAATATGCCCAAGGAAGGTAGAAAATGGGCTTGATAAGCTGTTTAGGAGCAAAAGAGAAAACCCAGATTGTATGTAAAAATAAGATGAAATAACGACATAAAAATATAATGAAATAACAACCCGAAAATTAGCTGAAACCACGAAGCAAAAATATTATGAAATGACGACGCAAAGCACCCGTGATGACAAACTGTTCACTAATAATGAGGAGAAAAAATTTTTTCTTGGACAAAATTCGGCGCAAAGATTAATAATTTTGCTGTATTACCCAGCAAGTGCGAATGAGAAAATTACAACTCGGACGTCGTCACCCTCAGTGGGAGCTGCAGCAATGACCAAAATACTGCACAGGCTTGGATGCGTCAGGTGAGCAAGTATTCGAGTACGCACTTGTGAAGTACTGAGTACTGACCACAACCAAATTACAGTGTAAGGATTCTCAATCAAGATAATTTCTTTTCACTGGAGGATGAGGACAACAGCTCGATAGTCTCAGAACATCCAGCAGTGTCGAGTGCGGGTTACTATGAGGCCATCCCGAGCAAGATGGTCTTGAGATATGAGGACTGGAGAAAGAATTATCTCTATGGATTGTTTTATTCTGATTCTCTGCAAACGCTTTTCACGATAGTTTTTAAGCTTTTTAACTTATGAGAAGGATCTTAAGTACAGACTCGATGAATCAACGGGTTATCCTCATACGCTCTTCTACTTGGTTTCCCTGTTTTCTGTAATAACCAGAGGAGCTGTTTGCTCTGATGAAAAATCGCGGATACAGGACTGGACTTACTTTAGGGTCTTTCTTGTCCAAAGTGTGATGATCAACATTCGCACCACCAAGAAGACACAGAAGACTCCGAAGCGTGGGATCGATAAAAAAGTATGTCTCTATAGGTGAGCGTAGGTAGCGAGATTGATAAAGAACTGCACACTTAGTGTCATATTCATAGTTCACTGAAAAGAGAACGACATATGATACTTTAGATTCACTAGCGCGACCACGACGACACGGATTTCATCGCACATATCCTAATCATATGAAATTCTGTCTCTTATGTTGCGATCAAATAGTTTTTTTACGGATTTTGATTTCTCGAGTTTATCTGGTAGATTTTGTTCGTACAAAATCCAATCACGCCAACATTGTTCATTGAAAAGCTCTTATTTTTGTGCAGATCTTAAAATACTGATTACAAAGATTTTAAGCTCTCGACAAAAGGAATGACAAAATGACTCGTGGAAAAGAATCATTAAACTACTGAGACATAGAACGACACAACGAATATCATATAAAGACATCAAATCAACAGAAAGACATGAATCTCAAGGTAACGGGCCATACAAAGAGAGCAAGAATACTACACTTTAACTGTAACCTGAAATCTATTCACAACATGTTTAATTCTTCATATCTTACAAATAATTGCCCTGTATGTATCAATGATTTGCTACATATCTGCTTCTCAAACATTTAAGGTACATAAATTTATTCGCTAGTTTCGTGACACAGTGATACCTTTTGCAGAAATTCTGTTTACTCAACAAGCATGCTGCTCCCATAAATTGAAAAAAGTAACTGCCAGTATAAGGCAGCAATTAAATAGATGATGGGCTGTATATAGTCTCCGTTCGATATCTAGGATACATGTTCATTTAAGTAAATCCAAAACTCGGTCATACCGACACGAATGCTTGAACTACCTTTTTTCAGCGACACTAGCACTAATAGGCCGGCGTCCACGGTACCGGCGCCTCAGCAGTGCACCATACGCCATACCTCACTGCTGCATATGAAGCAAAGCAAGCAGATGGCAGCGAACTAACGAGGGCATTTTTTTGTGGTGTGGTAATGATGGAACTCTTCTTGAGTACTAGATAAAACGCATTTTTTTTGCTATCGTAATAGGGAAATTGAGCGACTTTTTACTCGCACGTCTGGTCAAGCGCTTGTGAGAGCCTGGGAAAAATGGGCGCTTACTGAAAGTCAGGTAAGACTTCGCTCATACTGATAGCCGAACGACACAAGAGACGTTCAATGGATGAATGATTGGCACCTCATGGTTAATTTGGCTGTTGGTGGTTCTCAGAGCCCTCAAGCTGGCGCAAGGACAACCTCACAACATTCCTGTGTGCTGAACCGACACGAAGTAGAACTTCCAGATCGCTGCGAGAGGTGCGCGGTGTCTTGGACATATTTGCAAAGCAACTCTCAGGTCTTCGTGCTACTGAACTTTGTGAGAGCATAAATTCATTTTACAAGCGGCTTCAGTAATTGCACCTAATTTACTTCTAACTCAAGTAAAACCAGTTAATGAGCTGCTGAAGAATAATCTGGCTGACATACATGCGATCTAACATTTAAGCGTACAGTATCGAACTCAGAGAACATGAATAAGAACGGGATAATCGAAATGTCAAAAGAAAGTCAGCCCCATAACACTTGAAAATGACGCGTCAAATCGATCTTCCGCACGTATTACACCGTATTGTTTTCATTTCTCTTAGGAACTATAGCACGCTTTCGACCAAAAACGCGGCATTGATGTAGACTACCGCGTCGCAAGTGAGCATTGCGTTAACCATCTGATTCTTTCTGGTAAACGGTTGGACTGTCCCATACCATGAAAATAATTCGCAAAACTTTTACTAGGTTTCTAAATGGACTTTATCGGCCTAAAAAATTCAGTCTTACGTGGCATGTTTTCACCTGCGAAAATTCACATTTTTATCATACATAACGCTACAATTTGATCTTTAACGCTACAATTTGATCTTTAATGTTTTCCTTAACTGAATTACGCTGACCTACCCTAATTTTCGACAACCCAACCTAACCTAACACAACCTAACCTGACCGAACTTAATCTATAACAACCTATCCTCACCTGACAAAGCCTAACATAGCCTAACCTAACTTATCCTAACCCAACCAAACCTAATATACCCTAACCTAGCCGAATCAGAGCAGATCAATTGAATAGTAATCAATGACAGACCTAATTCTGTTCTTCAAAGCGAGTAAGTTCAAATGAACGAGGTGAGCTTATTTATATAAACTAGTTAAGACTTCCGTCAAAAAAGCAGGCATTATTGAAGAGCGAAGCAGTATAAATCAATTACCCATAAAATTAAATCTTAATGCCATAAAGATTAATATAAGCCCAGCATAAAATATAGAAATGTAAGAGAACTACCGTTCTACATGACAAATCATATGCCCCAGCTGCCAGGCTTGCTATACACACATACACACACGGCTACAGCATGTTCTGGTCCCTCCCTAAGCCGAGCAGGGCATCGTCCTGCTAAATGTAATAGCTCTCGTTGCAGAATGAGGAACGCTGTTACGCTCCGCAGCTACGGGCGTTCTATAGTAATTATTCCAGGACCTTGGCACATAGATGGTCTAAATGCGGTCTGGCAGGAATTATTTAATGATTCTAGCAAACAACAGTAATGGGGTAATAAGGAGGAATAATGTGGCACTCAATACTTAAATACATGTATTGTATGAGTTCGATGATATGATGCGCAACAGACTATGTTTTGGCAACAGCTAGGCTCTTAGAACTACTATCTCATTCGTGTACAAATATACCATTTTATCTCGCACTGTGAGGAGCGTGTCCTGAATAACGGATAACACAGTGAGCACACACGAATCCAACTCTGAAACGGCTAATTTTTTGCCTAACATGGCCAAATCACTACCCAAAACGGGGAATCCCTTGTTTAAAAGGGCCAATCCCTCGCCTGGAAGGTTAAGTTTTAGCATGGTGGGGCTAATTCTCTGTATGGTACTGCTAATTCCTTGCCTGACCCGTGTGAATCAGGTCAGACATCCAATGCGGTTGTAGTGATTCAGGAATCAATGTCTTGAACTCCATGAAATGTATTTTTATATTTCAGTTAGTATAGGTTAGAAGAGAATTAAATGTATTAGAATCGTGAAGATTTGTGATGCTACACGAAAGTTGAGATCATCGTATAAAAACTGAATTAGAACAAGCTGTCGGTCAATGGCCAACTGTAAACTGATTCACTGTCAACTGGTATGCAGGCAAAGGGTAGACTTCGCAGGCATATGTTGACATTTTGAAGAGGTCCACAATACCGTGTTTCCTGTGTTTCAATTATTGAAGCTGAAGCTATAAAAACACGTTAAAATAAATTCATTTAAATCTGATACACAATTTGGAATCTGTGAATAGCAGCCGAGTAAAATATAAGCAAATATAAGGGAGATTTTGACACAGCTAACGGAGTGATTGATTGACAAATTAGTTTAAGTCTCCCTAACCGCAACAAAAGCGTTCCAAAGAGAGTAAGGAGGAAGGCGCCGTTTAGTATGGACTTAGAGGAACGCAGAATTTATGCACAAGGTGCATAGAAACTGTAAGTTGAGAAAGAAGTTGATGAAACAAGAGAAAAATTGAAGAAGAAAGTAAAAGTAGCTGAAAAACAGGACTGCTGTGAATTGAAAAAAAAATCCGTTATAAAACAAAAAATAT
Source organism: Morinoia aosen (assembly GCA_030386875.1). NCBI lineage: Eukaryota > Metazoa > Arthropoda > Malacostraca > Amphipoda > Talitridae > Morinoia > Morinoia aosen. The sequence goes on from CM059568.1 coordinate 28,256,162, forward strand.
TCTATTTCAACAAAAAAAGGCGCGCACCTAGCCTTCAGTGTAGAACCTTGCATATTCCTTTCGAGAGCGGACAGCTAACAATAGCTCTTCTAATTTTTTATGTTAATTAATGCATGCATATTAATCTGCAGTCAGAACAACCAGAACCATGCAGAGAATGCTGACGAGAGCGCGGCCCTATTTAGAGTTTGAAGCACTTCAATGGGAGAGAGTGAGTCGAAGAGATGAAAAATAAATGACAATGCGAGCACCTTAACAATAAATGATTACTCAATGAAGTACTTGAAATAATTCATAATAAAAACTGGAATAAATATATCAAAAGAACCACACACTCATATAGAGCAAAAAAGGGACATTATAATTTTTCACGCGCTGGGTGTGGAACGAAACCATGTGATGGAGTCCGGAGTGTAATGAAATTAGAATTCTAGAGAGACGGTACAATGTAGCGACCGTGACATGAAATTCTCTTGGATTTCACAACTGCTTTGCCTTCAAGGATCAGGTGATACTCCACGCTCGCACGAATTGATGACGAATACAGAACTGAAATAATGAAAATTTAGGAATGCGTGTCACGATGATGTCTTAAGTGCATGATGTAACTGATAAAACGTTGTCCAGCATTTGGTCTAAATTTCCCGTGTATTGCACCGTTTTCGACAAAAAAAAATATTTGAATAACAAAAAAATTTCAAACAAAAAAATATATTTGAAATGTGTACATAGGAAGGTTTGCAAATGTTCACATCGTTTTTGTATTGAGCCTCAAAGTTCATTGACGAAGAAATTAGAACAAATAAAAAATTTTCATATTATAATATCTGCAGACTGTACGTTTGTAGGCGGGTGTAGCTTTTATGGTCCGTTTTTCCGAGTATATGTCATCGAAAAAAGTAATCATGAGACTAATTCAAAACTTGAAAGTTACCCTTTTAAGAAAAAAAACAAGAGCTAGATGATGTTGACGAAAGAAATGGCCTCGAATTGTGCATCCATGATGAGCAGATTAAACCCGTGAGTGGTATTAATCATTTTAGTTTACAGGTTTTTTGTTGTAGGTGGCGAGTGTACAAAAACCAATATAGCTGTTTCCAAGCATTTGATGACCTTTGCACATCATTGCGGGACGCCTGCCACTACTTGTGTGGCCGACGTCGAGCGCAGAGCCCCGTGACACCATACATGTGTACAATCGTACTGCAGGAGATTAGATAATTATAATTTACGTTAAAAAACCAACGTAGCTACGAGTATCATGATAGAAACTAACCTTTCGAATTGCAAAAATCAATCACCATTGCTCTGAAAAATAGTAAATCAAAGTGTTAAAAATATATTTAACTCTAACTAATTTTTCTGAATAATCCGAAAATAAAATATGGACATTAACGAAACAATAGTAAAACAAAAAACAAAAAACACAGAAAACTTCAACAAACAATGGAAAGTTTCGCCACCAAGCAACACTCATTTATTAACGGATGGTTTTTTGAAGATTAAATTAAATTATTAGTTAGTTTAAGCCTCCCTACCCGCAACAAAGGCTATCCAAAGAGAGGAAGGAAGAAGGCACCATTTAGTATGGAGTTAAGGAAACGCGGAATCTATGCAGAAAAGGCACAGAAACAGAAAGCTAAGAAAGAAGTTCATGAAACTAGAAAAAGTTGAAGAAGAAAGTAGTAGGTGCTGAAAAACAGGACAACAGTGAACCGAAAAAAAATGGTCCGTAACAAAACCAAAACCTATTCTATTTTAACAAAAAGAAAGCCTACCTAACCTTTAGCTCGGGCCCTTACATAGTTCCCCTGGGAGTGCTAATTTCCATATATAGATACAATAGTTGTATCCCCCTCAGGGGATGGCTTTTTGAAATGTGCATCGACTCTGAAATGCGGAGATCGGACGAATTTGGGGCTGAATCTAAACTTTTATATCAATGCTTTTAAAAATGTGATTTTTTTTAAACAATGATATTATATAAAAGTTGAATAGGTTGGTCAGGTTATAGCCAGGGCGAAAGGAGACTCCCCTGTGTTGTACACACCTCACAAACACCGTAAAAGGAGCCGAGAGAATCCAATGTCAGATCGCTCGCTGCGGTCACACGTACACTGATATACCACTCACCACTAGCAAATAAGCCTGCTGTTGAGGTAGGGATTTTAACACTTTAATGTTAAACTAAACCACCTGTTTGGTGATATTGTTTTTATAACTTGTTCCTGCACCTTGAAAGTGATTGATACGAATACTTTTTCATTATTATTATTATTTTTGGGGAGTTTCCACCGTTTTCGATACTCAGACGAAATCACAGCGTAATTTGGCATTTAAGTACTCTTTACGAGGGTAAAATAGTTCGATAGATCTAAATTAATTCATAAGTTTTAGCAAAAAAATAACTGAGTCAATAGGAAATACGGTTTGTGAAATAAGTACTTGTAACAGTGTGTTCTATTAATTAAATAAGTTGGATCAAGAAAAGCGTAAAATTCCTCTTTACGTATCAGTCCAAGACTTGTATTATCAGCACTATGAAAAAAAGTCTACTATTACCTCTCTTATTATAGGAGCAGGGTCTGAAACTTAGCTTCACGCTGGAGCACAGCGTGGACGGTGACAAGACATCCACCAAACAAACACGACCATCCAAGTTCTAAAGGTATTTTAGATCATTGGTGACCCATTGGGTCTGATTGCTTATAAAACTTATTTTTAACGTGAAAATTGGTAATCATGCATTACACCAGAGTAAAATAATTCAGTAACGAAAAGAAGCATTTCTGCGTAACCAATCGCATAGCCGATGAGAAATGTTTTACATAAAAGGAACATTTGTTCTTAAACGGATCCACCCTGCAGCGGGTGAAATAATTATAAGCTGGACTAAGAAGAATGTGAGTATATCCCAGGGTATTAGACAGAGACTTAAATCGTCTGCAATATGAAAAATGACGTTGTGCTACAGGAATTAGTAAAAGCAGGTATTTAATTTGCTCTTTTCTCGCTGTAGGTTGTTACTGATCAGAAAGTATGTATGGGCTCAATCTACCATACAAGCATGAAAGTGAACAAATGAGACAATCAGTGTACAGGGTGCGTAATGATCTGAAGACACCTTTCGAACCTATAGAAAAACGCAAAATGAAACTGTTAATGTTAAACTGTTAGCTATGTTAACTTATTATTAACCTACGTTTTATTTTCTACATCCTCCTTCGGCTTCTTTCACCGACTCAATTAATGCGAGTCCGAAAGCGACGGCAAACTCTGATCAGGTCGTCTTTATTCGTGTCCTCCGTTGCTCGGGCTATTGCTTTCATCAGAGAGGATTTGGTGTTATGGGGATGCTTATTAACTTCCTTTTCAACGACGCCCTACACGTAATAATCGAAAGAATTAGGTTCTGGTGAGTTAGGAGGCCGTAAGTTTGGTGTGACATGAGCATGAAAATTCTCGGCCATCCAATCCCGGGTTTTGAGAACAAGATGGGATAAAACCGAATCTTGTTGGAAGACATAGGCCCTTCCATTGGCTACGCTGTCTATCCAAGGCTTAACAAAGGTCTGAAGAGTCTCGAAATATGTATCCGCATTGACTGTAAGGCTCTGTGGTAAAAATGAGCAGGCAGTATGTGCCCTTCACTGCTATTACAACACCGAAAATCATCTCGGTTGCTGGAAACTTCGTGTTCTGAGTGAGTCTGAGCGTTGGTAATGTTGTTTTCTCTTGCTCTTGGCTAATACCAAAGTTTTTATTCAGCTTCTTTCTAACGCTACAAACGAAAAGTCTGGGACTTTTAGAAATCTTGCAATTCCTTAATTGCTGTCTTTCGCTTCTATAGACACTGTTACAGCGTGTCATTTCATTTCATTAGTTATAGTAGAATCTGCCACGGGATCTTCTGAAATAAAAAATGCATTAATTATTATCGGGTTAGTTTAAATCACAAAAATGTAAGTGTCCTCAGGTACCTTACGCATCCTTTACCATGTGTACTAAATTTGTATAACAACTGATTCCTATTTCGTTCAAGTCACTAATGGCTGCACAGATCGGGAAAAACCGAGTGAAAGTACTGAAAAGTGAAGATATTTGTGAGAGCTTATTAAATATATAAACAGCATAAAATAGTCTTCTACTGAAGAACGCTCGAGACGGTTAAGTTGAGACACAATGTACTCGTCACGTGGCTCTATGAATAGTCAAACACGACTACAGTGAACTAACTGAAGTAACGAGTACACTTACAACAATTTAGCACATTTGTATTTGCCACTCAAATCACATACGCCGCACACACACACACCACACACACACACCAGCATGACACACACACACACCCCCCCCCTCCCCCGATACATGTGCCCCACCCAGCACGCCACAGCTGCCCCACACAGCACGAGGCAGCAGGCGTGCGAGGAGGACCGTTGCGAGCAGACCTCGTCTTGTGACCCGCTGCTGCTGCCTGCCGCGGCTCGCTGTGTGCCTGCAGCGGCGCTTCTGACATGAAATACCCCCACGAATGCTTGCACTCCTACTATTTACGTCAAGAAACTGAAAAATTGTCTCCAATGCTTGTTCGTAATACTGGAGCGATCAGCAATGACATATGCATGTCCTGCAGCGCGTATTACTGTTTTCACTACTGTCGTAAGAGTACTGATGAAGCATTGCACGCAATAGCTTTGTGATGCCAGCATAATTGTTGCCGCTTTGCTGTGCTGCTGCTTGTGTCTTGTTGCATAGCTGCCACCCGGCCGTGTTGTGGCTCTGAAGCACTCGCCAGCGTGGCGCGTGGCAGCGGTGCTGACACTGGTGTTGTTGTGGTGCTCTGCTGACACGCTGACATCATTGCTACACTAATTGCGCTGGTGCTGGTGCTGACACTGGTATAGCTACTGCACCGCTGCCACTGGAACTGACGCTGGTATAGCTACTGCAGCGCTGCCACTGGAACTGACGCTGGTATAGCTACTGCACCGCTGCCACTGGAACTGACGCTGGTATAGCTACTGCACCGCTGCCACTGGAACTGACGCTGGTGTAGCTACTGCACCGCTGCCACTGGAACTGACGCTGGTGTAGCTACTGCACCGCTGCCACTGGAACTGATGCTGGTATAGCTACTGCACCGCTGCCACTGGAACTGACGCTGGTATAGCTACTGCACCGCTGCCACTGGAACTGACGCTGGTATAGCAACTGCACCGCTGCCACTGGAACTGACGCTGGTATAGCTACTGCACCGCTGGCACTGGAACTGACGCTGGTATAGCTACTGCGCCGCTGGCACTGGAACTGGCGCTGGTATAGCTACTGCACCGCTGCCACTGGAACTGACGCTGGTGTAGCTACTGCACCGCTGGCACTGGAACTGACGCTGGTGTAGCTACTGCACCGCTGGCACTGGAACTGACGCTGGTATAGCTACTGCACCGCTGCCACTGGAATTGACGCTGGTATAGCTACTGCACCGCTGCCACTGGAACTGACGCTGGTATAGCTACTGCACCGCTGCCACTGGAACTGACGCTGGTATAGCTACTGCACCGCTGCCACTGGAACTGACGCTGGTGTAGCTACTGCACCGCTGCCACTGGAACTGACGCTGGTATAGCTACTGCACCGCTGGCACTGGAACTGACGCTGGTATAGCTACTGCACCGCTGCCACTGGAACTGACGCTGGTATAGCTACTGCGCCGCTGGCACTGGAACTGGCGCTGGTATAGCTACTGCACCGCTGCCACTGGAACTGACGCTGGTATAGCTACTGCGCCGCTGGCACTGGAACTGACGCTGGTATAGCTACTGCACCGCTGCCACTGGAACTGACGCTGGTATAGCTACTGCGCCGCTGGCACTGGAACTGGCGCTGGTATAGCTACTGCACCGCTGCCACTGGAACTGACGCTGGTATAGCTACTGCACCGCTGGCACTGGAACTGACGCTGGTATAGCTACTGCGCCGCTGGCACTGGAACTGGCGCTGGTATAGCTACTGCGCCGCTGGCACTGGAACTGACGCTGGTATAGCTACTGCGCCGCTGGCACTGGAACTGACGCTGGTATAGCTACTGCGCCGCTGGCACTGGAACTGGCGCTGGTATAGCTACTGCACCGCTGCCACTGCAACTGACGCTGGTGTAGCTACTGCACCGCTGGCACTGGAACTGGCGCTGGTATAGCTACTGCGCCGCTGGCACTGGAACTGACGCTGGTATAGCTACTGCACCGCTGCCACTGCAACTGACGCTGGTGTAGCTACTGCGCCGCTGGCACTGGAACTGGCGCTGGTATAGCTACTGCGCCGCTGGCACTGGAACTGGCGCTGGTATAGCTACTGCACCGCTGCCACTGCAACTGACGCTGGTGTAGCTACTGCGCCGCTGGCACTGGAACTGGCGCTGGTATAGCTACTGCGCCGCTGGCACTGGAACTGACGCTGGTATAGCTACTGCGCCGCTGGCACTGGAACTGACGCTGGTATAGCTACTGCGCCGCTGGCACTGGAACTGGCGCTGGTATAGCTACTGCACCGCTGCCACTGCAACTGACGCTGGTGTAGCTACTGCACCGCTGGCACTGGAACTGGCGCTGGTATAGCTACTGCACCGCTGGCACTGGAACTGATGCTGGTATAGCTACTGCACCGCTGCCACTGGAACTGACGCTGGTATAGCTACTGCGCCGCTGGAGTGGTACTGCACAGCGCACTCCAGTACAGCAGCTCGTGCCGTCACGGCGACAGGGTGAGACAGTCACCAGGACTTAGCAGCGCAATGCGTGGATATCTACCCTGTCCAACTTTTTCGCCGGAGCATGCATGTTTTTCGCCGCCTAAGCGATTTAATTACTTGGGTGGCGAAAAACATGCATGCAGGCGGCGAAAAAGTTAGACTGAGTAAGCAAGAACAAGTCCAACAATTCGTATCCTCTTGGCAAAAGCATGGTAGTGGACTAAATAATTCGCACGCTCTCATGCAGCGAGTCTATTTACAGGCGTGGTGAAATTATAATTGACACTAAGAAAACTACGAAAGTGGCAGTAGGAGAATAAATCAGGCAATTTTGGTCATTTCTATCGACTTGAACAGTTCCTTTTATAAAGAAAGGAGTTCTGCATAAAACGCGCAGCGCTTCAGTGTTCAGAGAAAAGTATTCTTTTTTTCTTTTTGAAGGCGATATCACTTCATTATGGAACGATCAGTCACGAGTCAGTAAGTTCTGACTGCTGCACCTCAATCTGTGGAAGTTTACATAAATGTATTCAAAAAGACCAGCAGAAAAGTGTTCATTTTGTACCCAAAGTTCTCATCATGCAAAAAAGGCTTCACGAAAACTGACGACGCAACCACCCAATTTGATATATTTAAAATTTACTGATTCACACTGCACAAAAGATTTAGTAGTCATAAAGCATAATGTATATTCTTCTCCATTTTTTCCTCACCTTGATGCAAAAGCTATAAAAATGTACACCACAAGCTGCCGTGAGCAAAAAGGTAAGCCGTGCGAATGACGTCTTAGTGAACTGTGTATCATACTTTGTGCCGAACGCCAGCAATCTCAGGTCTTCTGCTCTGGAATAAACAGGTATTAGAAAGATTAAGTTGCTGAAAAATACCTAGAGAAATAGGGTAGGTGATGTCGAACCAGAAATAATGTGCAGTGAATTAACTCTCATGTTAGAATCTACAATATTGAACTAAGAAACGATTTTCTTTCTGAACCGAATTGTTTTCGATTACATTATGCACAGTGTAATAAAGGTTGAGTATTTATCCAATGCCCATGTTTTAGTTATTGAGGAGCTGAGACGCTCGTGTTATCAAGATAATGTTCGAGCGGTATCAATTCATTTCCTTTTCAGCGCTGCAAAATTTATACTTTGAATTACTTCATAGCATATCTAACGAATGTTGTGTGCAATTTAGTTGTTGTACAACATATAGAGTTCAGTGTGTTTTCAACTTTGCTCGTTATAGCGTCGCTCGTTTTCTTGCTCGGTGCATAGATTACTTCTTTCAAAGTATGTTATAGAGGTGGCTAATTTTTCCGTGTGATGTAGTTTACTCACATATTTCAGCGAGTACCTCTTGTAGATTTTTCTACCATAACGCATAATACAAATTTTTAAGCCATGACGGTGTTTAAGATGCCCTCATGCACATAACCAATGTGTACCTTTGTTATTAAACTTCAATGGAAGCAGCCGGTTTTCACATCGCTGCATCGTCGCCCAAGACCTGAAATTTTCCCCCCAATAGGTGTAGCTTTTTTTTAAGAGAGTTTCACCATCATAAAAGTTCCGCTGCTTTCCATATTCCCCTCCGATAATTTTTGTTATTTGTTTTCTTTTCGGCTGCACTCAGACGCAGCTCGCGCCATGAAGGCAGCATCCGTCCAGACAGCTAGAAAGCCCCACACTAGCTGTAGTCGAGAACGTACTCACGCTCCCTAATTTCGCTTGACCGTCATTGCCTGCCTGAATTGTGCGAGACATTTTAGTGTGATTTGAATTGCCCATGTTGTTGACTTTTCGTTTTAAATCCACAGTTTTCAATCAACTTGTAATTTTTCAACAACATCGGTTCTTAGTCTCTATTCCCGAAGTTTCGTTTAAATAAACAGAAAGTTAGCATCAACTCGTGGATATAAAACCTCAAGATTTATTTTGTAATTCAAATCCGCAACTCTATTTATTTGCAACAACTATGCTTTGAACTTTTGGTATTTCATCTTTAATTATTCGTCACTCGTGCAACGTTTCCCTCTAAAACAATTTTTTATTTCAACCGTAATTTTTAAATTCACAAAGTGTAATGTAATTTTAATCATTCGCAAAAATATTGTAAATTTTGACGATTATAACATCACGCTGCGAAACCGACCTTGCAGATAGTAAACACAATTTCAATAATACCGATTCGCATCTGAATTTCAAAATATAGCTGTACAGCTTAAAAATATAATCTTAAAATGCGTTATCTCACTAATGTCTATAGTAACAAAAAGAGCGATACTTAATTTTTTATTTCATAATCGTTTACCATACGTCATAGCGTGTTGGTCTCACACCGACATGACGCCGCCGCCGTCCCTCTCACAAGACACGTCGCACCGCGCCTCCAGTATCCACGCAAGGAACTAACAATAAAAACATCACTGCACGGCAAGTAAGTGCTTCCATCGATTAAGTCAAGACAGGAACCGCTACGGACATGAACTATTACCCAGTGAGCAGCAGAGCTGGTCAGAAGGACGGCAGCGAAACGAATCAAGTGGACGCATGATTTCTAACTGGATTTAATGTGGCAACTGGACAGAAGGAAGAACATTCTGAGCACAGATTGAAGCGTAGAAGTTATAATACTAAACGGTACGTCACTTTTACGGTAAGTTGACCTCTCTTTACCTTTGCTATGAAAGATATGGATGCAAACATTTCCATAATGTTGAACGTTATTAGCATTAACAACCAAATTATCCAATGAGCTTTTCATGGTTTGAACTGTTCAAGAGTTAGAATCATCTACAGTGAATAAATTTGTCTCATGGTGTTGCTTCCTAGACACCAGCAGACTGCGCCAGAGCACGTCCACTTTTTCTGGGGAGCGCAGCATAAAGTTCGCAGCAGGATTCAGAAGAAGCGGGAGAAAGCCCACAGTCCGCTTGCATTCCGGCCTAATTTCAGAGGCCCGCGCTCCAAATGAAGGGTGTGAGCGGCCCGAGTACTGCCCCGATGCTTGCATTTCTGAGACGAGCAAATAATAATATTAGCGAGAAAACATGGTTTCGCAGCATGACTCTCAATGGTACGGGATCATTCTTTTTTCCATGTCTTTTTTTACTGTAAATTATTTATTATAAACTCATCACCGTGTATCAAGGGATTTGAGAGTCATGTAAAATCACCCGAGATTTCAGGCGCAAAGGGTGGTCCGCACGTAACCCTAACCTCGTGGACTGAATTTTCATGGCTGTTGACACCTAACGTGGCGCTCATCTGTCTGTTGTTATGATGGTCCAAACGCAGCCCTCACATGCCAGACTTGTCTCTGGTGATAAGAGAAATTCCTCAACTCTTTTTTAGTGGTTCAAATGGAATCCAGACCTCTTAGATTAGTCTCTGGTGATCAAACGAGACGAAATCCTCTTAAAATTACGCCATGGGTTTCGTCAAAGATAAAGCTGGGACGCACAGGGCCGCAACTATTTTAATTTTACAAATTTTTCACTTAAAAAAATATAAGGTAACTGCAAGTAACTGTCATTGCCAATTTTTCTATCGAGTGCTGCTAAGCCTGAACTTATTTGCATTGCTCGATGCCATCCCCTCAATTGTACGGAAGGAAAACTGGTATATTTGCGTGCAACTTACTAGTGAACGCACGGCGTCAAATAACTTCCATGAGGAGTCACCTAGTTAACAAATTATCCTCAGCTTATATAACGTAAAGAATAATTAATCAAGGGATTTGGGACAAAAATACGAGGTGAACGTGCTGTAAATCACAGTAAGTATTTAAGGGATTACTGGAAAAATGGAGAGACGTAGTACTGAAGAAAGCCTGCTGGAGATGAGCATGAAAATCTCGTTCGTTATGATGTGCAAGGCAACGGCTATTTCATTCAGCAATGACGCAAATTATTTATGACTTGTAAATACTCGCAAAGACAACTGTTTTCAGCGCAGTCCGTTGCAGGTCCTGCTTGGAACGCCCCACTTCAGGACAACATGGTCACTAAGTTAACAGTACGGTGCAGCCAGAATGGAAATTTTCTTTTTGTTTGGAAAGTGTGAAGGCGATTTCCAAAACATAAATCCCTCGACATGCCTACGACTGGGTAACAAATTACAATCCTAACTTTGATGCCGATGCAGAAGGTCGAGAAGTAAAGTTTGTAGCGCCAGTGATGCAGAGATCCCTCGATTGTCAAAGTCTCCCTGAGGAGGCCATCTGTCTGCAGCAACAATGGCGAGCACATCCTCTGGCAGGAATTGCGCCAACACGAACATTTGATTATTAATTAATTCCTAGTGAAGTTAGTTCAAGGAGTTGGCAAATCATTCATCACTAAATAACTAGATATCAAAGCTGAAGAAATAATTATTGATACAAGTGTGAAACTAGGTTCAAAACATAGCATGCTTCGATATATTAAGTTTCAGCCAATAATTAACAAGGTTTCAGGACGATATTCTACAAAGTACCGATTGCAGTGAAATAATCATTCAGTGATTTCATGTTAGTGATAGTATATTGGAATGACATACATTTATGGGCGTACAATATTTCCAATTTTATAATAAGCTTAGGCGACTATTCTGTATGCTCTCCTCTCAGGCGCCTGCACAGCTAGCGTGGCCTTCTTTGCCTCCTTCACTCGCATGCGCGCGTCGGAGTCTCCGTCATCGCATGTCAGCCAGCAGGTTTTTTGTGACCACACCAGTGGGTCCAGTGACGGTATAAATTTCTCACCATTTGTGATGTTTGGGTCCAGGTAATGGGACTGGCAAGGTGTATGGGTCCAAGTGACGATAAAATATACTTCAAGAAACTTAAAGAAATAACCAAAGTATCAAAGTATATCAACGAACCCTTAGCGAACATTATGCGATCGATCGTATAACTGGGCGAGTTCCGCAGGACGGGAAGCAGCCAGGCTAATTTCACTCCAATTTTCAAAAGGGAACAAATAATAAATCTAATTAATGTTGGCCTATCAGCCTGAGATACTCGTATGTCATCTGTCACACGAAAGAAAGATTGCTCAAAATACAAGTACCACAACATCTCTAAACTAAAATTTGATTGCGGAACTTCCTACAAATCATGAATTATGCTCCAGTTGAAACTCTATACCAGCAAGAAGACCTTGACATCAGCATCACTGAAGATCTCAAGCACGTCAAACAAGTAGAAAACAGTATCAAGAATGAGAGCAGAATGTCGGCTTCATAGCAATACACCAAACCAAAGGACATTATGCTATTAGGTAGGTACTGGTTCGATCACATCTAGAATACGCAGTACAATTCTGGTCCCGTATCCTAAGGCGAGAAAATGCGCGTAAAATGTCGAAACTGACTCCTGAACTCATTTACTTTAGTTACGAGCGTTACAGATGAGTGCAAGGTCAATAAATAAAGATCTATAAATACCTTCATGGCTTTTATGATGTTACCCTAGAAGGTCTTCTCGATGCTAAGGGTACTGTCCTAAAAAAAATTTGAAAAATTTTAGGACACACCAGGCTATATTTTTTTTCAATTTGAAAAAGTCACCATTTGTAACCAGCTTCTAGAAAATGGCTCTGTTAGCATGGTAATACGCTCAAAACTCGTCTTGACCATCATTGGGAGCGTTATCCCCCTGTATTCTATAGTTTGAGGGTTAACTGGAATTAAAGGTTGATATAGAGGGGAAAGCTAAGAACCTACTTTAGCGTCATAGGAAACCGTATTTCTTTCGTAGGAAATAATTACGATTCGATTAGTTATGCCTCATCGAATAATACAGTTAGGAAGGCGTGAATACACAAGGTGAACTTGGCTCTAATAAAACGATGAAAATCATCAAATCTGGGAAACACAATTCACATAGTAGTAGTAGTAGTAGTAACATAGGTTTGCTAGCGCTTCAGTTATTTAGACTATATCGCACCGAAGGTACAATCCACATACTGGCTATGTTAAGAAATTTTATGGAAACATGAATGTAGTAATGCTAGTGTGAGAAAATTGATGATTGTTAAAGTGAATTGTTGGTGTCTGTCGGCACGGGACTTGGGGATAACCCAAGAATAGGCCACTTGGTTCCTTTCTGTTGCGTTTCAATTCTATTGTTTTCTGCAGGTAAGACGTGAGGGCGCAGGTGACGGAACAGGCACGAGATGTGGGCCCTGGCAAAGCCCTCTTCATTTGCAAAAGTGCTCGAAGAACTTGTGACGTCATACTATACTGACCTAAGTTTTCACACCATATTTGTTGAAGCGAAGGGACGAAATTAAGTTGGCTTCAATCTAACTTTGATTTCCCATAAAATGAAGCTAAAAGAGGCATTAGAAAATTTTAGAAGAGATGCAGATACACTTTTTCGTCAAATGAATGAATAAAAAACAGCTCTCCTCTGTTATTTCATGTACAATAGAAAATTAAAACTTAGTCGAGCTTGTTACGGCTTGATTTTAACCAGTGCCATCAGATTGAACAAGTCGAATGAAGGAAATAATGTACTCAGGAATTTTAATGCAATATCAATAAAGTTGGGATCTTTATTTTGTAAATGACATATAAGTTGTGTAAGAAGAGTTTGCTTCCCAAAATTTTTTCTTTTCATATACATCACATACAAGACAAAATCGTCCAAAGTCCCCAGCTACAGCAAAGTCAACAAGTTGTTCAATAAATAAACAGAAAACCGTTCAAATTCTACCCAAAGGCTTTGAAAACTGTCTTATCAGCACTTTCTTTCTTCAAAATGCTGCACAGCTCTGTATAGACTGCAATTCTACCAATAAGTCGTTAATAAATCAGAAAATATAAAATCTATAAGCTCAAAATGTTTACAAACAATTTTCATAATTTTCGATAAGTCACACTTAACATCACAGAAGTTCCATTGGAAATTCCCTGGAAAACTTGTCTACCACCATTAATGTCGTTCAAAACTGCGGCCAGGTCATTGCTATGTCGCGACGTCTAGGAGCCGGCCTGGAGATGAATGTTTGTATAGGTACAGGTGGCAGGACGAGGAGAAGATTGAGTAGGGCGTTGGTGAGGGGAAAAGAGTGAGGGAGGTCAATAAAAATAAGAGTAAGACTAACCAATGCCTCGTACAATGCCTCCAGGCCTGCTCCTACACGTGGCACATAACTATAACGTCACTCAACTGCTCATATAGCAATGGCGAGAATTTTAAAGTAATCGAGTAAAAATAAATGAAGAGCGCTGTACTCGTATTACTTGTATAGAAAACATTTGTGAAATTATGAGTTTGTGATCAAAGCTACACACGTGGTGTGTAAAGATATGTAGTTTTAATATTGTTATTAGGCCTATTCATACCGTACTTTTTCAATTACATACTAATTAAAGGAGGGAATCGCAGTTGGTGTTCGTTAAATTGCGCGAAACTTTTATTGTAACAGACGACTCTTATCGACTGCGTGTTGCACAGCACTGACATGAAAAGGTAAATGGTGTGAAGAAGCCCTACCTTACAGAACTCAAAGGCTCCATGGATGAAATGATGACCCGTAATTAACTAATATTTCAACAAAATAATCGAGTGCAATATTTCCTTTGCTTAACTTACTTAATCTACTGGCACTGGCTAATGTCGGCAAAACAAGCTCGATTACACTTTTATTTTATGTCTTATCAATAACAATGATATAAGAAGCTAAATATTTTACATACTCTATTCACTGATGAATATTACATATCCCCTGCGGTATTTTGAAGCCTGCCAGCCCAGTTCAATAGGAAATGAACGATGGATTGAAACTAGCTTAGTTTCGTCCCCATTGATTCATTCCAATTGGTATGGAATCTCTGACCTCTCCTGTGACCTTGCGATTTCTATGAGCAGGCCTAGAGGTGTAGGAGGCATAAACTCAGGTGCGTACTCAGTGTATATTTAAACAATTTAAACAATTTATTTACCACAGGAGACACAGAGGTAGAATGTTTCTTAAGTCTAGTACAATGGTCAAATTTGAGTATAGCTACCTGTGGGCCCGAATAAGTTCAGTGATTTCTAGGGCATCCTACCATTACATTATTCTAGGGCGTACAATAAAGTTTAACCGAATTCACTTAGCCTAGTTTCGCATTAGACTGATCAACAAGATAATGAACTCGATATTGATGTTTAATTTTACAATATATGGCATACGGACTATATTTAACAGTATATTCGATAACGATTTAAGAGCAGACTGAAAATCAGCAATATTACTCATGGCAAATTACATTATTAGGACCAGACTTGTAGGAGGCAGGATTTGACTTGGTGATCTTACACGACTAGTATTCTGATAAGAAGTGAGACTCAAGATTTCTTTTGAATACCTTGTAATAATTACTTTCACGGATCTCCGCAGGTATTGAGTTCCAAGTTTTAGTTCCAACGAATAGTATACTGTGTTGCGAGCGGGCCTTTGAATAATAAGGAAGCATGAATTTACTTCTATTTCGCGTTAAATGGTCGTGATGACCAGTTTGCGCAGTTATTAATTGTTGTAGGCTATTGTCGCCATCATTAGTTAATGTTTTGTGATGAAATTGCAGATGGAGATTTTGTAGAGATCCGAGAGTTTAAGTATTTGTAAATTCTTGAATGAATCATTTGTGTGAGCATTATATTCTAGGTTCTTTACCAGAGCGGTGAAGAACCTAGAATATAATGCTCACACAAATGATTCATTCAAAAATTTACAAATACTTAAACTCTCAGATCTCTACAAAATCTCCATCTGCAATTTCATTTACAAAACATTAACTAATGACGGCGACAATATCCTACAACAGTTATTAACTGCGCAAACTGGTCACCACGACCATTTAACGCGAAATAGAAGTAAACTCATGCTTCCTTATTATTCAAAGGCCCGCTCGCAACACAGTATACTATTCTTTGGAACTAAAACTTGGAACTCAATACCTGCGGAGATCCGTGAAAGTAATTATTACATGGCTCTTTTTTGCAGAGTAAAAATTATATTGGTTTTATTTTTATCGGTTCCATGCCATGCTTCTATTCCGTATTGCAAGTATGGTGAAATGAGCGTTCGATAAAGATATTTGACAGTGAATAGCATATTGCTAATGAATAAGGAATCGTACGGACGAACACTGCAGTGTTTCACATTTTCATTTGGCTGCCTGATTAGTGCAGGACCCTTGCAATGGCAAGCGAAGGAGGTATCCAGGATACTCGCTTCGGTTGCCACGAAACGTCGCATCCACGCGGGACCTCAACGCTTCGCCTGCAGCTCCAATATTACTTATTTTATTTCCTTAGCCCGCTGGGCATGCGGTCGCAGTCGCCTGCTCTGCAGGCATCCAACACGAATTTCTAAGTTTTTTACGAGCTCCATTTGCGACTGTCGTGCTGAGCTCCCTGCCACCGCAACAGATTAACTGCGGCTGGGACGGTTTCTTGGATGTTCTCAAATTTGTGTTGAAATTACCGAACGACACGGAGCTCATTTGGTGCGGGCCTGATTTTTTTACGAATATTATTGAAATTCGCTAAGTTCTACCTCTTGAATATGAAACATCAATTTCTTGTGTGAGTTAGTATCGGACTATCGCAAAATTACAGATGCAGTGCACTATCACACGTGCATTGACGCGCAGCTTCATACCTGTACGTTCAGGTACAGAGTACACAGTCATGTGCTTTGTATCGCCCTGCATCCCAGCTTAATGGAACCTCATCTGAGCACACCCTGCAAGCCAAACCTCCTCATTTCCTTTCGGCGACCGCGCAGCTAAACAGAAGCCAAGTGCAAATAATAATAACCCACCACCTCGGTGTCGCTTGAGACCGAGCTCATTCATCTTCCATGCAGGATGGCAAATATAAAACTAAGAGTTGGAATTTCAGCTCCCCAAGATTCATCATTTGGACAAATGGAAAATCTGCTGAGCCATGATCTATTAGGCACGATGCGTCTGTACACGCAAACCTTATCTAAATACAAAATAGAGGACAAAAATTCCAAGAAAGATCGTAATACAAGATTACGTGGAAGGCTATGCTCCATCAGCCTTGCGCTGCAGCAGCTGGCGGGCGGTTTTTGCTGAGCGTATCCATGGGGAGAGGGTGGCTGAATTGCAATTAAAGCCACGCATCCTCGTGCTTCTGACCACAACCTCCGCAGACGCACCACTAAACTTGTTTTGTTTGAAACAGGAGCCGGATTTTCGATTTACGATTTACTTCATCGGAGTGATAGAGCTTACAGTGTAAGTTCTGCTAAGTGGACTTACGCGGCCAGCTGTGTGGCTGCGAGGACGTAAATTGTTCGAAAATCTGGCGCCAGGTAAGTTGCTGAGCACATCGTGAACTCGAGCCCAACTGCAGCGCACTGCAGCGCCGCGTTACAGTTCGTGCCGCGTTGCGTCTCACTTTTGGTACATCTTTGGAGCTGTTGATAATGGAAAACGATGTATAGAAACACCATAACTTAATTTTACAGCTCCCCCTACGTCACTGTACGTATGTCATATACCGGAATAAAACGCGAATGAGAGCTCTTCAACATTATTTTTCAGATAAGGAAGTTCGTCAATAATACATGGAACTATTCGGAAACACAACAAACTCCGTACATAAACTCAGTATCCGTCGTTTGTTTTTGCCGCTCGTAAGCCCTTCATGGTCTGGAAGGCAGAATTTGTAATTAGATTATACAACGGATAGATGAAATGATAAACTCCTAATGCTTTGATGAAACATCGAACATAGCGTCTTCGCCAGTTAAGCACCATGAATAATTATAATGAAATTTCTCGAGCTAGATTCGAGCACTTCACAAAGGTTTTCAAAAACCCTAGCGCTGCATTCTCTCCAACTGTTCTGGAAATGCATTGCCGGAGCACAGAAACAGATAAATTGCGTCTGTCAGACGGGCATACATTTGGTTACGAAATCTTCATGGTTGCGAACGGTGAGCTGGTAATTATTTTTGGCCATAAAAAGCGCATGACGAGGTCAGAACGCCCACCTCAGTGCCTCATAAGGGCTGCCTTTTAAGGTCGGCCTGGTGGCTTAAGTGTCATGCTTATTTGGCAACGCCAAAACTGGGTCAGTTCTTGAATTTGTGACCAGGGTCCTAGAATGGCTTTTTTCCGGTCAAAATTATCAATTTTAGCTATTTTCGTTCTAGAATATACCTCGTATGAACATTTTTGTCAGAAAAAAAAACAATCAAGCAGCCCTGAGTCTCGTTTTTTGCAAGCACTCAAACAAGTTTGGGTGCGCAAGTTGCACGCATGAGTCCAGGCCTTGCAGCGTCACCTTGATCACGCCTGATCGGCTGATACTGATATACTTGAGTCGACTCGCGCAGGGAGGTTGAGTACCACCTGGTTTCTCACACAGCGGGTATCTAGCGTGATATAATTAGTGGGTTCTACTTGGTGCATAACTGTTATTCTCAAAATGGTTCACAGCAATCAATAACGTTCGCAGCTCCAACAGTGCACAAAATGAGTGGAAACCTTTGTATTTTTTGGGGCACTCATCCCAAGCTGGAACATTTTGTCGTGGAGGCGTAATGCACGCGATGTCGTTCGAGCGTTGATATGAGATGCTTCAATTAGCAATGTGTGCTATGATGTTATGTTGCGTTGTTTGCTGTGTTGAACGAGCGAAGAAACAAAAGAGTTGTGTCAGCTTTGATCGGCGAGATTCGGAACTTTTGGATGCGAATTTTCTTTCCATCCAATACCATTATTGTGGATATCAGTCTTGTAAACTGTGTGAACATAGGATGTTCTTTCATTTGAAAATTGAGCTCTACAATCCACGAGAAATTCTCCAAGTGTAAGCGTCTACTATAAATGAACACGGAAATTTTTTTTTCGGTTTAAAACAAATAAATTTTTCAATTTGATTGTATCCCCACGCGTAAGAAGAAGGCAGTTGAAATTATTTGTCGAACATTTCGATAGTAGCAAAATACCAATATTTTTTTTTTTTGGATGGAGGAAGCAAAACCGCAATTCCGGAAATCGGCATCCCTCCAACAAGCAGGGGTTGACAAAAATTGCAGAATGAGAATGTTCTGAAAAGTCATACCTGAAATCTTCCACGTCACTTCTAGGGATAATACACGTAGATGTTTTGTCCACCTCTGATATCGGAGGCGACCTGACATTTTCTACACTTTACCTTCAAAAAAAAATGAAAGGTGAAGTGCTTCAGCTAGAAACTGAAGGTTTAATTTCCGTGAGTCGTAATGCTTACCAAATTAACTTCCATTCCAGAAAATCATTAATAATTATTTAATCCAAGCCCATTTTATTTCACTGCTATTGCCTGAACAAATCTATTTGAGGGAGTCTTTATCTACCAGGCAGGACAGAGTAATTAAGGCATGAGTCTGAGATGTTCGTTTTATTCCCTCAAACCTGCTGAGTATGTGAAGCCCCAAATTGTGTACGATTCCACTCAAACAGTCCTGCTCAAAAACATTCCCATGGCAAGCATGAGCTCTTACATAATATAAGTTACACCAGCTGAGGCAGACCTCAGATGCCGTGAATACTGTTCTTGCATCCACTGACTGTGGACCGTCTAAACGCTACTTATAAGCCTCACTCTACTGTCAGCAAAACTAGAGTTTTCCAGTCGCTTGACCTACGGCAGGCATTGAGCCCCGTTAAGGTGAAGCTATTTCTGGCGGTACTGAACTAAGTTCATTACTGTATTGAGGCACAGGAGTGGAAAAGCCAAGGCGAGAATACTAGAGGTCTTTTTTATAATCCATGTCTCGCTGCCCCATTCAGCTTGGACGATAACTCAAGCGTATAATATATTCAAGCTTTTTTAGACACGGTCATTAGCGCTCTTACGATTGATGAATAAGAAGAAATTATGATAAAATTGGCACATTTTTTGCACAGTTATTAGTAGTATCAGTGAAACCTTTAGTTTCTTCTGTAGAATTATTTGCACACATGAGCATTCGTCATCTTGAAATTGAACTTGAACTGCTATTTCCATCACAGGAAAAAAAACACTTTAACATTTTCTATTTTCCCAAATATATCTATCTCATTTATTCTTTGAGCTTACAAACATACTGCCGTTCAATCGAGCAATCAGTAGCAGGTGAAAAACAATCTCCAGCTGAGAGGTTCACTAACTTCACCTCAAGTGTTTGTGCGATTACATGATAGTAACCACGGCCAAGTGATGCTTTATTTGCTGTAACTCGTAAGTAATAATTAGTTGTTGTAACAAAAATGTGAAAAAAAAACTTTTGTTTTATCATGACGAGTGGAGAGGGCGGGAGCGGCTACCCAGCAGAGGTCGGCTGGTCCACGCGCAGAACACGGAAAGTAGCGAGGCTCGGTAGGTTACCTCGCGTACGGCGCTGTAGCGTGGTGCTGTCAGTGTTGCAGGGTCCCATACTGCTGAGCCGTCAGTGTGTTGCAGTGTCCCATACTGTTGTGCCGACTACTATCACTGTACTAGTATTGCGTGCTATGTGTCATAAAGTGTACAACTTATAAATTCTTTCACTGACGAGAAGTCACAACAGTATTGTGGTGCCTCTAAATTATTTTACTATTTGCTGTAAATCTTCATCGGGATTGAACAGAGCGGAAAAAATGACCCGGAATCTTCACACCAGCAGTCGCTGCACCCGACATTAGAGAACAGCACGGTGAAACGTTCGAACCATAAACGCTATCTCGCCCTCATAAAAAATGAAGGAAATTGAGCGATGAAGAGGTATTTCGTAGGCAAGCTAATCGGGTATTTGAGCTCGGCGCCTTGATAGCCTGGTCGAGATTCTCAGGTCAGCAGATAGCGCCCCGTATCGCGGGCTGTCTGCGCCGTCTCTCAAGTGCATTTGAGAAGGCAAGTCCATGCTGCTGCATGTGTTGGGGAAATTATGTGAATTTTGTGCTGCATATTTCTCTCAAAGAAATAATGACTTTCAGTAATAAAAACGAATAATCTTGACAAAAAAAGGGTAATAAAATGTTTCATATTTTCATCTTGAAAACGAGAGTACTTCGAATCAAACTGAAAATATTCTTAGCAAAATCTAGAATATCTTTGACTACGTTCTGGAATATAGCTGAATAAAAGAAAGTTTAAAGACAACCTTCAAAATTCCCAATGAAATCTGGAGCGCTCGTAGCAAAATCAAGGCAAGCGAGGACAGTCATCGAGAACACGAGCTTTGCGATGTGCTGTTATACAGTCGGTCGCGATTTATCACGATGGCATTTCCGCCCTCAGGCGTCAACTAAAAGACTTCGATAGCTCGGAACTCTTCATAAACTTTTATTACTTTCAGAGCTAAGCAAAGCAATAATCTTTACACATCAAGAAATTTTAAAATATAATAGCTAGAGTGCCCATGACGGTGCTTCGGAATATGACTATAAGCAAAAAGTAAACTGATACAAACTCATGCGAGATGTTTGTATCAGTTTGAAAGGTTTGTTAAATAGTTGATGGCGAGTTAAACTGGCGCAAATGTTTCCTGGAAAATTGGTTCAAAGTAAACTGAATCACAGATTTGCTAAATAGGTCAATAAACAGACGCAGAGTTACACATTTTAAGCTACAAAACAATATTGGAGAAAACTATGCAAGTCTCCTGCCAACACTCAATGGAATACTGAGGAAGCAAACCAGAGCTCATTTGCTTGGTTTTAAATTTTCCACTCTAACCCCAAACCAAGCGGGCCAATACTAGGGGAAAAAAATTTATTAACGCATTTCCTAAAAATATTTAGCCGTAACAATAATTTTTGAACTACATATCATACGTTTTGACGACATCAATTCACATCACCACACTCCAAGATGGAGAGCCCATATTTAAGTATAACTCTGCACAGTGCCTTACACTTAATAAAGGGAAACACACGAGAATTAAACCCATAATTTAGAGAAATAAGCATGAATGAAATTCAAATATAGAGACAACAAACAAGTATTAGGTTTGGAGCGCCAATTAAACGCAGCGCGAGCGTGTTTATGCGGAGGAGTGGCGGCGCGGGCCGTGGAGTGTCGAGCGCTAGGCCGCCATAGCAAGTGGAGTGCGACATGCACGCAACCGCCCGCCCAGCCCTACACCTCGCCCGATCCAGCCCTACAATTCACAAGCCCATACTTACTGAACATGAGCCTAAACTGATGTTTCTTGAAATTAAGGTTATGAACTTCGTGCAGATACGTGTGAAGGCTGGGAGATATGGGAGAATTTCTAGACGCAACTCCCGATAGGGGTTCCGTGAGTTCTCGGAACTTACTGTGAAGATCCCGAGGTGCTTCATTCAAGTACCTAAAGAGAAGTCCCGGTAGGGATTCAGAAAATACCAAAAACCCTTTTAGTCCGCCAAAATTGATTCGTATTACTTCTTTATTTTTTGCTCCTGCGCTGAGTTGAGAACGCTTAACTGTCAAAGTCATCCGCAGTACTTTCCCAGCGCGTCTAAAAAAAACAGCAGAAAAAGAAGTGCAGAACCGCTGGTCTGACTACACTCCTTGACAGTGCTCATCGTACGAATTATTCAAATAAGGCAGCAATGAGTTGTAAACACCGTAAGCGATGTCGTCTTGTGGCTGATTGTGTCATATCTTTCTTAAAAAAATGCACAGATTCTCAGTATCTTCGGAAGGAGAGAAAAAATCTTGAATCACGTGTCATTTCTGAGCAATGTTTTTAATCATGGAATTACGCCAAAAATTATATTTTACCTTGGCTTTATATGCCCGACTAGAGATGTGTCGCTTTACCTTCCACCTTTTGCATCAGTTATAGAAGACAATAACGCGTCTTGTATCAGTTGTAATTAACTCAGTGAATTCACTCCGCAGCTCCTGCAGAGTTTTGCCCCAGTCACTTCAATCATAGTCCGTCTTATGACAGAAATAGTGTGCTCGGCTCAATGCCATAATAAGAATCTATTGAACAGTTGAAAGTTTTATGTTTCGGGCAATATATAAATCAGCTTAATATGCATTCAGACATGAGACTTGTGCCATGCACTTTTGCAAGTAATTGAAAGAACCGTATTCTGGATTTAAAGAGAGGAAAAATATTCGATGAGAATGTAGATGAGAACACAAAGACACTCATTCCCTCACAAAGTCTGACCTATTACCACCCCCAGTTATTGTGACGTTAGAGTCTTAATCTCATACAACCTCCAGCTTTGCGGAGCAAATCAACACGCAGACAAGGCAGGCTGGCCCCTGACCTCCTATGGCCGTCCTGTTGGCTTCAACGAGCGGTTGACAAAACGAGCTGCAAACATTTATTCTTTGAATATATCGTAAGATAAAAACTGAGTAGAAAATATGAAAAGCCATATTTTTTAACGTAACATTTCCCAAACTCAGACACAACACCTCTGAGCACCACTTCACTCAGGAAATGCTGTCATCTTCACTTTATGTTCTAACTAACCTAGCGTAACTTGGCAGTAAACTCGACGGTGCGTGCCGCCTGTTACAGCTCAAAATGCGAACTTATAATTCCTTGACAAACATGCTGGTAGAAAAACGTCTGAAGTAGGAGCGCTCAGCTTGGTTTTGCCTGCGAGAAGTTTTTTTGCGGGTCTGCCTTGACCGTTGTGGATGCGCAGACACCTGCGTCCTAACGGTGAGTGCTGGCCGCTGTGTGTTGGATGTGGGTGATGGCTACATCTGCCCTACTGTGGTGTGGGTGATGGATACATCTGTCTTTCTGTGGTGTGGGTGATGGATACATCTGCCCTACCGTGGCGTGGGTGATGGATACATCTGCCCTATTGTGACGTGTGGGTGATGGATACATCTGCCCTACTGTGGTGTGGGTGATGGATACATCTGCCTTACTGTGGTGTGGGTGATGGATACATCTGCCTTACTGTGGTGTGGGTGATGGATACATCTGCCCTACTGTGGTGTGGGTGATGGGTACATCTGCCCTACGGTGGTGTGGGTGATGGATACATCTGCCCTACTGTGGTGTGGGTGATGGGTACATCTGCTCTACTGTGGTGTGGGTGATGGATACATCTGCCCTACGGTGGTGTACAATTCTTGATGATTTCAAGTAATTCCATTTATATAATGTTTAGAAGTCTTGTATTACTAATTTTCATCATATTTTTATTAAAATTCTGAATTAGTTAACCATCACGGAAATTCTAGAGCAAAAACCTCTGAGAGTGCTTGAATGATTGCCACCGCCTGACACGGCCGCTCCCATCGCAGCTGACGAGGTCAACATCGTCCACACGTCTGGTTGTGATGCTGACGCGTCGTGGCGAGTGTCTTGCTGGTTCCTAGCTCGGGAACATGTTCCGCTCATGAGCATATGGAGAGAACGTAAACGAGATTCAGTACAAGCGACCATGCATACTTCAGGCCAAATAATATTGAAAGGTTGAATCTGACAATAGTTTTCACGAGACAACGACGTTTGTAGGTTTTCCTAATTAGTAGAAAATGTACATCGACTGCACTCGAATATTCTCACACTTTATCCAAAAGTTTCCGGATGGACTAGATCAAACAATTTCGAACGAACCAAATCAAAATTTTTTCGATATATCCGGCTAAAATTCTAGGGGATACACATGTTCGCAACACAGGGCAGAAGACGCTGGGGAAGTTGCGGTGAGGACAGGCTCGACACTCCACGGCGCTCGACACTCCAGGCGCTCGACACTCCACGGCGCGCGCCGCCACTCCTCCGCATAAACACGCTCGCGCTGCGTTTAAATCTCCCAAGAATTGCCATTCCTCACAACAATGCTCAGCTGGACAGTCTCCCCAACTAACGCTGGGAACTGTCCCAAGAATTCTCCAGTGCTCCTTGAACTATATAATATGCCGTAAAGTGTGCGGTGTAGCGTGCACAGTAGCGTCCCGTGGACCTGTACCGCACTCTATGACCTGCACGGTGTCCCTCGGAACTGCTCATTGTCCCTTGGAGCTGTACCGTGACTTAGCAGTGCACTGTCCCATCAAATGTACAGTGGCTCAAAAGTTATGCAGTGCTCCGCAAAGTGGGCGTCCACCAAACTTTAATATCAGACACTATAACATTACTTCCCATACCACAGCTTTGCTCATCAAGAGCCAAATTCCAAGGTAGAGGTCATCAACAAATTATTTTTTAAGTTTTAAAATATTCAGTCTAATTTGCTACAATTCTTTATTTTAGCCCAGTTACATCTCTTTTCAAGAAAGTCGCGATGAGTACCTCTGACACTGGGGCAAAATATCTTAAGTGACGTTAAAACAATGGTAATTAGCTCTAAGGTATACACATAAATCGCACGAGTTGCATAAGAGCGGATCAGCAGCGCTGGCAGAGATTCGACTTAATTCAAGCATTTCAACACGTTGACTGCGTACTTATACATACTACATGTGTACCACTGAGTAAATTGTTAATTTACGTGCCGGTATCAATGTATAGCATTTCATTTTTTGATCACCATTAGATGGTGGCGTACAAGTTAAAATGCTATCGCGCAATTATATTTTTCCCGCTTCAGAGAAAGGGAAAAATATAATCAAGCAGTAACGCAGTAACGATGGCTTTTTAATTCTGCTACTTCCAACCTAACCAAACTGACCGTAACAACCGCGCAACGCAGTTAACGTATTAAAAAATTTTCCTGTAATAGTTTCTTCAGGCGTAGTGAAATATATAAAACATAATTAACTTTAGGAGGCTTTATGGAGATTTCTGCATGTAAGTTAACTAGCAACGAAGCGGATGTTGTCATTCTTGTCCTGTAACTGGCTAACTACGCATATTTTTGCTTGCCAAACGACGGTAACTGCACGATTTCCTGCTGGCCAAATTGTAGTAACTACACGTGATCCTGCTAGCTGAGTGACAGTAATTGCATGTGCCTCTGCTGACCAAGAAGCAGCAGAATCGTCTACTTCTGCTTGGCACGTGGCGAGCAGAGGTCTAAGAGCTGCGCCTAAAAAATGCAAAAGTGCGTAAGCCGATTTCTTTTAATATAAAAAATAGATTCTCAAAGCTGTTGAACCTTAGCTTCAAGTCTGCGCATTAGTTCTGGGCTTAAAGAACAGTGCTGTTCAGCGGGCGCATCAACCTGACCACAGAAGCCGTTAAAATTCACCTTCATTACCGGAGACATTGAGCGGTAACGTTGTCATCGAATCCTTTCATAAATTTTCGGAAGCATGAATTAAAAGAATTCAAATGAATAAAGAAACACAAGTTATTCCTTAGCGATTTGAGATCAGACTAACAGTGTCAGTAACCGCACGTTGATTTTGAAACATTTCATTTTATATCTCACGGCTGTACGGTTTCCTTTACCATCACTTGCATTTGTCAGTACAGTGATTATACAGTACTTCTAACTAAAGGAGCAACCAACTCTGAAAGCAAGGCAAATTGCTCATATGCCTATGAAATAGTTCATACTCACTGCGATGAATCTCTGCAGCGTTTTGCAATCTCAACATCAGCGAACTTACCGACGCTGGAGCGCAAGCCACAGGCAATGTAAGAAATTCTCGGAGAAATACTCGTAACTTAGGGCAGTAAATCGAGGATAAATTACCTGCATGGCAGCATTTATTGAGTTCATGCGAATACAGTTTCAGAAGTACAGTTTATTGCGCTAAGAAAACATGAATTGGTGGAAAATTTATGATCTAGGTCTAGTTCTTATTTCCATTTGTGAATTCAAGAGTATATAATGTATCTGCAAGTGTAGTGCAATTACAGATAGCTCAGGTGATTTAGGCACCAACAACGTGTAAAATGCGTATAAATTTGATGGTCCAGCAAGAAAAAATGTTGAGAATTACGCATTTAAAATCATAAAAAATTCTACTTCATCAGGATGAGCAGTGTTCTATTCGTCAGTGTTTTTTATATATTTCTTTTATGGCTCTTCACTCGTGTAATGGTTTTTTAACATGAAAATGTGGCAAGCAAGGTTCAGGGTATCCTACTATGCGTAACTGGCTTAGTATGTGCAGTAAACAGGGTCGTGTGACTACCTGTACTTTTGATATGACTACCGTTGACTACGGTAGGTTGTGATACCTCCATGAAAGTCAGCCTGTCAAATCTCTTAACAATGAGGAATGAGCTTTCGGCCTTAAAAATGTCCTCGTCTCTAAAGAGCCGACGCTGCGATGTATCACTAGAGGGAAATAGCCAGTTGATGAACTAGAACTGTTGAACTTGTTGATGAACAACCTCAACAATACATGCTCCTACTAACGACCGCACCGAGTCAGCAAATCTTAATTGGAGTTGGCTTACCTATTCGTAAGAAAGTTTGGATTAGCGGTTTTGTGAAAACCGCAATTAGACGTAGATGAAGCTAATTCACCCAATAATATTTTGTGAAGTTGAGTTCAGAGGTGAAATGAAAATATTTTCTTCCTTGATTGACGTATAACGGTTAAGTGACCAGCATTGTTCAAACGTACGTTTGTACAATACCGATTGAATTATTGTTCTCAAGTTGTGAGTGCTGCACAACTTATGGAACGATTTGGTACAATATACGACGTGGTGGCCGCCACTCCGCTGTATCAGGAGACTGGCCTACCTACTCAACAAAATGACATCCACCAAATATTCCACAGCGAGCACGGCAGTTGCACTGGCAACGTTGTTCACTCATCAGAAGTTAACACAAGGGAACTAGATCACTCGTCTGATTCAAGAACGGACCGAAAGCAAACAAAACTTGATATTCACATGTTCACAGGCAGTCGAGGTACAAGACGGAATAACAGTATTGAGGATCACGATGAAGCAGCTCAGTGTCCGTTGCCGCTGCGGACATAGCGCGCTGCGTTCACACCTCCCCCTCAATGTTGCTCGTGCGCTCACTCGGCACCTAGTAATGATTCACTTCAATGATCCATTTAATGATTCACTTCAGTTTCTGACGAAAAAATATCATTTTAGGACTTTGTAGTGCAATGTACTTAGGACGAGACAAAAAAACTTTTTTCAAAATAACATCATCTTTCTGTCCGAATGCTGAACAAGCCATGAATTTCATTTTGCGTGTGGTTCTAGATGTGCGTGTTTGTGTTGCGCGATATTCTTTATAAATTACTTTGTGACTAACCTTTTCTCAATACTTGATAATCATTTACGACGGTATTTCAATCTGCTTCGGTATAGCGTTTTTGTCTTTTCTTACTTCGATTCAACTAATAATTTAAGAATTCTGAAGAATTCTCTAGTAGCATTTCAATTATTTATAAGTTGATAGCTTTCTCTTGGGATATAAAATATCTAAAAATTATATTTTTAATTTAACTAGCCATTGACAGGGTTAATCTATTTATACGCCTCGTATGGTTTGTCTATTAGTACGCCTCGTATGGTTTGTCTATTAGTACACAGCGTATGGTTTGTCTATTAGTACACAGCGTATGGTTTGTCTATTAGTAGAAAGGAGAAAATAAAACGAAGAAAAAACGTTTATTTCCAAGTTGCCACATGAGATACATGCCAACATATTGGCTTTTAAAAATTTCTTAATATAAGACGTCCTAAAACAAAAGTTCCATACGAGGAGTACTAATTGACAAACCATCCGAGGCGTACAAATAGATAAGCCATACCAGGCATAATAATAAACAATCTATACGACGTGTACTAATAGACAAACTATCAGAGGTGTACAAATAGATAGACCATACGAGGCATATTAATAGACAAAATATACGAGGCGTACTGATAGACAAACCATACGTGGGGTGCTAATAGTCTAACTCTGTCAAGGGGTAGTTGAATAAGAAATGAAAAATATCATCTCTTGGATATTTTATATTCCAAGAGATGGCTAACAACTTATAAATAATTCGAATACTACTACTACTAAAGAATTCTTCGGAACCCCCAAGTTATTAGTTGAAACTATCAAAGTAAGAAAAAGACAAAAAAACGCTATACCGGAGCAGATTGAAACACCATCGTAAATGACAGCCAAGTATTGAGAAAAGGTTAGTCACAAAGTAATTCATAAAGAATATCGCGCAACACAGCACGCACATCTAGAAATGTGTAAACAAACTTACACTCAAAAATGAAATGCATGGCTTGTTCGGCATACAAATATAGAGATAATTTTTGCACGAGCGCTTTATTTCATTTGTCTGTTTATACTTTTAATTTTTTCTATTCACAGAAATGCCCTTCGGGGCCGTGATAGATCGATTTATGAATCATTAAGCAAGCGCAATCAATTTGTTTATTTCTGGAATTTGGTTTAATGTTAACTGATCGCAGAGCTTTAGGTAAAATGTAATGTGTCATGAGGTTTTGCTTTTTACGCAAAAAATAGAAATAGAAACATATATATGCACATGTGTGTATATACCACGTATAGTTTGTCTATTAGTACTCCTCGTATGGTACGTTTGCCTAATGACATCTTATATTAAGAAATTTTTAAAAGCCAATATGTTGTCATATATCTCATGTGACAACTTTTTTGAAAAAAGCGGTTTTTCTTTCCTTTCTTTTCTTTCTGCTGCAAAGCGCTAATTAATTGCTCCTATTTTGATGTGCAATAAACTCTAAGCGAGTACAAAAACAAACTTGGAATGACCGAAGTGATGACCCAGTTAATCCTTCATTTATTGTCCAAGATTCATATAAAAAGTAATAGATGCTTCTGAATTTTGCGATTGTGACTTGAAAAGCGCAAGTATTATAAAATTCCCACTGAAGATACGAAACACGTTAAAAATCATTGTAAGCAAAATATTTATTGATAAAAAGTAAAGTTACAGCACAAAATGATGAATACCAAAATATGTTTAGCAACAAACGTAGGAGATAAATTCACACATGTACTTTATCTACTCACCAGCAATATTATCCTGGAAATTGCTATTGTTCCTTTGCAGACCGATAGTTAAATAAGTCGCGTAATTTGAAACCTTGCACCGAGTGAGGCGTTCGGTGACACTGATTAAAGCATTAACTTTGCACAAAGGATTTGACGGAATCACCACACCGGTCAACGCTGGCACCGCGGCAGGGAACACTGGCACTAACCTCTGCTACCGTCGCACTGCAGAGCGAAACTGAGTCTGAGAGATAGCTCTCAGAAATTTCCCAGCACCATAACTAGGGATTGAAAAAGATGAGTTAATTCATTCCCATCTTTTCTCTCCAAGACTTCAGCCGCGTGAAAAATAAAGAGTAGCCATGCTTCGTCGTCTTTATTTCACATATTTAGTGCTAATATTGCCAAACTGAAGAGCACAAATTCATCCCTTCGTTGCAAATTTGAGCTATACATAAGTAAACTTGTACAGGCTTGCTCTTTAAGTTCGTATGGAAATCCTTTTTAACATAGATTTCATTACAAAAACGATAGTCACCTTATTTAACATTAATGCAGTAATTTGAGCCGAATTTTTTTGCGATTTAATAGTATTTTGTGAGTGATATCATGAAATAAATAAATAAATTATTGTGATTAGTGTTTAAATATATATTGGTAAAAAATCCAACTATTTAAACCCCAAATTGATCTAGTAAAATTTAATTTCTTTGAGAATCTTCATATGCATTATTCTGCTTCTTGTGAATTTTTAAGCATTGCTAATAAAACTTCTACATTTCCCCATGCTATGAATTAATCAGATTTTTTCCATACATCAGAAATGGCAAGATAAAATGTTTTGAGTATAATTCAATTTCTATAAACGGATCTTGATATTCTACCGACTTCTGTGCACACTTGTGCTTGCCACAGGGCCACTTGGGGAATTATGCGGCATCTCATTTCTTACAGCGTCTTTCTTTACACCCTGACTTACCAATCAAGTGTACCGTTAGCACAGAAAGTCAGTTTTAACTGAAAAACAGCGCTGTTGTTTGCTAGGTCGGTAAAATGGAATTGAAAGATGGAGTTTCTGCTGTAGCTTCAGTGTTGACTATATTCTTGTTTTTAAGCGGGTCATTGATATGTTTGAAAATAATTAGACTTGGCCATACTGGATCGCACCCTAGCATAACATTCGTTGCTGGGATATTCAGCACTGGGTGAGTTACTTTAACGTTTTTATTTTATTTTATTGGAATGAAATAATTTGCGTCATGAGAAATGTTTATAAATAACTCATTATTTTTCTAATGTAAAAATTATGACTGTTCTAGTTAGCTAGATGAAATAGTGGGCTGGGGGCACGGCAAAGCTTGGATTTTTTAAGTAAGGGTTTTTCTTGCTCCTAGTGCAAAAATTCTGTCATTTCTTTTCTCTATTTGCTGCGCTCCTGGCAGTAAAGTACTTGCAGTATCCCTTAAATATTTTGACTGCTTTTATTAAAATTTAAGATTATATCACTTGAATTTGAAGTAAATATTTTATTTGAAATGTTTTTGTTATGCTAAAGTAAAAAAACATAACTGCAGTACAGATATGTAAATTATTTGTGTAGCCTAAATTTAAAGCCTAAAATTGTTGCTTGAGATTTAGAATGACTGTATTGGGTAAATGTGTTGCATTGGTTACTAATCGATTTTACACTTTTGGGTGCCTAAATAATAAATATAGTTAATGAGATCAGAATAAACAAGTTTTTGTCTATGAACTTTCTGTCGTAAATGACTATTTTACAAGTTATAGCAGTAAATGATACTGCAACTGTAGTGTTTCAAGCGAGAAGTAATTCATCAAGCATGTCATACGGCAACACTGCAATGGATGCTTCCTTCCGATGCGCTCGAATGATCAATCCCGTTCCCACCATCTAAGACAAAAGTTAATACACTGCTATAACTTGTTATTTTTTTGGTGATAATTTCTATTATGTTATTAACTAAAAGAACCTAGAAGTGAGTTCAGGCTCTGCTGGACCAGCAAATAATAAATTACAAAGTACCCAAAAGTACTTCAACAGCTCAATTGCGCAACAAATAAAACCGGTAAATCTGAAGGAGATGACAGTTGTCGATTTTCCACTTTTTGGTGCCTGAACCTAATTAATTGAATCAAAATAAACAAATTTTCTTCTATTCTTTTTTCGTCTCAAATGAGTATTTTACGATTTATAGCGGTAAGTTTAGTTTTGTCATTGATGATGAATGCGCTCGAATAAACAGCTACTCATCGATTTTCGAATTTTTGTTGCTTGAAACATGGTAATAACATCGAAATAAACAACTTTTCTTCTATACACTTTTTTCGTCAAATGAGTATTTAACGAGGTATAGCGGTAGGTTTGTTTACGTCTTTCAAGACAGAGCGCTGGAAGCGAGACGCCATTGCAGTATTGCCATACAACTCGATCAAAGAATTTCTTTCCGCTTCAAAGACTGGAGTTGCGGTAAGTCATTTACCGCTATAAATAATAAAATACTCATTTGAGACGGAAAGTGCATAGAAGAAAACTTGTTTATTTTGGTGTCATTAACCATGTTTAGCCATTAAAATTTGCAAAATCGACAACTGTCATCTCCTTCAGATTTACCGTTTAGTTTCGTCATTGATGACGAATGCGCTCGAATAAACAGCTACTCATCGGTTTTCGAATTTTTGTTGCTTGAAACATGGTAATAACATCAAAATAAACAACTTTTATTCTATACACTTTTTTCGTCAAATGAGTATTTAACGAGGTATAGCGGTAGGTTTGGTTTCGTCTTTCAAGACAGAGCGCTGGAAGCGAGACGCCATTGCAGTATTGCCATACAACTCGATCAAAGAATTTCTTTCCGCTTCAAAGACTGGAATTGCGGTAAGTCAATTACCGCTATAACTAATAAAATACTCATTTGAGACAAAAAGTGCATAGAAGAAAACTTGTTTATTTCGATCTAATTAACTATGCTAAGGCATCGAAATCTACAAAATCGACAACTGTCATCTCCTTCAGATTTACCATAAAACCTACCGCTCTAACTCGTAAAATACTCATTTACTGCAAAAAGTATATAGAAGAAAAGTAGTAGATTTGGATGTTATTACCACGATTCAAGCAACAAAAATTAGAAAATATATTAGGCCTAGTAGCTGTTTATACAATCGCATTTGTCATCACAGACCAAAATTAACATACTGCTATAGGCTAGTTAAATTACTCATGTACGACAAAAAGTGCATAGAAAAAAAACTTGTTTATTTCGATCTAATTAACTATGTGTAGGCACCAAAAAGTTAAAAATCTATCACTGACCAACGCTACACATATACCCTGTATTGTGTTTTTTTGCAGTTGTGAGTAACAATGAAAAGATTGTTTTCCATGTGATAATGTACGTTTTAATATTGTGTTTTTATATGAAGAGCCTCCTTAAACTGTTGAAAACCAGTTCTATGGTGAAACAAAATTTCATTTGATTGATATTGGAGTGTATTTGCTA
The DNA here is from genome assembly GCA_030386875.1 of Morinoia aosen. NCBI lineage: Eukaryota > Metazoa > Arthropoda > Malacostraca > Amphipoda > Talitridae > Morinoia > Morinoia aosen. Next base: position 28,289,278 of record CM059568.1, read on the forward strand.
AAATTCTCTTGTCTATTTGTTAATTTCTAACTAATTATTAGGTAAATATTACGAGAAGCTACTAATTGTTTTTCAAAATTTTTGAGCTTGAATCATGGTAATTACATTGAAATAAACAAATTTTCTTCTGTGCACTTTCCCGGGGGATATGAGTATTTAATGAGTTATAGCAGTAGGTAACTTACTGCAATTCTAGTCTTTCAAGCAGGAGAAATTGTTCTGAGGAGGAGACTACATTAGACTCTCTCTTCCAATGCGCTCGAATGATTGTTAGGTTGCGTTAAGTTATGTTCATTTACGTTAGGAAAGGTTGGATTAGGTTAGATCAGTTCAGTTTCATTGCATTACTTACGTCACTGCTATAACTTGTTAAAAACTCATTTCCCCTGAGAGTGCCTAGAATAAAAGTTTTTTGGTCAATATTGAGTTTAGGTGATGTGGGGAAATTAAGCATTCCGTTTCACATAATCACTTAAGAAGCCCATTTAAAAACGTTTTACAGGAATGACATTTTTTCCGCTGACGCGTTATTTTCGAGTCATGACACTTTGAAGTTGGCTTTATTAAATTTTGAAGTTGGCTTTCGAGTGCCAAAATTAATTAATAACAGAAGCTAACCCCCCTATTATAAACGTAAAGAGGTTGGGTCGTGAAGGGTAGCCACAGTTCTTCTAGTGAAAATTATAAATAAAGGTTTCTAGTGACGTCCGTTGACATCGAATCCAAGATGGCTGCCGCCATGGCGCCGTGCCATGGCAGCAGCGGTCTTGGAGTCGATGTCAACAGACGTCACTAGAAACCTTTATTTATAATTTTCACTAGGCTAGAAGAACTGTGGCTACCCCTCACGACCCGACCTCTTTACGTTTGTAATAGGGGGTTAGCGTCCGTTATTAATTAAATCCGCACAGCGCGCTCGCTTCCTTGGTGCCCGAAAGCCAACTTCAAAGTTTAATAATTTGAAAATAACGCATCAGCGGAAAAAATGTCATTCCTGTAAAACGTTCTTAAATGGGCTTCTTAAGTGATTATGTGAAACGGAATGCTTAATTTCCCCACATCACCTAAACTCAATATTGACCAGTTTTTTTTTTTTGCTCTAATTACCTTAATGCAAGCCACAAAAAATAAAAAATTGATTATTTGCTTCTTCTTAACATTTAGCAATTATTTAAATCCAAGCGATATAGAGATCTGTTAGCATTTTTCAGTATTTTTTTTCATGTAGTTTTATACTTTATGTAGTAAGATACAGAATTGATTGTTGATATAGAATTGATTTAACCCAAAAACTCCGCAAAATACTTTCTATGTACAGTATATATTTTAGAAACCTGCAAAGTAGTGAGCGAACTCTGTACAGTTTGTTGCAGATTTTTCATTAAGTTGTGATGAATTTGAATTTTTATTCCAGATGGAAAGCCTTTTCTTGGAGAATAAAGAAATTAGCTCATATCTTTGAATCACATGATGTGACATGCACTAAGTATCACAAATAGTTTTGTAGTCACATAAGTAAATTTATTCACAGTTTTATATGATATATATATTTTCAGGTCGTGGCTGATCTACAGCATACTGCTCGATGACCACACAATGATATTCACCAACTGTTTTGGACTTGTTGTGCAGGTAAATGAGTTCAGATTTTGTACTTTACTGTTGTATATGGCCCGTCAGAAATGATGGGATTTGATATTCCCCTTCAATAAATCTTCTGTGTGTGGACGACATACCAAAATATCCATCAAAATAGTACCCAGAATTAAAATATTCATGTGTGTGTACCCTGGTGAAGCTTGGATCATATATACGGTCATTAAGCATCTTTAAGTGCGTGACAGAGACGGACTAACCAAGCAAAAACTATTTTTATTTATTATCAACCAAGAAGTTTTTTAAAAAATTGCTGTATCTTTTTCCTTATGGCAAGATGCATTTTTTTAAACCTTAACACGTTAGTTGTGATGGGTTAAACTGAAGTTCAATATTCAACTTAATTTTAAAGTCAAAAGTGATAAGCAAATTTGTAAATATCAAACATTCACTGGGCCTGTTAAATACCATTAATTCAGAAAAGCTGTTAGAATTTTTCAAAACGACCCATCGGTGGGTCGTTTCGCAGCAGGAAAAACCTAACTACGACCCACCGGTGGGTCATACCGCAATGAATGTGTTAAATTCAATTTCCATTCCTGCAGTATTTTTTGAACTCTAAACATCAGTGAGCAGATGTCAGTTTCTTTATATCATTTGAATGGTATCTATGATACTGTTAAAATTTGAATGGTATCAATGATACCATTAAAATTTGAGTGGTATCAATGATTCCCTTAAAATTTGAATCGTATTTATGATACCATTCAAATCAAAATGAATTATTGGTAGGGTTGGAGTCAGGATACGTAAATATATGAATAAATTAAGGAAATTTTCATTGTACGGATTATTAGTTAAAATTTTTTATATGTAAAATTTTTGACATTTTGTTGCTAGAATAGGAGTTTAATTCCCGTTTGTTTTAAAACACTAATTCTGTTTCATGAATTTACCCAGCTACTTTTCATTAATAGCAATCCAAACAATAATGATCATCTATATCTTGTTAAATCATCTACATTTCTCTGAATAGAAAAGAATTTTAAATAATCCATGTTAATTTTGGTGGTTGAATTGATTGTTGAACATAAAGCCTCATACAACTAAAGGGTGGGGCAGAAAAACCTATCCGATTTCAAATCCCTTTTTCTCAGAAGAGGGAGCAGGTAGAGTAGTGGGGTAAAAACTAAAAACCGTTAGAAAGCCGGTTTTATGCCATTTGTCAGTAGTCAACATGCCTTGGTCTGGTGAACATCGTGCTTTTGTTATTGAGCGGTTTATCGAATGCGGCGGTTCGATGATTGCTACACAACGTGCTTTTCGAATTCATTTCGGACTCGGGCGTCATGATCCTGTTCCACATCACGCTACGATTAAAGTGTGGGTGTCAAATTTTAGACAGACGAGTTCAGCATTGAAAAAGAAGTCGCCTGGACGTCCCAGGACAGCAACAGGACCTGAAAACGTGGCTAATGTGAGAGCCGCGATTGAACGTTCCCCGCGTCGTTCGGCGCGAAAACATTCGCTCGCTTTGGCGATTTCCAACCGCAGTATTCGGCGCATTTTGCACCGGGACCTCAAAATGCATCCCTACAAAATGGTTGTTGCACAGGAATTAAGTGAAAGGGATTTTGAAACCCGTACGAACCTGTGTCGCGATCTCCGAGAACTCCCAAACGACGATGTTGTGCTCTTCACAGACGAAGCCCATTTTCACCTTTGTGGTGCCGTTACCAGGCAGAATTTTCGATATTGGAGTGACGAAAATCCTCGAGAAATCCATCAGGAACCCCTCCATAGCCCAAAAGTGACTGTGTGGTGTGCTCTTTCCCGCCTAGGCGTCTGGGGGCCTTACTTTTTTGAAGAAAATGGGCAAACCGTAACGGTCAACAGCGAGCGCTATTGTTTCATGCTGGAAAATTTTCTTAGACCCAAAATGGAAGAAAATGGCGTGGAAAATGTGTGGTTTCAACAGGATGGTGCAACCGCCCACACATCGCGACGATCAATGGACATTCTCAGGGAACTGTTTCCCGGTCGCCTCATTTCCCTGAGAGGTGATCTTGGCTGGCCGCCGCGCTCACCGGATCTCACTCCATGTGACTTCTTCCTTTGGGGTTACCTCAAATCGAAGGTTTACCAGCATCGACCAAGGACCCTTCTTGCTTTACGAAGGGAAATTGCTCGGGCAATTGAAGAAATTCCTGTGGAAATGACGGTGAAAGTCATGGAAAGCTACCGCGAGCGCCTAAATCAGTGTATCCGCTCCCAAGGACGACATTTGAGTGGTGTGCTTTTCAAAACTTAAATTTAAAAATGGCATAAAATTTGCGATATGTTAATAAAAAAAATTTTTTGACAACTTCAGTTATTTTAATTTTACAACGTTTTGAAATCAGATAGGTTTTTCTGCCCCACCCTGTATAGTATGGTGTTCTTCTAATGCATTCAAATGTGCCATTTGAAGGCTTCTGGATTTGTGGAAGGGGCTAGTTGCCTTTAGACATTTGTGCTTGTATGGATATATTCTCATACTACCATTTACTATCCTCAATGCTACTGTATCATGATTTTATATAATTTATCAAAATATATATAGTCTGATTAAGATTGATGAGAATGAAATTTTGAGTACTGTATAAGGAGTATCAAACATTTTCAGTGTATGTTTGTTTTATGTTGTAAAAATATTTATGATAAATATAAGGGTGGTCCAAAAAGTACTTCAACTACGAAAGAAAAACGAAAATTTTGGAAAAGTGGGAATTTATTTTTGAACATAGTCTCCTTTTAGCTCAATACACTTGACTCAGCAATGCTCTAACATCTTTAACCTGCCTGAAAAATGCATTTTCTCGGGGTTTGCAAAGTAAGTCTCCGTGGTGGCGATAACCTCCTCGTTCGACTCAAATTTCAGAAAGCAAGGGATTTTTCTAAGTTTGACAACAAAAAGAAGTCACACGGGGCCAAACCTGGAGAAAACGGTGGATGGGGCAATATTTCGTAGCCCAATTTGATAAATTTGGCCGTGGCTCTAAAATTTGGCCTGGTACTGCCCTGTGGCCGTTTTGCATTTCTCCAGGTAGTCGATGTAGAGCACACCTTGTGAATCCCAGAAAACGGTGGCCTTCACCTTTCTGGCCAATAGGACAGTCTTTGCCTTCTTTGGAGCATGTTTGCCTGGTGAAGTTTGTCATGTTATTCTCCATTATTCAGGCATGTTATTCTCCGTAGCCGTTTTTCAGGCACCTGGGCGTGGTTCGTCAAAAAACTGACTTACAATACGTCGAAACTCATTGAACAAATTTTTAACTGTCGCCATAGAAAGAGAAGAGTTACCGTACACAGCATCCAAGCGCTTGTGGTATTCTTCCTCTGGCTACTTTGTGCTCCGGGCAGACTATGAATATCTAAGGACTTTAAATATCAATGCCCAAAGCGAGTGTCAGTGGTACCAACGAACGCGACAGGATAAGAAAACACAACTTGAATAAAGGCCGTTCTATTATGAATATCGCAGACAGTAAGGGCATACGAGGAAAAAATTGCTGTCACGTAGTAACACACCAAGAGACGTCTTGGAGGACCGTCAGGTGACGTGGAGTTGCAGCACGGGTGGCGGTAGAGGGACTATTGAGTGCGAAGCGGCGGTAGAGGCAGGAGCGTCGTCGGTGAGTGTTGTAAAGATCGAAGCCGTTATGAGAAGATTGGCTGAGCTTCTTCTGCACCTCCTTATATAGGGCCTGGTGAGCGAGGTAACGTACTGGGCACGCTTTCCCATTGGTTGGGGGCTGGGGGGCGCTTAGGCCAATCCGAAAGCCGCTTCGAAGCCCGTCGTTGCGTGGAGTGGCTGCTTGAAGCTTGTGTGGTGGGGCACAAGCCAACTGCTTGTTGAGACCACCACACGCTCTTTGATTTCGCTGCGCGATTTCCCTTCCAAAAGCAAGAATCGAATCACCAACCAATATTGTTCCTTTTCCATTTTTTAAAAATCCGCGGACACGCCCACTTCTATATGCGGTCTAAAGAAAACTACGAGTCCGATTCGGCCAAAATTTTGACAGTAGCGGTCTGCAAGAATGTACTACATGATAGTAAATTACTCTTGCGATTGTGGCACCATCGGGCGGTGAGGCTAAGTACTTGTTGGACCACCCTCGTAATTTAGAGGTCTTATTCATTTGTCAGGTGAAAATGTATAGAGGTTTTCTGTATTTCTGTTGATATTCTGCCCCTAATTTTTCCTTTCATAAAATGTTTTATCCATTTTTTTAATAATGATCCAATTGTACTCAAGAACAATGGCTGCTAACATTGTTATTTATGTTTCTTACTTTTAGAAGGGCATGTACAGTTGAAGCCTACTTGTTTCTTTCAGAAATTACTCTTCATTTCCATGTATGTTATGAATGACAGCTAAATTTTGTGATTTATTAGTATATTTTTGCATGTTTTTCATGCACTGCGAATCTTCATAAGAAATTTAGTTTTTCTTATTGACTTAAGCTAAAAAAATTACAAATTAAACCAAAATGAATTGTTCTAAATTTATTATTTTGCTCTGGAATGCCTTATGACATGTTAATGAATGCCATTTTTTCAATTTTAATTTATTAGAAAATGATAATGTCATGATTGCTGATTATATGTTCATAATCAAATGACCTTTCTGTGTTTGTTTCATTTGCTGATGTAATAGCATGCTAGCCTGTAAATGCCCATTTGCTTTCAGATACTTTATTTGATGGTGTTTCTGCTCCACTGTGTGTCTGTGACTGCTAAGCATGCTGTGAGGCAACAGATCATAGCCCTGCTGGCTGCCATGGGCACCATCTCATACTACGCTGTTCTCTCTGGTAAGTACAGCCTCACCAAAGCCCCTCTTAATTTATATAAGGATTTTGTCTGATGAATTGTGTTATCAGTCTCCAGGTACCTATACTATGAATGCAAATCTTATTCTTGCATGGCTCTTCAAAAATATTTGTGTTTATTTTTTGTTCAGAATTTTGCAACATGAATTTCTGTATGTTTTCTGTCAAATTTGAATGCATAACAGTTCTCAAAATGATTGCCTCATTTATTGGCATTTTAGAGTAAATTTAAATAAGCTTGTCATGCATACCGACCATTACTGTCATATTTAGCTGCTCTAAGCAGCTCAAGTTGGTGTCTGCTTTCAATGAGAGTTTTGTTTTGCATGACAGCTTTCTATGAAATACACGTTTGAAATACCAACAATATTTATGCTTGCAGATGCTGATTTTGAATCAGTCAAGTTCCACATGGGGCTGCTGAGCTGCGCAGGGTCCATAGCCTTCTGTGCCTCACCTCTGTCATCCCTGGTTGAGGTTATCAGAACCAAGTCTACTGCCATCCTGCCATTCCCACTCATCACTCTGATGTTCCTCTCAGCTGCCATGTGGACGCTATATGGTCGACTCATTGATGTTGTGTTTGTGATCATCCCCAACTTCCTCTGTGCCATTATTTCTGGCGTGCAACTCACGCTCTTCCTCGTTTACCCATCTTCATCGTTGGAGACCAAAGCCACCATTCCTGCTAAAGGTATTAAATCTTAGTGGTAGTAAGTAAAAACAAAGTATGAATACCTCGTTGTAATGGAACCCATTATGCTCAAGTCAGAGCACTCAAAGTGCATGTACATCTATAAAGTTGTACGTACACTGAAGATATCTTTCCTCATGATGTATTATCTACTTTCTGGGAGATGTGCAAATGCCATTAGGGATACCTCATCTAAAAAGATGCTATGAGTTTTACTGGCAGAAAGTTATTTCTGGGTGTTGGTAATCTGAGGTAAATCATCCTACAAATTATTGTATACTGACAATCTAATGTAGGTCTTCCTAAGAGATGTTGTTGTGTTAGCGTTACCTAAAGTGATGGTTCAAGATTTACTATAATTGTCTTCCATAATTCTAGTTGTGAGTTACAAATATGTCAGCAATCATGTTCAGCTTTCAGTAGCGATATCTGAGTAAAACACACCTTCAAACTCGTTATGATGTGTTTACTAACAATGATAATTTGATGCATTACTGGTACCAGCTGCATTTAATCATTAGTCATGTGAAACAGAATAAAATTATCTGATTATTTAGTGCGCCGTACTCGCATTAACCCAGTAATACCAAGTGAACTGGCATTTTTTACAGGTGGGATAGCATTAGTATAGCCTGCTGTTGTAGAATTTTATATTTATGTAATTGGTCCACTTTTTCCTTATGTTTTTCCATGAAGTAGAATTTCTCGCTTGAAAAATCGCTAGCGAGGCTCTCCAGTGTAAATGTTCTCTTCTTCATTTAGTCTCGTCCCTTAGTTAAGGTACAAGAAATTAAACTTTAAAAAGCAGTCTGAGAACTCTTCCGAAGAACTTCGTTATGCAAAGATCCCTGCCAACTACTTCGATTTTCACCCATTCAATTCGCCTATGATGGAAATCCGGCAGAACCTGGAAGTAAGCGCTCTGATCGAATGAAAGCAAAAATGGTGGATCCCATTGGAAAATTTTTAACCTGGGACTGTAACTGGGAGCATTGCAGAAAACAGTAACAAACTAATTCCTTTCACCAACTGACGCCCCTCAGGGGGATACAACTATTGTATCTATGGGAATTAGCATTCCCAGGGGGAAAATGTGAGGGCCCGAGCTGATAGGTAGGCCTCCTTTTTTTTAAATAAAATGTTTTTTGTTATGTTGAAAACCATCATTTTTCAGTTCACTGTTCCTGTTTTTCAGCACCTACTACTTTCTTCTTTGACTTTGATCTTGTTTCATAATCTTCTTCTGCAACTTAATGTTTTATGCCCTTTCTGCATAGATTCTGCGTTCCCTTAACTACATACTAATTGGTGCCTTCCTCCTTCCTCTCTTTCGTTTCCTTTGTCTGATTGCCCTTGTGGCGGATAGGGAGGCTTCAACTAACTAATAATCTAATCTAATCATCAACTGACGCTAACCTATTGCTGGCGATTAGCAGTAGCGTTGTGTAGAAATTTAGATGATGGTTTCAAGACGAAAAAAACAAATATTACCTCTAATATTTCTTCAAACTTTATTGCCCAAAGGACTCCTTCATCTTGAGATGCTATCCTTGAAGGAATAGGTACTTTACCTTTACATTTCTTGAGAAACATCTCGTTTGACTCGAATATCATTTAGACGGACGAGAAACTCGGTTATTGGCGCATCAATTTAAATTAAACTTGATAATAGGGGCATTGCGTTGTATGTAGTACCAATTAATCAAAGTAGCTAATACGGGTGTTGTATTACTGGTAGCAATTAATCTAAAGGCAATGAGTATTCTAATATTCTCACAGAAAATAATTGTAGAACTTGCTAGACCTTCAACTTAGCAAAAGAACAGTGGAAAGCATTGCTTGTTCCAACAAACTGAAGAAGCACTAAAAGATCATCCCATTACTGAAATCATTATAGGAATTGAACTGATCAAAATCAATTTGAACCATGAGCTTTACAAATCCCAATATTTAAGCATTTTTTCAACTCCACGAAAAACAATACTTCATTAATTAGAAGATTATGAATACTCACTTCAGCAATGTTTAAAATACCAGAGGTTTGGTCGCATTGCGGAACTATGTGGATGTGATTAATATTGTATTCGAAACAGAAACTAAAAAAATGGTTTGTGAGAACTCCCCACCATGCTTCCATCGTTTGGCATCTTACCATGTTTACGGTAAAAACTGTTCTAGATACAAATGTGAACATGAAAGTACAAGTACTTACCTCTAAATGAATAGCAGGGTATCTCGCAACAAAGCCAGTGATAGAATACTAGGAAGGGATCCTGCTTACGTAAAGTTAAATATAAGGGGGAGTATAGGCTAAGCATTAATAAAATTATGCAAATTGTTTTAAGATCAAACGGAAATTTTCATTTCTCTTTCAATCATTGGTATTGATACATAGACGGATGGAAAACTATTTTAAAAGTATACTTATTCAATGTAATTGCCCTTTTAGCTTGCTATAGCTTCAAATCGGCGTCGCACATCACTTGCTATGGCACGAGCAATTCCTGAGGAATATCGTCCTATGCTCGAAGCAGTAAAAATTTTTAATTTTCAACTGAATAGTGAGTTCTCGAATTAACTGTTGACAGCAGTGCTGACCTTACTGAGAAGCTCATAGGATTGAGATATGATGAACAGCGAGGCCACAACATTTCCCTTAACCTTTATCAAATTGTCTCGCACCATGCACGGGCAATATTCGCGGTGTGAGCTGTATCTAAAAGATTCACAGTTTACCCGTGGCTGCTATCAAAGATAGGAAACATTCCCTTCTTTTTTTTTACAGGACACAATATTTTTAGAGCGGAAAGTGTAAAATAATTTTTACTTTCGAGATGTCTGAGGAAACCTATCATGTTTCGTCAACAATTTCTGAAACCCCGTTTTATAAGTGTCCGAGTAGGACTCACCCTGTTTTAGAATGAACAATGCAGTACTGGTAATTCTTTAGTTCTTTAGGGAAGCTTATATCATGTACCTATGCTATGATGGTCATAAATGCTTTCACAGAAAATTTACCAAAATTATTAAAGGGACCACTTTAAGTAGATGACAAGGGTATCCATCGAACTGGTTGTCTAAGTGAAAAGACGCGTTTAAAGACCTCTAAACTTGTTTCTAAAATCTTTGAAACTGGCTTCAGTTTTCTTCAGAAGAGGAAATCTAGGCATTGTGTATGCAGAAAACTAGGATGTTCAAAATTTGCTGTAAATTGTGGTGTTAGCCTCCTACCCATTCAACATCACAACCACTTTGAATTATGAGGAAAAGTATAGTTGATATCAATTGAAAATGGCATGTCAGAACCAAAAGAATTTTGTTTGAAAATATCGAAACTACTGAACACGTTTCATAAGAATTAGGGTGCAAACAGGACTTCTGTTCATTTTTTCTCATGTTACTGAAATCTAAACTTGGGTAGGGTGGTGAAATACGCACATCAGCAGTTCATTCACTCTTAAACACTGAACAGTGTTCATGGCACCAGTACCCTAGTTTCAGGTGTAAGGAGAGTCAGGTGTAGTAGAGGAGATTGAAGCTCTTGATGGAAAAAGAAATGATTAAAATTAGGGAAGAAAAAGTCACAGAAATATATAAATAAGAGATAGAAAGTCCTTCGCTCTATTGTCCTGATTCACATAAGTAGTGATAATGACAAACTGAAGGATTTAATTTTTTATATTAATTAAACACGCGAGTCCAATAATGCCCGTGTGAATAAGCTCACGAGTGCAGAAACGCATGACATTTTCAGTGATAAAGGAGTAAACTGCCACATCTTTTCTTGCTTTACTTTCTGACGCCATTTTCTTTGTTGGTGACTATGTTGACGTATAATCTACACTTGATCTCCCACTGTAACCTTATTTTGTAGCACAAGACCATGAATTTCTTTCTGAAATATTTTTCGGGGGATTTCTATGGTTGTCGTCTAGCTCACTCTGCTGGTGACATGGGAAAACTTCTTGCTCTGTATTCCAATGAAGCAATCTAATAAATGAAATGGTTTGCGGGCACAGGATAATGCGGATGAACGCAAATAAAAAATAAAACCAAAAGTAAAGTTATTATCATCGCACTGAATTTTGGTTACCAAACCATTATGTCCAGGTTTTGACTCAAAAGTCCGTATGTCACGAGACGCATGGGTACACGTCTGCAAATTTGAGGATTTAACCTCAGTTTTGTTGGAGGGGAAACGGAATTACAGAGTTGGAAGGCACGGAAGAAGGAAATAGAGGACAGAGGGAAATAGAAACAGTGAGTGTATGCTCCACGCGTATCTACACCAGTGCACCTAGAATCAACACGGGATAATAACTACCAGTACAAAATTTTAATTTAATTTTATTTAAATTTACAAATGAACACATGAGTTGAATTACAGCAGAATTCGATACAACACTGGACACAAATTTGGGTCAACGGGTAACCCTTTACATTAACGGAGACAAATCAAAATAAACTGCACTTATGACTCACCATAAAAGAATTCCGATAGAGGCATAGCGTATCTCACGATACCTGAAGATTGTTCCTGCAGCTGTAATTTCTCACAAATGAGACAATGCATTTATGGCAGAGAACACAAGAAATTAACGCATATTGAATACTGTCAAATATGGCGTACTGTTCCAGGTACATTCGTTAAAAAACCTGGTTCTTGCCTATCCCAAATGCTTTTGCGCAGGACCACATAATGAGCTCTCTTCACAGTACTATTCTGAAGTGCGTTGCTGGTGCTGTCCCACTGCCGAGTTCATTTCGAGATTCGCCAGTCTATTGGAGATGCTGCCCTCGCTGAGGCCTGTAGACCGTGGCCTGCTTGTACCAATGCATAAGTGTTTGTTGCTCGTGAAGACTTAGGACTTTTGCAGGCTCAATCGGTGTTGGAGATGGTTTCACAGAAGGATTGGTAAATTTTGGGTGTGCTCATCAGTGTTAGTCCTGCAGGAGCTTTGATTTTGTGGTGCATATTGTTGCGTTGAGGTATCCGAGGTGATTTACCAGAACTGTAGATCCAACTCAGGAGTTTTCAACTTGCTCGTTTTTCTCCGTCATCACAACTTACCACCTTGTTCTGTTTTTTTTTGCGGCTTCCAGTGAGTTTGTTCTGGCGACGCAATGTTCTTGAGGGCGGGTGCCGGAGGACCGGCGAGCCGTACCGGCCGCACCGCAGACCACTGAAACTTCACTTGTTTTTTCGATCGTACCACCAGCCAAAGACCTCGTTCTGTTCTTAAAAACTCAACTTATATCTTATTCTCATGGCATATTCAAGAAGCTTCGCAAATTTTCTCCCTTGTCCTGGTGTTGTTTGGTGATTGGTCTAATGCTTACGCACTTCCGACGTGCCTTCTTTTCGGTACTTTCCCGTGAGCTCATTGGCTCTCGCTAGGCAGGTCTCTTCCCTTCTCCTTTCTGCGTGCTTTTGTCCCTCGCAGAATTTTTACTGTTCTTAAGGTTTGTTCCCCACACTGGTCTCCTTTTTGTTTAGAGTTCGCGACTGTTACTAATTCCTTGGACGTCCCCTGCAATGTGCGAGTGAAACCCGATACTTGAATGACTCTTGGCCAACAAAACGTAAGACATTCCACGAAATGCCTGTCCACGTCGCAACTTTACCTAATAAAAAATATCTATTTCGTTACACGTGTAATTTTTTCTATTATTTGCCTATACATTAATAGATGAGGAAATAATGAAGAGAAAGTTATGAAATTTTGTTAGTTTATTGAACAGACTTGTGGAACATATTTTATACCCATTATGACCACCTTCGATCATGAAGACGGTTGCGGAACTTGGGAACCGTGTGGGTGATCTCTGCCGTTTCTAACAAAACGACCTCAGCCTTCTTGATGTCCGTCAAGGCCGTGACGCTGTTGTATGTGTCTCTCACACTCCATATGCCTTGGCTTCTATTTGAACACCCAGAAATAACAGTTCTGGAGGTTCAGGTTAGGCGAGTTGGAGGGTCACGAATCCTCCCAATCCTCCCAGAATCGCACGTCGGACCCCTTGAGCAAGTTGACCATTTAATTGGCGTGTGGGCTGGGGCCAAGTCCTGTTGAACACGTACTCCTAATCGATAGTGGTGTCCTTTATATAAGGGTTTGTTTTGTTCCCCATGACCTTGCAATAAACTGCAGCATTAACTTTCTCGCGGTAAGTGAAGAAGTGAGTTAGCACGTCGCCTTCACTTGAAACTACACAAAGGTCATAACGCTAGCTGACGGCTTTGTTGTGATCGTGTGTTGTACCTCACTGCTCAATGTGGCAATCCAGCGGTCATTTCGACTGCAGAAAATTTTATTAACCATAAAAATCTTATCAGAAAGAACTTAAAAATAGAGCTATTTAGCTTCATCCAGTTCAACAATTCCCTGCTCATGTTCAAGCAAACTGTCTTTATCCTGTCGGTCAAAGGATGCCTCTTATCTTGTGCGTAGGAGTTTAGGTCTAGCTGCTTCAGGCCTCTATGGATCTTTATGACTCCAGCCCTCTTCTTGGCTAATGTGGAGAATGGCACAGTTTGATTTTTGACACTCGTTGTGAGGCCAGTCAGAAAGCGAGGTGTTAAAATGTTGTTACTTTTTGCTTTGTAGGGCTCTTTAGATCTGGTCAGACTGGTCAAAACGCATGCAAACATCACCGACCAGTTGAAAATCCAAAATCCATCATATTATTTTTTTATTGCTCTATTCGATTGAGAAAGTCCTAAACTTCATTCCTGCGAAGCGGCAGAACGATCCGTCTCACCAAAGTAGGTCAAATGGGGGTTTGAAAGGAGGGTGGAGGGTAGCTCGCTCGGCCAGCTTGTGCAGTTATGCCACGTCAGCTCAGCTGGTTGGTGCTGAGTGTTGGTTTGTTCATAATTAGGTATGCATCTATCTGCTTGCAAGTCAAGACTTTTGAGATTTGGCAAGTTGAATTCTCGGTACCTCTACCCCTCCCTTCCTCGGGAGTATGAAAGAGGGTGGGGGGAAGCTCGCCCGGCCAGCTAGCCCAGATGTGCCACACGAGCTTGGCCGGTTGCCTCTGACTGTAGGTTTGTTCATAATTAGGTATGCATCTATCTGAGCTTGCAAGTCAAAACTTTTGAGATTTGGCAAGTTGAATTCTCGGTACCTCCACCCCTCCCTCCCTCAGGAGGAAGAAGGAGGGTGGGGGAAGCTCGCTCAGCATGCTACTGCACATGTGCCAAATAAGCTGAGTTAGTTGTTGCTGACCGACGGTTTGTTCATAACTAGATATGCATTTATCTGCTATCAGATCAAAATTTTTGAGATTTGGCAAGTTGAGTTCTCGGTACCTCCACCCCTTCCTCCCTCGGGGGGAAAGAGGGTGATTGGTAGCTCGCCCCATCTGCTTGCGTAGATATGTCACGTTAGCTGATCTAGTTGTTGCAGACCGATGATTTATTCAGATTTAGATGGCTTTTTTTCTATAGCAGATCAAGATTTTTCTGGATTTGACGTTGATTGCTCGGTACTAATGTGGTGATATAAGCGTTTGGCTCTGCGTGGCGCTTCCATATCCTATAAGAGGAGCCTACGAGGATGCCAAGGACGCCCCAGCTTATGCTCCTGGTGCGTTTCAGACATTTTTGGTACCACTTGTGGTACTGGTTCCTTCAAGGAACCACAATAACTTCCAAAAATGATATTCAAAACGTCAACACTACCAATTTCTCCAAGAAATGTAGCTTGCAAACAAAAAAAACCTGTCTCGGCACTAAAACGCGTTTTCTGAGCAATACAAATGGCAACATTCAAGCTTCTTCTTCTCAAAAAGTTGTTATTGTAGAGCAATGATTTTGGTATCATTAGATGCGCAAAGAGTTGCTGCATAAAGAGTCAGGGGATTATATTGAAATTCACAGAAGATTTACAGCTACATTAAAAAATCTACGGAAAAATGAATGACACTTTGAATTTTTTTTTTTAAATTCCATAACAAATAAATTATTGGGAGTTTCAATATAATCCTCTGACTCTTTATACAGCAGCTCTTTCTACATTCAATGATACCTAAATCATTTCTCTACGATGACTACTTTTTGAGAAGAAGTGGCTTGAATATACCCCATTTTTTCATTCCATATTTTTCGTTATCTCCGTAATTATGGCAAAAACGGAAATAGTGCCCAATATAACCCTTATTCATTTTCTAGAATACATACGTATGCAAAACTTCATAGATCTAGATACCACACAAAAAACGGGACAGCCATTTTCTTGATTCTGACTAGACGGTCCCCTTAACGGTTTGCCTGGGATATTTCAGCTATTTTGCAGCGTAGACAGAGCTGTGACCCGCGCGACGAGGCTTGCATGTGATTGAAGGTTTGACCTGCTCCATTGTCCCATGTTGATTGACTTGCCTTGAGGTGCTTGTTAGATAACCAGCTACAACTGAGTTGAATCAATGCTGTAAATTAGCCTGGAATAAGTATTACCAACGACTTTACACACTTGTACGAATTTGTGTGTTAGCCCTGTAAACCAAAGAAACATTGCTTGTCTTTATTCCATTTCTCTGCCTAAATCACGTATTTCTCGCCAGTCGTGTGGCCATCACGCTCGTTAAGGCCCCCTCACACGTGCAAATATGTCTGCAGACAATCTGAACCGAGTTTGGTGTGTCGGTCTCAAGGCCCCTCACACGATGCAAACAACCCACTGCAAACTTGACAAAGACTGGCACTCACTTCAGTATGCCAGTAGCAGCTAGGTAGAGAGCGCGCACAAAAATAGTGACTCCAGACGGCAAGTTCGTCCAGCTGATCGGATTTGCTATAATTGCAATGAATAAGAAAAAAAGACATGTAAAAGCTCGCTCAAAATGGGCTAAAAAATAATTCCTAAAAAGTAGTGGGTATACAAATGTGAAATTGTTTATTGAAGTGCATAAAGAGGGAGAGAAGCAGAGTACAGTCGTGCACCAACCACGAAGGCTGGCGCGACACTGACGTAGTTTCAAGGTTTGCAGCCGGTCGCTCCAAAATTATCAAGCATAGCTGATCTGCCTCATACAGTCTGTGCCAACCTGAAATGAGCGTACAAACGCACGAATTCAGCACCAGTTCAGATATGTCTGCAGATATATTTGCGCGTGTGAGGGGGCCTTTAAAGACGCCAGCGCTTGCGATGGTTGGCGTCACGTCAAACATTGCATTGACAAGTCAACATGTGCACTAGAGGGATTGAAATCATTCTTTAGCTTGAATCCAAAACTATTAGATGTCAGTTATTGTTAGGCCTTTGAGACGTCTATCTTTCATGCTTGCGCTGCTTCTTTCAGTGCTACTGCCTTCGGTATTACTTTGTATTCTCTCCTTTATTCCCAACTGGTTATTTTAATGCCATGAAAATTCTGTGCGGGAACGTCATTTGCGCATTAATTCTACAATACATACTAAACAGGCCTTTCTCTTTGCTCCCCAGAGATTGCATTTAAAAGTGAATCGAAACTTTATAAATAGTAACAAGATTAACAATGAGCTAGTAAACTTATAAAACTTCAAAACTCCTGAGTACATGCGCATATTTTTCTGAAAATCTTAATATCATTTAAATTGGTTAATGAAAGCTGAACTAATTTGAACTAAAAATTGTATGAACTTGCGACACCCCTAATCGTTTACTTCATTGAGCAGACTTCTAGTATTAGTCACTCAAATCACATTCTATTGATATTTACGGGAACTAGAAAGTCTAACATCAATTAAACTACGAATACTCTGCAGGCAGTACTGCATTCCAATTTATCTCTAATTCATACAGATGGATCAAAGATATTTGCAGTGGAATTTTCTCACGCGTGTGGACACCTAACATTCCCAAAGAGTTCCAAAAAATGGAAAATAATGTTTCTGCTGGATTAAGTGCAATTGATATTGAAATAGTTTCAGTACAAGAATGGTCTCTAATCATTTTTTCAGGCTTGTAATAATATGGAGGTATTAGTAGCTTTATTGTTCAACCATTAGTTTGTTCATCTTATCCATTGTAGGATAGCAATAATTTGTAAATTATAAATGAGCTTCAGTCACAGTACAGTAGAGATTAAAGAAGGCATATTGAGCTAATCATAATGCTGTTCAGAACCCTGACATTATAAGCATAAAACTATGTTTAGGCTAATCATGTATGTAACTCCTTGCAACTTTTTGGTAACAACACAGGTAAGCAAATCAAAATACATTGTCATTTGATCTTGCAACCGGATTAACCTCGCTGGGTTAGAAGTAGGCAAATGTCACTTTAATTTTCTATAAAAAGCATAACCCAATAACCATCAGCCAGTCAGCTTGGCTTCGTTGATTTAAACAACAAAAATAATGCTCAAAGTTCGAGTAACACAATGTCGGTAAACCCAAAATTTGGCAGCAAACCGCAGATCTGGAAGTAAACGTGGCTGTCGCAACCTTCGATTTTAGAGTAAACTGAATTTACGAGGGTATAATGCAGTAGACTAAGAATATCTTGATTCTGAAAAGCGTTCATTATAGTCTCTACAGAAGGCCGATGGCTCAAATGGAAGGCTAGTGTATAAAGAAATCTACTCTTGGTAGAGGCAAATATGGCTCGCTGGTTGCTAGCAAAGTAATGATTCCCAAACAAATTTGATAACTGGGCAAAAGTAACATCTGGATTCCCTTTTAAGATAGATGACACAAAACTGTCGTGGAACGTTCGTTGAACATTCCACATTCCAGTTGTCATTTCAACTCAACCTACTCATCTAGTCTTTTGAATCCTAGCAAATAACCTTCAATGTTTAGGGCACAGTTATGCACATTGGAACTTGATTGCATGTGATGAATAAAAATCCCATTGAGGTAGTAAGGCAACAAAAGAACTGTTGTCATTACCACCAAAGACCTCAAGCGTGACAGGCATTTAGAAAAAGATGAAAAATGCCAGCAGAATTTTGTCACTTATTGCAAGGAATGTTCACAAATAAATAATACAACCTTTACTGAATATGGAACATCTCCAACTACGTTTAGAGTATGCAGTGCAACGTTGGCGTTGAACTTGATGGCTAAATGTCAATAAATTGTTAGAATTTAGGATGATTCAACAAAAATATTGAAACTTTGTAACCTCACCTACAGAAAGGATAATTATCAATGACTTGTTTCCCAAGGAATAGAAAACTGCATGTTCAACTAATCGAGACCTTCAAATATCTGAATAGCTTTTTCGATGTTAAACCACAGTGGTTATTTGACATCAACGATAACGTCCTTACAAGAAATTGATGCTAAAATATTCAAGGATGCCTCTGGTCTTGAACTTTTTTCAAGTTTAATTTGCCAGAATCTAGAACTAGCTACCAGAGAATATCATCTCTGCTGGCACAGTAAGTACTCTCAAGAATCTTCTTGAGCCATACTGATTTGAAATCCCCTAATAACCCTACGTGCTAAATCGTACTTTGACCAGATTTTCGGAATGTTAAGTTAGGTATTTCCTGATCTCGTACACTTACGATACACTTGATGGTGTTTAATCCAAAGATTATGCCAGTAAATGCCACCATCCCTCGTAATAAATTAAAATGTATTAGTGACAATGCGCATAGAGCGTAACGTGAAATGACTGCTCTCTGATGATGGCAATATTCTGATGATTTTGCGGTGAAATTGATGACTATAAGTTTGATAGCTCTTGTCCCATTTACTACTTCTGTAGTGATAGTGTGATTAGTGTTTGAAGGTGTGAGACTTGGGTACATATCGGAGAATTGGCCAGGTGGCTAGTTCCTTCTTGCATATTTTACTTTGAAATATACCATTCTAGAAGCAAATGCAACCCGATTAAATGAATGACACATAACCTCTCCAATCGATCATGGGAGATAATCCTGGCTTACCTCAGACTAGAATGTGAAATCTCGGTCATATGGTTGGTAGAAGACAAGTATGTGGACTTCCGAGAAAATTGTACTGTTCCTCTCTGTTGAACATATTACATGTCTTAATACTTTAAATTTTAAGGATGAAGATTTCAAGGATCTCCTATACTAAATTTTGAGGATTTCCGATACTTAGAATCAAAAGCCTACACAATCCACATTTTCGGGGTCTCACTATCAACACAGCGCAAGGTCATGCACAATATTTTATTGTTGATGCACATGTGTAACAAACTATTAAAGAAAAGAGATTACACATGACTAGGCATCAGAAATCTCCCCGCCTACAACACACAACTGTATCCTGTTTAACTACCATGCATTGCTCACATTCAAGGTTTTGTTGTAACAAAATATAGCTGATTCATCGTTCAATGTTCAGTACAAGACAAACAGCACAACCATTGCATACAGCTTTGTGAATGATAAATTTTGATTGATTGACATAAAATAAAATGTATGTGAATGATTTATAACAAAACATAAAATCTGAGAGCAGTGGTTAAAACCTTGGTTAAGTAACACTAATGATAAAATTGAAATTTGAACGAGAAATCAGCGTCTCTCAGAGGTATACAACTCCTTGTATTTGTGTAAATTACCGCTCCTAGAGGGGAAGATGTGACATCCCGAGCTGGAGGTTAGGTAGGCCTTTTTTGAAACAAAGTTTTATGTTGTGGACAACTTTTACCCTTTCATAGTTTATGGGAATTAGCGCTCCCGGAGGAGGAAATGGGAGGTTGTGAGATAAAGGTTGGATAGGTTCTCCACTTGAAACGTTTTTTCAGTTGCAGACTGTTTTTTTACGGTTCGCTGCTTTCTTTTTTTGGCAACTATTACTTTGCTCTTTAACCTGTCTTCCATCATAAACTTTTCAATTTTTTGGTTTCTAGCTCAGAGTGCAGGAATTCAACTCACTGGGTGTATGAATTCCTTGCTAGATAGTGCTTTGATCCTTCAACTCTTAAGAACATCTTGTGTTTATGGAGCCGGATAGTAACTTATGGTCTTACTCTGATGAATTATGCACTAGTTGTGTATAGAGCCATATTCTATTAGAAAGGATCAATATTTTTCTAATAGAGATAAGGATAGATTAAGCTCATCGCCTTTTGTTCAGTAAACGACTGATTTTCCGAATTGTCTTGAACTTTTCCCCGTTGTTAATGAAGTTACCGCTCTTTATTTTACTGCTGTCACATCATTACTTTTACTTCGAAATATTGTTATTCATTTGAATGTATCTCTCTTTTGCTCAATGATTGCTATGAAAATTTTGAAACTCTAAGGAAACCTAAATTATAAACTTAACCCATTAAGGACGAAAATTATTGGGGCAAGATATTAATATTTTTTCTTTAGGAATTTGTTAGTTAGGGCCCTTTTTATAATGTCAAACCATAAAAATGGGATAAATTTTATGGGAACCATGATTTTTTGACTGGCAGGAAATCCTGCCACTCGTCTATAAGTACATGGATTTCATTGGAGTCCACATTTCCATTTAAATAACTTCAAAATGAAAGTGTGTACATTAAATTAAAACAACAAGGATTGAGCATGATGTATTTACCCATGTAGATATAATTCTAGGTAGAGATATTCGATAAAAAATAATATTCAAATTTATATAATAACACAATTAATACGTTCGGTGAAAATGTGTTCTTTTATCACAAGGGTATAATAACTATAAAAGCACACCCGTTTGTGAAAAATAACATTTGAGACTAAAACTAAGCAACAAAATGCTGGCATTTAGACAAATATAACCTTTCAATATAATAATATAATATTGAGTTATTTTGTAAGAATGTATTTAAAATAATTTCCATGTATAGATAAATTATACTAAAGCTCTGAATATAAAAAGTGCCTAGGATATACAAAAAGTAGTTAATGCTTTCCTGTATAATAGGTCACATATTTTCATTCTTTTCAACTCATTTTGTGTGGAAGGGCTCCATGCATTCGGGGTGAAGAGGGATATCACACATCTTACACACGAAGATTGCTCTAGAGGAGCATTGCAAACGTCGAGCATTGGGTTTTCCCCCTTCATTGTCCAACTGAGCTGCGTTGAACCGAACGCTTGATAGGCCAGACCTTTCGACAGCTCCTTTGGATCAGGCCTTTTATTTTAGGTACCAGATTTTGTCATTATGGTGATTGACACATGACTGGTAAATTCAAGCAGTGAGATGTATTATTTCTCTTTGTAAAGTCTCCCTGAACAAACCGTCTGTGCATTGACGCTAAAAGCGAAAATAGGCCAACATCATTTTTTAGATTGAATCCTTATTCTGTATGATAATACCGCTTGATCGAAAAGATCTACACCCCCCAGGAATTTGTTATAAATGCTGGTCGAATGGGGCATGTCCACAGTTATGTGTTACTTTCCAGCCTTGTCCCACTTGGAGGCCTCCAGAAGTGGATGATTTTTGAACATGTCTGAAGCGACCTTCACGGGCTTATTTTCCTTCCACTTCACCACAGATACGTTTTCAGTGAAGGCTTCCTCCATATTGCCACGAGGCTGCTTTATTGTTGGCCTTCGTCATTAGTGGGGCCTTTTGCTACCCATCTTCTCTCAAAGTCCTCGTCGCCCCAATCTTCATTTTCGATGGTTCTTTCACCAGAGGAATATTAGCGAACTGGTTACCAAAAACCACATGCTGCTCTGGCCGTAATTTCAATTGATGAACCATCTCCAATACCACATTTGGGCCATGGCCAAAGCCTGCACCAGGAATCCTGGTGTAAATCCCGCAACACGGCTCTACATGCAGTAAAGAGCCATCAGCTGAGAAGGCAGCCCACAGTTTGAAGCGAAACAGTATAGATTTTCCTTTGGTATAGTGCTTATCACCATGTTTACCATAATAGGGGATCATCACTTCATCTATACTTGAATATTCTGGGATTTCCTCTAGTTTGCAAACTTAATTCAAGTGTTCTAACATGGACCGGACCTTATAAATTCAATTATCATTGATTGCCTTGCTCTCAGAAAATTGAAATATACGCATTGTTTGTTCAAATGTATCCCTCCTCATTGGTCTGCAGGGAAGTTTGTTGTACTCTGAGAGTAATAGGATTGCCAAAAATATCCCCTGGTTTTCAGAAGTCATACATTCTGATGGAAGAGACTTTTGCATGGCACAAACCTTACTTTGATGACAAATCTTTTCAACAAATTATTCTGTCCAAAATTTGTTCAGGCTTGAACATGATTTGTTCTCACTAGGTTTTTAGAAGAACACTTTTAAAATCAGGATTTTCATCAGCAGATATATTTTGCGTAATTTTTTCCATGCAGAGAGAGATTTCTTTTGTGAGGATTTTGTTCTTTTTGATGTCTTTGGCGCATTGGCAACTTCATTTTCTGTGACGTTTTCCATTTCTGTCTCATTATCATCGACCATGGTGAGCTCGTTAGTGAGTAGAATTTGACAGGGAAGATGATGAAGGCTGCAAGTCACCTCGCCGTCGGTGTTGTCAGAATCACAATCCGTCATTGCGTTAGGATCCTCAAGCGGAGAAACAATACTAATAACGACACCTGTTTCACTGTCACTATCATTGTCCTCGCTTTTCAATAAAAGATCAAGGATTTGATTGTCGTTGAGCCTGTTGAGGGTAGAATATATGTTTATAAGCAATTCATCCATTCAGTATTATTGATATAAGAAACATTTTCATCATATATAAGCAGAATTCATGTATTTGATGACGAGTGGCAGGATATCCTGCCACTTCACTTTATTTGTTTTATAATTAAAATTTCGTGTCATAAATTTCAAAAATACAATTATATGCACATTCTATCACTATTCAAGAGTAGTTTGAGCTATAACAAGCTAATATTTTATTCACTGTTAAATATATACACACCATTGTTTCTGCGCCATTGCAGGCTGAGCCGAACTGCACCTCACTCGGCTCTATTCAGACTGCTGCTGAAGACAGTTGCCAAGCGCTAGACTTGTCAAAATTGGAATGTAGCTAACTGAACCTAACCAAAACACAACTGAACCAAAACTTGACTAACATTCTGAAAATTGTAATTTTAAATTAATTTTTTATTAGATGGCAGGATTTCCTGCCACTCGGCTTTTATGGGTTAAGAAGTAATCTCAACAATGGTACCATGCAATAGTAGCTACGAGTTACGTGGCTTCAAAATTAAATTGTATTCTATAATCTATTGATATTTCCTCATCTCTGTTAATTCCATTCCATTCTTTTTTCAGAACAAGTACAAGCCATATGACTACCACCCTTGTGCGTCTCGGCTATCGTTTGTTCCGGACCGCCTGCTTGTCTCCCTGCCATTCACACACGCACCAGTGCTGCTTGACGCCACCTCATATCACCGCGCGAATGACCTGGAAATACACATCACCTGGCCGTGCTTTCACTGCTCGAGATCAAATTTTGTTTACATTGTTCCATGATATCTTGCAGACAATCAAACCATATTGATCTTATGAATGATAGCAATGAATTAGTATCATAGACTGTTTAATTTTGCTAAATAAGAACTTGTTCCCTGTTATTGAAACTGTTATTCTGTTGTATTCCAGTTATTTATTCACGGATCAGTGAGCAAGCCCAGTGCGTTTAGGGTTGGTTCCTGCGATCATTCAGTGAATGCACTCGCTACTAGCTTTCTTTGGAATTTGTTGTGTAGTCTTTTTGCCTGTATCTACCTAGGGTTGCAAGTAAAATGAAATTTATTGGTTTTCATTGGTACTGTTTCTTGCTCATTCTTGCGGATAAACATGGGTCTTGCAGCACTATTTTCTGAAATGAAAATTTTTTATACAAACTCTAGCTTGCCATATAAGTGCCTTGGGAAGTGAAAATAAGATAAAGCTGGTAAACATGAATTTCTTGCCAATTTTATATGAGAAAATATACTCAAACGTGAAATATACTTATTTTTTTATGTATTAGCATTGTTTTTTGCTTGGAGCTTATCTGCACACTCGTATGGGTAAAGGTAATTCTGTCTTTTTAAGAATGGGCTAGAATATTGAATCATGTGTCTCAATAGATCTTACTAAAACATTTCATCAAATTTTATTTTTAATCAGAAAATTCATCAGCGTGCTGGATCTCACTTGAAGCGTGCACTTCAGCCCTAAACTTACTTGCATGGCATTTACTCGTACCATACATGTATGTCATTCATAAGCTGTATAATGACATGTATGTAGAGTTTCTCTTGGAATCTCGGTGTTTTATCTAGCATACAATGCATTATTGAGTAGTTGGAATTTCTCTGATGTTGGGCATTAATTGTGTTTGAATTTTGTTCTGACTGGAACGCATTCCTTATATTTTCTCTTGGTAAAAAAGTGTGGTGAAAAAGAGGTTTTGTGGTTTCCTCATTTCCAGTTTTAAAACCAGTGATGCATTCTGATCTTTAGTTTCAAAGGTCTGGCCAATTTCTTCTAAAATAACTTCCATTGTATGAGCCCGTTTTCAGAGAACTTTTGCTAATCATTTGTTGTTGGTTTTAGGGCTTAGGGGCAATTTTTATGTATTTGATAGTGATTTACTGATGTAGAGCTGAAAGCTAATTCTTATAGTAATTGCTATGGTAGGGTTCATATTTAAAGGTATACTTTTGTAAATTTTGACTAAATTTCTTTGTTATTAATTAAAAGTTGGTGGTTTCTCGCAACGTCCTTACGTTCTCGTTACGTATATTAAAGATTTTAAAGTAAAGAGATTTTGGTTACCTGAGACCAAAGTCGTGAAATTTGAGGAATGACTGTTAAAATGTATTATTATTGATTAATTAATATTGGTGCATATATGTTATCCATAACATCCAGCTCAAGCAACTAACAACTTAGTAGCGCTAGCCGAGTTTTCAAAGCAGCGTGTTTCTGTTTGTAGTTCGTGCGAGTCGTGAAGTTAATAAGGAAACACATAAGTACAATTTAGGAATTCACCAATGGACGGTGAGGCTAGTACTTAGAAGGGGCGAAAGCACGCTCGAGTACGCCCAACGAATAACCGAGAGATCGTCCAACTACAGGACGGCTAGACTGCAACCCTCGCTCTAAAGCCTCTCTAAAGTTTCTGCTAATATATTTGTCAATCCTTGATTTATTATTGATGGTGATGTGAGATAAGAACCCTTCATGAGTCTACGCATCAATGACCATAAACTCAGAAATTGAACCCCGAGACCAATCCTGAATAAATTTTGTTTCGAATGTTGAGATCTGTAGTCTCAATGCAAGTACTAGATAGCTTATCAAACTCCAACTTATATAGTCTGACTCTCTACCGTATCAAATCCGCTCTCTCTGTATCACGTCCACATACCTACTTCATGCTGTGTCTCTATATGAGACTCAAATAGAGAGGGAAGAAAAGGGAAGCGGGCACCTCTAGAGTGATCACTCAAACCCGCTGGCCTAAGAAGCGACCGCTATGGTTTTTTGATCGTCGTTGATGTACTTAATTTAAAATGGTCACTGGGAAAGAGACTCGGTTCCCTTTCTATTAATTTTGAATCAGGTGGTACTATAGTTATGGTTAGTTGTGCTGTCCGTACCGAGAACGCTGAGCGAGGGTGTGGTGTATGTTTTATGACCCATATCATAAAGCCTAGTCCTAAGTTCTGGCGCTCGCTCATAAATGTATATGAGGAATTATTTCTCGTATGTTCATTAGATACATTCTAATTTATTTCCCTGAGACTGTCTTGCAACAGAACGAAATACATTTCATATTTTATGTATGATTTGCCAGCAAAGTTTTGTTACTGACAGCCGTCTGCAATTCAAAACTTCATGGTAATAACGAGCTAGAACTTCATGGTGCCAACTCTCCTGATATTCACGATACCAACAAGCATGATATTCATGGTACCTTTACGCCAGATATTCATGGTTGCAATTGCAAAGTTTGCTGTCATCTAGGGACCTCTGAAGTCTGAAGTTAAACTTCAACTAGTATAAGTGACCTTCCGTTTTGTTGAATTTCTTTGTGCATGTTGTGCTAGTAGTTGGAAAAAATATTTTTCCTTGTCAATGTGGATTGTGACGCTTGCAATCACTGCTTTCCAAAAAAATTTAGAGCTATTGATTACCGACTCAATTTTATGGGAGACTGTCGTGAGTTTACCTAGTCATGCCACAAGTTCTGCCCCTGGTGGAAACGAGGATTAATTACATGGAATGTACAATATAAATCAGTACGTATATTGATACAGATTCTGTTTGAACTGCACATCAGAACAACGTCCGCGTTATTCGAAATTGTCGCCTTTTGCCTTGACTCACAGCTGAGGACGTCCCGGTCACCCGAGTATGGCAGCACGCACCCCACCCTGTGGAATGGCAGCTGCTTTAACCAAATTGGGCCGCAGCGAGTCGATAAATGAATGCCGCATAGCACACGCCTACAGCTCAAACAGTTTCCCTAGCCGATCAATGGATTTCAATCTGGGCTTCCCGAAGGCCAATCCGTAGCGGGATGAACTCTTGAACATTGGTCGTCTCCCAGCGCTGCGCCATCCTGGCTTTGTGAGCTGGCGCAGAGTCTTGGAACACCCAGTGCTCTCCGGTGAACGAACCTTCATTCAAAGGCTTGACCATTGTGCCTGCTCTCACAAATGCAGCCAAGTGTCACCGTTACATGCCACACTCTACCAAACCATGACAAAAGCTGGATAATTATCTCTTTCCAATTTTGGAATGAGTGTGCCAGCTTCCTGAGAGTTGGAGGCACTCACTCCTATCATTTTGTCAATTAAATTTTCCTTTCTCCTACGTATAAAGTTTTCCATGGGTGAAGAGGATTCGTTTGTGTCCACCGTCCGCCTACCAGGTGAAGAGACCCTTTGTTCACGTAGCTCTGGTCTTCTTCAGAGCTGCGGTCGCCGGATAGCTGCTGTCCTGTCGTGTCGTTCTTCTCTACACCCAGAGCTTAACATATTGTTGGATGATCCCGGACATTGTTCTAGGCAATATTTTAATCTCGCGTGCCATGTTTTTCTGCTTACGAAGAGAATTTCACCGAATACTCCAAAGCCTCAAGTTGGACAGTTGCTGAAGTGCTGGTTCGTCGTGGTGCACTGCATCTGAGTTTAAGAGGACGTTCAGTGGTATAACGTGATGGAACGTTGGACAAATTTTAGAAATTTTTTCAGGATGCAACTGGTAAAATATCCCAACGGGGATTTTGTTGCTGTTTTATGACGCGATCACAGCATTTCAAGTCTCTTTCACATTGCACTCCATATAAAATTTTTGGCACAACTAAATCAACTGGGTCCTCATAGCGCTCGTGTGAAGTTCGTCTAATGTAAGCGAGCACACCCGCTGGCTCACGTTATACATGTCACGATGCCAAGTGGAACTTTGGGGCAGGTCGTGTGGCAAGACTAGGTAGATTGTTACCCCTCAGGGGTATACAACTATTGTATCTATGGGAATTAGCGCTCCCAGGGGAAAAATGTGAGGGCCCGAGCTGAGAGTTAGGTAAGCCTTTTTGTTGAAATAAAATGTTTTTTGTTATGCTAAGGACCACCTTTTTTCGGTTCACTACTGTCCTGTTTTTCAGCACCTCTGACTTTCTTCTTCAACTTTTATCTTATTTCATGAACTTCTTTCCCATCTTACTGTTTCTGTGCCCTTTCTGCATAGATTCCTCATTTTCTTATCTCCATACTAAATGGTGCCTTCCTCCTTCCTCTCTTCGATACGCTCTATATTTGCAGCGGTTAGGGAGGCTTGAACTAACTTATAATCTAATCTAGGTGATTGTTATTACAGTACAGTTTTAAATCTTGTCTTCATTTTGCAGATTTCTATCTTAATGTGGCACAAACCTGTTGAAGTAGCCTCTCGTACAAGTGCCTTCCCTTGTATTGCGTCGGTCTACTTGTGTCATTTCCTTCATGCTGACTTAACCATATCGTTAGGAGTTGAAGTGATTTTTGAGAGTTGAATACATATTTTTCTGAAAAAATTTGCCTCGTCATAATTATGCGGTTTTTGTAGTATTTTCATTCATTGTACTTCTCATAGCTATTTTAGAATTTATTTATATGTTTAGGCTTCCATGTGAGCTGTTACATGGTCTATTTTGCGCTCGTGCCATTTACTCTGAACGTCGCCATATCTGCCGTGAGGTGAGCAGCCTCGAGTGTCACTTTCTGTTCCGTGAAGCGACCGCCTGTTCGTAGTCTTCCCGTCTTCTTTCCCTTTATTGGTCTGAGTTGAAGTTATGTTAGATGGTACTTGCATTTTCTTCTGCCAGTTGCTTGACAATCGTGCTCTTTATTCGGATATTCATGGAAAGAAGAATCCAGAAGGGTACATTTTTAATAGCGGACGTTCGAGAAGATCTTCTATGACATGTTAATTAGAAATTGACTAACTTGCTCTATAAATGTACGAGGTGAGGAGTTTTGAGTGTTTTGTTTAAAAATGGACGCATCCATTGTCGTACTAAGATGCAGCCAGTCCTGCTGTAGTTGAGACGCTCTTTGTTGTGGCCTGCTGCCCCTATTGTAGTGCATCGCTCGTGGTGTGACGTGTCGTATCTGCCTGCCTCCTCTGTTGTAGTGCATCACGCGTGGTGTGACGTGTCTGTCTGCCTGCCTCCTCTATTGTAGTGCATCACGCGTGGTGTGACGTGTCGTGTCTGCCTGCCTCCTCTATTGTAGTGCATCACGCGTGGTGTGACGTGTCTGTCTGCCTGCCTCCTCTATTGTAGTGCATCACGCGTGGTGTGACGTGTCTGTCTGCCTGCCTCCTCTATTGTAGTGCATCACGCGTGGTGTGACGTGTCTGTCTGCCTGCCTCCTCTATTGTAGTGCATCACGCGTGGTGTGACGTGTCGTGTCTGCCTGCCTCCTCTATTGTAGTGCATCACGCGTGGTGTGACGTGTCTGTCTGCCTGCCTCCTCTATTGTAGTGCATCACGCGTGGTGTGACGTGTCGTGTCTGCCTGCCTCCTCTATTGTAGTGCATCACGCGTGGTGTGACGTGTCTGTCTGCCTGCCTCCTCTATTGTAGTGCATCACGCGTGGTGTGACGTGTCGTGTCTGCCTGCGTCCTCTATTGTAGTGCATCACGCGTGGTGTGACGTGTCGTGTCTGCCTGCCTCCTCTATTGTAGTGCATCACGCGTGGTGTGACGTGTCTGTCTGCCTGCCTCCTCTATTGTAGTGCATCACGCGTGGTGTGACGTGTCGTGTCTGCCTGCCTCCTCTATTGTAGTGCATCACGCGTGGTGTGACGTGTCGTGTCTGCCTGCCTCCTCTATTGTAGTGCATCACGCGTGGTGTGACGTGTCTGTCTGCCTGCCTCCTCTATTGTAGTGCATCACGCGTGGTGTGACGTGTCGTGTCTGCCTGCCTCCTCTATTGTAGTGCATCACGCGTGGTGTGACGTGTCTGTCTGCCTGCCTCCTCTATTGTAGTGCATCACGCGTGGTGTGACGTGTCTGTCTGCCTGCCTCCTCTATTGTAGTGCATCACGCGTGGTGTGACGTGTCTGTCTGCCTGCCTCCTCTATTGTAGTGCATCACGCGTGGTGTGACGTGTCGTGTCTGCCTGCCTCCTCTATTGTAGTGCATCACGCGTGGTGTGACGTGTCTGTCTGCCTGCCTCCTCTATTGTAGTGCATCACGCGTGGTGTGACGTGTCTGTCTGCCTGCCTCCTCTATTGTAGTGCATCACGCGTGGTGTGACGTGTCTGTCTGCCTGCCTCCTCTATTGTAGTGCATCACGCGTGGTGTGACGTGTCTGTCTGCCTGCCTCCTCTATTGTAGTGCATCACGCGTGGTGTGACGTGTCGTGTCTGCCTGCCTCCTCTATTGTAGTGCATCACGCGTGGTGTGACGTGTCTGTCTGCCTGCCTCCTCTATTGTAGTGCATCACGCGTGGTGTGACGTGTCGTGTCTGCCTGCCTCCTCTATTGTAGTGCATCACACGTGGTGTGACGTGTCGTGTCTGCCTGCCTCCTCTATTGTAGTGCATCACGCGTGGTGTGACGTGTCTGTCTGCCTGCCTCCTCTATTGTAGTGCATCACGCGTGGTGTGACGTGTCGTGTCTGCCTGCCTCCTCTATTGTAGTGCATCACACGTGGTGTGACGTGTCGTGTCTGCCTGCCTCCTCTATTGTAGTGCATCACGCGTGGTGTGACGTGTCTGTCTGCCTGCCTCCTCTATTTTAGTGCATCACGCGTGGTGTGACGTGTCTGTCTGCCTGCCTCCTCTATTGTAGTGCATCACGCGTGGTGTGACGTGTCGTGTCTGCCTGCCTCCTCTATTGTAGTGCATCACGCGTGGTGTGACGTGTCGTGTCTGCCTGCCTCCTCTATTGTAGTGCATCACGCGTGGTGTGACGTGTCGTGTCTGCCTGCCTCCTCTATTGTAGTGCATCACGCGTGGTGTGACGTGTCGTGTCTGCCTGCCTCCTCTATTGTAGTGCATCACGCGTGGTGTGACGTGTCGTGTCTGCCTGCCTCCTCTATTGTAGTGCATCACGCGTGGTGTGACGTGTCGTGTCTGCCTGCCTCCTCTATTGTAGTGCATCACGCGTGGTGTGACGTGTCTGTCTGCCTGCCTCCTCTATTGTAGTGCATCACGCGTGGTGTGACGTGTCTGTCTGCCTGCCTCCTCTATTGTAGTGCATCACGCGTGGTGTGACGTGTCGTGTCTGCCTGCCTCCTCTATTGTAGTGCATCACGCGTGGTGTGACGTGTCTGTCTGCCTGCCTCCTCTAATGTAGTGCATCACGCGTGGTGTGACGTGTCGTGTCTGCCTGCCTCCTCTATTGTAGTGTCTGCACCTCGCGTGATTGTAGGCCAACACCAGATTAACCTAACTAATAAATGAAGTGCTTCTTCGCCTGTGCTGTCAAAGAAAGTTAAGCGATAAATTTGTATCCAGAGAATTAATTTTTTATGCTCTTTCATAGCTAGCAATTTTTATACAAAAATGTATATTTTTACGAGTGATGAGTGTGCACAGGGTGCATAAGTTCAGTATAAGAGTCAGTGTATGTGCGTCGTACAATATTTAAAATTCAAATGGGAACGTTGACCCTCACAAACAAAATCACCAAAAATTTAGGAAATATTTTAGGTATACAATTTAGCTTATACAAATTCTAAATTTAGCTTCTAAAATAGTTTTCCGGGGAAATCGTCTAAGATAGCTATAAAAAATGGAACATTGGGTGAGCTAGATTGAAAGCCTTGAGGAGATCGTCCCACTTTTTGAACTTTTTTCGTCCGATTCGTTTGAAAATTGGTCAGTATATGTATTATGTGAAAGTAAACCTTATTTACTCCTGTCACTTTTTCGATTTAGGTCTTAGTTTTTTTCCGAAAATTAGTTTTTTTGGTATATTTTATGAATATTTCAAAATGGTACTCGTCCTTGAGTTTTGATGCTAGAACAAAACCAAAGACAGTTTTAGAATCCTTGGAACATTCCTAACAAACTCAAATGGGCTTTTTTTAAAGTCAAATTTTTTTCTATTTTTTTTCCAATTTTTAAAATTTCTAAAAACAGAAATTTGTTGGGTTTAGAGCTACATATGTTTTCAAAAAAATTTTATTTGAAAAAAAAACACATTCGAGTTTGTTAAGAATGTTCCAAGGATTCTAAAAATGTCTTTGGTTTTGTTCTAGCATCATAACTCGAAGACAAGTAGCATTTTGAATGTTGAAAGTTAAAATTGTTGAGTATAAGCATAAAACGAAATTTTTTGTTTTTGAAGTGTAATATAATGAACAATTTATGTAATTGAATGCAGTTTTAATTTTATTTCGATAATTTCCATACATAACTTCATATTCACACTGTGAATTGTGATTTCCACCAAAAAAAAAATTATATTTTTTTCAAAAATATGACATTTTTTATTTTCAGTCTGATTCTTATGAAACTTGACTATGCTATGTAACTTCTGAAAAGAAACACAAGTTATTCTATTCATTTTTTTGTTTTAGGCCTTAGTTTTTGAAAAAATTGACATTTGGTTTTTAGGTATTGACATTTTACTGATCTTGATATTTCAAAATGTTACTCGTCATCGAGTTTTGATGCTAGAACAAAAACAAAGACAGTTTTAGAATCATTAAAACATTCCTAACAAACTCAAATGGGCTTTTTTTCCATTTCCTATTTATTCTCTTTTTATATGGGGTTGAAATGGGCTCAAAGTTGAAGATTTTGGTCCCCTTACCCCCCCTGGGGGGGATCTATTGTCCGTAGCGCCATAAAATTTTAGGACCGAATAGTCCACCACCTAAGGGTTCTTTTCCAACAAAAACATGAAAAATGACCGCCTGAGCGACAGGGGCCTGGGACGATCTCCTTAAGTAGTGGCATAGTTCAGACATGGATTTAAAGCCTTGAGTAGTACCTGCTTAGGCTAGCTTTAACACAATGCACAAGAGGTGGCATAATCGAAAATCATTGCCATAACAGTGATGATATATGGTTATGCTTGCCATTATTGTGATGCAGCGCGGCGCGTCGGGCCCACGTCGCACGGTTCAAGTATGTGCAGTGATGCAGGCAGTATAAGTTTAGCAGTTCAACGACCGGATATTCAAACAATTAACGTCATCGTAGCGGTACTTCTGAAACGACTTGGTAACGGTGTGCGCTACAGCTCGTGGACTAGCCAAGTCGACTTGAAGCAGCTTGGGCCTAGAGCTGTGCCACTGCGGCGCCGTGAATTGTTTCAATGTCTGGCGCATGAGAGTTGCTTAGCGGGACGTGTCCTGCCAACTCGGTAAAATAGACACGCTTATCTCTTTGTTCTTTAGCGCGCTAGCTGTAATCCATCCATCGGCCCGTAAAGTGGGCAGTTTGACGTGGTTTTGAAGCTGCTCGGTGTACTGTTGCCATGGGGAAAGCTTCCATTTCGCTCATTTTTTATTTCTGTTGAATTTGGCGTGTCTTTTCTTTATCAGCTCAAGTCCAAGATGTTTTCGTGACATAGCGCTGTCTGCAAGCTGTACATCTCCTCTTAGCAATAAAATTTAAGTTTTGTACGTTACTACATTTTTGCAGGGCCTGTAGTGTTACTCGGCATTAACGTTCTTATTTGAACACTTGGTAGAGGTTGTATTTTATACATATCTTTAAATATATTCCTATTGTAACCATTTAAACCCGACAATAACTAGGTATTTTTCTACAGCTCGATGTTACGAATAACAATACGGTCAATAATGACCGTTGTCTCTTTATGTGTCTTAAGGGTTGCGACTGGACTTGAAAGTTCTAACCGCGATCAAAACACCATTGGGTTCGCGCACGTTATTCTGATTCTATTTGTCAAAAACGCACAAACCTTGCTTCATACTGGCTCGTGTTTTAACTACTAAGGGATATGAATTTATTTTTAACTGTTTCCCTATAAACGACTCCTAGAGAAAAGATGTGTGGTCTCGAGCTGAAGGTTAAATACGACTTCCATTTGTTGAAATAGAATAGGTTGTTTGTTTTGTTATTTTCTATCTTTTTTCTATCCACTGATGTCTTTCTTTGGGCACCTGTTAATTTCTTCAACTTTTATCTTGTTCCATAAACTTCTTTCTGTCTTGCGGTTTCTATGCGCAGGGTGTGGGTGGACACACGAACATATTCCATCGTTACTAGCGCCTTCCTTCCTTGCACCTTTGTTTTGTTTAGGGAGGCTGAGACTAATTTACAATCTAATCTTTTTTAATATTAAAACTTAGGACCGTGCGTGTTGGTCGAACTGAAGAGAGCAGCCTAGAACGGAACTGTATCCTGTTTACCGCGTCTGTGATATTTTCTAACGTCACCTAGTTTCCACGTTCTGAGACGAGACTTTCGTTGTGAGAAAGCATTCCTGTTGGTGACCTGTGTTCCCAGGTGCTCATTTTAGTCTAATTTAGTTGACATTTCGTGTCCACTACTATCTAACAAAATATATAGCCTAAGGTTTATGTAGTTTAGCTCCTTCGACCTCCCTTCAGGGGCATACAACGCATGTGTCCATGGAAATAAGCGCTAATAGGGAAAAAGTGAGGTCCCGAGCTAAGAGTTAGGTTGGTCTTTTTTTTTGTTGAAGCAAAAAAGATATCTTTGTGATAGATCATCTTTTTGGGTTTACTACTTCTCATTTTCAACAACAGAAACTTTCTTGTTCATCAACTTTTATCTCGTTTCATAAACTTCCTTCCTAACTTGATGTTTCCCTCCCCTCAGGGGGATACAATTATTGTATCTATGGGAACTAGCGCTCCCAGGGGGACAATGTGAGGGCCCGAGCTAAAGGTTAGGTAGGCTTTCTTTTGTTAAAATAGAATAGGTTTTGTTGTGTTACGGACCATCTTTTTTTCGGTTCACTGCTGTCCTGTTTTTCACCGCCTACCACTTTCTTCTTCAACTTTTTCTTGTTTCATGAACTTCTTTCTTAGCTTTCTGTTTCTGTGCCCTTTCTGCATAGATTCCACGTTCCCTTAACTCCATACTAAATGGTGCCTTCTTCCTTCCTCTCTTTACATCTCATTGTTGAGGATAGGGAGGCTTAAACTAACTAATAAACTAATAAACTGATGTTTCCCTGCTATGCGCTGGGAACACGCGACATTTTGTAAGGAAACACACCTTGCGCATAAATTCCCCGTTCTCTTAACTCTATGCTAAATGGGGCCTTCATCCTTCCTGTCTTTGAAATACCTTATTTGTGGTTAAGGAGCCTTAAATTAACTTATTATCCATCCTAATCTGACTAAAGCTAAATTGATTCAATATATAAGTTGAAACCGCTTTCAAAAT
Organism: Morinoia aosen; assembly: GCA_030386875.1. Classification (NCBI taxonomy): domain Eukaryota; kingdom Metazoa; phylum Arthropoda; class Malacostraca; order Amphipoda; family Talitridae; genus Morinoia; species Morinoia aosen. Next base: position 28,324,183 of record CM059568.1, read on the forward strand.
CAGATTTTCTCCTACTGATGGGCATCTTATGAGGGATTTTTAGATAATCATATATTGTAGATCTAAAAGGAATTAGGTATATTTTATCGGGGACCTGAATCCCTTCAGGGGGGATACGACTGTTGTATCTATGGGTATAAGCGTTCCCAGGGGGAATATGTGAGGTCCCGAGCTAAAGGTCAGGTTGGCCTTTTTTTGTTGGAATAGTATGTGCATTTATTTTGTTACGGACCATCTTTTTTCGGTTCACTGCTGTCCTGTTTTTAGGCATCTATTACTGCTTTCTTCTTCAACTTTTACCTGGTTTCATAAACTTTTTTCTCAACTTACTGTCTCTATGTATGATACTTAGCGCTTAGATTTACCATTCATACTGAATTGTGCCTTATAGTTCATACTAAATGGTGTCATATTCCTTCCTCTCTATGGAACACCTTTGTTGCGGTGAGAGAGACTTCCACTAACCTGCATAAAATAAATCAAAGACCTGAATACCAGCCAGCTTATAGCAGTCTTATCGTCTTCTCTCTCATTTCTTTTCCATGATCGAGAGGAAAACAGTTCCCGTCGAAAATAATTCTCTCGAAAGTCCTTTCCCCTCATGAGGATACAACTATTGTATCTATGCGAACTCGCTCTCCCAGAGGAGAAATGTGAAGTCTCAAGCTGGGAAATGGGAAGGCCTTCTTTTTGTTGATTTATTTAGGACCATCTTTTTCAGTTCACTGCCGTTGAATTTTTCAGTTCCTCTCACTTCTTTCTATATTTTTTTTATCTTGTTTCCTTTCAACATTTACTATGTACAGGAACTATGCGTGGGGGATCCTGTACAGGAACACTCCTCGTGCATAGGTTCCGCGTTCCCTTAACTCCATACTGAATGATGCCTTAATCGTCCCTCTCTTTGAACATCTTTGTTGCGGTGAGGGAGACTGAAACTAAATTATGATCAACATAATCAGCACGCCTCTTTAAAAAGAAGCTTAATCATCCATCACGTTCCCCATAATATTCTCAGATGGCATGGATTCCATTGTTGACAACTGCGCGGTAATTGGCTCTGGCGTTCTGCAGTTTTGAAGCCATGAAAAATATCTCCAGCTACCGAAATGAAGGAAACGTTTGTAAATAGATCCAAGTATTGAAAAAAAAAACTTCGAAAAATTGTTTTTCCAAGTAGCTGTGTACGTTTTACTTCAGTTGTAAAAATACGAGTTCCATCCACTAAGATGATATTGTGTTCACTCCCATCCCTGCTTGCGTGTTCCTGTTTGTCGCAGTGGAGACGGACTACAATGCACGTGATCACCATCGTCCCTACCTTCGTTTAGTTTTAGTTTCCCCCCTTTAGTTATGTCAAGCGCTTTGCGGTCTGCAGTAGGCAGTCAAACAAATGCCCCGAGTAAAAGTGAAGATTTGGTACGGGACTGTTCAGGAAGCCCTTTGATTGTACGGAGTACTTCATGAAAACTATCGTACCGAAGTAAAGTCGTACGCAATCGAATTTTGAATGGTTAAATATGATAAGTGGTAACCAAGGTTAAAAAAATTGAAGTTCACCTGGCACGGGAAAATGGAATATCCCCGTTCAATTGAACTAAAAATTACGGGCTGACTGAGACTGCTCGTTCTTTGTGACCAGACTCCTCGGCTTTTTAGTACAGAATATGTCGTACTTTGTTATTACTCATATGAAACTACTTGTAAATTTTTCGACTGGTACAAATTTTTGTCTTGTCAATAGTAGGGAAGAGTGTCGTTCAGAAGTGCCTTCATTAGTATGCTGACAATCTTTGTGAGCGACCTACATCAATCTTTCAGTTATTTTAATTCTTTTCTCTAAGCCTGTGGTGGTATTTGAGTTGAATCCATTTTTTACGTTTTCCAAAGTGGAGGCTGTAGGTAAGCTCTTACTTACAACATCTTGAGTGTTTATTTTTCAAGTGTGTGTTGCAAGATCAGCTTATTGTAATATAATAGAGCTTTTTGAAATCTGTTATTTTGATATTTATTTTTTCCAAACTTATATCTGTTGGGTTCTAACTCATTGTTCAGAAATACCACTTATCCTACCCTTTTTTTTGTATTGACTGCATGATTTTTAGCAGCGTTCGATACCATAGGACCTTAGGGCGCTCTACAATATTAGTGGTTGCACACCCGTCTATGTTCCTTTGTGTAAAACACCAAATAACGAGTCCCCAAAATGAATAATTTCTCATTAGTTAACAGGAACTGTGGATATTATTTGTAAGTCCGGCCTCTGAATTTCATTTCGTAGGGGCCCTAGCTAAAGGTTAGGTAGACTTTCTTCTTTGTTAAAATAGAATAGGTTTTTGTTTTGTTACGGACCATTTATTCGGTTCACTGTTGTCCTGTTTTTTCAGAACCTACTACTTTCTTCTTCAACTTTGATCTTGTTTCATGAACTTCTTTCTCTTCCTACTTTTTCTATGCCCTTTCTGCATAGATTCCGCGTTCCCTTTAATCCATACTAAATAGTGCCTTCCTCCTTCCCCTCTTTGAATCGCATTTGTTGCTGCGGGTAGGGAGGCAAAACACTAACGACTAATCTGATCTTTATTTCGTAGTGGTGCAAAAACATAACTGAAATCAGCAGTCCTGGATCCTCGGTGTCTTCCTCACCTCTCCCTTACATTTTAGAAGAATTTAACCTCATGATACCAGTGCCTTTTGATGAACTCAAATTGTTATGAAATTATTTAGAGTAGTGTAAAAATTTAGGCTACATGGAATATATATTTATACTTTTGAATGATCTAGTCAATTTGCTGCCACTGATATTTTGATCATTTTCTTCCTGCTGGTAAAATAATTAGTTTTATGTTTTCGTGTTGGCCCTAGCTTTTTGTTGGTCAATGTGCTCTCAATGTAGTGTGTTTTAGCTTACTTTCTATCTATTATGTTATTTAAGATATTGCGCTCTCTCTCTCATGAGGATACAACTTTTGTATCTTCGCGAATAAGGTCTTTCAGTGGAAAAACGTGAGGTCCAAAGCTGTAAAATAGATAGGCCTTCCTTTTGTTGTAATTGAATATGTTTTATAGTTTGTTACAGACCATCTTTTTTTCAGTTCACTGCTGTCTTTTTTTCCAGTATCTGCTATTGTCTTCTTCAGCTCTAATCTTGTTTCGTAAACTTCTTTCCTAACTGTTTCTTTGCCCAGTGTATCTTGTGCGGGAACACACCCCATGTTTAGATTCCTCTTTTCCTTGAACTCCGTTTCCCTGCCTATTTTAATACATTAGGCCCTCATTTCTCTCAAGATGAGACCTTGAAATGATTCTACTAAAGCATATTGCAACTCATTTTTGGAAGTGTATAAGATTCCTCATACTTGTTTAGCAGAAGAAATGCTGAGTGTGTGTATTGTCCCTGTTTAGTATTCGCATCAATGGTCTTCAGAGTCCTCCTTCTGTGGGGGGACAGCAGTGGTATCTATAAGAATTAACGCTCCTACGGGGAAGATGTGAGGTCCAGAGCTTAAGGGTAGCTAGGCCTTCCTTTTATTTAAAAAGTGTAGCTTCCTGTTTTGTTAGGGACCGTTGTTTTTCGTTTTTTCCTCGGTCCTGTTTTTCATCACCTACTACGCTCTTCAGATACTTCAGTCTTTTGATCGACTTGCTGTTTTTATGCGCAGGGAGTCTTGTGTGGGAACACGCTTTAAGCATAGATTCCTCGTTCTTTAACTTCACATTGAAAGGTGTCTTTCTCCTTTTTCGGATAGTTTTCTAGTGGTTGGGGAGACTCAAACTAACTCATTTAATCTAATTTAGGGGCCTTCCGAGTTACTCCCGGATGAGTCAACAATAGATAACAGTCTTGTAGATTTAGTTATATCTTGTATTTCTTTTCTTCGCATGAGAGTGGCTGGAACGCCGAACTGCCAATCTCCTTCAAGATTAAAACCATTTCCTTCGAGCTTCCGTTTCACTTTGTCAGCTGTTTTCAAAGTTTTATTATCTTTGTCGAGCTGTGCCTACGAAGATTTAGAAACTGAGCGCTCTTGCTACTTCATGAACTAAATTTTCCTAGTTAACGCAGAATAAAAGCTCCGATTGAAATGAAATGTTTAAATCTGAAGCTAATTCTTTTTTTCCCAGATAAGCATGCTAAATTTTGGTATTCATTTCCGTTGTATATTTCCTCAAGGGGATATAACTATTGTATCTATGGGAATTAGCAGTCCTGGGGGGAAATATTAGGGCCCGAGCTGAAAGCTAGGAAGGCCTTCTTTTTGTTGAAATAAAATGTTTTCGTTATGTTAAGGACCATCTTTTTTCGGTTCACTGCTGTCCTGTTTTTCAGCACCTACAACGCTCTTCAATTTTTATCTTGTTTCATAAACTTCTTTCTCAAGTTACTGTTTCTACGCCTCTTCTGCATAGATTCCGCGCTCCCTTATCTCCATACCTAAATGGTGCCTTCTTCCTTCCACTCTTTAGATCGCTTCTATTTTTTGCGGTTAGGGAAGTTTAACAGAAGTATCAAAAGAGCGCACGTCTTGTACCTATTTTATAGCCTGTTTTGCTTTTGTCAAGTATGCTTTATTGCTAGGTTCTGTTTCGAGGTGTTCTTCTTCTGTGGTGTTTCTTTGCGCGTGTGGGTCGTCACGTCAGAATCAGTATAATTTTTAACGGCATTTAGTTTGTGTTATTGATCCCTTTGTTCTGTGCTTATTGCGCCTCAAGCCTAACGCCGCATTTCAGCATCAGAATATGAGTAGCTTAGTAATTCTCTCCTAGACTACGGGTTACTTGGAATTGTCCTCACTCGAGAGCACATGCAAGCCTTTCTTGACTTGCTGCGTTCTGATGCTCTCTCTTGGGGGCATGGCCATTGTGTTGGTCGCTCTCCGCCGGTGTAGCGGAACAGCAGGCGTCCCCTGGGCTTTCTCAAACTGAGAAAATGTGGAGGAAGTAAACATTTATTGTAAAATCGAACAATTGAACTCTATAAACAACCGGACAAAAAGTCTTCGTAACAAAATACAAATATGATAATACTGGGTCGCATCACAAATACATATAGCAACAACTGCAATTCGTTGATATTTATAGGAAGAGATGAGGTTTTTGCACAATTCCGGAGGCTTTTTTCTCAATCTTTAAAACAGAAATTTCTATTCCAGCCAGATAAGGTGCTTGCCTTTTACTTACTTGAATTTTCAGCTGCTTCCTGGCATTCCCAATAAAATAAAGATCCAGAGAGCCCTGAAACTTTGGTTCACTAGTCAATCTGAAGTGTTGCGTCGATGCGTGTTTTAGATCGTTTACTCGAGGAAACGCGATTTTTGCCCTATTATACCTGAGGTGTTCGGACAATATTTTGCTGTAATTGGTCGATTTCATGGTTACTTTCCCCACATGTCGTCCTGAGCCATGCAGCAGCTGAAAAAAACACCAGTACACGATATTCGGTCAACGCCAAACGATCCCAATAGATTTTGGTAAAAAGAGCAAGTGTGGTGTCAGCTCACCACAGAATATTATCGAAATAATAATTTTCTTCCATGGGATGAAAGATAAGCGTATTGCAATGTAGCAGCAACATGTCTTCTCGTCAAAAGAGTTACGGACCATCGAGCAGTGCGGTTCAGATCTCCACACCAAGCAATGGTGATTGTTTTAGTTACAGTGCAGACTAGCTCATGCCACATGATCTGCAATGCGATAACTTGCGTGGAGTGCCGGCTCTTGCTCTCTCCGCCGCTGTTCCCTCAGACATCAATTTCATAAAGTTGATTTGTTTAACACTCCGGGATGTTTTCACGTAACCATTGTCATTCTTGTATTATTCAATAATCTTATTCCCTGCTTAAATACTGTGGTCTGTGGCCTTTGGCGTTCATGGAATCTTGGGTAATGTTGATTATTATTATTATTATTATTATTATTGTAATTTTTTATCCACCGTTACCACTAACAAGTGATTCACACAGTGAGTCGCAGTAGCGTATTACATTTCAAGCAGAATTTAAACTAAAATTGTAAATGGCTTCACTATTAATTTACATGGTCTTTATAATTTACAACTCATGGGAGATTAGATTACATAGAATAAGTCAGCTTCTTGGAGAAACCTATAGAGGGCTCCCCCCAATTCAACCGGGCCAGAGTCTCCCAGTAACTCGCTCATCACCACCTCGCTCTGACCGAAGTAACGGCGTCTTAGTGCAGCATATCGTTGGCACTCTGTGAGAATGTGTTTTACACTCACAGTAACTTGACACTGGTGACATTGCGGAGGCGCAGTCCTGTTCATCAAAAACTCATGCGTTAGAAGTGTATGTCCAATACGGAGGCGACACAGCTTTATTTCCCACTCTCGGTTGGTCCAGCAGCTTGTTCGGAGGGGTTGCGTCGTGTCCTTAATTCGTCGGAGGGGTAATGTTGATTACGCATAAAGTGCTTGTTCCCCGTAGAAGAGAAAACTAAGATTAGATATGTTAGTTTAAGCCCTCCTAACCGGTACAAAACCGACTAAAGGAAAGAAAGAAGAAGTCGCCATTTGGTAATACTTGAGGGAATGCGGAATCTATGTTCAAGGTATACAAATGACACAATTACTCTCAATATTGATTTTGAATTCACTGTACAAAAATTGTTCAAAATGTGTTTCACCTACATCAAAGCACTTTTCAAATCTTAGGCTCAAGGACTGCCGGATATTAGGAAACACGTCTGGCATTTCAGAATTCTCACCAGCAGCCACTACAATTCTGGCCACATCTTCCTCAAATTCAATGGGTGTAACATAAACAAGTCTCTTCATGTGTCCCTCCAAAAATAAATCGAGTGGAGACATGTTAGGAGATCTGGGAGGCTATGCAACAGGACCATTTTGCCAGATTCACCCTAATAGGAAATTGACCATTCAAGTCATTTCGAAGACTAATATGGGAGTGTGCAGGAGCACCATCGTGCTGGAACCACATTCTTCTTCTAATTGCAAGGGGCAGATATTCGAGTAACTCGGGAAGTAACTTCGGTAAATGTGAAGGAGAGGACAATCATCGATTTTACAATTTTCGCTGCCTAAATATAGTTAATTAGATCGAAATATACAATTTTTTTTATGCACTTTCGGGGGCAAATGAGTATTTAAGGAGTTATAGCGGTAAATTAGTTACCGCAACTCTAGTGTTTGAAGCGGGAAGTTATTCATCAAGCGCGTCGGATGGCAACACTAGGATGGACTCTCCCTTCCGACGCGCTCGAATGATAGAGCGCATTCCCGCCATCCAAGACGAAAGTTAACATACCGCTATAACTCGTTATTTTCGGGTGACAATTTCTATTGTGTTATTAACTAAAAGATCCTAGAAGTGGGTTCAAGCTCCGCGGGGTGAGCAAATAATAAATTACGAAGTACCCAAACGTACTCCACCCAAACTAAACCTACCGCTATAACTCGTTAAATACTCATTTGCCCCCGAAGGTGCATAGAAGAAAAATTGTTTATTTCAATATAATTAACTATGGTTAGGCAGCAAAAATCGGAAAATCGATGATTGTCCTCTCCTTCACAAATACCGTAACTTCTAAGAAAACTCAGTAATTATTCCCGTTGAGAGGCGTTGGCATAATATGAGGGCCAATAACTTGGTTATGGATGATACCCAAAAATTAGCACTGTAGTACTGTACCGTTGCTGGCACGAATGTCAACGCACGATATGAGGGTCTTCAAATGCCCATTCATTTTCATTGCGGGAATTGAATGCTCCCTCACGTGTGAAGGTTGCTTCATCCGAAAACAATACACATTCGGAGAAGTTAGGTTCTTTTAATTTTGTGTAAAGGTAACACTCAACGAATTGCACTCGTAATTCATTATCTCGAGGATTTAATGCTTGAACTCTTTGAAAGTGATATGGATGGAAATGATTATCATTCATGATTTTCCAAACACTACAGTGGCCCTGTAATCCCTGAGCTGTAGCAACTCTATGTGTGCTAGCACTTGGATTACGATGAAAAGAATCTAGCACAGCCTATTCAACAGTTTCATTCCTTGTGCATCTACGAGGCGTGTCCATAAAATAAGTTCTACGGGCTGCCGCTGGCGCTAGGATCGTTTCTATGCGCGGTCAGGCAACAGAGGCAGGTTGTTTGGTTCCCCCACTCCAATCCCTTACCAAGCCAGCGTCGCTGCGACGTTTAGTCTTGGTTCAGCAGCCGTAAGCGATGGAGCTTCCTCTTGCGTCTCCCGCCAGCTGCGAGTTGCGGTCTGTTATTCGTTTACTGGCCGCTAAGAAGAAATCGGCGAAGGAAATTCACGAAGAACTTTGTCAAGTGTATGGAGAAGAGTGTATGAGCTCCGGGATGGTGCGCAGATGGGTCCGGGACTTTAAAAATGGCCGAACAGACGTCCACGAGGAAGCCCGTGCAGGGCGGCCATCGGTTTCCGACGAAACAGTTGCCAAAGTCGAAGCGGCAATGCATGCTTGAAGATCGACAGATTACAGTTCGGGAGCTGTGCGAAAAGATTCCGGAGGTCAGCACAGCTCCCGAACTGTAATCCGTCGATCTTCAAGCATGCATTGCCGCTTCGACTTTGGCAACTGTTTCGTCGGAAACCGATGGCCGCCCTGCACGGGCTTCCTCGTGGACGTCTGTTCGGCCATTTTGAAAGTCCCTGACCCATCTGCGCACCATCCCGGAGCTCATACACTCTTCTCCATACACTTGACAAAGTTCTTCGTGAATTTCCTTCGCCGATTTCTTCTTGGCGGCTAGGAAACGAATAACAGACCGCAACTCACAGCTGGCGGGAGACGCAAAAGGAAGCTTCATCGCTGACGGCTGCTAAGCCAAGGCTAAACGTCGCAGCGACGCTGGCTTGGTAAGGCATTGGAGTGGGGGAACCAAACAACCTGCCTCTGTTGCCTGGCCGCGCATAGAAGCGATCCTAGTACCAGCGGCAGCCCGTGGAACTTATTTTACGGACACGCCTCGTAGTTTCTCTTCTATTAATTGCGGAACTCCCATTGTCACGTAGCCTTCAGTGCAAATTTCTTAACAATCTATGACCATTTATTGCAGAAAATAAAAATTCCTTTAGTCTTGAAAGCATCACCAATAGCTGAGCCTAACTTACAGGGAATTACTTTGAATACGACATGATCGTACTGACTGCAACATTCACTCAGTAACTTATGAGCCTGCAGCTCAGTCTACAGCGAGAACACTCCAAACCCCAAAACCGTTTATATAAATTGATCTTTTTTAGAGGCGCAACGATTGTGATCCTATGCTCCTAGAGAAGATTTTCTTCGACATGGCGAGCTAAACCGCCAGGTGTCAGAGTCGTCGTCCGTCAGGCATTCCGTCACCCCTACGAGGGATAACTTCGAACGGGCCTGGTGGACGCTTCTAGAGACCATCTCAACACATCATGTCGGTCTTCGTCCGCCAACCCCGTCCCCCCCCCCCCCCCCCCCCCAGCCTCATGGTCAACGTTCTACATAGAGGTTAGTTACCGGTTAGCTTGGCGTTAGCTAGTTGGTGATGCTAGAGTCGGCTATATTTAGAACCTACAAATTAGGCCTTGCTTGCCTGGGCCAAACCTTTAATTCTAGCTATATATCTAGCCTGTTACTATTAGTATGCCTATATCTGTTACTATTAGTACGCCTAAAGCTGTTACTGTTAGTAAGCCCTATAACTGTTACTATTAGTACGGTAATAACTGTTACTATTAGTACGCCCTATAACTTTTACTGTTAATACGCCCTATAACTGTTACTGTTAGCAGGCCCTATAACTGCCACTGTTAGTGCGCCCTATAACTGTTAATATTCGTACACCCTATAACTGTTACTATTCGTACGACCTATAACTGTCACTATTCGTACGCCCTACAACTGTTACTACTAGTACGCCTATAACTGTTACTATCTATTAGTAAACCTGTAACCCTATCTCACCAGGCAACGGGAGATGAAATTTGAGGACCTGCATTCTTGTGGTCCTCTATCAAAGTGATCGATACCTACCCAATCGCGGCGTCCGGGAACTTCTGTATTACCAACTTGATACTCACCGGTTCGTTTGTATTGGTGGCATTAAATTACTCACGGCTGCACTACTTTTATTATCATTACTTTCCTTCCCCGAAAATCTTTCGTATGTATGTATTGGTTAGGGAACCGCTCTTGATACAGCCTGTCTCGAATTGCTCACAATAAGCAAGGTGCATGTCTTCCATTTCGAAATTTGTTAAACGGTATATGATACCGGCGTCGTAGTTTCTTTGAAACTGGACAGTGCCCACACGACAAAAAAGAAGTAACCTGGTAGCAGATCTAGAACATTCAAAGGCTTAAGGCTCTTAAGGACATCTAAAGGACTTTTTACATTGACGGTTTCTTCGCGCTGCCCAAAGCAATGAAAAATGATTCTTATCGCCACGCCCACGGTCAGGAGCCACAACATTCAGCATGCTAAATATTGGGGGTGTGCACTGCCAGTCAACAACGATCAATTGCATTTGAGACTCGTATTTTACTCGGGAGAAATTTTAACTCGTATCGAGAAATATAAAGAATTTCCATGTTTAAGGAACGTTAAGCTTGCAGAGTATAAAAACAGTGTCTAGAGAAGATGCTTGTAAATATATGGCTTCTCGCTTTCGGATATTGAAAGGTTAGAACGATAATTCAAAGACTGAGAGGCCGATATAGAGAACAGCTGTCACTATTTAAAAAAATCAAAGGAATATACACTGCGGAAATAAACGTAGTATTAATTACAGTATAATTAAAAATACACGAGGTAAGGGAAAGTACTTCAAATAGACGAAAAACATTCGGCAGGTTTCGTTAGAAGATTACTCATAATAAAGGAAAAAGTAAAAAGTTCACCTACAAATTACTCTTTGGCAGTGTTGGGCAGTTGCGACTTGCGCCGCAACAAGTTGCGGCCGCAATAATTGCGATCGCAACTTTTTCTGTTGCGGTTGCGGTTGCGCCGCAACAATTTTTGGAAAGTTGCGAATCTGTTGCGATCGCAACAATTCTCGACGTGTCAGGCCGCAACTCGCAACCGCAACATCACGATGATTATCATCGATGATGATTATCACATCATTTCTAAAATAACTTCAATAAAGTTTAAATCGCGTTTCATACTCGTTTGAAACTAAACCGTATAGGGTACGGTTTCAATATGTACGGTTTCAATTTGAATATTTCAATTTTATGCAGTATATGAAATTGCAATGAAGCCCATAGCCCGGTTTTTGGACATACTGCAAGGAAAAGAAAGAAAAGGAAAGAAAAACACTTTATTTCCAATAGAGATAGTACAAAAGTTCTATCATTGGTTTTTAAAATTTCTTAAAGTTAATTCACTTAGATGATGCACACACACGAGTATCGTAATACTCATGTCACTAGTCGAAGATAAATGATTGAGGGCAATGTTCTCATAATCTTGCTTAATCTACATTTGATAATACATGTAATGATAATTATAACGTGCTCCCTAGTTAATCTACATTTGATGATTCATGTAATGATAATCATAAGAGACAACACAATTTCATAGACGATGCATTTTCATTGTGGGTTTAGAACACTTTTACAATTTACACATACATGATATGAAACTTCGCAATTCTTGGCGCCAGAAAATAATATTAGAGTTGTTTGTTTCGGAAGACGTTCAAAAATGCCATTTTAAGTTAGCACGAAACAAATTAATATGCACATATATAAGCTTGAGGACCACGAAAATTACAAGATTTGTATTTTCAATTAAAAAATTTTAACATAACGGTCATTAGTTGATAAGAATTTTATTTAATTGTAAATGGAAGATCACACAACAAATGTGTAGTTTTTAACGTGAATGCTTTACAATAATAAAGAGATGACGAATTAGGTTATGTTACAAGTTGAGAGTGAACAGAAAAAAAACATTATTTCTAGTTAAAATGCCAGTTGTCAGTTCAGTACACACATATGTGCATATATACATGTAAATATATACACAAATACATGCACATACATACCTACTTACATACATACACCTAACACGTAAACATCCACAAATACATTTCCATGCATCAAGGCAATCACAATATATGCGCGTTCTATAAAAATGCTGTGCGATGTTCTGAAATATAGGATAATGAGCAAAGGAAATTCGTGACAACTCTTTCAGTATGTGTTGTTACTTACAATTTCTAATGAAATATTGTAACGATGTTTTATTATGTAATGAGAAAGTGGCAAAAGCAATGCAGCGGAGTGGACGGTTAAGTAGTGTGGCCAGATACAGAGCAAACAAGTATGAATGTGTGAGAGGAATGTGGAAGTATGTTGCTGTACCTAGTGTCATGTATGGTATGAGTGCTCTTGCCTGGAATGGAAGTGATCTTGAAAAGCTGGATGTAATACAAAATAAGGTAGGACGTTTAGCATTGGGCGCTCCAAAATGGACAGCTACAGAAGCCATTAGAGGTGACCTAGGGTGGAGCCTATTTTCAGACAGAATGATGAAAGCGGTGCTGAACTATAAGGTGAGAATTGAAAGAATGCAAAATAGCAGATGGGTAAAGCGAATTTTTGAATGGAACCCGAATGTGAACTATTGGGAGAAAGTGTGTTGGGGGCATGCAAGGAAACTTAGTATGCAAAAGATTATTCATGTTAGAATTGGGAGACCTGTGGATGACTGGAGTTTAATAAATCCTGGAGGTGTAGGGCCTGAGAGGGACTGCAAGAGGTGGAAAAAAGAGATTGAGAGGCGAACAAAAGAGTATGGATTGAATAAATGGAAGCTTAGCATGATGCGGAAGCCTACACTTAACTGGTATATGAAAAAGGAAGCACCTAAGTTTGAGATGTTCTATGATGGTAGTTTTGGAAGTCAACTCTTGTTTACTGTGAGATGTAAGTCATTGAGTGTAAACAGACGTACAGGGAGATGGAATGAGAATAATAACAGATTATGTCGGCAGTGTAATAGTGGTGTGGAGAAAACAATTGAGCATTTTGTGCTGGAATGTAGTAAGTATGAGCAAGAGAGAGAAAGTTTCATGAATGTGGTGTTTGAGCAGTATGGAGAGAATGAGTGGTATGCCAGGTGTGCTGAAGATGATTGTGGTATGAGCTGCCTTGCTGGATTGGATCAAGAGTGTAATTTGAGTATCATTGATGCTATGAAAATGTTTCTTGTGCGTGCCTGGAGTAAGAGGCAGTGACTGAAATGAGCGAGTCAGGTGGAGTGGGCAGTAATGACCCAATATGCCTGGGGATGGTGTTTTGGCACACTGGTTATCCCAGTGATGCTGTCCAATGGCAGCTTGTAACAAGGATTGGTAGATCCTGAGTAGTTTAGTGGACAAGTCTGGTACCAGGCGCTGAACTCTCGGTGTGAAAATTGTGGAGGGAATTGTAGGCCGTTACAAAGGCCCCGACGCTGTCGGCCCTCAAGTTCAAATTCATATTGTATCGAAAAGATCATTGGTTGATAAGCGTCTTATTTATCATATGTGGGTGATCGCGCAACAAATATATTTGTATATATATATATATATATATATATTTTATAAATGATGAACAATAATCAAGAGAAATGAAGTATTACGTAGTGTCACACTCACCTATCTACGTACGCATAGCGTGCACAAGTACACATATGCAAAAATAAGCATGTGCGCATATATCAGCGTAAACTAATCAGTATAAACTAGCATTCCAACCGAGGGAAACGGAGAAAATATCTTTTATTATGGCATGAATTTTATACAAATTTCCGTACTAAAAATATTGGCACAAAACAGTCTACCTTAGTCAGAAACATGAAAACGATTTTTCTACAACGGTTCCCAGGTACAGAATATTTCCAGAAGTACGCGAGGCTTATGTGCGGTTGTTATAATATACCCTAGAGCGTAAGAGATGATATGATAATTTGCACTACACTAGCTTACCAAGAGCATTTTTGGACGTGAAGAAGAAAGATACATGAATGTCATATAAGGGTGTCATATTAGGAAAAAAAAATCTCATTATCTTTGAAATACGGCGCAAAATGCCTGCAATCGATAAACATACATAGGTACCACATATTACATGTACAAGACATTTAAGCTTTGGATTGCCTAACAATAATGAAATGAAATGATGTGTTGGGTAATGTTAGAAATTGGGAGTGAGAAAAAAGTCTGGTATTTATAGTTTATATACCAGTTGCTAGTCCAGTGCCCACAGGTGTATTGTGCACACACGCACACTTATACACGTACACACCAAAGCTGGGCGTTATCGCGATAAATTATCGCGATAGTTTATCGCGATAACGATTTTGGGTTATCGGTTATCCGATAATTTTTTTTCCCGAGTTATCGATTTATCGGTATGGCCGATACTTTTGGTTCCAAACTATCGATAATCGATAATTTCAGTTTTTTCAGCTGGAATTCGACATGACGGGGCGGGACGAGTTCGGGACAGGAACTATACGTGTAGGATGTACGTGTTAAGGTGTAATAAGGTGTACGTGTTATGGTGTACGTGTTATGGTGTCAGAGGTCAAGTCCCTGATGGAGAGGAAGGTGGAGGAGTTCTTGCGGCGTGCTGACCTGAAGACCGCCAGCAGCAGCGATGACATGGAGACGTATGACTACTACGGCAGCATTTGTGATGAGGAGGATGACACTGGGGGTCATAACAGGTTTACTAAGTCCAAGGCCGCTCATATTGTGCATGTGGGGCTGCAGGCCAAAGGGGCTGACAGTCTGGCAGACCCTCCCTTCAACAGCGAGAAGGTCCTCATCGACCTCTTTTTGAGGTACAACACGGCGATGCCGAGCAGCGCCGCGGTGGAGCGTTTGTTCTCCCTTGGAAAGGACATCCTCTGGGCCAAGAAGAGCTGCCTCTCTGATGAAAACTTCAACATTCTTATGTTTATGAAGGGGAACATGCTGCAGAACCTCGCCTAAATTTAGTTATTTTACTTTAAACCGCAGTTTTTATTAGTAGACAGGATAAACATTTATTATTTTTTCTAAAAGTTTTCAAAGACTTCTATTTTTTCTAAGATTTTTCTGTTTTCTAAGATAAAGATTAAAAAAAAAACATTTCGATTTGTTTTTTTATTCAAAATACCAATATCGTCATCGAAATTATCGAAATTTTGGATTTATCGATTTATCGGTGATCGATTATCAGTGATAAATTTTTCGCCAATTATCGATTATCGGTTATCGCCGATAAGGTTTTCATTATCGATATATCGGTTATCGCGATAACGTTTTTTCGATATCGTGCCCACCACTGGTACACACACATATACAAGTAAGCATGCTTGCAAATCCCAGCTTATAGGCGATCAAACCATAATACCTACGCATACTTCAAGACTGTTGTGTGATGTCTTGAATTATAAAGAAAACGAGCATGGGAGAGTATTAAGCAATGGAGATACCAGGCAAAGTGAGATTCGTCAATACGTGCTCAGTATGTTCTGTAACCAAGAATTATCGTTGAGACGAAAGATGACGAATAATTTTGGCTTTGAATTCTCTCGGTCTTCGAGGGATTTTAATACTCAGGGGAAGTTTGTTCCACAGTAAGGCGCCTGATATTGGCTAAGCCTTCTGCCCTATGTGAGATGAACGATAGTTGACTAAGACATTATTGTATCTGTTCGGCTTTTGGTTGGTTACAGAGGGTGGATTCAAACGCACTATCTCAGCATTGCTCTGAGGATGATACAACGAGGAGAATACGTATTGGGCCTTCTGCATGAGAAGCCTTTCTTGAATAGGAATCCAGCCGAGTGTATTAAGGAGAGGGGTTACGTGATCGCTTCTTTTGAAATTACCGTTGCATACCACCTTGGCTGCGAAATTTACGCATTTTTGTAAATCGCTTTGAAGGTATTGAGGTAAGTCTCCCCATACTAGGCTGCAGTAGTAAATGCGCGATAACACAAGGGATTGAATGGCTAATAATCTGGACTTTTCGTCTAGCATACTTTTACACGATGAAAAAACATTAAAGTTCCGTAGATTTTGTTACAAATAGTCTCAACGTGAGATTTGAAGGACATATTTCTATCGAACCAGATACCTAGGTTTTAAACTTTTTCTGATGCATTAGTTTTATCATTTCCAACTGCGAGAGTAAGATCTGAAGTTTTTTCAATAGTATCATTGGATCCGAAAATAATGCATTGTGTTGTATTAGCATTTGATTTGAGACCATTTCGGTCGTACCATGGTTTCAGGCTAGTCAGTATAGTTTCGGCTTTAATTTGCGTCTGTGGTATTTCCGATACAGAACTTGTTATTGCAATTTGAGCATCATCTGCATACATTGAGATCCGTGTGATAGAAGGCATTGGAGGGAAATCATTAACGAAAATAGAAAACAGTAGTGGACCAAGAATGGATTCTTGGGGAACACCAAAATTGTTTTGAATGTATGGGGACAATTTGTCTTCTATGCGGACTGCACGAGATCGATTTGACAAGTAACTTTCAAACCATTGCGTGTCAATTCCCAAGTTCAGTATTTTACGTAGAAGTCTATCATGTTCGACGCTTTCGAACGCTTTAGAGAGATCGAGTAGCGGCAAGAGTGTTACATTCTTCTGATCGATGTCACTGTATATTTATTCAGAGATATTGAGCAGAGCATCTTGAGTGCTAGTGTTTCTTCTATAGGCGTATTGATTTCGGTGGAGTAGATTTGACTCGTTCAGGTGAAATGACAGTTGATTTGTCACCACTTTCTCCAATATTTTGAACATTACAGGGAAAAGACTGATGGGCCTATAGTTTGATGCTGTATTTAGGTAACCACTTTTATGCAACGGTCTAATAATGGATTGTTTCCATTGGTTTGGAAACGTGTTACTGTCGGTTGCCATTGATGTATTAATTATCAGACGAATCCATGGTGCTGTGCTCGTCGTAGCCGTGCGACCGTCGAACTTGCCTCCGTCCAGGCAGACCCTGGTTCGAGTCCCGGCGCTGGTGGCGATTTTCTCTGTTGGGTATAGGAGAAAAATTCCAAGCACAAAACCCCACTCTACCCAGGTGTCTGAAATGGGTACCGGTCTTGACCGGGGGAAAGCGTAATGGCGTCCTGGCGTTAGTTATAAGGCATTTGAAAATCCAATGTACAAGGTGATATGTATCAGGCTTGAAATTGGAAATAAAGCATCCGAAGATGCCTTCATTATTCTGTGACTAGGAAACTGTCTTTGATATATTGAAGACTGATACCATCATGTCCAACTGCCTTTGGGTTTTTTAGTGAGAGTAAGATATTTCTTAACTCCTGTAAATCGACAGGACGTGGTCTCTACCTGACATCAGCCCTCGAGGATGCAGTGGGGCATGAATTTTCAATTCTCGTTTCACCTGGACTCGTACACACCTCACTGAAAACTTGAGCCACTACCTTTGAAAAAACTGTATTGAAATCCGTGGCTGTTGCCAAGGGATTTTCAAAATTACTTGTACGGTCTAAATTTTTATATGGGGCTACCTCACTAATGATTTCCCATTCGTTTCGGGTTATTTTTAGCCGTTTTCAGTTCCTGGTGGAAGTGAGTTTGTTTCGCTTCAGTGATTTTCTTTCGAATAATTTTTTCATGTTCTTTATATCTTTTGTATAAGGTACTGATCGATCTATTGTTTTTATACTCTAGCAAGTTAGCTTTCTTTATTCTGCTCATCTCTTTAATTTCGTCAGTAATCCAAACCGTGCGTTTTTTCTTGTTTTTTTTGGTGACGTAAGGTGCGCATTCGTCGAGAGCTGCTGTGAAGTTCTCGTTGAAGATGGACACTTGAATGTCAAAATCGTCAGATTGCATCATATTCTGGAATTCGGTGGACCTATTGAGTAGTTTTTCTTGAAATAGTTCCGCAGAATAGTGCCTTTTCGGACGATAAGTCATTAAGCGGTATTTTTGTCTTTCCTTTGCAATGTTAATTGTGGTGTATTGCTACGCCAGGCATGTATTCCTACGCGCGGCCAATCACAGCTAGGGCGGCACTCGTCGGCGGGTTGCTTGTGTGCACATCGTATTTTGTGTTCACGGACGCTTTGGTGTTCCAATGTGTTCATTCTGTTTAGAATTACACATGCGACGTTTTTGACGTCGTAAGCTGCTCCGTTTGATTGGCAGGAGGTATTTTGTGGGATCTTCTTCCTGACGTGTGGAGCGTCGGTCTGTGCGCCGGCCTTGGCATTATTGCGTCTGTTGCTGGCGAATGCGGTTGTGCGTGCTTGAGCTCCCGGTTTTCGCTTTTGAAGTATCCTTGCAAGATACTTGTGTTGTGTTTTCTCTTTTTCTTTGCTGAGACACAAGCAGGTAGGACCTGCAGGCGTGTTGTGTGCCTGTGTATCTGAGTGTTGCTCAGACACACCACTCTAGCTTGGAGCTAGTGTGTGCTTCCTTTCTGCCGTGAAGTGTGTTCGTTTCACGGCAGCGTGTGTTCACACTGGGTGTGTCCTCTGACACACGAGCTCAGGTGTGTGTCTGGTGTCGGCTGTAGGGGAGGTTTGGAGGCCGATCCGAGCTCTGGGAGCTCGGCTTTGAGACCTTGGGTCTCGGGATTTGCACATCCCACAACATTAACTTCACATTCTATAGAGTTGTGATCGGAAATAAAAGGTGATATTACAGTACTAAGTATTGAGGTGAAATTATTTGTGATTGCCAGATCGAGTAGAGTTGCAGAGACTTTAGTGATGCGGGTCGGTTCTTTGACCATTTGTGAAGGGCTTAGTTTATACAACAGTTTGCTTAGCTGATTGTTCTTGTCCGTTAAGTCAGCATTAAAATCTCCGAAAGCAAAGAATGTTTTTTCTGCCTGAAGGATTTCTTTGAAGGTTTCCTCAATGAAATCTAGTGTTAGACTTAAGGGGTGTTTACACTAGGGGATATTTCGGCCGTGAGGCGCGACTCGTGTAGACAAGGCTCACCACAGAGACTCATATTTGTGTGTGTGTGTGTGTGTGTCCGAAATTCCCTATTCACTCTGATCGAATTCGTGAGGCGCAGCGCACGAGAGCCTCGCAACTCAGTGTGCAGTTGGCAGTCATCAAGTTGGGTTGTGCCTCTCGCGCATCCGTTATGGCTGACGCAACACTGCTGCGAGAAACTACATTGCTTTTAATTGAAATGTACTAAGCCCATCAATGCCTTTGGCAGACTAAAAGCTGCGAATATAAGGAGGGTGATTTTCACTATATTTTAATGAAAATGAACGAATATAGTAACATTTCGCTCATGTAAGTAAAAAGAGATTACGTAGCTTACGATGCAGCTACAATATTCACACAAGCTCGTCTACAGCAATCCATATTTCATAGCAGCTGGCCACACTAACTGGCTTTGAGCAGCCTGGCCGACACAGTTCAGGGTTGCGGAGTCGGAGTCGGAGTCGGGAGTCGGAGTCGCCGGAGTCGCATGTTTTAGGGTGGAGTCGGAGTCGGAGTCGCTTCTCTGAAGTGTGGTGGAGTCGGAGTCGGAGTCGCTTTTCCGAATGTGGTGGAGTCGGAGTCGGAGTCGTTCATTCGGATGTGGTGGAGTCGAGGTTGGAGTCACTTTTTTTTGGTGTCTTCGATTCTAATTTTGGCTAAAAATTATTTTTGATTGTTTAAAACCGAAAGTAAACAAAACAGAGTTAGAATACTTTGCTGAAAATCTAAAAAATACGCGATGTTTTTTATTATTATTTTGTTTTCAGTTTGAATCAGCGTATTTATACCTATCACCTAATACCGTCTTTGTTATAGTCATTGTGGGTTTGCGTACCTATATATATGATACATATGAGAAAGAAATATAATTGTGCTGAAGTAATAATGCATATTTTGCACTTAAAAAGCAAGAATTAGTAATTGAAAGCATTGCAAATTCGTTCTGTATACTTCTGTTTCGTTCATTTCCCCTTCAAATAATACATAGACAGTAGAAAATAGTAGTAAATGTGTTGCAAGTAACTTGTAAAACATTTCATCTGATGTAATACATTGTACTTACATAAGGAGTGGTAACTCTGTACGCTCTTAATGATGCATTGATTGATAATGACTATAGTCTTTGCAGAAACTTAAAGTTATGTTCTGATCATAAATATTTCTAGTCTTTAGGTTATGCTTCATTGCCAATGAGTAGTCTTTGCCAAAACCTGAAGCTATGGTCTGGTACATAAAGACTGCTAGTTTTCAGGTCAAATTTTCCGAAGAAAGAGACACTGAGATATTAGCCGTTTATTGCTTTAAAGGATGAAATTTAATGACTAAATTACTCTAAATAATTATTTTGAATTTACGTTTATCGGGTGCAATGTTCCAGTTACATGACCTCCTAGATCTCCTGACATGACTCCACTCGATTTCATTATTTGGACACGTGAAGAGCCTTGTTTATGCTACACCCATTGAGTCTGAGCAAGATCTTGTGGCCAGAATTGCAGTGGCTGCAGGTGAGATCCCTTAATGCCAGGCGTGTTTCTTAATATCCGGCAGTCGTTAAGGCTAACATTCGAATAGTGCATTGATGTAGGTGGAACACATTTTGAATAATTTTTGTAAAGTAAATTCAAATAAATATTGCGAGTAATTGTGCCATTAAATTTCATCCTTTAAAACAATAAAGAGCTAATGTCTCACAATCCCGATTTTTTGGGGGAAAATTACATGGAACAAAAATTGTTTATTTTGCCATTTTCTACTTGATGTGCAATTTTATACCTCGTGTTCTAAAACACTCAGTATACATAATTGCGTACACGACCCGTCGTAAATGACGGGATTCAATATTGTTTTTCTACAAATCTTCCAGATGTGGTTCATAAAGAAATATATCCATCCTTATAGTACCCGCGATTAAAATATTCTCGTACTTGTGCACTGGTGAAGTTTGCATCACAGATACAGTCATTAAGCATCTATATGAACGTAAAAGGGAGACAGATCAACCAACAAGAACGGACAGCCAATTTTATTTGTTCAATGAAATTTCCTGTTGAAAATCTTTCGTATTTCTGATGGCGGATTTGTGGAAGAAAAAGTTTTCTTCAGTTGCCCTCTCTTAGTTCACAGACAAGAATTTGAAACTGATGACATTAGTTCTTTCTGTTCGTCATTTTTTTGTTTTCAACTGATTCTTACCTTTTCATTTTTTGTGTTTAAATTTAAACTTTCTATTATTAACACCTTGACTGCGGCAACTAAGTATTAAGTTCAACACCAAACTAAAATTTAAAGTCAATTTTAGTAAACTACCTTGAAAATACCAAACATGAACTGGATCGTGACTTCATTTAGCTTTGACTAAGTATTTGTGAAATTCGAGTTTGCGCCTACTGGTCGGTCAGCAGCATTATAAAAATTACCTCCGTGTACCACCGGTGGCGCAGGTCGCAGTCAAAGTGTTAAGCATGTTTGAGCTTTTACCAGACCTGCATTAACCTTAAATCGCTTAAATTAATATTAATCGTGACGCTTTGGCGTTCACTAATTAGGTTATCTTTGAGCTTACTCTGCTTGAGCAGCATGTCGCCCTTTTAATATTATAAAAGTGGGTCTGGTCCATCTAACTTATTTCTCTTGCGTAAAAAGCAGTCTCCTTCTGCGACTTAAACTCTTCGACCCGGCTCTTGCAGCCTCTTGAATAGGTACTTATTATTCAAGGTGATTAATTGTTAATTAATTGTTAAAATATTATTTCTATGTGCAATCTTGCAATAAGATACAATATTCAGCTATTCGGCGACCAGACATCTTAAAACTCTGTATCTCTCTACTCAGAACGCCTCTAAAATTTCCTACCGGAGTACCGTGCTGATGACCGGCCGCGTCCATTGGTCGTCTTCTATTTTTAGGGAGTTTCGTTTTTAAAAACTAACCTTGCGTTAAAGAAGATCTTTGGTCTCCATTTTAAAGGAATTTAACAATAAAAATACTACAGTGGACGCTGCTGTGCGTACTGTTGGAATCCTCAAGATACGCCTAACTTGGGTGCTGTTTCTCTTTTTGCGCATCTCGGGAAACGACTTGCTGTTGTTCCCTTGAAGTTCTTCTGTATTTGAAATAAATGTTCGAACAGTTGCCCTTACGTTTTAAATCCTAAAATTCCGTTGTAATAACGTAGGAGAGATTACGCACACGAAATGCCGAAACTTATTTATTTATTTATTTGTTTAAAGGAGACACTTGCCCTTTTATTGCATAAAAACAATCAACACTGTACCGGGTGTCCCACAAAAATGTCCCCGACTTTTTAATTGATTATATCCCCGCTTAACATATTTTAATAGTCTATTATTAAAAATGTAGTAAATTTTGTTTCCTTTTCGAATAATTTAAGTATTTGAAAATCAGTTGAATAACTGCTTCACAATGATCGATTTACTGAAAGGGGTAGAAAAACTAATTGTTCAAAAGGAAAGTTTTAAAAACAACACTGGTGTTCTTCTTCATTTCTCAATACCTACTGTTGAGGATAATTTCAAAACGATGTATCCTACATACCACCAAGTTTTTAAGCCCTCTGAGAGGTTTCAAGTTTCAAGTGTTTTCAATAATAATGTTTGAAGAACTGAAAGAAAACGGTGAAATAATGCGTAAAACTCTACATTCAATGGTGGCTAGAAGTAATACTTGCCTTGAGAGAAATGGAGGGTATGTCGAAGGATACTAAATTATTTTATTTGTTTAAACGTTATTTACGGTAATGATTTATTACTAAAAATAAATTAGTAATAAAAATAAAAATAATAAAAATTGATTGAATTGAAATTGAGTAATAAAAATTGATTTATTACTCATTTATATTTTTTCGTTCGGCTTCATGGAGAGTACAAAATAAGGAAGAGTATCAATATTGTGTTAAAAACTTTTCCTTTGAACAATTAGTTTTTCTACCTTTTTCAGTAAATTGATCATTGTAAAGTGGTTTTTCAACCGATTTTCAAAAACTTAAATTATTCGAAAAGGAAACGTAATTTACTACATTGTGAAAAAAGACAATTCAAATATGCTAATTTAAAGCGGAGATATCATTAATTAAAAATCGGGGACATTTTTGTGGGACACTCGGTATAATGAAAATCCAGGTGTCCGTCAATTTATAAATAAGTATATGTTCTCGTGCGTAATTTCCCCTATGTTATTACAATGGGAATCTGCTTGCTTGGACAGTATCATAAGTACCATTGAAATATTATGAAAAACCTGCCATCTGCTCACTTTTGTTTATACGTAAAAAACATTGTGTGAAACTTGAATTTATTTTCAAGAAAATGCAGCTTCTCGCAGTAAAAAAATACGGCAATTTTTTTAAAAACTTCTTGCCCGACAATGTTTTAAGTTATAACAAACAGTTGTTGCATGCTTGGTTGGTGTGTGCGTCCGTGACGTTCTTGAAGATGCTTAATGACCGTAACTGTGATACGAGTTTTACCCCTGCACAAGTATGAGAATACTGTATTTTAATCGCGGGTACTATTAGGATGAATATATTTGTTTGTCATTTTTATCTTGATATTTTTTTAAAACGATACCACTGAATCCCGTCATTTTTGACCAATCATGTACACTAGTATCTTGATTATTAACATTCTGTTGTCAGTTTAAAAGTCGTTCGTTAATAAAGAACATGATGAACAAATGCACAGGTTTCAACACCTGCAACCGTCTACTACTAAGAATGACCATCGTGTGTTTATTCATACGTTTCGTGTCAAGCTCTTAAGAATCGATAGGAAGAAATTAGCACTGGCGGTCTTGGTTCCAGTTCACGGTCAATTAATACACTCATTTTCGCTGTACAAGTGCTCTATAATAAGTCTCTTTCAAAACAATTATAGAGATTCAGAGCCTTATATACTCGAGTTCGCATTGTGGATACCGAGTTCAGCAGGTTATTGCATATTACAATATATTGTATGACAATACACTTTATTGCATACTACAATATACATGCACAAACTCGCAGTTGCTTTCAGTAATGCTGAATTTCTGTATGTAGGATACGACACGAATGACTATAACTACTTCTCTTGCGGCTCAAAAATACTGTGTTGTGAGTGTTTATTACTCTAATAAGAAAGTTAAGCTACCTTTAGAATAAGCTTAAGCATGAAAACTCCACTCAAACGAAAATTTGTCGAAGAAAGGTATTGAATCCTGTCATTTTTGACGGTCCGTGTACACTAGTTAAGAAATAAAATATTCATGTTATAAATTATGAATAGGTGGAGTTGGATTCACAAAATTTTGAATAGGCGGAGTCGGTGTCGGAGTCGCCAAATTCTGGAAAAGTGGAGTCGGAGTCGGAGTCGCCAAATTCTGAAAAGGTGGAGTCGGAGTCGGAGTCGCCAAATTCTGGGAAGGTGGAGTCGGAGTCGGAGTCGGAGTCGCCAAATTCTGGAAAGGTGGAGTCGGAGTCGGAGTCGCAAATTTTTTCCTCCCACTCCGCAACCCTGCCGACACTTTAGTTTGACCAAAAAATCTACTGTGACCTCAAAAAATCTAGAAACATCTAGATTTAGAAATAAAACATTCAAAAATATATCTAAAAATAAATTAATTCTCTACTATAATAAATTAGCTAAACAATAGCATATAAGAATATTTACATCATAAATTGTTTTATATTTGGCAATTTATCTTAAAATAAATTATCTAGTAACCTGATATTTATACTAATAAAGCTTGGTATCCAAATATTCTTCAATTTCACACGTGTTGCGAGTAGGTAGGTCAGTCTCTAATGCATTGCAATTATCAATACTCAGATTCCAACTTATCAACAAGGCTTGGCTAAGGCTTTCACAACGCTATCTGCATCACTTTTAATAATTTTGCAATTACTAAGTAAGTTGATTCCACTTTATTAGATGCATAACTTTAGTATATAACTGATACACAAAGTAGTTTTATAATAGAAATATCATTGCTTCCATTCAACAATAAATTGAACTCATTGTAACCAATATCATTGGTCAGTCTTTCGTCAAAATGAAGCCACTCATTCTTAATAATGTACTGTATGTGCATTTTATATCATTATTTTTTGATATCATCACTAGTTTTTCAATTGGAGATAGTGTGCTTTAGCTCATGAACCGTAAGATCACAATTAGGAATTACAGTATGGCAGCACAAAAACATTGAAATATCCGTCTTGGTGTCGTTCATAATCTGAACATAACATGATCATAATATGGTTGGTTCACTATTCAGACAATTTTGTTAAGGAAATTAACAAATATAATAAGAATGAAGTAGTAACCAACCAATATAGTGAATTCCTAATTCGAATTTACAGTAATCTATCATATGTATAGTTTAATTGTAATTCTAGCAAGAAAATATATAGCACGCTGAAAAAACTTTATATTTTACAGCTAATAAGTAGGTTCAAAATTTTTCATCTAGGCTTCAGCAAAAACATCTGGATCTACCCTATAAAATACCTAGAGTGGCAAACCTGTTAAGCAGCGCGCGCTGCGCGCCGTGGCTCGTTCCATGTCTAGTCTGAGCGCACATGGCTCTTGTGAAGCCACACGAGGCGTCTACACATGAGCCTGCAGGAAAATGGATACCAGTGTAAACGGCCCTTTAGGGGAGACGATGGGTGCCGGTAAAGGCTGCCAATGATTATGGGTTTATGTTTATTTATTTGCACTTCTACCCCAACCATTTCAATGCCTTCGCAAACTTTATTCGCTAGAAGTGAAGATGTTGAGTACATTTCTTTCACATAAATACAAGATCCACTACCTCGGCTGGCTTCAGCGCCATCGTAGCGGTACTACACGTAATCAGGAATGTTAAAAAATGACCTTTGGGTTCGTGAATCAAACCAAGTTTCTGAAACACACAAAATGTCGATTTTTTCAGTGACCAACATTACTCTGATGTCATCCAGTTTCCCATTCAGGCTTTGAGCATTTATGTGCTTTATTTTGATTTTACTTGTATTAGGACTCGTTTTGAAGGTAGCGAGGGGATCGTCCTAATACGAGGGGATATCACGATGGGATCGTTCCGAGGATTTATCGATCTTGCCTACCTAACCCAGGGTGTTTGGCCCAGCATCTGTCATGTAAGAAAGTCTACTATTTAGCTGGGCAGCGGCAGTTTGTCAAGATGAGGTAACTCCAGTCTGATTTTTGCCTTGTGTGACAAGGGCACTGTCGTGATCGTTTTTACGATGGAGCAGTAGTGGAAGGTTATTATTTTAAAACTCTGATGAGGGATCGACTGATATTTTCAAGACACAGTGATCCTGCTCATCCAGGATGAGAAGTTTTTGGCCTGTCACGTTCGAGATGATTAGTGGTATACTTAAGGTCGACAGCACCTTGATCAAAATCTTTGTCGTCAATGTAATTATTTACGAGGTTTTGCATGTCTCCGCTGTTCCTGTCAACAAATTTAGCGTATGTGCTTTGGTTTGCTTTGCTCTCCGTTTTGATTGCAGTCTTTAAGGAATTGTAGTTCCATTTTGATGCTGGTTGTTTCGTAAGTATATGAGCTACTGCATGAAGGAGGCAGTGTCCATCAGCTTTGGTGGGAATCAGCTCTATTTTCCATGATCGTCTCAATTCATTCATTGTGGAATTCATGCGTTCACAAATGGGAGTGGAGACGTTTTTTTCATACTTTTCACATCATTTGAAGGTTCGTAGAGGTGCGGGGAAATTACGTTTTTCTGGCTCTGAATGGGCCGGTTGTGGTGATTTCTTTTATGGGGTTCTGCAGAGAACTGAGAAATGCTCGTGTCATTTTTATTTTTCTGGTGATGATTGTGCATGCAGTTGGATGGTTTTCCATCGATTTTCAACTACAATTTTGCAGCGATTTCTCTCTTCCTTTTGATTTCACTGCTTCTGAGTATGTGATTGGATGTTGATTCGGGTCTGAGAGGGGCTTTTCATCCGCTGTATCAGCATCGGATAGCAATCAAAACCTATTTTTTGTAGGCACTCTGCAGTTGTTGGGAGAAAACTGAGCGTACACGGGAATACTCGTGCCCACAATCACTGCATGCACCACTCTCCTAGTTGATGCCAAGAATAATTTAAAGATATGTGCATCTTTTGTGGTGTATTGCTACGCCAGGCGTGTATTCCTACGTGCGGCCAATCACAGGGTGGCGCCCGTCGGCGGGTTGGTTGTGTACGCATCGTATTTTGTGTTCACGGACGCTTTGGTGTTCCAATGTGTTCATTCTGTTTGGAATTATACATGCGACGTTTTTGACGTCGTAAGCTGCTCCGTTTGAGTGGCAGGAGGTATTTTGTGGGATCTACTTCCTGACGTGTGGAGCGTCGGTCTGTGCGCCGGCCTTGGGATTATTGCGTCTGTTGCTGGCGAGTGCGGTTGTGCGTGCTTGAGCTCCCGGTTTTTTGCTCTTGACCTATCCTTGCGAGACACTTGTGTTGTGTTTTCTCTTTTTCTTTGCTGAGACACAAGCAGGTAGGACCTGCAGGCGTGTTGTGTGCCTGTGTATCTGAGTGTTGCTCAGACACAACACTCTAGCTTGGAGCTATTGTGTGCTTCCATTCTGCCGTGAAGTGTGTTCGTTTCACGGCAGCGTGTGTTCACACTGGGTGTGTCCTCTGACACACGAGCTCAGGTGGGTGTCTGGTGTCGGCTGCAGAGGAGGTTTGGAGGCCGATCCGAGCTCTGGGAGCTCGGCTTTGAGACCTTGGGTCTCGGGATTTGCACATCCCACAACAAGCTATCTAGGCTTGTTTTTGTCTGGGCTTTTTGGTCTGGGCTTTTTATCTAGGTTTTTTGTCTAGGCTTTTTTGCCTTGCCTTATGTCGGAGGTGCATAAGGCAGAGACTGCGTCATCGAGAGATGATGCAGGGTCGCCCGGGGCGACTAGTGGTGCGTCTGGGACAGCCACCACGGTTGATCTTAGGCAACTGGCCAGCATCCTGATGCAGGCTAAGGGGCCTATTATTGACCGATTGGGGAGAGCTCTCCCCAAGTTCAGCGGCGACGGCACAGTGGATGTGTCGGAGGGGCAGGATGACCTTGAGCGCAGGTGCAAGGTCGAACAGGTTGGACCTGAGGAGGTCGTAGACTTCCTGCTCGAGGGCAATGCTGCTCGAGTGTTCCGCGCCCTTAGGGTGTCGGAGGCCTTCCAGTGGGAGGTAGTGAAGGCGACACTGCTGCCTGCTTGCACAGTACGGCATGTCGCGGCAGGAAGCCCACAGGCGCTTCACGGACCGTCAGCTTCAGGCTGGCGAGGCCGTGGACGTCTATGTGGACGACCTGCAGCGCCTAGGCGCTCGGCTGAAGGCAGGGCCGGAGGACTTGACCTTCCGGGTCAAGTTCCTCGAGGGCCTGCCTCAGGCCATCCGTAAGTGGGCAGTGATGCTCCCGGAGGTTTACACCTCCAGCTTCGACGAGTTGCTGTCGAAGGTGCGTGCCAGGGTGTCCACACAGCGTGCTGCTGATGGCCTTACTTATGCGAGTAAGGCCAAGGCAGCCACAGCTTCTTCCGGGAAGAAGCCTGGGCTTGTATGCCCAAGGTGTACAGGACCTCACCGGGTGAGGGACTGTACCCAGACTCGCCGCAAGGCGAAGGCAGTGCCTCCTTCGAACAGCAGGAAAGAAAGCCTATGCTTTCGCTGCTCGAAGCCCGGGCACTTTGCTCGGGACTGCCCAGAGCCCACAGCTGCCGCTGGCGGCGCTGATCGCGGTTCGGGTTTCCGCGGGGAGGAAGTGGAAAGGGGCACCGCTTCTTCCGGCGTGGACAACATGGAAGTCTAGGTACTTCCACTAGTCTCTCTACGAGAGGCTTGGCTGTCAGGGACAGCCAACAGCGTCCTGGGGACTTTGTCGTGACTGGCGCTCATGCGCCTGTCACGGGTAAGCAGGGCTTACCCATGGCAGCTGGTAGGCTTACTTCGAGTAGCATGCCAGTTGTCAAGGCCATTGTGAAAGCCATTCTGCCTTGTGTCTGGTTGATACCGGCAGCGGGTGCTCGATGGTAACCACCCGAGTGGTGGAGGGACTGTCGGGCCTTGCGGCCCGACATTTTTTGACGGCTGATGGCAGAACTTCCTCTAAGGGGAAGGAATGCCAGGCAGTCGTGCAGTTGCATGGGCACTCTTTTAGAGTGCCAGCAATTGCAGTTGAAGGGTTGGAGAATCTTGGCGTTGACTGCCTCTTGGGTGACGATGTAATCGATCACATGGGAGGAGTCACTGTCAAAAGAGGACCCAACTCTCGGTACCAGGTTGAGTGGGGTCAACCCACCTCTGCCAGGTGCTGTGGTAGTGCTCCCAGGAAGGGAGGTCGTGAGGTTGTTCGTGGGGTTAACTCACTTACGATTAGTGATCACGACTTTGAAGCCACGTTTTCTAACGGTCATTGGACCGTTAGTTGGCGTTGGTCGGCCGGCGAGCCGACGCAGCTTCAAGCTGGTGTTGGCGAGTACAGGTGTACGCGCGCGCCAGGCGTACATGAGAGGTATGCTGAGGAGATCCAGAGTTGGATCTCTAAAGGTTGGCTGGTGAAGTGGAACGGCCCGGTAAAAGGGGTCATACCCTTTTTGGCGGTTGTCCAGCCAACCAAAGACAAGGTGAGACCGGTAATGGATTACCGTGAACTTAACTTGTTCATTGAGTCTCACACTGGTGATGAGCAAACCGCTGTGTGTGCCGACAAGGTGCGCAAATGGAGGCAGTTTGAAGGGGAGCTTAAGGTCGTTGACCTTAAGTCTGCCTATCTTCAAATTCGTGTCTCCCGTGACTTGTGGCAGTATCAAGTCGTGAGGTATAATGGTGTGCATTATGCCTTGACTCGCCTCGGGTTTGGCTTGTCATGTGCGCCCAGGATTATGACGATGATCTTGGGCAAGGTTCTTTCGATGGACGATAAGATTAATCGTGCCACGGATCATTATATTGACGATATAATGGTCCATGAGTCCATTGTGAGTGCTTCTCATATGAGAAAGCACCTGCAGTTGTATGGGCTCGAATCTAAAGAACCAGTGAGTCTCGATTGAGGTCGAGTACTCGGGATAGCCTTAAAGAGGTCTCCCACTGGACATCTATTGATGTCAAGAGGAAGTGAGTTGTCTTACTTCATTTCAGAGACGTCTGAGATGACTAAGAGAGAGCTGTTCTCTCTGTGTGGCCGCCTTGTAGCTCATTATCCTGTAGCTGGGTGGTTACGACCTCACTGTAGCTTTTTGAAGCGACTGGGGTCAAACGGACCGTGGGATAAGCCTGTCAGTTACAGTGTCTTGAAGCTAGCTAAAGAGCAGGCTTCGCGAGCACTGGCTGATGACCCTGTAAAGGGTCGTTGGCATGTCAATCCTGATGGTAATGTTACCGTCTGGACTGACGCCAGTTCACTGGCAATGGGTGTGGTCGTCCAGGTGGATGATCGCCTCGTGGAGGATGCTACCTGGCTGCGGAAGCAGACAGATCATCTCCACATTAATGTCTCAGAGCTTGTGGCTGTGGGACGCGGAATCAATCTGGCTATTATGTGGAGCTTTAAAAACCTTCACTATAGCCACTGATTCCAAGACTGTATTATCCTGGTTGGATAACACTGTCGGTGATCACAGTCGTGTGCGCACCAAAGGAGCAGCGCAGATGCTCATCAAGCGTCGCTTAATGGTGATCAAGGAGATCATCAATGAGTATCAGCTGTCAGTTGAGTTTCGATTCGCTCCCACGGTCGAGAACAAAGCTGATCAGCTCACTCGTGTGCCTAAGAGCTGGCTTAGTTATCACACGGCTGACGAGCCGGACTCTGTCTCGACTGCGTCAGTGGCGGCTTCTACAGAAGAAGGGACGCCAGAGAGCGCCATTTGGAAGGCTCATTTGCCTCACTATTTGGGCGTTGATCGTACCTTTTATTTGGTCAAGCAGTGCAGGCCGGGCCTTACTCGAGACCAAGTGAAACGTACGATTGCAGGGTGTGAGGAGTGTCTTCGCATTGATCCTGCAAGACGGGTGGAGAACCTTGTCGAGCACGGCAATTTAGCCGTCGAGAGTGACTGGCATCGTGTAGCTGCGGATGTGACGCACTATAATGGTGTACAGTTTCTCTCTCTCGTCGATTGCAGACCATCTAGGTTTGCAATTTGGCGAAGGCTGTCGAACGAGACGGCAGCCAGTGTAGTCGCTCATCTCCAGCAGGTTGTGATTGAGCGAGGACCTTTTGTGGAGCTATTGTTGGACAATTCTGCCACATTTAGGTCGGCAACTGTCACTCAGTTTGCCAACGAATGGGGTATCTCTCTGCGTTTCAGAGCCGCTTATGCCCCGAGCGGTAATGGAATCGTAGAGAGAAATCATCGCACAATCAAGATGATTGCAGCGCGGGAGGGGTCACCCCCGAGGTGGCGACATTTTGGTACAATGTAACGTCACGGTACGAATTCGATAGCAACTCAGTGCCTTGTCGTAAGTTATTCACCTATCCTTGGAGGATGCCTTATGACAACGGCTTAGGTAAGGCCGGAGATGACGTCAAAAATGTGCATTTTGCCGTCGGTGACAGGGTGTGGGTGAAACCCGCAGTGCCCTCTTGCACCAAGCAGTGGACTCCTGGGCGAGTCACTACTGTTCGATCAAGGCACGTTGTGTGCATTGATGGCATGCCTAGGCATGTCAGCGACATAAGGAAACGTCGCGGCTCTGACTCTGAGGACGTGTACGATGCATGTGACTCAGACGACGATGGGCCCCACGAGGCTCCTGTTGAGCCTCTTAAGGTTAGTGTTGAGGAAGCTCCGGAAACACAACTTGAAACTGCCAACGACACGGGAGAGCCCGTCGTTGACGCAGGTGATGAGGTTGTCACGGAGAATGGTAATGAGATGCCAGGACGACCCGTTCGGGAGCGGCGTCCCCCCCCCCCCCCAATGGTTGGGTGACTACGTCACCTGAGTTCCTCGAGGAACTGAGGGGGATGTGGTGTATTGCTACGCCAGGCGTGTATTCCTACGCGTGGCCAATCACAGGGCAGCTCCCGTCAGCGGGCTGCTTGTGTACGCATCGTATTTTGTGGTCACGGACGCTTTGGTGTTCCAATGTGTTTATTCTGTTTAGAATTACACATGCGATGTTTTTGACGTCGTAAGCTGCTCCGTTTGAGTGGCAGGAGGTATTTTTTGGGATCTACTTCCTGACGTGTGGAGCGTCGGTCTGTGCGCCGGCCTTGGGATTATTGCGTCTGTTGCTGGCGAGTGCGGTTGTGCGTGCTTGAGCTCGCGGTTTTTCGCTCTTGACGTTTCCTTGCGAGATACTTGTGTTGTGTTTTCTCTTTTTCTTTGCTAAGACACAAGCAGGTAGGACCTGCAGGCTTGTTGTGTGCCTGTGTATCTGAGTGTTGCTCAGACACACCACTCTAGTTTGGAGCTAGTGTGTGCTTCCTTTCTGCCGTGAAGTGTGTTCGTTTCACGGCAGCGTGTGTTCACACTGGGTGTGTCCTCTGACACACGAGCTCAGGTGTGTGTCTGGTGTCGGCTGCAGGGGAGGTTTGGAGGCCGATCTGAGCTCTGGGAGCTCGGCTTTGAGACCTTGGGTCTTGGGATTTGCACATCCCACAATATCTTTAGCTAGTGGCTTGGAGGAAGCCATCAACAGGCGATTTGCCAATGTACTTCACAACGACGATTTTATCCTGGCGTCCTTTCTGCTTCCCCATTTTTAGCTAAAATGGCTAAATGATGTACAGAAAGTGGAGGTAATAACGAAAAACTAATCGCCCATCTTAATAACAGATCGAAAAATGTTAGTTCACCAGAGGGGAGCAGTGCCGAGAACGTAAATGACGAAGATGACTTCTTCAACGTCGTAGTGAAATTGGATGAAAAGGAAAAAAACGAAAAAAAGTTCGTTGAAATAAGTCGATGATTGGCTGAAACAGCCAGTAATCAACAGATCTAGCCACTCTGATGTTCACAGAGCGATGTTTCCTTCAAGTGAATTTGTCGCTTCGTTCATCCAGTTTAAGGGGGTCCTCCCGTCAACATTGAATTTTGATCCGATTGGTCTGAAATTTGGCCACTATATGTATTTTGCAAGATAAACAATTTTTTGAGAGAAGTTTTTCGATATAGGCCTTAGTTTCTTTTCTTTTTTAAAAAAAAACTCGTTTTTTGGTGTATTTTTGGGATGTTTTCATAAGAATAGAAGACAATGAATTTTTATGCTAGAACAAATACAAAGACACTTAGAAATCCTCGTAACATTGCAAACAAATTGATAGGTCTGAATTTTCTATTCGAAATTTTATTATTTTTATATATGCGATATTTGATCAATACCTAAAATATACCGGATTTTTAGGTTCTGAACTAGCAGAAAAAAAGACAACGTACAAATTGGAAAATCGAAAACTATCAGTTTGTTAGAATTGTTCCAAGGATTCTGAAACTGTCTTTGTTTTCTTCCTAGCATAAAAACTCAATGACTTCTATTCCTTTGAATTTTGAAAATTAGTGACTTGACAGTATAGGCCAGAAACAAAATTTTTGTTGAAGTGTAATATAATGGAAAATCTATGTAATTGAATGCTGTTTTCATTTTTATTTCGATAATCTCCATACATAACATCATATTCACACTGTGAATTGTAATTTACAAAAAAAAGAAAAATGAAAATTTGTGGAGAATCCACACAAATAGGTTCAATGTTAAACAGGAAATGACAGCAAAAGAGTTTATTGAACGCTGCAAGTAGCAGTAAATTTAGATGATACGAACCATTCAATAGGCCGAACTTCAGGATGTAGGTTCACGAGCCAGGAACAAGAATTAATCAAAACAAAACTACATTAACTCTAATTAACAACAACAAAATTCAGGAACGAAGGACCTAGGGTTAACCTAGATAAAATAAAGAAAGGCGATCCCTATAAATTAACAAAATGGCGACTCCTAGCATGGGGGCTAAAACGCAGCAGCACTGTTTCCACTACGAAGGTGCGAAACCATGCATTCTTCAGCGGCGATCCTAATCAGCTTGCGGCGTGGCCCTCCAGAGGACTGGCCGTTCGCCCAGCAGGCAAAATTCAAGCCGCATGGCCCCGAGAATCTCCTGTAGTTTAACGCAGCTCAGTAGGCCGATCAACAGCCAGGGTAGCCAGCACCGCACAACTGAAATGACAGCCTCCTCTGAGATCGCAGCGTAGATTTAAAACCAGCTGTCCCGCATCGTTCCCGGTAGAGCAGCCTCAAGCTGGGCTTTTGGAGCCCGAAGACGCAGATACTAGAAAAATGAAACAAATGAATTAATGCAATGAAGAAGTTAATGGAGTAAGAAGTTATTCATAATGATTTTGCAGCAAACAGGAACATTATAGCAGGACTATTTCATATGCTAACCTGAGTTTAATTATGCCTCAGTGTGGAAGCCACTCGTAGAGTTAGAAAGATGGTAAGCGTGAAGAAAAAGGTGCTAGCAAAGAGCAAGTTTATGAAATAGAATTAGGTTTAAGAGTCAATAGTACTACCCGGAGAGTTAGACAGCTGGTAAGCCGTCTTTCAGTTAGGCTCCAGGTAGGATAATTAAGTTAAGGAAAAAGGTTAAGGGCCCATTCCAAACAAGCTCGAAATAGATTTAGGTTATAAGAATTCAAGATATCATAGTATTAAGATATCGAAGATATTAAGGTTTAAGGATTTAATAATTCAAGAAATTTAAGGTAGCTTAACAAGATCACTCACACTCACAGTCATACAATTAACAATGGCAAGGTTATCTATCAGAGCAATAGGACAAAGGTGATTACTTCATAAGAAATAGAAGCAAAGATGGCTTTAGGAAATGGAGAGAATAGGTGAAGAAGCGATCCACCGGGACACGCGCTTGAGGACGTGCCACGGCTGAACACCGAGCGTCGGCACCCACGACTGCAGAACGCCTTTACTCTCGGGGTTGATAACCGCTGAGATCGCGACTGAAGGTCACCACCATAGCTAGGAAGTCGCAACTTAAATAAAGGAACAAAATAGCAAGAGATACCAAACGGGTACCACTGCAACAAAAGGGATCAACCCAAAGTATCAGTAGGCAGAAATGAAGCAGTACTGACTCGCCGTAACGCAGCTCCCACCTCACCTGGCCCGAGCCAAGCTGCAAAGGTACTAAAGTTTTAACTGCTAAGTATCTCTCAGGGCAATGGGGGAATGTCAGAATTCTCCATAAATTTTTTTACTTATTTCATAAAATTATGAAATTTTTTTTCAGTCTGATTCTTATGAAATTTGACTATAATATGTAACCTTTGAAAAGAAACACAATTTCTTCTATAATTTTTTTTATTCAGGCCTTAGTTTTTGGAAAAAATTGACATATTGGTTTTCAGTCCCCTGGTTTTGAAATTTCAAAAGAATAGAACTCATTGAGTTTTATCCTAGAAACAAAACAAAGACAGTTTTAGAATCCTTGAAACATATCTAACAAAAGTACATTCGCAAATTTTCCATTTCTTCTTATTTTTCTTTTTATATGGGGTCGAAATGGGGTCGAAAATTCAAGATTTTGGTCCCCTTACCCTCCCCTTGGGGGGTGTCGCGTCTTACAAGACGCGAAAAATTCGAAGAATTTTGACAATTTATTCTGGCAACATTCTGCGGATCCGCGCTGGTCCGCAAGAATGACGCAGCGTGTTATTTGAATTGAAGTGCTCGTGGGAGGAACAGGTTCCCGGATAATCTTAAGTTTCTGTGTCTTTTAAAAGTGAATTCGCGTTAGATATTTATTTAAATCGAACGTGTTCCATTGCTAGCTATATTTGTCGACTGCTTTGCAAATCTCATGTTGATAGCGGTGAACGGCCGGTTTCTAGAGCATTCGAGGATGCTTCTGGCGGCCGGTGAGTCGCCAACATTGAGTCACTAGCCTCTGTAATGTTGTGAATCTGGTGCGCTCTGCAGCTGCAGTGTGATGCTGGAAATTAGTCAGATTCTAGGTTAACGGTATTTTAGATGAACACTGTGACTTCACAGATTTGCCTGTTGAATAATTTAACTGGGAGGTTAGGTTTAATGTGTGCATTCTCATGCCCAGTTTTAACAACTCAGCATGGGGAAAGCTGGAATGTCAGATAGGTTTAGTGAGTGAGTGATTTTCACAGATTCACCCGATTCCTATATTTCTATCATTGTTCAAAGTGATTTCTGTATTAACGTCTAAATGTTTTTTTGTGCTTGCTCAGCAATGTTTGCATAATAGTCGGGCTATGTAAGCATGTTGTCATAAAAAATAAATGCAGCGTTGTGAACAGTGTCATAGGCAGTAAATGTAATATGTAGAGACCGACATTTCAATGCATCTGAATTGACACAGATTTATTTTAAGTTTATTACATTTCATATTTGGACACAATACTAACACAATTTACATTTAATTAAGAATACAAATCAACCACTGCTTCACTATTGAAAGATTTGTGTACTGAAAATTAAAACTATGGTGGTTCTTCCATGGATTAGACATCAGTTGTTGATATTGAAAAATTCATGACACATCGTGCTAAACTTGTACCAACTCGGGAACATGATTTTCTTGTCTTTGTATTGCGCTCTCTATAACATTCATTAATAGAAAAATGTGAAGCAAAGTAAAATAAATTTAGTCGATTGGCTTCTTACCTATGAGCTGTGCTGGGCAAGTTGCGCCAGTCAGTGAGGTGGAAGCCTAAAGTTACGGCATTCAGTAGACTGAGAATAGGCGCAGAAATTTGAGACCACTAGCTCATGTGATTTGTGTTTTCAAAGCGACGTTGATAAACGTGTACTTGCCGCTTTCATTTTTTGATAATGGGTTTTTTTGACAATGGCTGATCTGATAACCTAAGTAACTTGCCCCTGCTTTAGAGACCTAACTTTGCTGTCCCTCTTCCACAGATAGGTTAGAGAAAGAGAAAGAGTAGTCACTTCGTTCATATGCTAAAATAAGCTGTTCCAAGTCTAAAGTGAGGGACCTTTCCCCATCGTCTGTAAGTATTTTAGAGTATCCTCTCTCAACTTGTAACATTACCTAACTCGTCATCTCTTTATCATTGTGAAGCGTTCATGTGAAGACTATACATTTGTTGTGCGATCATCCACCTTTGTTTGGATAAAATGCTTATTAACTAATGACCGCTATGGTAAAATTGTTGGGTTAGAGATACAGAACTTATAGTCTTCTTGGCCCTCATGCTTGTGTGTATATATATACGGATGTATATTCATATATATATATTTTTTTATGCTTCTTTAAAATGACAGTTCGAACGCTGGCCGAAACAAGCGATTCATGTATTATTTCCTGGCGTCGGGAATTGCGAAGTTTATGTCATGTACATGTAAACCGTAGAGAGTGTTTCCACCTCGCAATGAGAAGGCATCGTCCATGAAATTGTGTTGTCTCTTATAATTATCATGGCATGTATTATCAAGTGTAGATTGAGCAAGACTAGGAGTACATCGCCCTCAATCATTTCTCTCGACCAGTGACACGAGTCTTACAATACTCGTGTGCGTGTATCATAAGCGTGTTCTTTCTAATGTGTTTCCTAGCAGTGTGTCTTTGGCAGGGCGTTCTTGACAACGCGTTCCTCGACTAGAGACTTGTTTTCTTCCCTGTCAATGCAACAGAAACCTTTTCTTGTTTCGGGAACTTCTTTCCTAGCTCACTACTCCTGTGCGCCTTGTGCATAGATTCCGCGTTCCTTCAACCTCATACTAAATGGTGCCTTCTTCTTTCCTCTCTTGGAACATCTTTGTCGTAGTTAAGGGAGGCTAAAACTTTCCTATATAATGCTAATAATTGAGTCATGGAATATCATTGTGCTATGTTGTTCTGAGGACTATGCCTCGTGACCACTCTTATCGCCCTTCCGTCATTAGAATATCATGTCTAGTGCTAGAATTATTCAGTTGCCTCCTATGTCCCACTCGGCTACTTCCCATATACTTTCGAGGCGTGAATTTCCTTTCTTGTTATGTAGTTCTGTATACGTCAACTGGTCAGTCGACTGTGATCCTAGATTAGGAATTCTCCTGTCATGCAATCGCTAGTTCGAGTCTGACTATACCTGTCTGTGCAGATTTATGGAACCATGGGATAAGAAATAAAAAACCTGAAGAGACCTCGTTTCCCTTTGGGCGTCCTACCGAGTTCCGTTCAATTGCGTGCCGAAGCGAAGATAGAAATTCCGCTAGCGCACGACAATACAGTAAATAGACGTCATCGGAAGGTCCCCCCACGAAGAAGTCCTCCAAAGAGAAGGCTTACAGCAGATTCTCAGCAGCCCGGGGCAAACATTCAAGAGCGCCGAGATGACCTCTCTCGGAAGAAAGAACAAACCTAGACTTCCACAGCTGGAAGAACAATTCAATACTGAGCTAGCAGCCTTGAACAGTCTCCTGAATGGTGCAGTACCACGAGATCTCAAGACTCCCAGCGAGGTGGATCAAGTCCACGCTGGAATCCGAGCAAAGGCTAAGACCGCCAAGCGAATCGGAGACCAGCTGGTCCTGGCTCTCGAGGGTTCAGGAGCCACCGCAGAAGCGACGGTAATCCGAGGCTCATTGACAAGCGCTAGAGCTCGCAGGAAAGCACTAGCGGACTCAATGGACCACAGAAACGAAGAGCTCTGCGCGAGCTCTTCACAAAGTGTGGCAAGGGAACCCTCCCAGCGCAAGAACTCGAGGTCGATGAAGACCTCGTCCAAGAATCAGCGGCAAGGCGCTACATATCAGAACGAGCCCTCAAATTCACTATTGGCTGAGAGCAGGAACGGACACCGTTCCAACCGTCAGGGTGAAAACCAAGCAAGCCCCAGTCATCGTCGCCAGAGTCGCAATAGCTCGAGCTGTTACAGCCAGAGTCAAGCCAATGAGAGCGATCACAGCCAGAGCCTTCCCAGCGCCAGCTCTCGTCACCAGGACGGCGAGTCCGAGCGCCGCGAGCCCCCTAGCCGAGGCAACAAGCAGATGCTTATCGACATCACGGAAGATCCATCGGTGCCGTTGGCACAAATCACCATCGAGAGGTCGAAACTGAGGAACGGGAACCGAACGGAGGACGATCAGCCCTTTGGTGAAGAGAACATCGAGAGCAAAGACGCTCGCACAGGAGCATGGGTCGACCGAGCCTTCCAGCATCACGTCACAGAGTCCGCAGGGGGCGCAACGGCGGTTGCGAACGCTCCGCCCCGTGACACCGACCTCGCACCTCCAATGAATCCCTCCGCACCAGCATTCCAGCCCAGGACCTCTACCAATTCACCCGCCGTGATCTTCGAAACCAAGCCGCCAGTGATCGACAGAGCCATGAGGCTCTCGATGATCTAAAACCTAAAAAGGGCACCCAGCCAGCCCTACGCGGGAGAGGCTCACCTGTTCCACAGATGGTTCGATGCCATCAAGAGAAGGATGGAGAGGCTGGCCGTGGAGCCCATCGACGCCATCGGGATCCTCACAAACCACACCTGCGGCGAGCCGAGGAGCCTAATAGATGACACCCTGGCCGCCACCTACCTGGACACAACGGCCCTGCTCACCCTCATCGTCGAACAATTGAAGACTCGCTTCGCCTCCGACGACAGGGTAGCCGATAGCCTGCTCGAACGCCTCGCCCAAACCTCGGATATAAAGGGCATGAAGGGCGACCGCACAGTCGGTCTCAAGCTGCGGAAGTTCAGCGACGCCTGTCTAGCGATTCATCACACCATGCAGCATAATAAAGGCCTCTCCTTCCTGAACACCGACGTGGGGCTGTCCCCCATCTTTGAGAGACTGCCCTTCTTCGTTCTGGACGCCTGGAGAAGCGAACGGACTAGGCACAGAAGAATATCTGGATCGCTACCTGATTTCGCGAGGTTCTGCGATTTCATCAAAACGCTGTCAGACACCCAATGCGACAGTTTTGGAGCATCAAACCTCAACTGGGTGGGTGCTCGACGCAACACCACAGCCCCCGCTCATCCCAATCCAAGAGCCCCGCGAGTCCTATACACGTCCTTGGAGAATCAAACCGGCAGCTGCGTTCTCCATCAGAGTGCTCAGCACGAGAAGAACTCGTGCCAAGCAGTAAGAAAGATGGAACCTCAGAAGAAGAAGGACTTCATACGTGAGCACAAGCTGTGCTACCGCTGCCTAGGGACTCATTGGGCAAAGCATTGCAAAGAGATCGTGAAGTGCGACGATTGCGGAGCCGAGAATCACACCACAACCGCTCACATCAACTGGCGAGCAGCTGGAAATTCGAGTGAAACCACTCGTCAGGAGAGACCCAGTCGAGAACCGAGCGACGACAGAGCTCAGAGCAAACTCGGGGAGAGATTGAGAGCCGTGGCCCTGGCCTCTCGCGTACCCGCAGCCGAGAAGGGTGCATGCAGCAAAGTTTTTCTGGCAGACGTTATCGACGAGAACACGGGTCGGTCGTGCCACGCCTACGTAATCTTAGATGAGCAAAGTACCACGTCCTTCTGCTCTCCTAAGCTGTTGAACGCCCTCCGCGTGACAACCCCCAAGTCTCACTACGAGCTGGAAACGCTGACCGATCAATCCGCCGCTCGATACGGCAGACGCGTGTCAGGGCTGAAAATAAAGGGAGTGTCCGAAGACCAAACATTCGAGCTCCCACCGATGCTGGAATGCAACTCCATCCCCGATAGAAAGAAAGCAGTTGCGACCTACGAACGCATCGCAAGAACCCCGGAGATATCGCACTTCGCTCACCATTTCTTGCCTTTGGACAAACACGCAGAAGTCGCGGTGCTCCTAGGGACGGACTGTGGAGACCTACTCTACAGCCACTCCGACAAACAACGCCGTAAGGCTCCGTTCGTCCACCACACCGCCTTGGGCTGGGCAGTGGTCGGCAAGGTGAACGACGACGTCAGCCCCGAAGGAGAGCACTGTTACACGGTCGCAAGAATCGTAGCCGAAGTCGCTCTCAAACCCTGTGGCCCGGAGGCGTGCCTTGAACTGTTTTCAGGAAGAGACGCTATTACCCAGCAGCACAGCGATGAGATCTCTCAACCGCGGCCCCCCGACGACCGTGGAGACCCTGAAAAGATGAAAAACACTAGGGCAGAGGAAGACAACCGAGCGGAAGCCCCACCAGCGACGAGATTTTTATCAACCAGTCGGCAACAAACGATGAAATGGACGCTCGGTGCGATCCAGACAGCGCATCACCAAAGTCCAAGAAAAGACTGGAACGGGAGCTTCCGTACCCTGGTGATCTGAAGAGAAAATACGACGCGCACCATGCTGAGCGCACATCTGTTGATAAGAGAGCTCGACAGAACGGGTCAAGCATAGGGGAAGCCTGCCCCGCGGCTCCCGACCCTCCAGGAAACGCCAAGCACCCACCTCCATCTTCCCTTAACCAGCCTCTCAGTACCGCCTATGCGACGAGCTGCCGTCGGAATCCGAAGCATCGGGACGAGCATGACGCACTCGCCGGCGCACGAGGAATGCCAGGCAGCGTTGAGAAAGACCAGGAGACGACACCGGGACCCCCCCCCCCCCCGAGGTCCACCACCCGCCAGCGACGGAAAGCTCGACGTTGGTCGGGGAAGCAGAGAGGACTCCTCTACGAGCCACGCCCGCGCGGCAGGTGGAAGGCCACCCACCCGTCGCTGAAGACAACACTGACGCGTCCCGCGGGGCGAGACGACTTCGATGAGCCCGTAGAGCGTGGCGCCCCGCCGCTGAACCAGCCCTTACCCAGCGCTCCCCCCCCCCCCCCCCCCCCGAAGGCAGTTATTGGTGGCCAGAGCCACCAAGGGGGAGGAGTGTCGCGTCTCACAAGACGCGAAAAATTCGAAGAATTTTGACAATTTATTCTGGCAACATTCTCCGG
The DNA here is from genome assembly GCA_030386875.1 of Morinoia aosen. NCBI lineage: Eukaryota > Metazoa > Arthropoda > Malacostraca > Amphipoda > Talitridae > Morinoia > Morinoia aosen. Next base: position 28,366,049 of record CM059568.1, read on the forward strand.
ATCCGCGCTGGTCCGCAAGAATGACGCAGCGTGTTATTTGAATTGAAGTGCTCGTGGGAGGAACAGGTTCCCGGATAATCTTAAGTTTCTTTGTCTTTTAAAAGTGAATTCGCGTTAGATATTTATTTAAATCGAACGTGTTCCATTGCTAGCTATATTTGTCGACTGCTTTGCAAATCTCATGTTGATAGCGGTGAACGGCCGGTTTCTAGAGCATTCGAGGATGCTTCTGGCGGCCGGTGAGTCGCCCACATTGAGTCACTAGCCTTTGTAATGTTGTGAATCTGGTGCGCTCTGCAGCTGCAGTGTGATGCTGGAAATTAGTCAGATTCTAGGTTAATGGTATTTTAGCTGAACACTGTGACTTCACAGATTTGCCTGTTGAATAATTTAACTGGGAGGTTAGGTTTAATGTGTGCATTCTCATGCCCAGTTTCAACAACTCAGCATGGGGAAAGCTGGAATGTCAGATAGGTTTAGTGAGTGAGTGATTTTCACAGATTCACCCGATTCCTATATTTCTCTCATTGTTCAAAGTGATTTCTGTATTAACGTCTAAATGTTTTTTTGTGCTTGCTTAGCAATGTTTGCATAATAGTCGGGCTATGTAAGCATGTTGTCATAAAAAATAAATGCAGCGTTGTGAACAGTGTCATAGGCAGTAAATGTAATATGTAGAGACCGACATTTCAATGCATCTGAATTGACACAGATTTATTCTAAGTTTATTACATTTCATAGTTGGACACAAAACTAACACAATTTACATTTAATTAAGAATACAAATCAACCACTGCTTCACTATTGAAAGATTTGTGTACTGAAAATAAAAACTATGGTGGTTCTTCCATGGATTAGACATCAGTTGTTGATATTGAAAAATTCATGACACATCGTGCTAAACTTGTACCAACTCGGGAACATGATTTTCTTGTCTTTGTATTGCGCTCTCTATAACATTCATTAATAGAAAAATGTGAAGCAAAGTAAAATAAATTTAGTCGATTGGCTTCTTACCTATGAGCTGTGCTGGGCAAGTTGCGCCAGTCAGTAAGGTGGAAGCCTAAAGTTACGGCATTCAGTAGACTGAGAATAGGCGCAGAAATTTGAGACCACTAGCTCATGTGATTTGTGTTTTCAAAGCGACTGTCGAGAATATGTTCAGAATGATCAAATTTTGCGAATTAAAAATGAAAATTCTTGTAATTGTGTGTTATGTAACAAATTTGTGCTTACGTAAAAAGTTGTGTCTTGAAATATCTCAGAAAATCCCAGCAGCCAGAGGGGTCGCTTCAACATGAATGTTTTATGTCGCCTCAACATGTATGTTTTTACGCCTGTATGTTTTCTTTCAACTCAGCAATGTTAGGAGGCGGCGATAAGGTGCGAGAGCCAAACGATGTATGTTTACAGTGTGTTTTGTCTCTGGAGGGGACTAAAACCTGAGACGCGCGAAAAAATGCCTACACAAGCGCGAACAAAGTCGCCTTCTTGTCAAAGATAAATCGACACATAAATCGCGACCCTTGAGCTGCGAGGGTGAACGGAGTAACGGCTTCGAAGGAGCCTGAGCGTGGGATACAATGAGGCTAAGAAAAAATAAATAAAGACGAACTGCGGGACTACCAATGAGAAGAGATGTGGGCGGTCACTGGCAGGGTCTGAGGATTCTCATAGGCCGAAGGTGAGAGTGCACAACCCTCGAGGAAAATACGCCAGGGCTCAAGGCGTCTGAGGAACAATGAACAGTTCGACCGGCGAAACCGTAACGTGAGGTGCAACCTAGAAACGCGGGTGTGTTCACAATAACAAGCGCAATAATAAGAAAAGTGGCTATATTGAAAATTATACTAAGTTTCACGCTATAATGTAATCCAGAAAGTAACACATTCTCGTTTCACTTGCAGAAAATTTACGTGTTCCCGTCACCACGTTCACAAAGGGGAAATTTATCAAAACATAACCCACCGTGGGAGTTATTGATGGAACATGGAGATGCTGCACTAGAAGGGAGGGTAAGAGATGCATTTCTTAAAAAGAAAGAGTAAAGATAGGGTTGAGATAAATATTGCGATAATTCATTGTCATTCAGTCATTGATGCGCTTAAAAAGTAACAAGTTAAATTTTTATCTTTGACAGGCGGGACGGTTATTCAGTCATAGGTCTGAGGATTGATCAGCTCGAATGAAGGGAATCGACGTGTGAACATGCTGAAACGGGATGAGCAAGATGACGTCATCACTAGACATTTTCTGAACAGTGCATAAGATAGGCCTTGAACTGAAGCGAGTTGCGGATGAATTCGGTGGTTGAAGTGACCTTCGCCTACTGGGCTGCTGGGGGGCGCTGAGATATTGTAGGCATTATTTGTGTTATGTTTGGGTGCACAAGCAATCTGCGGTTAAAGGCTGGCCAGCCAATATTTCTGTGTAATTATGTGATGTAAGTCATTTAACGAATGCTATTTGATTTCATTACTTAATTAGCATTGTTCCTAACACCATTCATTGTGTGTGCGCTCATTAATGTTTGTATGACGTATAGCTGGAAATTATAAATGTTAAGCATAGTTCATCCTGTGTATCATGCCCCACCACATTAGAATCGATCAATCGTAACACCAAGGAGGGCGCCCAGAAAATGCGCTGCGTAAGTGGGTCAGCGATCCCCGGTGAGTACCTTTATTTTTAGTATATGTACTGTAATTGCCGATTGTAATTCATTTAATTTGTGTTGTGTATATAGCCTGGAGGTGTGCCATTCCTCTATTCCGAGAACCTGATCTTCTTGTTAATGAATTGTTAACAAGGAGGTAAAGGGACCATTTCTCGTGACATCGTAATTTGGTGAGATCAACACGATCGCTTTGTAATATTTTGCGAGTGTAGTATAGCATTTGCATTGTATTTTTTTGCGTTGTTATTTCATGTGCAAAACGTACAGAAATTCAGTAGAGGTACATGTCTCGTAGTGATGATTTTCTGTGTTCCGGTGTGAGAAGCCAGCAAGCACACGGCCATATAGATCAAGAAAGTGAAAGTGGTTATAAAAGTGATAAGTTTGAGTGGGAAAATTCTGGTGTGTTCACTCGATTAATTTCAAAGTTTCAGTAAAAGTTTTACAGTGAGTAGGTGTGGAAAACATTTGAGTGATCGCAAATTTTTGAGTTTTTGGAGAAAGTGAATTGGAGAAGATCAACACTATGCCTGCCCGTGGGAGAAGGAACAACGACCGCAGAAATGCGCCAGCAACGCCACCACAACCCGAAGAGGAAGCAGTAAACATGCCCGTGGTAACGAGTTGCGTGGGAGCCATAGGTGCCAAGTTCAGGAGGGGCGATAATGTGGGGGAACATATGGCAAGATTGAAGTTTTTGACGGGTAATCTGAATAACAGTGAGCAGGTGAAAGCCTTCTTCCTTCGCCTAGGTCCACAAGAGGCAAAGGAATGCAATCAAATAATTGATACACTAACGAACCTACGAGAAGCAGAAAACTGGCTGCGCTCTTACGCCGACCAGGTCGAACATCCAACTCAAGCGCTGTTTGAAATAGTAACCAAGAAGCAAACAAGCCGGGAAGGAGTTTCAGAGTACCTGACGCGCCTGGAAAGGCTGTACAACGAGAATTATCTGGAACATCCGGAACAAATCCTTGTAGATTTGATGTGGCTCGGATTAAGGGAGAACATCACAAGACCATTTCGAAGTGATGCGCGACCTACGACAGTACAAGAACTGAGAGACATGGCAATCGAGGTGGAAAATCGACGGATAGTACCAGTGCCAAGGGAAACGACAGAGAAGAGGGAACCGGAGAGAGAAAGAGCGCAGCGAAGCGAGAGGTGGCCACAGCACGAGACTGCACGTGTCGGCCATACGATGCGGCATTCACCACAACGGCCTAGAGGGTACCGCCATGAAGTGCCACCCTGGAGAGAAAGGAACAGACAGATACGACACTCTCCTTATCATCGAAGAGGAAATTATGAAGCACCCCACTGGAGCGAAAAGGGCAGACTTAGGAGTCAGCAGCACCAAATATACTACGCAAGAAAGCCACAGCCGCATTCGGAAGCACCACCTGCACCTGCAGTGGACTTAGCCCAGTATAGAACAGTGCCACCGCCGTGCGTAAACTGTGGAAAATTTGGGCACCTAAGGGCTGATTGCAGAGTGCAACAAGTTGCAAGACGGCCAAAAAACGGAATAGGAGACCGTTAGCTTCACTAATAAATCCCAGCGTGATACTACAAGTGAATGGTACACCTGTTACCGCACTTCTTGATACCGGAGCAAATATATGCTTGGTAAAAGAGCGTGTGGTTGCGGGGATTAAAAATGCTAGTGTGAAAGGAACATCGACTGCATTAAAAACAATTGGAGATGAACCCGTACCTGTGCTGGGAAAAGTTAATGTGCCAATCAAAGTTAACGGTCAGAAAATTGTTCAGAGATGTTTTGTTGTGCGGGAAAATGCATTCCCAGGAGACCTGCCAATTGGAGTGGAAGTAATGAACAAAGTCAACGCAAAGCTAGACTTCGGAAAATGTAGGGCATCATTCTTTGGCACTTACGTGAACATGTTTTCAGCACCAGGACACGCTTCTCCGAAAATTCTGTGTGTAACGAGGGAAGAAATATCTGTAACTCTGGCTGAGGACATTACAGTGAAGCCTCGCACGCAAGCCATGGTAAAGTGCCGAGCAGATGGCAAGTTTGATGGAAAGGAAGTAATTTTAGAGCCTAGAATAAAGTGGGCGCCTTACGTCGGAGCCACCGCTGCAAGGGTACAAAACGGGTATGTTTTGATGCCTGTACTTAACCCTTTTGCCGAAGAAATCGCTCTGACCGAAGGAGCAATAATTGCAACATGCCACGAAATCGCGAATGAAGATGCAACTGCAGAAGAAAACAATGCGGAAAATAGCGAAGCAGAAGATCACCGCAGAGAGAAGCGCTTCCAGCAAATTGATGAGCTTGACCTCAGACACTTGGTTGCTGAAAAACAAGAACAAGTTAGGAACCTGCTGAAGGAATACCACAAGACGATTAGTGCAGACGAGATGGATATTGGCAACATTAAAGGAGTGAAATACAAAATTTTGCTGAGTGATTACAGGCCAATTCAAACGAAAGGGTGGCGTATTCCGTACACCAGCCAAGAAATTATTGATAAAAAGGTCTCGGAGATGATTGAAAGTGGAGTTGTACAAGAGAGCACAAGTGCTTGGAAGAACCCCCTCGTGCTCGTGAAGAAGCCTGGAGGAGGTCACAGAGTTTGCCTTGATTTGCGAGCTGTAAACATGCGGGTAATAAACGAACATTATCCGATTCCACACATTGTAGGGACACTGGAGGAGGTGGCTGGCAAAGAATACTATTCCATTGTCGATGCAAAATCAGCCTTCCATCAAATTGAGCTCGATGAAGAAAGTAAGCAGTACACGGCATTTCAGACTCGACAAGGCAACTTCGAATTCTCTAGGCTACCTATGGGACTCAAGTGCTCAACATCAGTGTACCAGAGAGTGATTTGTCATGTTCTGAAAAGGCAACTTGGAAAATTCGCCGCTATTTACTTGGATGATGTGTGCGTTAGCTCTATGACTTTTGAGAGCCACCTAGAAAATTTAAGAGAAGTGTTGCACGAGTTTCAATGTGCCGGAGTAAAAATAGGCTTAGACAAGTGCAAATTTGCGCAAAAACAAGTGAAGTACCTAGGATGTTACATCAGTCGTGAGGGACTTATTCCAGATCCCAAGAACGTGGACGCAATGCAGAATTACCCTAGACCGACGACCGCGCGCAAAGTCCGATCCTTCGTCGCAGCACTCAACTTCTACCGGCGGTTCATTCCGCATTTCGCTACAACAGCTGCACCCCTTAATGCTCTGACAAAAAAGGGGGCAAGGTTCAAGTGGGAGGAAGAACACGAGCAAGCCTTCTGCAAACTTAAGCAACTCATGATAGAAGCTCCAGTTCTGAAGAAGCCTTCTCTAAATGAGACGTATTACTTGAGCTGTGATGCCTCAAATGAGGGCTCTGGCGCGGTCCTTGCGCAAAAATGTGATGGTAAGGAACAACCGATTGGATACTTCAGCAAAAGATTTAATGATGCTGAAAAACGTTATTCAATCACTGAACGTGAAGGATTAGCAGTGGTCGCCGCTGTAAATCACTTTTCACCTTACCTGTACGGCAATAAATTTGTTGTGATCACTGACCACACGGCTCTCAAATATTTGTTCAAAGGTAAAAATACCAAGAACAACAGAATTATGAGATGGGCCCTAACACTCTCTCAATATGATTTTGAGGTGATTTATCGGCCAGGAACTCAGAACGTGGTGCCCGACGCGTTCTCGAGAAATATTGCGAACGATAACGAAGAAGAAAATCGAGACGACGAAGCCCCTAAAACAGTGTTCGTCACGACGATGTTAGATGAAACTCCCAATGTACAAGAGGCGGAAAGTAAATTGCAGAAAGAAAATGTGAGAGCAGAGCAATTGAAAGATCCCGTTTGGGGGCCAGTACTGAGGTATCTTGAAGGTGACAAATTAGGGGACGCTCCAAGTCTCGCTCTGAAAGCCGAAATCTTCACTGACGGAGGCATCTTGCATTTCAGGAAGACGCAACGCAAGCCTAACAGAACAAGGCACTTGATCGTGGTGCCAGACGCTCTGAGAGAAGCAGCAATAACGTTAGCGCATGACAGCACAATTGGTGCACACCAAGGTCGTGCTAAAACGTGGAAAAAGCTCATGGAATTCGGGTACTGGATTAACATGGCGCGTGACGTTAACAAGTACGTCGATTCGTGCATGCAATGTCAGAAACGTAAGATCAACAATCGCATTTGTGTTAGCATGGGTTCATTCCCTGAAATTGACAAGCCTCTGGACAGAATAGGCGTTGATTTAATCGAAATGCCAGTGTCGAATGAGGGCCACAAATACATCCTAACGGTGGTCGATCACTTTAGCAGATATGTTGCAGCGTTTCCGCTCAGAAGCAAGACGACTGAGGAAGTAACGAAAGCGTTGACTAAGTTCGTTACTACGTACGGCCCAGCGAAAACGCTCATCTCAGACAGGGGCACCGAGTTCACGTAAGCTTTGTTCAGAAATGTGTGTGAAAAATTGAAAATAAAATACTACAACACTTCAGCATATCATCCCCAATCAAACGGAATGACCGAACGTCAAAATCAGAATATCAGGACTGTTTTATCACACCTTGCCTCCAACGATCAATCTTCGTGGCCTGATGCACTTCCTTGGACATGCCTGGCACTGAACACCAGCTACCAGAGCGTCATTGAAGAAATTCCGTATTATTTATTTTTTTGGTAGGGACGCTGAAATTCCTGTGGTTGACTGGTTAAAAACCCCTCGCATGGATTACTCTCTAGGTGAGAATTACAGTGCCGAGGTAAGCTTACGACTCCACAATGCGTTCAACATGGTGAAGGTAAAATCTAAAGCCTCACACGATAAATCGGTGCAGTTAAAGGAGCGCGGAGTGAAAAACAGTCAGGTGCAAGTGGGCGATATTGTCTTGCTGCATAATCCAACGGGAAAGGCGGAAGTTGCAAATACATGGCCTACCGATTGGGTCGGCCCCTACCGGATTACAGTAAAAACAGAGACGAATGCCACAATGAAGGCGCTCTATAGTAACTGCGAGAGAAGAGTTCACCTCGATAGATTGAAAATTGCCCACTTGAGAGGTGAAGCTTACCCCTGCAACCAGAATGCCGCAGCGCCGCCAAATGCCGGATGTGAAGCTATCGACAGCGAGGACGAAGATATGCCAGAAAACGCTGCGAATGAACAGGCTACGTCGGTGACTCAGCGAAAATATAACTTACGTTCTCGGTGTAGGTGAACCGCCAACTAGAAACGAACTACAGAGGACTGAAATCATACATCAACTTGACTTTGCGGGATGTGTTCTTGTGTGTTTAATTTTTGAAAACTCTTGCGTAGGAGTAAGTTTTTTTTTAGCGTTGCATTGCTTTAATCTAAATGTGTTCTTTAGTAGAATTGTGTTATTCTAGCTGTGATTAAATCTAATCTCACTCACTAGAGTGTGATGCTTTGTTCAATAGGAATATGCTCTAGGTTATGTAACTCCAACTTGCTTTGCTCACAAGAAATTTCGTTTGGACGAAAATCTTGTTGAGTGATCTAATCTTACACTATGCTTAGTTCTCATTTTCTCTCTTGCTAAGTAAAGGGAAGTTGAGCGTTTATTAGGTTAACGTCGTGTGTTTCTCAAGAGGAGTACTTTGTTTCCTTTGTAGGATGCTTATGTTCTCGCCAGCTTCTCGTGAAGCGTGCTCGCTTCATACGAAACAGCTCTAGCGAATGAATTAAGTTTCATCAGAAGTACTTAGGCTGAGGCTATCTCAGGCTAGCTGATTTATCTATACCTTTAGACCGTTCATTTTCACAACGGGGAAAATAAGTTTAGCGTCTTATTGAAATTTCGTATTCTTTTGTACTGTAGCGTTGAATTTCTGACTCTGTGTCTTACTCTTGCCCTGAAAGAATATCGTAAACACGGTATTCCGGAAGGAATTATTCTCCTCTTACTCTGTAGAAGTATAGTACATTTCTTTTCAGACTTAAGGAATTAATTTCTTGGTAGATTAGCGTAGTATGTACTTCAGCACAGAACAGGCCGGAACAATTGCATAACACGAATACGTCTCGTATGAGCAGCAAATTAAGGAAGGATCACGTGGAATATAGGTAAATATTTACAAGAACGAAGAAGATAGAACTACAACACGACATGGGGGACACATTGCACCTGCGTTGGAGATGTTTAAAAGGATTGCCCAAATTCAAGCGTTGCAGTGAGAGGCGACAAAGACGAATGTATAGCTGGAAATGTCACATCATGCTTAAGAAGGACGCCGGACGCACAAGTAATTACCTCGGAGCCGCTTGTGGTTGAGTTGTAGCTGAGCCAACTGGCCACTAACAAGCTAGAGCAGGAAGGAGTTCTCGACTAATTAGCACTCATGCTTCGAAGTGAAAACCACCACAGAACAGAACGACGCAGCAACAGCGTGAGGACGGACGAAGGAGTGAAAATAAAGTAGATTATTTATTCTAGGGTGCCAAACTGTAATAGCGTTCAAAAATGCTTTTATAAAATGGGCACTCTTATGAAACAGTGACAGTACTTTGCATTGTTGAGTATTGTAACTGACTTGAATAATGTGGAATTTGCGTCGCAACATTTATGCCTGGTAAGGCATTCCTGAAATTCGAATGCAAGTTCCTGTGAATTTTGACTAGGCAAATTATCACATTGGAATATTGAAGCCACATTTTAGGCATCTCTATTTATACGTGAAATAAAAAATTAAAAGAGATTACGTCGGATAGCCTTTGAATGATACGTACGATCTTCAAAGTATATTAACCCACGAAATTCCCGCATAAATAAGAATGTTCACTCGGAGAAAATGAAATATTATTTGTGTCTAACGGATTCCACGTCGACGTCAAGGAATACTGAAGGGGAATTCTACAGGATACCAGCGTGCACTGCGCAGGATTGTGCCTCGGAATACTTCAGCATTACTTCGTGGGATTAGGAACCCTATCGCGAAGGGAGACTATATTGAATGAAATTTAGCGACGATTCTACTCGTATTCTTCGACAGGTCAACATAAGTTCCTGATCTGCCAATTCGTCTGATCAACGAATAGGCATTCATGAGTAATCTGCCGATTAAAAATTTGAGTTTGAATAGACGTCATAAAAATATATGTGAAACATTGCACTTAACATGATTTAGTGGTAATTTGAATCGTGATAATGATACATCTTACAAAAGGAAATCGTGCAGTTAGTGTGGTGTATAGAAATGTTATACGAGTCTGAAGATTGGGCTCGCAATACTTCCTCATGAAATTAAGCACCCATCTTCAACGCGTGTGGGAAGCTATTGAAATGGCAGAAGAGAAGCATGGAAAGAGAGCAAATGCGTCAACGGTACCAAAGGAGTCGACATCGAACCGTCAACTGCAGCGGCAAGGATTTGGAGAACAGAAAACGCAAGCGTAAATTGAAACTACGAGACATAAAATCATCGATACTTTAGGATGTCTGAGGAGTGGGAAAGGTGCCCGTGAAATTTGGTGAATGTTATTAGGGTTAAGTACCCAAGTATTTAGTACGCACTTTACTTCGGCGGGAAAAACAGATACATCGGTTAGAAGAACACGACACAATATATCACGCTTTGCTGATAGTAATGATTGTAGTGTTAATTGTAAGGTACCCTGTTTCTGCGGAACAAAGTTTAGATGATAATGTGCTTAAATAGAATTTACCATGTGTGTCTTATATTGGCTGCATACTGTAGTACTTAGTATTCAATAAATAGCTGAAGGCTAATTCAAAAAAATTGTCAGGCCAATTTTTTAACTCTAGGAGGGCCGTCTGTCGAGAATATGTTCAGAATGATCAAATTTTGCGAATTAAAAATGAAAATTCTTGTAATTGTGTGTAATGTAACAAATTTGTGCTTACGTAAAAAGTTGTGTCTTGAAATATCTCAGAAAATCCCAGCAGCCAGAGGGGTCGCTTCAACATGAATGTTTTATGTCGCCTCAACATGTATGTTTTTACGCCTGTATGTTTTCTTTCAACTCAGCAATGTTAGGAGGCGGCGATAAGGTGCGAGAGCCAAACGATGTATGTTTACAGTGTGTGTTGTCTCTGGAGGGGACTAAAACCTGAGACGCGCGAAAAAATGCCTACACAAGCGCGAACAAAGTCGCCTTCTTGTCAAAGATAAATCGACACATAAATCGCGACCCTTGAGCTGCGAGGGTGAACGGAGTAACGGCTTCGAAGGAGCCTGAGCGTGGGATACAATGAGGCTAAGAAAAAATAAATAAAGACGAACTGCGGGACTACCAATGAGAAGAGATGTGGGCGGTCACTGGCAGGGTCTGAGGATTCTCATAGGCCGAAGGTGAGAGTGCACAACCCTCGAGGAAAATACGCCAGGGCTCAAGGCGTCTGAGGAACAATGAACAGTTCGACCGGCGAAACCGTAACGTGAGGTGCAACCTAGAAACGCGGGTGTGTTCACAATAACAAGCGCAATAATAAGAAAAGTGGCTATATTGAAAATTATACTAAGTTTCACGCTATAATGTAATCCAGAAAGTAACACATTCTCGTTTCACTTGCAGAAAATTTACGTGTTCCCGTCACCACGTTCACAAAGGGGAAATTTATCAAAACATAACCCACCGTGGGAGTTATTGATGGAACATGGAGATGCTGCACTAGAAGGGAGGGTAAGAGATGCATTTCTTAAAAAGAAAGAGTAAAGATAGGGTTGAGATAAATATTGCGATAATTCATTGTCATTCAGTCATTGATGCGCTTAAAAAGTAACAAGTTAAATTTTTATCTTTGACAGGCGGGACGGTTATTCAGTCATAGGTCTGAGGATTGATCAGCTCGAATGAAGGGAATCGACGTGTGAACATGCTGAAACGGGATGAGCAAGATGACGTCATCACTAGACATTTTCTGAACAGTGCATAAGATAGGCCTTGAACTGAAGCGAGTTGCGGATGAATTCGGTGGTTGAAGTGACCTTCGCCTACTGGGCTGCTGGGGGGCGCTGAGATATTGTAGGCATTATTTGTGTTATGTTTGGGTGCACAAGCAATCTGCGGTTAAAGGCTGGCCAGCCAATATTTCTGTGTAATTATGTGATGTAAGTCATTTGACGAATGCTATTTGATTTCATTACTTAATTAGCATTGTTCCTAACACCATTCATTGTGTGTGCGCTCATTAATGTTTGTATGACGTATAGCTGGAAATTATAAATGTTAAGCATAGTTCATCCTGTGTATCATGCCCCACCACATTAGAATCGATCAATCGTAACACCAAGGAGGGCGCCCAGAAAATGCGCTGCGTAAGTGGGTCAGCGATCCCCGGTGAGTACCTTTATTTTTAGTATATGTACTGTTTTGCCGATTGTAATTCATTTAATTTGTGTTGTGTATATAGCCTGGAGGTGTGCCATTCCTCTATTCCGAGAACCTGATCTTCTTGTTAATGAATTGTTAACAAGGAGGTGAAGGGACCATTTCTCGTGACACGACGTTGATAAACGTGTACTTGCCGCTTTCATTTTTTGATAATGGGATTTGTTGACAATGGCTGATCTGATAACCTAAGTAACTTGCCCCTGCTTTAGAGACCTAACTTTGCTGTCCCTCTTCCACAGATAGGTTAGAGAAAGAGACAGAGTAGTCACTTCGTTCATATGCTAAAATAAGCTGTTCCAAGTCTAAAGTGAGGGACCTTTCCCCATCGTCTGTAAGTATTTTAGAGTATCCTCTCTCAACTTGTAACATTACCTAACTCGTCATCTCTTTATCATTGTGAAGCGTTCATGTGAAGACTATACATTTGTTGTGCGATCATCCACCTTTGTTTGGATAAAATGCATATTAACTAATGACCGCTATGTTAAAATTGTTGAATTAGAGATACAGAACTTATAGTCTTCTTGGCCCTCATGCTTGTGTGTATATATATACGGATGTATATTCATATATATATTTTTTTATGCTTCTTTAAAATGACAGTTCGAACACTGGCCGAAACAAGCGATTCATGTATTATTTCCTGGCGTCGGGAATTGCGAAGTTTATGTCATGTACATGTAAACCGTCGAGAGTGTTTCCACCTCACAATGAGAAGGCATCGTCCATGAAATTGTGTTGTCTCTTATAATTATCATTGCATGTATTATCAAGTGTAGATTGAGCAAGATTAGGAGTACATCGCCCTCAATCATTTCTCTCGACCAGTGACACGAGTCTTACAATACTCGTGTGCGTGTATCATAAACGTGTTCTTTCTAATGTGTTTCCTAGCAGTGTGTCTTTGGCAGAGCGTTCTTGACAACGCGTTCCTCGACTAGAGACTTGTTTTCTTCCCTGTCAATGCAACAGAAACCTTTTCTTGTTTCGGGAACTTCTTTCCTAGCTCGCTACTCCTGTGCGCCTTGTGCATAGATTCCGCGTTCCTTCAACCTCATACTAAATGGTGCCTTCTTCTTTCCTCTCTTGGAACATCTTTGTCGTAGTTAAGGGAGGCTAAAACTTTCCTATATAATGCTAATAATTGAGTCATGGAATATCATTGTGCTATGTTGTTCTGAGGACTATGCCTCGTGACCACTCTTATCGCCCTTCCGTCATTAGAATATCATGTCTAGTGCTAGAATTATTCAGTTGCCTCCCATGTCCCACTCGGCTACTTCCCATATACTTTCGAGGCATGAATTTCCTTTCTTGTTATGTAGTGCTGTATATGTCAACTGGTCAGTCGACTGTGATCCTAGATTAGGAATTCTCCTGTCATGCAATCGCTAGTTCGAGTCTGACTATACCTGTCTGTGCAGATTTACGGAACCATGGAATAAGAAATAAAAAACCTGAAGAGACCTCGTTTCCATTTGGGCGTCCTACCGAGTTCCGTTCAATTGCGTGCCGAAGCGAAGATAGAAATTCCGCTTGCGCACGACAATACAGGGGGGGGATCTATTGTCCGCAGCGCCATAAAATTTTAGGACCGAATAGTCCACCACCTAAGGGTCCTTTCTAACAAAAACATGAAAAATGACCATCGGAGAGAAAAGGGGCCTCGGAGGACCCCCTTAACACGCCAATACCATCGAGGTCGAACGACTGTTCTCCTTAGGCAAAGAAATTTTGAGACCATGCCGCGCTTGACTTTAAGACAAACTTTTTCAAATGTTAACATTTTTGAAAGGCAACGTTGATCGTCATTACAGTGCACTGAAATTGTCACATTGAGATCATGAACCAATATTTAATCGTAACAGAGGAACAACAAAAACGGAGGAATATCTTATATTACATGGTTGCATGGTTTTTCTTTATGCTTTAAACAGGCCTTTTCAACCTTATTATCATTAGAAAATGGAATTCATTTTATTGTTCAGGCTATATTTACAAATGAGCCATTTCTGTCAGTATCTGTATCTTGATACGATAAATTGTCTTAAATTCAATTCTAGTCCACACATTTACTCAGTCTATTAATATTTTCCAGTAAAACAATACACTATTTTGAATACCTTGTTGTGGGATGTGCAAATTCCGAGACCCAAGGTCTCAAAGCCGAGCTCCCAGAGCTCGGATCGGCCTCCTAACCTCCCCTGCAGCCGACACCAGACACACACCTGAGCTCGTGTGTCAGAGGACACACCTTGTGTGAACACACGCTGCTGAGAAACGAACACACTTCACGGCAGAATGGAAGCACACACTAGCTCCAAGCTAGTGTGGTGAGTCTGAACAACACTCAGATACACAGACACACAACACGCCTGCAGATCCTAGCTGCTTGTGTCTCAGCACAAGGAAAAAAACACAACACAAGTATCTCGCAAGGATACTTCAAGAGCGAAACCGGAAGCTCAAACACGCTCAACCTCACTCGCCAGCAACAGACGCAATAATCCCGAAGGCCGGCGCTCAGACCGACGCTCTACATGTCAGGAAATAGATCCCACACAAAATATCTCCTGCCACTCAAACGGATCAGCTTACAACATAAATACATATGTAATTCTAAACAGAATCAACACATTGGAACACCAAAGCGTCCGTGAACACACAATACGATGTGTACACAGAGCAACCCGCCGACCGCGGGCGGTGCTGCCCTGTAATTGGCCGCGCGTAGGAATACATGCCTGGCGTAGCAATACACTACATCCCCCTCAGTTCCTCGAGGAACTCAGGTGACGTAATCACCCAACCATTGGGGAGGACGCCGCTCCCGAACGGGTCATCCAGGCATCTCATTACCATACTCCGTGACAATCTCGTCACCTGCGTCAACGACGGGCTCTCCCGTGTCGTTGGCAGTTTCAAGTTGTGTTCCCGGAGCTTCCTCAACACTAACCTGAAGAGGTGTGGTGCCTAGTAAAATTCTAAATATATTTTAATGAAATATATATTAAAACTAAAGTGTTGGTTGCGATTTAAATCGCATTTTATCGACACCAAAAAAATAAATATTTCACAAGCGCATCACGCATCGAAATACTAAAGGTGTTACGTGTGCTCTAGCGGAAATTCTATCTTCGCTTCGGCACGCATAGGAACGGAAGGCGTAGGGACACCAAGAAGAACACGTGGTTTCTTCGGTTTTATTTCTTATCCAAACGACTCCGTGAATCTGCCCAGACAAGTATGATTCAGACTCGGACCAGGAATTGCGTGACAGGAAATCCTAATTTAAGATCACAGTCGAATAAGCAATTAATGTATAACGAGAAAGGAATCCTCCCCTTCCTGAGCGAGACACAGAGAGAGAACTGCTAAATGTTGTTAGAACTAGGTATGATATTCTAGTAACGGAGTTCGTAACGCATTACTAGTATTAAAAAATAGGAAAGTCTTAGCCTCCCTCAACCACGACAAAGATGTTCCAAGAGAGCGAAGAGGAAGGCACTATTTACATAGCACCGCACAACAAGAAAGTAGATCCATACCTCGAGGGTACACGAGAAATAGCTGAGTGAGACATAAGAGGCCATAGAATAGTAGCACATAATAAAGGGAACTCGCCGCCATGCTAACGACGTAGCACCACAACAATTCGCATTGCTATTACTAGTGTTATTATATAAGAAATTTTTAGTCTCCCTTAACCGCGACAAAGATGTCCCAAGAGAGGAAAGAGGAAGGCACCATTTAGCGTGGAGTTTGGGGAACGCGGAATCTACGCACAAGGTGCACAGGAACAGCAAGCTAGGAAATAAGTTCACGAAACAAGAAGGGTTTCAGTTGCATTGACAGAGAAGAGAATAAGTCCTTAGTCGATAAACACATTATCAAGAACACCCTGCCGAAGACACACGGCTAGAAACACATTTAGAAAGAACACATTTATGATACGCACACGAATATTGTAAAACTCGTGTCACTAACGCCAGGCAATAATACATGAATCGCTTGTTTCGCCCAATGTTCAAAGTGTCTTTTTAAGGAAGCATAAAAGAATATATACCTGAATACACATCCGTATCTAGCAATTTTAACACAGCAGTCACTAATTGATAAGCACTTTATTTAAACAAAAAGGTGGACGATCGCACAACAAATGTATAGTCTTCGCATGAATGCCTCACGATAATAAAGGGATGACGAGTTAGGTAACGTTACAGGTTGAGAGAGAATACTTTAAAATACTTACAGACGATGGGGAAAGGTTCCTCGCTTTAGACCTGGAACAGCTTATTCTAGGACATAAAATAATTGATTGCTCTGTCTTTTACTTTACCCTATCTGTGAAAAAAGAGACAGCAAAATTAGGTCTCTAAAGCAGGAGCAAGTCACTCAGGTCATCAAATCAGCCATTATCAATAAATTCAATTATAAAAAAAAATGAGAGAGGCAAGTACACGTTTATCAACGTCTCTTTGAAAACACAAATCAAACGTGCTGGTGGTCTCATAAATCTCCGTGCCTATTCTCAGTCTACTTCTGAGAATTCTTCAACTTTAGGCATCCACCTTGCTGACTGGCGCAACTTGCTCAGCACAGCTCATAGGTGAGAAGCCAATCGACAAAAAATATCTTTCTCTGTTTCACATCTTTTTCTTAATAAATAATACAGAAACTGCGATATAAAGACAAGAACATCATGTTTCCAAAGTTGGTACGAGTTTAGCACGATGTTTCGTCGTGAACTTCTCACTATCAACGACTGATGTCTAATCCATGGAAGGACCACAATATAGTTTGTATCTTTAATACACAAATCTCATAAATAGTGAAGCAGCGGTTGGTTTGCACTCTCAAACAAATATAAAATTGTGCTATTTTGTGTTAATCTATGAAATGTAATAAACTTCAAATGATCCTCTGTGTCAAATTAAAAAGCATTTGGACATCAATACAAAATCACTTGGAGCAGTGAAATAGAGATAGGAAAGTTCATCAGTTAAATCACTCGTTTTCTGAACCTGTCTGATACTCCAACTTTTCCATCTTGAGCTGTTATACTTAGCATGAGAATGCACATATCAACCTAACCTCAGGGTTAAATTGCTCAACGGACAAATCGGTAAAATCACAGTGTTCAGCTAAAATACCGTTAAACTTGAACCTGACTAATTCCCAGCATTACACTGCAGCTTACTGGCTACATCGAAAGAAAACACCAGACCTTACAGAATTGTAACGGCTAGTCTGACTTAATGTAGGTGGGTTTGCCGGCCGCCAGAAGCGTCCTCGAATGCTCTAGAAACCGGCCGTTCACCGCTATCGAACACAAGTTGCGTGAAGACACTCAAAAAGTATAGCCAGCGAGGTAACACGTAAATTAAATGATTTTCCTACACAAATTCACTCTTAAAGACACAGAAACTTAAGATTATCCGGGAACCTGTTCCTCCCACGCACTTCATACAAATAAAACGTTGGCGTCATTCTTGCGGACCAACGCGGATCCGCAGAATGTTGCCAAAATGAAATTGTCAAAATTCTTTAAATTTTCTCACGTCTTGTAAGACGTGACAAAAGGCTCTATGGCAACATTTTGCCAAGGCCGATCGTCAAGTGGTAGACACCAGCCCATTTCCCAACAACCACCAGCACGATGTAGTTGTACCGTGTCCTCCATAAAACCTTCTGGGGTGAGTGTCTACTTTTGGTAACATGTGCTTTTGTGTACAATGTGATTGTGTTAAATGTGTTCATGTGTAAAAAGCGCACAAGTCGAGTGAAATGAATTGTATTCTAGACCATCATGCTATTGATATAGTTTGTGTTGAAGTGAATAGTTACCTGGCGCACGGTAAGTGACCGGCGATTGATTCGGCGGACATATAGAGGGCCCCAATAATAATTATGGTGATGTGACAAGCATTTAGATTTTTGTAGGTTGTAATTAGAGGAGAACATCATGTAACTAGTTATTAAAACTCGAATCTAATTAGCCATTGATTAATTGTTATCATTTGATAGATCGCAATAGTTAGTAGTTGAAGAATAAAAAATAGGTAATGTGTTTCCAATGTCACAAAGGTCGGTTAATAAGTCGTATTTCGTAAAGTAGCCCGTGTACGATAGTCATTTCTGCTTTAGCAGGCGGATGGACCCTGTCCTGCATTCACTGAAGCCAATTATTATTTCTGGCGAATGAAATTAATTCTTTTCATTCATTTTCTTATGTAACCGTACATTTTTTGTTAGTTCATGCTTGCATTATTTTATATTATGTTAACCCCTTTTGTTCTTCGTCAGATCACAGCTACCCCCTTACGTTGACACTCTTTTAGTCACACTTTTTTACGTTCTCGTTACTTCTTGAGATTATTGGCCTCAGTAATCTAAACAATAAACTCATTTCTCCGACCGATTCGTTACTATCCCTTACCGGGCCTTAAACCCCATGATAGACTCGCGGGAGGTGCTACAGAAATAAGCAACCATTCCACAGAGGCTCAACAAGAGTCTCATGGGGCCCATCGTCGTCTGAATCACATGCATCGTACACGTCCTAAGAGTCAGAGCCGCGACGTTTCCTTATGTCGCTGACATGCCTAGGCATGCCATCAATGCACACAACGTGCCTTGATCGAACAGCAGTGACTCGCCCAGGAGTCCACTGCTTGGTGCAAGAGGGCACTGCGGGTTTCACCCACACCCTGTCACCGACGGCAAAATGCACATTTTTGCCGTCATCTCCGGCCTTACTTAAGCCGTTGTCGTAAGGCATCCTCCGAGGATAGGCAAATAACTTACGACAAGGCACTGAGTTGCTATCGACTTCGTGCCGTGGCGTTACATTGTACCAAAATGTCGCCACCTCGGGGGTGACCCCCCTTCCCCCCCCCCCCCCCCCGCGCAGCAATCCTCTTGATTGTGCGATGATTTCTCTGTACGATTCCATTACCGCTCGGGGCATAAGCGGCTCTGAAACGCAGAGAGATACTTCGTTGGCAAACTGAGTGACAGTTGCCGACCTAAATGTGGCAGAATTGTCGAACAATAGTCCCACAAAAGGTCCTCGCTCAATCCCCACCTGCTGGAGATGAGCGACTACACTGGCTGCCGACTCGTTCGACAGCCTTCGCCAAATTGCAAACCTAGATGGTTCGCAATCGACGAGAGAGAAAAACTGGCGCATGAGCGCCAGTCACGACAACGTCCCCAGGACGCTGTTGGCTGTCCCTGACAGCCAAGTCTCTCGTAGAGAGACTAGTGGAAGTTCCTAGACTTCCATGGTTTCCACGCCGGAGGAAGCGGTGCCCTTTTCCACTTCCTCCCCGCGGAAACCCGAACCGCGATCAGCGCCGCCAGCGGCAGCTGTGGGCTCTGGGCAGTCCCGAGCAAAGTGCCCGGGCTTCGAGCAGCGAAAGCATAAGCTTTCTTTCCTGCTGTTCGAAGGAGGCACTGCCTTCGCCTTGCGACGAGTCTGGGTACAGTCCCTCACCCGGTGAGGTCCTGTACACCTTGGGCATTCGAGCCCAGGCTTCTTCCCGGAAGAAGCTGCGGCTGCCTTGGCCTTACTCGCATAGGTAAGGCCATCAGCAGCACGCTATGCGGACACCCTGTCACGCACCTTCAACAGCAACTCGTCGAAGCTGGAGGTGTAAACCTCCGGGAGCATCACTGCCCACTTACGGATGGCCTGAGGCAGGCCCTCGAGGAACTTGACCCGGAAGATCAAGTCCTCCGGCCCTGCCCTCAGCCGAGCACCTAGGCGATGCAGGTCGTCCACATAGACGTCCACGGCCTCGCCAGCCTGAAGCTGACGGTCCGTGAAGCGCCTGTAGGCTTCCTGCCGCGACATGCCGTACTGCGCCAGCAGTGTCGCCTTCACTACCTCCCACTGGGAGGCCTCCGACACCCAAAGGGCGTGGAACACCCGAGCAGTATTGCCCTCGAGCAGGAAGTCTACGACCTCCTCAGGTCCAACCTGTTCGACCTTGCACCTGCGCTCAAGGTCATCCAGCCACTCCGACACATCCACAGTGCCGTCGCCGCTGAACTTTGGGAGAGCTATCCCCAGTCGGTCAATAATAGGCTCCTTAGCCTGCATCAGGATGCTGGCCAGTTGCCTAAGATCAACCGTGGTGGCTGTCCCAGACGCACCACTAGTCGCCCCGGGCGACCCTGCATCATCTCTCGATGATGCAGTCTCTGCCTTACGCACCTCCGACGTAAGGCAAGGCAAAAAAGCCTAGACAAAAAGCCCAGACAAAAAAAAAAACAAGCCTAGATAGCTTGTTGTGGGATGTGCAAATCCCGAGACCCAGGGTCTCAAAGCCGAGCTCTCAGAGCTCGGATCGGCCTCCTAACCTCCCCTGCAGCCGACACCAGACACACACCTGAGCTCGTGTGTCAGAGGACACACCCAGTGTGAACACACGCTGCCGAGAAACGAACACACTTCACGGCAGAATAGGAGCACACACTAGCACCAAGCTAATGTGGTGAGTCTGAGCAACACTCAGGTACACAGGCACACAACACGCCTGCAGGTCTTACCTGCTTGTGTCTCAGCACATGAAAAAAAAACACAACACAAGTATCTCGCAAGGATACTTCAAGAGCAAAACCGGAAGCTCAAACACGCTCAACCTCACTCGCCAGTAACAGACGCAATAATCCCGAAGGCCGGCGCTCAGACCGACGCTCCACATGTCAGGAAATAGATCCCACAAAATATCTCCTGCCACTCAAACGGAGCAGCTTACAACATAAATACATATGTAATTCTAAACAGAATCAACACATTGGAACACCAAAGTGTCCGTGAACACAAAATATGGTGTGTACACAAAGCAACCCGCCGACCGGTGCCGCCCTGTAATTGGCCGCGCGTAGGAATACATGCCTGGCGTAGCAATACACCACATATCTTATTATTATTTTAAACATAGCCAAATATACGTAAATTAAATTGAAAAATATTTCATAAAAATTGTATTCAATAATTAAAAAGTTGCTGTTGCGAGTTGCGGTTGCGATCGCAACTTGGGTTTTTTCAAAGTTGCTGTTGCGGTTGCGTCGCAACTTTTTTTGTGGGGTTGCGGTTGCGGTTGCGCCGCAACATTTTAAAAGTTGCGTGCCCAACACTGCTAATTGGTATTTATTCATTCCATTTTATTTTTTACATTTTGTTGTCGTACACTAGAGGGTTTTTGAATATTTGGAGAAAAATTTTTGAAATGATTCAGTATTTTTCCATTGAGATTGAAACAGTCAATGCTTAAAGTATTTTTCTGTTTTTATTGAAGGCAGTATTCAAGTATGTTCAAGCTCCCATCAACTGGCAGCATCTTTCATCGTACACACGGTACTTTCTGCCAGCGTATTTCCATCAGTGTCATTTGCCATGCGCCAGATTTTTCGGGCAGACGCCGAAAGGGTTGTTTAACTACTGTATTTACACACCCGAATACTTCTTCTGTACTATCTATTTCCCATTGCACATGAGAAGAATACCGTCAATAATTTGCTAAATGTGTATTAGCTTATATTCATGAACAGTTTATAGGAAATCGAAATTATTTATGGCATCAAGTTTGGTTTTGAGTGCTGTGATGATTATTGTAATGTTAAAGTTAAAGGCTCTTGTTACGAGGGAGGGGTGGGATGTCAAACTAAAATCAAGTGGTGGATGTAAGAATGTAATATTTAATAGTAACAACCTCCTTTTAGTTTAGGAAGCCCTCGAATCCATGAAGCATTTGTAGAAAAGCTACTTAGGCCTATAATATAGAAAACGCTAATTTTATTTTATATGCTAATGGTATTATAGCTTTAGATGCTAATGGTATTATGTATTCCTGATACAACGTCTCGGCATAACACTTCAGCTTAGAAAATCCTATATTTACCTCTCCTCCCACTGTAAACACATACTGTGATGAATTGATAAAATAGCTGGCATCAAATAGTGTGAAGCCAGCCATGCGTTTTACTCTTCCTTGTAATTTCAAAGACAATAATTAGAAACTGTTGATTTTTCAAATTAGTGGAATTGCCTCGTGATGCAAAAAAAATAATTTTTTAAAAATAAAGTTTGTTGATATTAGAGGCAATCATTGTTTAAATAATATTCTAATGTATATCTTTGGTAAATCTGAAGGATATGTCAGTTATCGATTTTGTGAATTTCGATGCCTGAGCATAGTCAATTAGATCGAAATAAACAAGTTTTCTTCTCTGCACTTCCCGTCTCAAATAAGTATTTTATTAGTTATAGTGGTAAATGACTTACTGCAACTCCAGTGTTCGAAGCAGCAGGTAATTCAAGGAGCACGTCGGACAGCAAAACTTTATGCGCACTCTCTTCCAGCTCGATCGTCATCAAAGACGAAACCAAACCTACCGCTATACCTTGTTGAATACTCATTTGATGAAAAAAGTGTATAGAAGAAAAGTTGTTTATTTCGATGTTATTACCATGATTCAAGTAACAAAAATTTGAAAATCGATGAGTAAATGTTTATTCAAGCGCATTCGTCGTCATCAAAGACGAAACTAAACTTACCGCTATAAATCGTAAAATACTCATTTGGGATGGAAAGTGCATAAAAGAAAACGGCAAATGTTGAGGACTTGACCATAATTTATTTTCTAGTTTTGGATGCCTTAACACGTTAACTGCGATGGGTTAAACTGAAGTTCAATATTCAACCTAAATTTAAAGTCAAACGTGATAAGCAAATTTGTAAATGTCAAACATTAACTGGGCCTGTTAAATACCATTAATTTAGAAAGGTTGTTAGAATTTTTCAAAACGACTCATCGATGGGTCGTTTCGCAACAGGAAAAACCTAACTACGACCCACCGGTGGGTCGTACCGCAATGAATGTGTTAACATTGTTAATGAGATGAAAATAAATGAGTTTTCTTCAATGCACTTTCCGTCGGAAATGAGTATTTTACAAGTTATGGTGGTAAATGAGTTACCGGAACTCCAGTGTTTGAGGCGGGAGAAAATATACCGCGTGGTCCGACATGAAAGTAAAAGAGGCGTTGCCGCACGCCAGCCAAGCCAACTTTGCCATAACTCCACTGTTTGAGTCGGGGAAAAATAAATAAGAAAAGCAAATCCCCTATTACAAACGTGAAGAGGTTGGGTTGTGAGGGTTAGCCACAGTTCTTTTAGTGGAAATTATAAAGAAAGGTTGTAACTGAACCATTACGTCAAATGATACAAAACACATGTAGCCATCACCGCTGCTTTGACGTAACTGGCGGCCTTGAGATGACCGCAGGTCCGTCCGTGACTTCAACCCCGGTATAGTGTAGGTTCGACGTATCTGGGAACATTCGAATTAAGTCTTTCGCATTGACAATATAACTCGTCATCTCATTAACTATGTTTATGCATAGTAGAATTTCAATCGATTTATAATTTTCACTAAAAGAACTGTGGCTACCCCTCACGACCCAACCTCTTTATCTTTGTAATAGGGTGATGCTTCCCTTATTTATTTATTCCCGCCTCAAACACTGGAGTTCCGGTAACTCATTTACCGCTATAACTTTTAAAATACTCATTTGCGACGGAAAGTGCATTGAAGAAAACTTGTTTCTTTTGATCTCATTAACAATATTTAGGCATTGAAAATTTGAAAATCAATTATGTCAAGTCCTCAACATTTACCAAGAAAACTTGTTTATTTTGATTCAATTAATTAGGCTCAGGCACCAAAGAGTGGAAAATCGATAACCGACATATCCTTCAGATTTACCATATCTTTTTATATAACCCAGCTCATTTTGAAAAACTTTGTTTTTTTTTATTTATGTAAGTTTGAGCCTGTTGAAATTTTATACGCACAAGTTATGAAATCAATCACATTTCAATGACATATCCCAGCTGAAATGTAAGTGTATGCATTTTATATGAATTAATTCTCGTTTCATAAGTAAATGTTTATGCTTGGCCAAGTTACTATAAAATTCAAATAATTATCCAACTAAAGATTTGTGCATTTAACTTCAATTTTGAATGAATGCCCGTAAAAGAATTTTTTGCCTTGCTGTCTTTAATTGCTGCTATAGCAATTCTGGTTTGATCAATTAATTTTAATAAAATAGTTCATTAAAACACATGTTCTATTGATTTTGTATTTTCATCCTCTTTGTTTATATCAATAATTCATTTCAAGTTGACATAGTTAAGGGCACAGTTTGGGTCTATTTTCAGATTATGGTCATTTTTCAGTTTATAAACTCCTCTTATAGAGATTTTTCTTGCGCATCCAACGATATAATTAGCTTTCAAGTACGTCAATTGGTTAGTCTTCTGGACGGGGTAAAAGACGCGCACTAGTGTGACCTTGGGGTGCGCCAATGGATGGGTGACCTCCCTCTTCCCCCCCCATTACGAGCCAGTATTGAGTGTTTCTCTACTGGAATAGCAAGAGAGTTCATTCATGGCCTAACTTGAAATGCTTTTGTACTCTAACAAAACATCCTATCACTCAGTGATAAATTATGATAGTGTAATTGAGTGTTTGTTTTGAGTCCGGCTGCTGAGTCATCAGCTAATTAGCTGGCTATGTAAACATAAAAGCCTCCCGGAGTTTTGAAGCTACAGGAATGGCAATTATATCAATCAAAAGGGCTTAAAAAGAGTTACAAAGCAATACAGGTTTTTGAAAAAATATTTAGTTAGCATTGAAAGAAAAAAAATTGTTAAAAAATTAACCCTGTTCTGAAACTTATATATATTGACTTTTGATATGGATCCTTACCCACTGTTTGAAGGTACATAAGAAGGTACAGAATCATTGATAAGACTCAATTAAAAAATTAGTACAGAACAAAAAAAATTTTTTTTGGAAAAATGGTTTTTCTGAATACTCACCTTCTTGATTTTTGAAAACCTACTCCTCCCACAGTTTTGAAGGTACAGAGATGGCGAGCATACCAATCAATAGCGATTGAAAAGGAAAATAGATCCAGTGCAAAAGTTTTTTTAAATTTCAATTCACCTTGAAAATTGGAAGCAAATTATTCAAAAAAGTGGAAAAAGAGTTCATTTTTGGGGAAAAAAGTTCTCAAAATTCAAAAAATCAAATAATCGAAAAACTTTTGCACCGGATCTCTAGACAAGACAATTTGCTATCTAGAGAATATTTTCTGAGTTCTGTGAGTTGAAAATTGTAGCAGGAGTAGGATTTTCTGCAACACATGTTTTTTCATGTTTTTTTTTAAAAAATCTTATTCACATATGGTTACGAAAAATTTGCACAAATCAAAAAAGTTATTAATAAAAATTTACATCGACGGTAGATATCTCAGAAAAATCCACCGAGAACTTACTGACTTTTTTTTACCCCGAACCGTCCCTTTAAATTGAGAGTTGAATGCATACATTGGAAAGAGAATAGTTTCCCTTAAGATGCAAGCTACTGAATGAAATACAGAATTACGATTTATACTTCATGTATTATCAATTGTTGTAGAATTAACGGTAAAATGTTGAGGATTATTCAGGAATCGATTTTCCACTTTTTGAATCGTAAATTAGATCAAAATAAACAAGTTTTCTTCCATGCACTTTCCGTCGTAAATGAGTATTTAACAAATTATAGTGGTAGGTTTAGTTTTGTCTTTGATGACGAATGCGCTCGGGTAAACAGCTACTCATTGATTTGCAAATTTTTGTTGCTTGAATCATGGTAATAACATCAAAATAAACTACTCTTCTATGCACTTTTTTGTCTAATGAATATTTTACAAGTTAGCGCGGTAGGTTTAGTTTCATCTTTGATAACTACCATAACCGGAAGTGAGACTCCATTGCAGCGTTGCCATTCGCTGGGCTCGATGAATTACTTTCCGCTTCAAACACTCAAGTTGCGGTAACTAATTTACCGCTATAACTCGTAAAATATTCACATGCGATGGGAAGTGCATAGAAGAAAACTTGTTTATTTTGATCTAATTAACTATGTTAAGGCACCGAAAAATCAAATATCGATTCCCGGTTAATCCTCAACATTTACCAAATTAACAGTTCTTAAGCTATACCCCTAGAAATGAATAATGCTATACAAACTTGCTAGTATCGTGTTTTAGTTATGTTGAATTTATATCTATCATGAAATACCATTTATTTTTTATGTGTAAATATTTGTCAACTTTATTCAAATATGTAAGGAAACCTAGGCATATTTGCAATAGAAAACAAACTCTCTCAGAGGGATACAATTATTGTACCTGTGGCAATTAGCACTTCCAGGAGAAATATAAGAGGTCTTAAGCTAAAGTTTAGGTAGACCTTGCTTTTGTTGAAATAGAATTGAATTTTTGTTTGTAAGCTTTTTTTTCCAGTTCATTGTTTATCTTTTTGTCAGCACTTGCCACTTTCTTATTCAACTTTTTTTATATATCACAAACTTTATTCTTAACTCACTGTTTCTATGCACCTTGTGTATAAATTCTACATTCCTCTAAGCCCATTTTAATTGGTGCCTTGCTCTCTTTGGAGGGCCTTTGGTTGTATTAAGGATCAATATTGAGATTAATGTTGTCAACGATTTTCATAATTTTGTTGCCAAGAATCAATAAAGGAACACACTTAAAAACATTTTACATGAATGACATTCTGCTTGCTGAAGCGTTATTTTTTAATTATTCAACTTTGAAGTTGGCTTTCGCGCGCCAGGGAAACGAGCGTGCCAAGCGTAATTTAATTGATAACAGAAGCTAATATCCTATTACAAATATAAAGAGGTTGGGTCGTGAGGGGCAGCCACAGTTCTTCTAGTGAAAATTATGAATAAAGGTTTCTAGTGACGTCCGTTTACTTCATCTCCAATGGCGGCCACCCGGTACCCAAGATGGCGGCCGTCATCTTGGAGCTGATGTAAACGGACGTCACTAAAAACCTTTATTTATAATTTTCACTAGAAGAACTGTGGCTCCCCCTCACGACCCAATCTCTTTACGTTTGTAATAGGGGGTTAGCTTCCGTTATTAATTAAATTCCGCGTGGCACGAAAAAGCCAACTTCAAAGTTGAATAATTCACAAATAACGCATCAACGAGCAGAATGTCATTTATGTTAAACGTCTTAAAATCTTCCATAATACCTATCTATAACAACAAAATTATTAAAATTGTTGACAACATTAAAATCAATATTGACCGTATTAAGGAATGCTTAAACTAACATCTAATCTAATCTTACAATAGAAAATATTATTGTGCTATTGTTTGGTTATCCATGCAGTATAATAATTGGTATAATTTTTTACAGGTAAAGTGGAAAGTATGTCTTCTGGACTTCTTTCCTTAAAATGGAACAACCACAATTCTACTCTATTGAAACTGTTGTCTGATCTCCAGAGCAAGGTTAGTCATATTATGTAGGAATAATGCAATGTAAGAGATTCATGCATCATATGTTTGATATCAGGCTTCATTCAGTAATATATGAAAATGCGATTAAACAATTAAATACTGTGGTAATAAATATCAACTGCTTATTCACTTCTTCAAAACAAAGTAGAAAGCTTTATGAGCAACCTCTCCTGGGAAGGCTGTCTCATATTTTTTCTATATGTTGTGGTCTACCAGTAACCTATGGACTGTACATATGTATAGAGTACATTAAATTCTACTGTTTCAGAGTTATTGAATGTAGTTGAAAGGTTTACTTTGAGTTAAAGACAAACTTCAGTTATGCTGCTTCTATACTTCATGATTCAAATTTCAAATCAATCACAAGCATCTAATTACTCATTCTGTTCATGGGTGTCCTCATTAGTGATGCAAAAAAAACGGTTTTATTTGATTGCGGTTTTATTTGCAAAAAAACGTGTTTTTTATGTTTTTTTTGTTTATTTGTTTTTTTTTTGCACACTAGCACACCTACATTTTGTTAAGTATATGTCTGGGCTTTTTTTGGACACCTAAAATATATTAATAATAATATGTTTTTTAGTCATTTTATTGTTATAAAAACACCAAAAAGAAACCATACAATAAAAGTGGTGGCAGATAACCCACAATTACCTAGGGGCATCTAAGAGGAACAGCAGGAGCCACAGAACTTATATTAATGGAGTCAAAATTCAGAGCTTACTATCTCTACTATGTCTGATTTTATTTTTATGTGACCAAAAAAATCAGACTTTGCAGAGATAATAAGCTCTGAATTTTGACTCCATCAATATAAGTTCTGTGGCTCCTGCTGTATCTCTTAGACTCTTCTAGTTAATTGTGGTTTATCTGTCACCACTTTTACTGTATGGTTTCTTTGTTTTCATTACAAAAAAAATGACTAAAAACCATAGAAATTAATATATTTTAGGTGACCAAAAAAATTAGCTGTTTTTTTGAAAACATGTTTTTTTTTTAATTCTGACTAATAAAAATGAATATTAATATATTTTCTTGTACCAAATATAACCATGCTGTTTTTTTACAAAGAATCATGACTAAAAAACAATATATTTTATGTGACCTAAAAAGCCCCATGCAGTTTTTAAAAAAAACATGTTTTTTACTAAAAAATCATGACTGAAAAAACATGAATAATATATTTATGAGACCAAAAAAATGTTTTTGTACTAAAAAATCATGACTAAAAAAACATGAATATATTTATGGGACCTAAAAAACCATATGCTGTATTTTTTAAAAATGTTTTTTTACAAACAATGATGTATAAGAAAACCTGGATATGACTATATTTTATGCGACCAAAAAACCATGCTGTTTTATTTTATGTATTTTTCATAAAAAGTCATGTCTTATAATCATGGATATTAATATATTTTATGTTAACAAAAAAATCATTTTTTTAAAAAACATGTTTTTTAAAAAAATGAAAAAAAAAATTTAATATTCATTTTTTGGTCACGACTTCTTTGTAAAAAAACACCCCCTCAGGGGGATACAATTATTGTATCTATTGGAACTAGCACTCCCAGGGGGACAATGTGAGGGCCCAAGCTGAGAGTTGGGTAGGCCTTTTTTTTGTTGAAATAAAATGTTTTTGTTATGTTGAGGACAACCTTTTTTCGGTTGACTGCTGTCCTTTTTTTCAGCACGTACTACTGTCTTCTTCAACTTTGATCTTGTTTCATAATCTTCATTCCTCTCTTCGGATCGCATTTGTTGCTGGGTAGGGAGGCTAAAACTAATGACTAATCTAATCTGTAAAAGAAACATGGATTTTAATTTATTTTAGGTGACCAAAAAACCATGCTTTTTGAAAAAAAGATTTTTTTACAAAAAACATGGGTTATTAAATTTTATCTGAATAAAAAAACATGACATTTTAAAAACCATGTTTTTTCACAGAAAGTCATTAATATCCATGTTTTTTAGTCATGATTTTTTTGGTAAAGAAAACATGATTTAAAAAAAAACCAGCATGGTTTTTTTGGCACACAAAATATATTAATATTTACATTTTTTAATCATGATTTTTCTGTAAAAAAGATGTTTTTCAAAAAAACAGCATGGTTGTTTATGATAAAATAAAGTATATTAATATCTGTGTTTTTTAGTCATGACTTTTTTGTAACAAAAACATTCAAAAACAGCATGGATTTTTTGGTCACACAAGATATATTAATATCCATTAGAACCGTACCAGGTCTTAGAATGAAATATCCACAAAGAATCTATTCACTCTATAAAACCTTTCGGAGACTAGCTCCACCCTCAGTTAGTCATTCAGTCAAATGTTTTTCAAAGGAACAGTGAAAATTCATTATCCATTTCACCAAATTTTACTGAATGATTGAGGATGGAGCTGGTCTCCGAAAGGTTTTATGGAGTGAATAGATTCTTTGTAGATATTTTATTCTAAGACCTAGTACAGTTCTAATAAACATGATTTCAATATTAGCAGCATTCTTTGTTTATAAGTTTCTAAAGACAATTCGATTAAAGAAAAATAACTTCCCTGATATTTACATATGTGTTTTCTTAGTCATGGTTTTTTTAAAATGTTTTTTAAAAAAGTTTTTTAGTCCCATATAATAGCCATGTTTTTTTAGTCAAGATTTTTCTGTTAAAAAATAATGTTTTAAAAAAAACAGCATTGGATTTTTGAGGTCACATAAATATATTAATATCTATATTTTTTATTCATAATTTTTGTATAAGTAACATGTTTTTTTTAAAAACAGCATGGTTTTTAGTCACATCTTTATCAATGACCATAAGTAAAGATATGTTATTATAACACACCATTTTGGGAGTTGAAGATCATTCACATGTATTGTAAAATAAGTGAAATATCAAAGCATGAAACCGCAGAAAATGAAAAATTTCATATAACCATGGAAAACCATCAATTAAGAAGTATGCTGTTTTACTTTGTAATTTGACATGAAAATAAATAATGTAATGTGGTTCTTTTTCTTGCTGAGTTATTTTCAGACAAAATATTAAAAAAAAAAAATATATATCCACGTTTTTTTTTTTACCACATTTTTTTGTAAAAAAAAACATGTTTTTTTAAAAAAACGGCATGGTTTTTTTTAGTCACATCTCTAGTCTTCATAAAAATTTTTTTGTGAGTTGTTTGCATATTTTGCAGTTATTTTGCTCATTTTTTTTTGGCCAACTTTGACCTCAGGAAATGTAAATCCAAGGAGCAGAAATGGAGCTGAGGAGGCAGTGAAACCTATTGTTGAAGCATAAATTCATGACCGGCACAACCAAACCAAAGGTGTATTAAGAGCTGGGCAGTGTAAGCATTGTATTTCTACTATATGTGTCATGAATAAATCAATGCCAATAATATTATACCATCCTTGGGTGATTAAATTAATTTGAAGCAATGAAACTGTATGAATGGAAAAATGGAAAAACTGCTTAGATGTGTGTTGTGCATATGAAAAAATGAATGTTTGCAGACAACAAACAGTGCACTGATGTTGGCTTTTACAAGAATTTACAAGCCATTCATTTTTATGAGCTGTTTTCATTCTAATAAATATTTATTGGTTAGTTTAAATTTTCTAAAAAGCTGTAACAAAAAATGTTTTCAGCTGGTTATTGGGTTAATAGTTAGAAAATAGTTTTAGAAAAGGGAAATGATCTATCATTTTAATCAAATTAGACTGGCTTGATCAGGGACTGAGTTGATTTTGTGATGAAAGGAGCCAATTGTGTTTGTATGATTTTGAGAAGACAACTAGCTTTGGAATTATAAACTAAAACTGAGAGCATAAAATAAACAGATTTTGATAAAGCAACTTTATTATGTTACAAATTGTTACTGTTTATATGAGTATTCTTATAGTAATTTATACCAAAAAACATCTGGAAAAACTGGAATAAGGTGTAAAAGTGAAATTTCATGGCATTGCAACAATATCACTTAACAATATTGATTTTAAAAGGGTTGTTGAGTTCAATATCCATTCTTTAGTATCATGTTGGAAAAAAATATTTTTGATGTTCTTTTTACTTATTACTTAATTTACAAGCTGTAGCAAAATTTGCAGCTTAGATGTCAATATCTTTCTAATGCTATTATGGTCATACCTCATCTTACAAAATTAATTTGTTCCAGAAGTGACTTTGTAACATAATTTTTTCGTAAGTAGAGTCGCATTTAACATGTAAAAGGCCTGATTTGTTCCAAGACCTCCAATACTACCCCCTAAACCCTTTGAAAATTATAAAAATATACCAATTTTGTTTGAAATATGTGTTAAAAGGGTACTTATGGGTTATTTGTTACCACTTCCAATTTGTGGTTTCCTTTTGATGTTAAGGTTAGGTTAGTTGAATTATTCATTTTTATTGTTTTTAATTTTTATTTCGTTTCAGGCCAAAATGAATCTCTGGGACCTTCCAAGAACTGAAGAGGAAGGTCCCAGAGATTCATTACATATATATATATGGAAAGTAGATGAATTGCTTTAGAAATACATATAAGTTAAGAAGAATACCTTCTCACATGAAAAATCCATTCATGCTGTCCAGAACATCAATTTAATACTCATGAAACAATTACGTTTTTCATTTTTCCCCTAAACAAGTGGTGACAGATAACCTACAAGTACATACCATTAAAAGTAAAATAGAACTATTTATACTACCATTAAAATGAATAAGACATACAAATCATAAACCATTGGATATAAGTAAAATTTTTGCTTTTTGCAAAGTCTAACATTGAATAAAAGAGCGAAGAAAATCGCTTTAATAGGAATCATATTTCTTTGAAAAAAAACATTTCAATAATGAAAAGAAAGTTTCAACCAATTTGTTGGTCATTTTCAACTTTCAGTAAAACCTGGTAAAGGGAACAGTGAAAAATTCATAAACCATTGGGGTTGGGCAACTATGTTCAAGATATGTGAGGGCAAGTGCCTAGCAAAGTGAAGTTTGTTGGGGGTGAGGGAGAAAGTAAACGTTATCCCGCCAATTTCAAAACAAAATACAGGATGCTACAAGTGTATTCACGGTTCGGGGGATTCGAACAGCTGCAAAGCCGAGTGCGCATTATTAGAATTTTTTAGATTTTCCGTTTTGTAACTTGAATTTTTTTCGTATTCAGAGACAAAAATTTTTGGTATAGGCGTTTTGTAACTTAGATTTTTCATTAGTTGGGCCTTTAGTGAAGTGAGATATGTCTGTAGTGGGAATAATTCTTTACAGTGGAGTTTTGATGCATGCAGTAATAATTTCAGCAGGTCAAAATTAATTTGACATTTCTAACAATACAATGGTTTGAAAAGTGT
Source organism: Morinoia aosen (assembly GCA_030386875.1). Lineage (NCBI taxonomy): Eukaryota > Metazoa > Arthropoda > Malacostraca > Amphipoda > Talitridae > Morinoia > Morinoia aosen. Next base: position 28,398,855 of record CM059568.1, read on the forward strand.
CATTTCTTGTGATATTTGGAGCTTTGTATTGCACATTTAATTTTAAAAATTGTTAGGAACTGTAATTTGAATGAAATAAACTCAAATAACAAATACCTGGAACTTGAAAAGTTTAATGTAAACACTGATCAATTTCTTAAATTGAGTTTCAGTAGCCTCAAAAATGAGTATCAGTTGCTGTTAAGTTGAATATATACCCATTTTCTTTGTCATGTATTTCCAGTGCCGTTATGAAGATGCTACAGTCGCTTGTGGAGGGAAGCTGTACCCTGTGCACCGGCTGGTGCTGTCAGGATGTAGCAGGTACTTTGAGCAGATGTTTGCCTTGATGCACGGCAAGCATCCCATCATAGTGCTCAAAGACATCCCTTGCGAGGTGTTTGAAGCACTTCTTAGCTACATGTATGTTGGCAGAGTAGAAGTCAAGAAAGACAACCTCGGGGAGCTCATCAATGCTGCTGCCTGCCTGGAAATTAAAGGCCTGGCCGTCTCGGAGGAGTATGAAGGTCTCTCTGCCAACAGTTCATATAGTGGAGTTTCTTCATTAAAGAGAAATGGAGATCATTTTGAGAACTTTCAAGATGAGCTCAAATCTCCCATCAAAATTCCTAAACTGAATCACACATCTTCTATTAATTTTGAAGATTCTTCATGTGATATAAATGAAACTTCAAACCTTTGTTCTGAAAAGAACTGTGATTTAGAGGAGTCGTTTCTTCAAAGTTCCTCAAAATCAAGCAGCAGCAGCCACCAAAATGACAGCACTAGCGCACAACAAGAGGAGGGAGATGGAATGGTGTCAACTTCATGTTTCAAAATAAAGGTAAAGATTTTTATAATTTGCTATTGAGAAATGTGCATTGGGAAGTATAAAATTTCTTTTTTCTTGTACTTGCATTGTTTGATACCCGTATTACTTTGTTATTCAGTTAATGAAAGGTCCTGTACATTCGTTTTCAGGTTGATGAAGCAGAAATGTCCCTGGAAAGTGAGCAGGATAAATTAGATCCTATTCATGCAAACAGCCCAAAAGAGTGTGAAACTGTTTTTGATTTTGAAGCGAGCGCATCTGAGGTTGAGAGAGCAGAGATGGTGGAAGCTGCTTCTCTTCAGCATGAGCAACTTGATCTTGACCTTGTTGACAAGAAGGTTAGTAATACTTGCAATTACTGTAGTCATTTGCTGCAATCATTTTAGACATCAAAGTCTTGTGTGTGATCTATAAACATATTCATGGCTCCATTGTATAGTATCTTCATTGGCTTGTTTCCGTTATTGCGCATGTTATTCACTAAGTTACACCATTCTAAAATTAATACTCTCAATGTGCCTTCGAGCCATCATGCTGATGTGCGGCCGCCTCCTATATAAATAGAGTCGGTGAGAGATATCGTCGTTCATTGTCGGCCAGCTGTCGTGGTGATCACATTAGACAGAGCCATCACTGGCCAGTAGCAGATGCGTTACCATCGCAGAGCACTTGTATAAGGTCACAGATGCGTTGTAGAAGACTTGTACCAGCGGCTATCGTCGGAGCTCTCTGATTCTTGCAAACTATCAATGCTGTATCTACTCTGAAGTATCAATAAACTGTGTATCACGTTGCTGCTCGTCACTCCCGAATCCCATCCGCGTTTGTTTGCGGCCTATTATAGAAAAGGGCCGGAACATTTTGGTGGCCAGTATGGGGATACCACATCAAGAAGCCACATTAAAGATTGCCACATTGCTCCATTGAAGAAGAAGACATCAAGAATTGGTCTTCAGTTCTGCTTTTAGGTGTGAAGAGTGCCAGCCGTCAGCCTGTGGAGTAACGTCGCACAGTCATCACATTACTTCAGAGCATCGGGAAAGGAAGAAAGACGTCAGCGCAGAAAATCGAAGTTCTTTCAAGAAGAAATAATCGCAAAGGAGAGAAAAATAATCGAAAATTTACACGCTACGCAGTCTTCACCAGTCTACCAGTCTACTCATCGCTACTCAAAGAAGAAGAAGTGAGGGCCCACATCTACGATCTACCCATCTACCCATCGTCGTCTGCAACGAGAAGAGATCGACGGGATCTACGAGAAGATCAGCGAGATCTGCACATCGCCAAATATTAAGCTGAGTATACGCCGATAATGTTGCTTGCTAATTAAATAAGCATGAGCTCAGATTAATGATCATTATAAAATTAATGAGTAGGAGTTAAGCAGTAAGTAGTAAGTAGTAAGCAGTAGCACCAGGCAGCAAGCAGTAGGCATTGCAGCACGCTGTTCCCTGAGAGTGCGGAGGCAAGTTGATTCCCGGAAGGAGCGCAGAGCGAGCGGCATATGCATTGCGAAAGCGCAGTAAGCGTGCGCGCGGAAGCATTGTGTGAAGCGGTAGTCATTGTTCTCTGAAACAGTTGAAGGAAGTTATAGCCTTTGTCTCTAGCAACCATTGTCCTCTGGTGCCCATTGTCTCGAGCATATAAAAGTAAGCGGGAGCAGCTTACCTCTATTCAGAATTGTGCCAGCCTTCACGTAATTAGTAATTAGCTATTAGCCTGTTCTAAGTCCTCGGAAGTCGACTGCAAATGTGAGTTGAAATTTTCAAGTGTGCATCTGTGTAGAATAATATAAATTGCATGTAGAAAATTTATTTGTGTGTAGAGCATTCTTTTTCTTAATGGACATTGGAGGATTGTGAAGATAGGATTATTTTGTGCTTATGTCAGACAGTGACTCTGAAGAATTCGAGTACATAAGGACCGTACCCTATGTGACGCGCGTAGGAAGAATATCTATCCCTACTGTTACAGCGAGTTCGATTGCGGCACTTAGCGCCATGGCGACGACCACCGTTGTTACCCCTGTAGTTAGTACAGTTACTACCACAGTTGTTCCTGTGGCTAGCTCAGTTACCGCTGTGACGACTTCTGTTGTCGGTCCGATACCCAGTGTGGTAATTGCCGGGCAGGATCTACCCCAATACCGTGGTAGAAGGCGTCGTTTTGACCCTGACTTCATCGAAAATAAGTCATTAGAAACGCACATAAAGAATGTGCGAGCATATTTCAACATGTTATCCGACACCTCAGAGGAGGCGAAACTAAATCTATTGTTGCGAACCGCAGACAAGCGGGTCGGCGATTTCAACGCCGTAGTTGCCTCCATAATTAGTGAGGGATACGAATTGACCTTTGAAGAAGTTGTGCACCTGTTAGAAAATATATATGTATCGAAAGGCGAAAGATCTTTGCACGCAGTTGCGTGTGACCTGAATAATGTACGCCTAAAACGTAACGATGCTTTAGCGAGTCAATTCGTAGAAATACTATCCAAAATCCGTAAGCTAACACACAGAATAATGACGAGCCCAGAGTGTTCGAACAGAGCCCACCCGTATGTAGTAAACTGTCCCGATCCTGTTGCTCTCGATAAGTATGTCGAGAGTACTTTAATTGTTGCGTTAGCTATGGCCATCATTAATCCTCTAGTGACGGAAGATTTCTCAAAAAGACAATTCAATAAACCATTCAAATCGTCGGAAGAGCTCCTTCAGAGAATAGTAGCTATAATCCGCAATTTTCCCGAAGATAAGCCAATCCTGGCGACTCGAACTGAGAGGTCTGTAGAAACATATTGTGCAGAAGATGATGACAATTCACCCGAATCAAATTTTGATGCAGCCTATGATGAGGCCGAAGTGCACCATACCATGACAAGAGGCAGATTTCAAAGTAGAAGTAGGACGCGTAGACCCTACTGGAGAACCAATTTCCCAAGACCAACTTACCGTGCTAGACCTCAAGCAAAATCTTTTGTTGATCGTGAATTAGGAACTCTAGAAGTTCAAGCATTGGAGACATCAAAGCGTTGCTCGAACTGCTACAATCAAAAGTGCGTCTGCCAGAACCAAGGTGTGTCGGTAACCACGGTGGCTAGGAAACCGACTGATTGGTACAAACCAGGTTCTAGTCAGACGGCCCCCGAGCATTCGCTGCGGGATGTAGTTTGTTTTCGCTGTAATAAGATAGGACACTACGCCAGAGACTGTAGGTCAGGACGAGAGTATTTCAACAGACCGGGTAGGCCTAATCGTGTCCGTGCGCGAGGACAGTATAAAACTCGAGTGCCAGAAAAAAGCCAGGTAGAAACTTACCAAACTAACAGTGGGAATGATTTTTTAGCAGAGTAAACAGCAGAGACGATTTCACTGCCGATAGAAGTAACGTAAATGATAAAACAGAAACTAAAATAACTATAACTAAGTGTGACTCTACGACAGTGATGCCCCTTGAACCCGAGGAGAATTCTGGTGCTGAAGGTTCCCTCGTTAAAAAAGTTGAGATAATCGATCCGATCATAGTGTGTCACAACAGATATGAAGCGCTAGGAGAAGCGGAATTAAGCGATGAATATGAAAGCCATTTGACGGCGAACGTTTGTAAATACGAAGAGGAAGAAGTGGAAATTACAGGCCAAAATGAATTATTTGTAATACGAAAAAGTAAGAAACCAATGATTGTGCTTAAAAAAGATGCAGACCTGTGGAATGCATTGATTGATTCAGGATCAGAAAAGTGCCTAGTCAGCTACCACAGAATAAGTGAGATAAGTAATGACGTGAAGCCAAGTTCTCTGACTATAAAGGGCGTTAATGCTAAAAGTAATGTCGAAGGCGAAGTTGAGCTTGTCCTAAAGTTAAAAAACGGTGTAAGTTTGAAGACAAATGCTCTCATAATTAAAGATGGTATTTACAATTATGACGTCATTATTGGACGTGATTTATTAGACAAGAACGCCGTTGTAGATTTAAAACAAAGATGTTTGATCATAAAAGACGAGAAAATTCCCTTTGCAGAGGTAAAACGAAGAAAAAAGAGAAACACTGAGTGTCTTGAGTATTTGATAGAGAATACTGAGTGTCTCATGGCAGACACGATTACGTCCAGAGCTAAGAAAAAAGTCCTAAATAAGCTAAGAGAGAAGAGGACGTGCATTGCTGAGAAAGCAAGTGAGGAAGTAAAAAGGGATGGTAAGAGAGAAAACCAGCCTGTTCGAGGCGTAGTTGCAGTTACCAGTTCCCACAAGCCGTTAAGAGTTCATACTCGACGCGTAGAAATTGCTCCCAATGTAATTTTGAAACATGTTGGACATGTTGGAAAGTGTAAAAATGGAGAATATATAATAAAGAAAGCAACTTTGAAAGAAGGCGTCTGCGTCGCCGAAGCAATTGTGAGAGTTAACAATAGGAGCAGGATTCCGTTGTTGTTAATTAATAGCTCCGACAGAGCGATTGTCTTACCGGAGAACGCAATTATAAGTACTTTAGAAAAGGTAGAAAAGGATCATGTTGAATCCGAAGTTTACTTGTCAGATGTACAAGGAGAATTAAAAAGGGGAATGAGTACCTTTGTGCAGGCAGCTGGTGTTGTTCAGGACAGTCATTTAGATGTCGATAATAAAGACACTAATAGTCAATCTGTCGGGATCACAGGAGTTGTTGACAAAGAGTACGTTTCTGATTCCAAAGAAATCGCCCGTGGTCGGCGGAAATTAAATAATAATGATATTAAGTGTAATGATGACGAAATGAAGCCTGAATTGCTGAATTTGTTGAATAACTTCAGAGACGTTATTACTATAGACAATGAATCGATCTCAGCTGCTGCGATTAAACCATACAAAATACGTTTGAAACCTAACGTGGATGTTGTAAATGTCCCTCCCTATCGTATTGCCCACCGTTACATGGAAGACTTGAAAGTCGTTAACGAAAAAATGTTAGACGATGGAATAATTAGACCATCGATTTCAGCTTATAATTCACCAATAATTGTAGTCCATAAGAAGGATGGAACTATACGTCCGGTGGTTGATTTTCGCAAAGTAAATGAGGTAATTCATGAAGAATCTTTCCCGCTGCCGAGAGTGGACGAGCTTCTCTATAGTTTAAATGGTCAAAGGTATTTCACGAAATTAGATCTTAGGTCAGGATATCATAATATTACACTGACCGATGAGAGTAAAGAAATAACCGCATTTACAGTTGGTAGTCGAAAATTCGAGTTTAACAGATTACCTTTCGGTTTAAAAACTTCACCTGCTTATTTCCAGTCCGTAATGACGCAAACGCTATCGCCTGTTCTAGGAAAACTATCTTTCGTTTTCATGGACGACGTGCTAATCTACTCGAAAGAAAAGGCACAGCATCTTGCAGATATAAAAGTTGTACTTGAACTATTAAGAAACGCTAGATTGTCAATAAAGACGGAAAAATGTGCTTTTTACGAGAAGGAAATTGAATATCTAGGACATTCCATTAGTGGAATGGGAACAAGAAGCACCGGTACTGACAAAGTAAAGAATTTAGAAATTCCAAAGAATGTTAAACAATTACAATCATTCCTAGGACTGGTAAATTTCTTTCGTAGGTACATAAAAAATTTTGCGAGTATCGCAAGCCCGCTCTATAAACTTCTAAAGAAAAATATCGATTTCGATTGGACACAAGATTGTCAAAGCGCTTTTGAAAAATTAAAGGATGAATTGTGCGCCAACACCACGTTGAGTCACCCAAACTTCGATCAAAAATTTCACCTATTTTGTGATGCATCAAATGTTGGCATAGGAGCTGTTTTACTCCAGTCATCTACTGATAAAGTTCGAAACATGAGACCTGTCGGTTTTTTTTCTAAAACGTTGAATTCCACCCAACGAAGGTACTCAACTACGAAAAAGGAAATGTACGCTATAGTTGAAGCCTTGAAATACTTTAAATATCTTGTTTTGGGCTATGATTTGGTCATATATACCGATCATAAGCCGCTCGTTCCTTTATTTTCAAAAAAATTGCCTGAAGATAACACACTCGCGAGATGGAGTATATATGTCCAAGTTTTTGATGCCAAATTAAAATATTTTTCAGGAAAAGCGAACAGTGCCGCCGATGCATTAAGCAGATTAAATCATGAAGAAAATCCATTAACAGAAAAAGAACTATCAGAATGTTCTGATTTAACCCCAGATGTAGAGACTTTTCCCGTCGTAACAAGGCTGCAAGCCGCTGCTGCGAGTAGCAAATGTAACAAGCCGGTAACTGAGGGAGAGTTCGAGGAAACAATCCCAGGAAATGATGACGGAAGAAACAACAACAGTACTGCTGAAAGCCCCAGACGTGAACCCAGTGACTTTAACAGCAGACAGACAACGAGCTTATACAGACTGGATAGAGTTAATACGACTACAGACCATTCAAGTATTAATGACAACTGGTCGTTAGATGAATTTAAACGTGAACAAGATCACGACCCCTTTTGTTCTGAAATTAAGAATGCCCTAGAGAATGCAACTAAAGTTTCCAATACTGATATGAATGAATTTCTGATTATGAATGATATTTTGTATAAAAGACGAAAAATTGACAACAGGCCCAGCACCATTCTGACAATTGTCGTGCCCTATACCCTGCTAGACAGAATAATTTCTTTCATTCATAATTTATCGCATACGGATTTAAATCATACCTTGTTTAAGTTTAAATTAAAATATTTTCATCCGTACGAAAGGACAATTACACGCAAAATTGTTGAATCGTGTGACATCTGTAAGATTCTAAAATCACGAATTTCGACGCCTATTAAAATTCTAAATGCTCCAATTGGAACAAGATGTTTTCAAACTGTTAGCATGGATTTCTACGGTCCATTGCCAATGACGGACAACGGTAACAAATATATTCTTGTAGTCATTGATCTCTTTTCAAGATTTGTTAAACTATATCCAACTAGTGACCGATGTACAGAGACTGTCACAGATTGTCTATGGAATTTTTGTTGTTTGTTCGGTACTCCAGACGTGCTGTTGTCCGACAACGCGCTAGAATTTAAATCCAATAATGTAAGAACTTTCGCAAAAGGACTTTCTATCCTAAAAAGGGAAGTTCTGGCGTATTCACCTTTTTCTAATGGTATAGTCGAGCGTTGTAATGGTAAAATCCGACATCTGCTCAAGTTATATTTAAATTTTCTTACTCATAACGAGTGGGATAGACTACTGGATATTGTAGAGAATTCGATTAATAATAGCTATAATGAAACTTTAGGAGACACACCAGCATATACTGTTTTCGGCAGAGATACTTGTGTATACATCAGTTCTACTAATTTAGAAGAATTAAATGTTGCGACTTCATATGAAGATGTTCAAAAACAAAAATTTAAAGAGTCATCTATTGTAGTGAACAATATTCGAAATGCAATCATTAACGCTACAATTGAAAGAACTGTCTATAAAAATCTGAAACGTCGCGATAAAAATTTAAAAGTGATGGACCGTGTACTAGTAAAAAATCATGCCAAAAAACATAAATTACAGCTGAATTTTTTGGGTCCTGCTATCATTGAACGGCTAGGTAAAAATTATGCAGATATTAGGATTGGTAACAAAATTATCCGCTCGAATTTAAACCATGTATTGCCTTTAGATAGATTAAAAAGGTAAATTTGTCAAACTAGTTTGTAACTGCTTATTTTCAGATATTCCGAGATTGCCATTCCATTTATGTATTTCAATAGTATTTAGTTTGTAAGTTCGTTCTATGAGTTCTTAGCCTGTAAGTGAGTTCTATGAGTTCTTAGCTGTAAGTGAGTTCTTTGAGTTCTTAAGAATTATGTGTGTCTTGCTCTAGGAAATATTTCTGTTGCGAAAACACCTTCAGCCGAGATGATGAGTTGAGGATGTTGTCATGTTGTTATTGCGACAGCAGAGCCGTGCTCGTCAAGCCGTCAGCTAGAATTGATAAACTGAGTTGGAGATGTCAACACAAGAGTGCGTATGCGCAACTGCGAGAATTCCCTCGCCTCTGTCGCAGATTGTTTGGCAACAATGCCAGAGACTGTGGTCGGAATGAGAGTGTTGTAATACGAATGAAGCGTGCCTTAGTATGAAATCTGAGTATGAAATACTAACCTTAGTATGAAATGTAAATTGTCTATTTTAAACTTGGGGCCATGCTAATGTCATGTGTCGTTTCTTTTCAGAATCCTTGGGCGACTCCTGAACACTTCCAGGACAGTGAACACTCCAATTTACAAGATACACATACACTTTGAACCTTCAATTAGTACTTGGTAGCGTACTTATCTAACATCAATAAATAAATCAATTAATTAGTCAATCCATCAATCAACGATTAATGCCATTGTAATAAGCAAATACTTGCTGTTCCACCTAAGGTTAGCATTCAATACCGCAACGCTAGATTTCCATTTCTTATTCTGAATACGTAAAACCCGATGTGTACCGGGGCTACAAACCAACTCTGGCAACCACAGGAATCGACCATAGTTATCAAATTTAGGGTATCTAAAGAATTGTTACAGGAGGCCTATTGCAAATTAAACATATTCCTGAACCTAGATTCCCCTTTACGTACACGCGTTTTGGTATATGAAGCCGGAAACGCCATCGAACTAGTAATCCAAATTAGAATCGCTGCATTTCCAGCAACCATCCAGTGATAAAATAAATCTGTAATTACTAAAAACGATAATCACTATTAATCAATACTAACTACTCACGTAATTTCAAGCGGCACCATTTTAATTCCCGCTCTGTTAGTATCACTTTGGCCTGTTAAGATGGGCAACAAAGTGTCGAATATTAATGTCGATGCCATATTAACGGCGATTAAAGCCAATAACGGTCAAATCTCGGATGAACTTATTCGACACACTGAGGAAACAAGAGTTGATCTCATTCCTGACCAGTTAAGCGACATAATGTTGCTTCTATATACAGCAATTACCATCATACTTGCGGTGATGATTATTTACATAAAACGGGATTTACACAAGGTAATTAGCCGAATTAGCGGAGAGGACGTCGCCTTGCGTCGAACCGCTTTAAAAGAAATCTGTAACGGTCCTAGGCAGGTCCCTTCAGTCTCGCCTCAAGTTAGCGTGTAACTTTACAATTCTAGGCTCACACGTTTTGTATTGAATACCATAGATCTAAATATCATGTTCTGATATTCCAATCTTCCGCGGAGTAAGAAAACCCCATGTCTTAGATTATCTCTATTTTATATGTTGTATTTTAAAAAGTTCTATTATATACGGATTCTGTTTTCGCTGTCAATATTATAACCTTTTTGTCGTTTTACTTGCCCCATAGAATTGTTTTGTTCACCAGTAGTTCGCGAAGGACGAGAGCTTTTTGAAAATTCGAAGAACCATTTTAATTAAAATGATTGAAAAACAGAAAGGCAGAATAACTACTTATATTCTCATCATGTAACGATCACTTGCGAATTTAATTGTAATAATGCATTATCGGAGAGTTTTCATATTCAACGCATTTTTTTAGCAGCGTGCCACGAAGAACTGTATCGCGAGAAAAATGTGCCACGAGATAGTTAAATTCTGGTATTGAAATCCGTAGATTTTTCTCTATTATTCTATTATTATTATTACGTTACTTTGAATCGTAGGATTTGAGTCGAGTTGAACTTACCATTTGTAGTATTGTATTGTTTGCGTATTAAAACTTATATTCTATAACTTGAGTTGATTTATTCAGTACGCGTTTTGATGTTCGATTTTGATATTCTGATATGTTAAATTGTGCGATGTATCTTTTGTATCCGAAATATTTGAAGTATCCACGAATTCTATTACGAATAACGGACATTCTAAAAGCAGTTGATAAATTTAAGTTGATAAACTTAATGATGAATGAACAAATTGTTTGAGCTAAATGCATAGAGTGATTATTTGGCTGATTATAGATAATAAATCTGGTATTGAAGTGACACTAATATATAAAATAGACACTAAAAATTGTTTAACACGATGTAGGATTACCGTTGAAATTTGTTTATGATGACAGCAAAGGCCATACCTGTCTACCTCTGTTCATAATTCGGAAGCTTATACGTTCTGATTCTGAATTTTGTTATAAGACGGATTGTAAGATTACTCGATAGTCACAGGAAAATCAAAGTAAATTAAATACCGATTTAAAAATTTTTATTGTAATAAAGAATTTTTAAAAATTGTGGGGGGAGCATATGTGCGGCCGCCTCCTATATAAATAGAGTCGGTGAGAGATATCGTCGTTCATTGTCGGCCAGCTGTCGTGGTGATCACATTAGACAGAGCCATCACTGGCCAGTAGCAGATGCGTTACCATCGCAGAGCACTTGTATAAGGTCACAGATGCGTTGTAGAAGACTTGTACCAGCGGCTATCGTCGGAGCTCTCTGATTCTTGCAAACTATCAATGCTGTATCTACTCTGAAGTATCAATAAACTGTGTATCACGTTGCTGCTCGTCACTCCCGAATCCCATCCGCGTTTGTTTGCGGCCTATTATAGAAAAGGGCCGGAACACTGATAATGTGACTAACCTCATGAATGTCTTTAATCTTGACTCCAAAATGTGAAAATTCCTATCCAGCATCTAAGTTTTACTGAAACATTTTGTACCTATTACTTGTAATTGTGGGTGTGTAGATTCAAACTTTGAACAAAAGGCTCCCAGTTTTTCCAAATTAAGAACCTATCAACCTCGAGCTTTTTTTCTCTCGCAAGCAGCATTATATTTTGAAGAGAAAACTTTTGTTGCACATCAGCCGCTTACTGCATTTAGTTGAACAAACTATATGTATTAGATGACGAAAAATTTTGTGTTCAGAGTAGTACATATTAAGCAGGATTACTGCTTATAGCTTCCCTAGAAGAAATCTACTCTCTTCAACTGAGAAAGTGTTAATTTCTACAAAATTGAGAGCCATCTTAATAATGTTGTTGACTGAAGTGTTCCATGATATAATTGTTCCTACTGCACTTCAAAGTAAATTTAAATGAAAAGTAGGTCTTTCAAACTCATTGCTTTGTTTGTATGCAATTTATTACTGGCCATATTATTTTTGCAGGTGAATCCATCTGATACAGCTGATGTCACCGAAGACATGCCTGAATGCTCTACAGCTCAGAACGATGGCAGCTGCAACGCAGGGACTACCTTAGATGTTCATAATTTTCCAGTTTTCTTGGAGAATGGCTCTGCTTCTAACACATCTTACTCTAGTGACGCAATTGACACTGCGGCAACGTTCGATATTTACAGTATGCTGGACCTGCACTACGATGATACCACCTCCACGAGCGACGTTGACTTATCAGCCTTACTGCTTAAAAGTGGCTTCCCAAGTGTGGTGGGTGGGAGCATGAACAGCCACAAGTCACCTATACTGAAACAACAGTGGCAGTGCCCTCAGTGTGAATATTCCACCCCCGTGAAGCAGTACATCACCCAGCACATCAGGCGCCACACAGGCGAGAAGCCATTCAAATGTAACCTCTGCGACTACCGAGCGGCTCAGAAGCAGAGTGTGACCTACCACATGCGGCGACACACTGGCGAGAAACCCTTCAAATGTCCTCATTGTACCTACTGCTCATCATCTCGTCAGAATTTGGATCGCCACGTTAGGAGGCACACTGGGGAGATGCCTTATGGATGTCCGTACTGCTCTTACCGGTCCATTACTAAAGGCCCTGTCGTTGATCACATGAGAGCTAAGCATGGGGAGCTAGAGTGTGACAAGTCCCTGGTTCTTAAGCTTGAAGCTAAAACTGAAGTCACTCTTACTACGTGAAACTGGTAGTGCATACCACATTTGACTGGAGACTCGCGTTGTCTATGCTGTCTGAATTGCGAAGTATCACTGTCTCTTACATTGTAATCACACTAGGATACGAGTTTATTTCATCGTTCTATGAAAACGAATCCAGTTGTACTTTCACTATTATCTGGTAAAAACTAGTTCTTTTGCAATGAATATCGTTGAGATACTATCATGCTACTACAGTATATATCTTTAGGTGCCTGCAGCAGATCAGAACTGCGAGTGTAGGGTAAATTTAATGTTGCTACAAATGTTTCAATAATGTAGTAATAGCTTGAAAAATAATCAGTGGGAGTTACGAAAGTTTTAAAACTATGATGTGACCTTCTAAATTTGTGACACTACAAATTCCGGTAAGCGTCGTAAGCCTCGAAAGTGCAGTCGATATTTTTATCAAAATGTAACTTTTTATTTCAAAGTGGATTTGTGAAATTGATTCGTGTGCTCACTTTAGGTCGAAGTCACTTAAGTAGCAGCTAACGAATATCAGACGATACGACGCTCAAATTTAGGGGTATTTTCTAGCTTAAGCGAGTTACCTGGAGCACTACTCATGCGCCATAGTATTTGTACAATTTTCTGTTAGTCTAAAATAAGGATTAATCTTAACTACCTAGCGCTAGCATTTTAGTAGTCTTCGGTAATTTTTTTTTGTCATTTCTAGTCAGTTGGTAAGTGATCTCATTTCTAGATAATTTAATTTTAAGGTAAACTAGAATCCTAAACTTGATGAACGTTTTAAAAGGTTATAGAGTACTCGTCTGTCAATTTCGGATTTTTTATTCATCATGGTAAAATCAAAATATATTATTCAAATCAAAAGTAAGAAAATGCTTCATGATAGAGGAAATTCTTCTTAGTCATTCAGTTACTTGACTTTAAAAATATAGCTGATCATGTCTCCATAAAGATATATTAACAATGATCGTGTGGCACGGAATTCAATTTTGGCCAATTGCAGCTGAAGCTTGAATGCTGGTCAGTCCTAACACGGACAAAGCGAACTTCCTTTTGTGCCAAAACTCCAATATATTCTTTTTGAATGATAATGAGACATATCTTCGACACTTGTGCCAAGTTTCTCAATAAATTATGCTGCCAAATAATGTGATGATTCACTAGTCATTAGAATACTTCATGAACTAGAAGTTGCTTGTTTTAAAATAAGAACTGTGTAGTAATACTCTAAACTCTAATATGTTGTAACTGGCTTATGAAAGTTCAAGCATTCGAAGGAAAGGTAGGAAGGAAGTGGTTTGTGACCTACGTAGAAGAAATTTTCATGATTTATTTAGTTTACATTTTAGTAAATAGTAGACACGAGTACCGTTGTGATGATAAGTTCTGTCTCACAACAAAACTTTATCTCTATAATCGAGCACTCTTCGTGTGTACCTGTGCCCCCAGTAAACGGCTGTGTTCTGGCCTATGCCGTTGACCGAGGATTTGTTTTACGCGACGCAATTTATTAGTGAAATTGAGCATCCAAGAATAATTGAATTGACGTTTTGAAGTTTTGCCTGTAGTATCGCACACTCACCCCCTTTGAGTATGTTAGGCGTTGTCGTTAGAAAAAGTTTCGCTCGGCCTGTGTGAATTTTTTGTGGATCATTTTTTCTTGAAACTAATTCTCCTAAGTAATATAAGGCCATGAATTTCCGCTTGAAGAATCGGATGCTGAAACTACTGAAAAAATGTTCATAACTTCCTGGAAGAAAATAGATACAATGGACAAACCAAATTTTATAAGAAGACCTTTTGAAAAAGGAGAAGTAGTCAACTTTGAACTGAACGATCGTCGAGAGCTTGAACCGACGAAGCCTACGCCAAAAGTCGTAAAATTATCCAGGAAGATCAACGGTGAACTATTTAACAAGTTTGGTATCTGCCAAGAGTCGTTGAGAACGCAGTTCAACGAAGTTTATGAAAAAGTTTGAGATTATCAAGTGTGGCGACCAAATTGGTGCCTCGACAGCCCTCAGAATTTTTTTTTTGCCGGAGCCGCTTGGCCTCACATCAGTCACCGACCTCACCCTTTGTTACTTCTTATTCCATCAAGTGGAAGTGATACGAAAGGAAAACGTTTATACCTACGTCGGTGATGTGACTGCTGCCAATGTGTAACTGCCAATCGTGTGACTGCTACGGACACTGGCAGTTTTTGTTCTATAATTTAATGCGTATATTGAAAATTATGCGATGAGTGGATACTTCATGTAGTTTTTGAAATACGCACATTTATGTGTCTGATGGAACGGAAGTTGAAATATTTGACAAACTTGTGTACAAATGAAGAATACTCATAGAAATTTCAAGTTTTGTTAGGTCGTTCTTTGTGTAGACATAATGTGTGAGGCTTTCTGCACTGGGTGTCGGCTGCCCAAGAAGCTTTCGTTGCCGGCTAACGCCATTAGAGGCCTGTTTCTTGAACATGTTGTTAACCAGCACGCTGCTTCAGTGAAGATCTACACCGATGGCTCAAAGTCTCGCAACGCTGTAGGGTGCTCCGCTGTCTCGGGTGAGATGGTAAGAGCTGGAAGACTTCTCCCGGAGACCTCTGTGTTCACTGCTGAACTGTATGGTGTCGTGCAGGCTCTGCAACTCATAGAGGAACATCCAAATTACCACTTCACTATTTTCACGGACTCAAAGAGCATCATAGATGCTATTCAAAGCTATGCAAGCAGCCACCCCGTTATTGGTGAGATTTACGACGTGTTGATGCGACTTGTACGCGTCTCAAAACAGGTCATGTTTTGTTGGGTGCCTGGGCACGTGGGTGTCTCGGGAAATGAGAGAGCGGACACCGAAGCAAAATTAGCGGCCGCCGCTGAGGGAGACACTTTGAATGCATCTGTGCCCTGCCGCGACTACTACCCTATAATTAAGGCAGCAGTAAGAGAATTATGGCAACAGCTGTGGGCTGCCGAGAATAACAATAAGCTCTGGAAGATTAAAAACACCGTGCGTGAATGGACCTCGTCCAGCTGTCGTAGCCGCCGGATGGAGGTGGCTTTGTGCCGTCTGCGGATTGGTCATACGAGACTTACGCACATCTACCTCATGGAGCGGCTCCCCCAACCGCTCTGTGAGCGATGCAGGGTTCCTTTGACCGTTGAACACTTCCTTGTTGTGTGCCCGTTGCATGCAGGTGTCCGGCGCGCGTGCTTTCCACGTCTGCGCGGTAATGATCCGGATACAGTGATGCGCAGCATTCTGGCGGAACCTGAGCGTGCCCCTTTCCATACTGATGCACTGAGAGCGTTTATTGAATCGTGCAATATACTTTCAAAAATTTAATTTTGTGATCGAAAAATAAATTTCAAGCCTTGCTATCTTAATGATAAACTGTAATACGGCCGAGCGCGCCTACGTGATGCCCAACGGGGGTTTCAGCGTGGGTACGGCGCTCGGCCATAAAATGGGTGGGCAGCTGAAACCCCCTGGGGCTCGGCTGCCCAATGAATGCATATGTAACCTGATTTTCTGTTTTTTCGGAATAATTCCGGGGACTTAATACTTTGATTTTATTACTGAACTGGTGGAGCAGTTGTGTTTGTAGCAACTGAATTTAATTTGAGCTTATCATGACTGACTTTTTGTTGTGTTTGTGGCTGCAATGTCTAACCTGTTTGCGTATTCATAAATATGTTACATGGAGCTCCGTGATGGTGATTGATGGTTATTTTGTACCACAGCGGTGATGTGACCGATAGGTCGATAATTGTGACGCGAGACCTTCGGCGCGATATAGTAGGACCTACTGAAGCGCTAGCAAATTCATGGTACTACTACTACTACTACTAATGTGTGAGATGCAAAATGCATTTTATTTGTACTTCTACAGGGTGTTCGGAAAAGTGACAATGCTCTCTGTTACAAATTTCAGGCAAATCTGCGGAAATATATTAGTCTGATGATCATGATAAATATTAAAAATTAACTTGTATTGTATCCGTGCTGTTTTGTATAAATTTAATTTGGAATACCAGCACCAGTAGCTCAATTGGCGTTATTAAATGAGCGGTGGTAGTAAAGTTCACCGCAAGTTCCGAGCATCCTGTAAGATGATTGGGCTAGGAGTTCTGTTATAAGTTGGAAATCTATTCTAAGCTTGTAAGTGATATGAACTATATTTAGTTTTACTTATGCTTTCCAAACGCCACAAAAAAATTGGGCTACCTACTTTGATGACTCTCTTTTCTCATATTATGTTGGATTTTTCTTTATTCTGGTTATAATCTAAAAAATCATGGAAATATCTCGGTACAAAGTAGTACTGTAGACGTGTGAAGCTTAATGAAAATAGCTACTAAGAACACTTTTGGATCAAAATTTAACGTTAAATATTTCTAACGGAGACAAATGTAATCTTGAGATGTAATCTTGATCATATCATTTTTGTTGTTCATGTAATGTTGATGCTCATCTTACGTGGTAAATTGGAAAGCTTTATACGGATTAAATTATGTGACCTTCGGTGCTCGCGATAGCCATGTGCTAGAGGTTCTGCCGCCGTGCGGCAGAGGCCCGGGTTCGAAACTCGGCGCTGGCGATTTTCTCTATTGGGCATAGGAGAAAAATTCCAAGCACAATACCCCACTCTACCCAGGTGTCTGAAATGGGTACCGGCCTTGACCGGGGGAAAGCGTCATGGCGTCCTGGCGTTGGTAATAAGGCATTTGAAAATCCAATGTACAAGGTGATATGTGTCAGGCTTGATTGGAAGTAAAGCATCCGTAGATGCCTTCAGAATTATCATAATTATTAATATAGTTTTAATAACTAAAGCGCTAGCAAACCTATGTTACTACTACTACTACTTAAATATTTCTTTTTTGATCCGAGAATAAAATGAAGGTAGAGTACAGAGCTCACTGTCCGTATCCGGTGGAAAATGGTGCATGAAAATGTTTGTAACGTTCGTTATTTAATTAGATTAGAGATTTTTCTAAATTCTGAACTGAATCTAGTACCGCAGTGTTGGCATGTAAAATATTCAAGCTACACTTTATATTGCCTTTTGATTCCAAATTATCTTTCTACTCGAAAAAACTTAGTGCATGTTTTCGTCACAGGTTTACAAACATGAGTATATAAAAACGACAGATTGCGTTAGCCCGGCTGATCGAGTAAATGCGTTGTTCATCTATATTTTGGAACTTTCCGGCAGGAGTTGTAGAATTAATTTTCCTGTTAATTTCCACTTAGGTGAAGTGTAACCTAAATTTTAAGATAATTTCCAAATCAATCCTAAGCTGGAGACCAGTCTAGGCAGTTAAATTTCGTCTTTATTCCCAAGTTAACTATGCTCTAGCTGCTTCTCTCGTGTCTTAAGTTTGTAATCTGGCTTCCGTTAAAGTTTGCGCTTATGGAGCCAGGTCAACACTAGTTTTTAATCAATTAACTTTCCGTAAAGTGAAGTACCAGCTTGTTTTACCCTTGCTATCTGAACTGGACTGAACCTGTGAAAGATCGTAATGTTGCACGATCTATTCGACCGTGCAACATTTCTGATGTAGGTAGTAAGTCAAGTAAGCACAATTTGTGTGTACTTTTAAGCTTTTAACCCCTTCCCTGGCAGAAACTAGTATACTCGTTTTCACAAAATGTTCGTTTTTCAGTCGTCGGCGAGTATACTCGTCTGAAACTTTACCCTCAAAAACCAGCTCCATACGTATATACTCGATTTCAAGCCTTTGTAAGCCATTCTACGTGTGAAACGAGTATTCTCGTCAAATCGTTCGCCTGGCACAGGCGATAGGGTAGAGCTGTGGGATTTGAAGGACATTGTTACTAGACTTGCTCCGACAGCCGTTGACGTTGGATGGGTGTTGTTTGCATCCACATTTCCATTCATTTTTTTGTAGCATTTTCAAGTGTTACACCCAAATGCCTAGTTCAACGGAAGATAGTGAATATGAACCTTCCCTCAGAAGCTTGAATACTTCTGATAACTGTGCCAGGTCATCAGACAATGACAATTTCTCGACATCAGACAATGACTATTTGACTCGTTTTTGCCGACAAAAATAACGAGGTATTTTCAAAATAAAAATTCAACCACAAAAATAAGAAAAAAGAATTACAAGCTGTTTTTATTACCAGCGTCAAATATACTACATAGAACCAAAATGAAAAAATTATCCTGAAAAAGACGTTTTTAACAAAAAATTGTTGGGGAAGGGGTTAATTGGTTTTATGGCGCTAAATGGCCACATTTTAGGATCTCCACATAAGCATGTGAGCTCTCCTTTGTCATTTAAGCGAGAAACTTTACTATAGAAAACCCTATGGGAGAAATCCGCCACCGTAGTGAACTTACTTGCGTAGAGTAGGTCTAGATAAAGGTATTTAATAAAAGATCTTAGAAAAAAGTATTTTATATGGTAAACCTTTCAATTGTTCAATTGAATTACAACAGTATGAACAGTAAGGCAATTACGGAACCATGATCAGTTACACGTAGAGTAAAACTCAACGTATAATGTAGGTCACAGGCTAATACCCTCAAATAAGAAATTATTGGAGACACACGGAAAGGCGAATGACCTTATTTGTTCCACTATTCAGGGTTTCGAATAGAGAAAATAATAAAAAGTTACTATTTTATAATTATCAATAAAGGCTAGAGAAAATCAGGTCAGAATTCAGGCTAACAGTTAGTACTTACTTTTAAGGTAACCAAAATACATCAAATACTTCATATGTAATGTTTGGTTATCTGAGTAGTATGAACTGTAGCACCACACTGGTCACAGGCGATTGAACTCCGGTCTTGGTTGGAGAGACAACTCCGACACGAGATATGCTTGCACGGAGACATTATGTACAACTGCTCCCGAGACCTGCATTTGCAGCACACACTCCTACATGGCAGTAGATTTTCACTGTTATACGCGTAAAATTCTGGAGATATGCCATCTCCCTGAATTAGCCTACTGGGTTTAGAATGAAATAGTTCTCTAGAAATGGGGACGTTACAGCTGTTACTAGTTATTGAAGTTGCTGTTGTCTCGGGTCTAGTTGAAGCAAAACGTCTTTTAGAAACTGCCGCTCTTGCAGGTCTAGTACTTATTTGCTGAGGTAGCCCCCGGTGACCTCTGAAGGTATCAGTCACATCGGTCGAGGAAGCAGAATTTGCACTGGAGTTTCCACTTTTTATTAATGAAAAACCTCTACACGGAGATTTTTCAGTGCTATTGTTTGGCGCGTCTAGCTTTTCATTCTTGTCAGCTAGATTAGAAGAAATCGATGTACTAGCTTTCACAACTGACCCAGATTTTGCTGAACTTGACGACGCCTGAGCATTTGTTGACTTCACCTCAGATTTAGGCTTCCTACATCTAGCTGAAGTCTCTTCATAATCCTCGGAATTACCAACGCGATGGCGCAAGAGGACAAACCTGTAAAATATCAAATTCAATAAACAAATACACATCTAAATATTTCATACAAGATTTAACAAGTTGAAAAATCAAAGTATCAAAGTAACGTGGAAACATTTTACCATGGATCATATTTCAACACAACTGACAGATTTACCTGTCGATCCTGCTTTTCAAGGCAATATTCGGTATTGGCTTCCGGTCCACAGTAAAAGCCATGCCAGTGAACGGATTTGACGGAGGACGGTTATACCTCATCTCGGCTGCGTTGAACCTACAAAAGACAAAACTTTAGTGATAGTTTACAACATACTTACTACAGAACAGGTTCAACAAATGAAGATCTAACATGAACAACAACAGCCCACACGTTCATGCACCTTATCTCGTACACGTGCGCACTTGAAGAATTTTTATAGCTGCACTCCATCACTCTTACGCTTTCCCCATCCCATCGATATAAACCATGGTCATTTCCCGACACACCTTCCATTGGTTCGCATTTTATGACATTACGCAACACTCATTCACTTTCCCACTTCAGCTAGAGTGCTCTGACAATCTCCCAATTAAGATGTCCCAGTCATTCTGAACCACATTCTTCAATAACTAACAACGCACATATTTTTCTCTTCATAGTTTTTAGAGCTTCATTAACAACAAAATAATTGAAACACTCATACCTTCAAATGAATTTCTTTCCTCCGCCATTGATCACCTTCACTAAGAGCTCCGATTTTAGCAAATTCTTTCTCCAACCATCACTTACTTTGACTTTTCTATTAAGATCACCCTATGTCCATGGCACACCAGTGAACCCTCACCACATTTCTTTCAAATTAATTTCTAGTTAACAGCTATTTAAGTTTATAATTAAACTACTTCTCTAACACTACACCAACATCATGTTCATCAAACTTTTTAAAATTCATATTGAGATCTGATACATATATCGTAAGCAGCGTTTTCTGTTTAAAATGAAACTCTCACACTCTCCATTGAGCTTGGCTTACCATGCATTTGGTGACTGCTGCGCACCACTCACTTGTCGAGAGTGGTGATGTCAACCGAGTGACCAGAGGGCAGCAGCATGGGTGTCACCATCAGATCACAAGTGATCGGGTCCAAAAACTCGTCTGGGATGTCCTCAATGCTATCCTCTACAGGTACAGAAATTGAAATCAATTCTATGATTGTAGTAAATGTCATTGAAAGAACTTCAGAGTGAAGTGCAAAAAGTTCACATTCTTTTTTGAGATTGAGAGATAAATGTCAAATTAAACGAGTTTCAAAAATTTCAGATCGAGTAATACATCTCGGCTTTGTCAAAAAAAATTTGGGCAAATATAACTGTTGCTTACAGCAATCATTTCCAACCGTCAAATCGTGACAAAACATAAAGCAGTCTGATATTTGAAGATACACAAAAAAAAGTACAATTCAGCATAGTGCAATGAATTCCCTTTACACAATAAGGCAATTTGTAACAAAATGTAAACATCCTATCCAACAACAAAAACAATAACAGTTCTTTAAACGAAAAACATTTATACATAAATTTGATAAGCAAATTGATATTGAATCAAAAAAGTTTGCACTACTGTAATTGCTGGTATACATATGACTGGTATGCCAAATTACCGGGTGGTTTTGAAGAATTAATAGCCTCCGGGGAAATGCAGCTCTGTAAATGTGCCTGCTGTTTCTTCCGCAGGAAATGAGTATGTTGTTGCCATGACTCGAGCAAGATTTCTTTGTCCTCAGAGGCAGCCAGATCACCAATCTTGCCCCACACTTCAACATTTTTCAAACCTGATCCTCCTGTACTGACATTCCTCAAAAGGCGAATTCTTAGACATCTAACATTCTTCAATGCATCTTTCACAGAAGTTCTAAGTCTTCCCTCAAAGATGGAACCTGGCAATGAATTTCTAAAATTTCTTCTCTCAACAGGATACTGGTACCATTTATCCAATGAAGCAGAAATTAAATGAACATGTTCTTCATTTTTGGTATTATAAATACCTACTCGTACAAAAGAAGATTCATCACAAGGATGACAGTTCAAGAAGACTGCAAATGCGCAACACTGTTTTGAGAACACTTTAGTATCAAAGAAGATGTGATAAAGATCAATAGGGACACTAAAAGTGAAATCAACATTCACAGGAGGGCGGACAAAACCTTCAGTTAGGAATCCTTTGGAGCGCACTGTTGCATCTGCGCTGATCTGAAAGCAAAAGAGTAAGAAGTAAAAGCCACCAAGTACACAATTTAATAATGCACTAAAGATTATGAAAAAATAAAATAAGCAATAAATTTATTAATTCATATGAAACTAAGAAACTTGACAAATTTTTTGCCTACCCAAGTGTAAAATTTCAATTAAATCTTGAAAATATTTTTCCCTTCTGTATACCCAAACCTAAATAATATGAGAGAAGTTTGCAGAAAAAAATGTCAGTGTACTGAAATACATAAATTGCCTAAGAATGTCACTTTCCCTTGGGAATGCACTTGCTTCTATATTTTTAATCAAAAATTATCCTTTCTACAAATTTTCAAGTGCAGAGAACATTCTCATACTAAAAATTGGTTCTTTGAAACCAATCACAAAAAAGTTTGTACCCAAACTTATCATCAAATAAATGAAATTCCCAGAAAAACTTGAAAAAATTCAATAATATACAATTAAATGAATTTCAGACATATGGAGCAAATTTGGAGGAAATCAATGGTTAAAAATGGCTCCAGGAATGTTGTCAATGAAAGTAATTTGTGTTATTTATTCCAAAATCTTACCCTACTAGTTGAATTACTTTTAAATTCTATTGGTTACCTTTAACTGAATGCACTGGCTACTTGGGCACTGGTGTTACCATCAATACACAAAGGGTTAATATGCAAAATCATTAAGGTGGAACACATGTTAATAACAAAATTTTATATCCTCTTCAGAGGGAAGCACATTCTCTGAAGATAAATTGTCCAAAAAAGAGAAACATATAGATGGGGAAAAACCAGTATTTGCTATAAAAAATAGGTTCACAAGAAATGGAATCTATATTAGCACAGCAGATGATGCATTAAAGTTTTGCTCTGGAATCAATGGCTCTAAAACATTCATCAGTACAGAACTACAGTATATAAAAAATTCATATTTACACTTTCCAGATATTGGCCTGACTCAAATAAAATAAAACTGATACATATCTTCTTTATTTGTCCATTTGAACTATTATACTATTCACATGGAAATGATTATAAATACTGCCCCTATACCATATCATATAACACTGCTCTGCATGGAAGTTTTAATACCAATTGTCATATTTCAACAACACACTTTAACCATTCAAAATAGAGCATGAGAAGTTTTTGTTTTGCTTTTCATTCATCTTTCCTTAAAGCAGATGAAGAATAAACTCAACTTTTCAACCACCAAATTATAGTTCCTTGAGATTTCATTTTACAAGCCATAAATGAAATTGTTTCAACATGAATAAGATCATAACTAACTAGGAACTACAACATGGATGGAAATCTAGTTCAGCTAATAAACTGATGAAAAAAAATAAATACCTTCAGGAGTTGCTTAAATTTACTAATTTTCATGTTGTTAGCAAATTATTATGGTATATCATCACTTTTCATTACCAGATAACCTTCAGGAATACCAGCAATAGGACAAAAATGACAAAATGCTTTTACCATGCAGTCAGGGGCTTCGCACAGGATATGATTGATTATAAATTAGTTTTAGCCTTCATTACCACTACAAAAGTGTTCAAAGAGAGGAAGGATAAAGGCACCATTTAGAATGGAGTTAAGGGAAAGCAGACTCTATGCAGATGGGGTGTTTCCGTACAGGATCCCGTGTGCATAGAAACAGTAAGACAAGAAGGAAGATTATGAAACAAGATAAAAGTGTAGGAAATTATTCACTACTTGTTTAGTTGGTCCTAGTGTCCCCTGGGGTAGTATTGCCGTGTAAATTTAGCGCTATACTACAACTACCTGGGGTAAGCCAGTTGGAAGGCGTAGTTAAGGGGCAGCGTGATTTATCATCAGTTCTGTCAGGACCTTGGTACAGTGCACTTGACTACAGGCGGGTTAATAAAGATTTTCTTCATGCTCAGGAATGCTTGTAAGTGCCTGTACCGTGTTTAGACAGTCTTTCACCCTTTTTAGTATCGTTATAGTGTAGGTTGGTTCTCAGCAGTGAGGAATTTTTGCAGTCGGCGGGAAGTTGACAATCTCGTGTAGAGAGACGGCACTCGAAAGACGTGCCTGGAGTTTATACTCGATTCTTTTAAATAAATATACATATTCTTAGGTAAGCGTGCCATAACTGATACCCGAGTGTCTAGGGCTAACTGTCTGAGCCTGAACAGCCAACCTCTACCCGGCCGGCATCCTGAACTTTTCGGCCTCATAGTAGCGGGACAGTAAATCGGCTAGTTCCTGCTACAGAAGAGAGGAATGAGGAAGGCACCATTTAGTATGGAAATAAGAGAACACAGAATCTATGCAAAAATAGCATAGAAACAGTAAGTTGAGAAAGTAGTTTATGAAATTAGAAAAAAATTGAAGAAGAAATTAGTAGGTGCTGAAAACCAGGACAGCAATGAACCTGAAAAAAAGTGATCCTTAACATAAAAAACATTTTATTTCAGTGAAAAGAAGGCCTACCTAACTCTAAGATTGAGCCCTCATATATTTTACCCCTAGGAGTGCTACTTCCCATAGATACAATAATTGTATTCCCCTGAGAGGTATAACAGTTTGGAACATACAAAATTCAAGCAAATTTTTGTGAATAATTTCTCAAATACCTCAAAATCCCAATTGATGCCGTAATTTTGATAAATAATAATAAATAAATTGCTAACAGGTTTAGCATAACAAATCATGATAATGTTAATTTCATGCAGCTTTTCTTTCTTCATATACTGGAGGAATGAACTTTGATTCGATGGAGTGCTATTCACATTCTTTGATAGTGAATCTAGTGATCGGCAGTGGTGTGCAACTGAAACTTATGTCTTAAGGAGGCCGTCTGGGTAGAAATCGGGATTAAGTGTCGATTTTCTGTTTTTATATGCATCTTATAGAAGATTTTCTTGCGCTTCCATTGGTACTTTCCGCTTACGTCTACTCCGAATAAAACGCCCACCAGAGGGGGGGAAAGCGATGGGGGTGGCGTGACCTTGACTCCCCCCCCTCATTATTGGGGGTCAATTGAGCGCGTTTATTTGCGGCAATGGCAATAGAGTTCGTTCATGGGCTACTCAAAGTGCTTACATTATTCAAACGAAACATTCTAACGCTGACTAAAAATTTTTTAAAATTTTTGACCATTTAAGAATTTAGCTGTTATGACGTAGGAATGATACTTCAGCTTTCATTCATAGCTCGATGACAGCTGCAGTATCATAGCTACGGCTATGGCAAGCACACCAATCCAAAGGGCTTAAAAAGAGCTACAAAATAGAGGAGTTGACATGAAAAAAAAGGCGTATTTTGGTTTAAAAAAAAATAAAAATTTCAAAAAAGTGGTTGTTTTAAAGAATTACACATACTTTCTTTTGATGTAGATTTTTTCCCAGAGTTCTAGAGCTACAGCATTGTAAATTATATCAATCAAAAGGACTTGAAAAGAGCTTCAAAAGCTCTAAAGTTCATTGTAGAAAACTTGGTATTTCAAAAAGATAAGAAAACAATTTTTTTGGTGAAAAACACGTTTTTCTGGAAACTTGATAATTGGTTTCTCAAATGTATCTTCTTCCACAATTTTAGAGCTACAAGAATGGTTTATATACCATTCGATAGGGCTTAGCAGGGTGTATCCATAAGGGGTAACATTTTTCTATACATCTATTATTTTGAAAATTACACGACATGAAAAAAAAATGAAAAAAAGGTCACATTTTTAAAAAAAAATTCCCCAAATCCACAAAAAAAAGTTTTCAAAATTCCTAGCCCTTATGGTTATATAGACATATAAGCAATCTAAAAACGAAGTACTGGTTCTGTAACTTCAAAATTGTAGAAGAAGATAGATTTTGAAAAAAAACTATTTCATCATGTTTTTACAAAAATTTTGTCCAAGTAACAAATGAT
This sequence comes from Morinoia aosen, assembly GCA_030386875.1. Classification (NCBI taxonomy): domain Eukaryota; kingdom Metazoa; phylum Arthropoda; class Malacostraca; order Amphipoda; family Talitridae; genus Morinoia; species Morinoia aosen. Next base: position 28,425,029 of record CM059568.1, read on the forward strand.
CTTTGCATCATTTCACACCTACTCTACTATGACAATTTCAGACAAATCCATCCGTAAATAACAGATTTTTTTTTACCCAGACGGCCTCCTTAATGGTGACACATTGAGTTAAGAGAAAATTTTAAACCGTAACTTTAGGCAAATAATTCTTTAATTGACCTTAAACTCTTAAGAAATAGGAAACTTCTTGCTCTACCAAGAAGTAATTTTTTCAGTAAAAAAAGATGTTTACAGTTAAAGTAAATTGTTATTTCTTCTTGACCATTAACTAGAACAGAAAAAACACAAATCTTCTCAATCAGAAATATAAGCATTTTAGGCAAGTTCAGGTAAAAAACAATATGCTACACAGAAATGAACTTTGGTGAAGTTCTGTTGGTGCCATAGTAATGTTTCAGTCATGCAGCAGCAACTTGGCAGCTTGTGTGTAACACACTATGAAATAGTTATATTTTAAATCCTATTTTTCTTTTAAATTGCACAAATATTCATATAATATTTTGGATTATTTTGAAGTATGTAGTATGACACTTTTTATCTTTTTTTGAAAATTTGATGGTAACATCAAGTTCAAGAAAACCAATACTTAACCAGCAAATTTAGTCACCTAAAATTAAGCAATAAGAATAAAAATGTAATAATTTTAACTCATGACTTTTTCATTTGAAATAGCAGCAGGAGTCTATAAGACCAAAGTGTTAATGATCTTCCTTTGCCTACATTCCTGGACAAACTCAGATCAATTTTTGAGCATCAAGAGCACAAAAAGACCAATTAAGCAAACTATGGTATATTCTTCACTGGTAATTGTGTCCTTTAAAATTATAATCAATTATAATTATAGTAATAGTAAAATACCACTAACTCTAGCCAAGAGTTTTTACTGAATGTTTCTCTGTAAACTTTGAAAGGATAAGTGCACAATATATTTCACAATAAAGAGTTATAAATTGCCATCATTATAAAATACATTATCTAACTTTGGTCTATGTTACTTTTAATGCGATCACAGAAATTAATAATTTTATTCCAAAGAATCATTAAAGGAATCCATTTAAAAACGTTTTACACGAATGACATTCTGCTTGCTAATGCATTATTTTCAAGATTTAACAATAATTACGTTCAGATATGAACAACATTATGTGGTCGGCTGCTTAGTCGATGCATTGTTGGGTCACGCTCACTTTTCTGGTGGGACACGCCCACTTTTTGGCAGGAAAAGATCAACATCGGTTTGGGTAAGTTAAGGTAAGCTATTTTAGGTTGATTTATGTTATTTTGGGTTGGTTTATTAAACTAACCTAACATCAAATACCCAACCTCACCAATCGTTACGTCAATACCGTATTATAGCACGTTTACGTGTCCGTTCCTTCACTTTTATAAATGACGTTCATATAACTTCAAAGTTAAATAATTCAAAAATTACGCATCAGCGAGCAGAATGTCATTCCTGAAAAACGTTCTTGAATGGGTTCCTTTAACGATTCTTGGGATCGAAATTATTATTTTCCCTGATCATATTAAAAGTAACATCGACCCTAACTTTATATACTAATCAACGTTTTATACTAACACACTAATTGATTTTCAAAATTTTTGTTGATTATATGGTCAATATTGAGTTTAGGGGATCAACGGAAATTAAAAATTCCATTCCAAAGAATCAATAAAGAAACCCATTTATAAATGTTATACAATAATGACTTTCTGCTTGCGGATGCATTATATTTGAGTTATTCAACTTTGAAGTTATAGGAGCGTCATTCATGAACTGTCTTTCACGCACCAAAGGAGGGTCAAATTTTACTTTAATGTTGTGAACAATTTTTGTAATTTTTTTGCAAAGAACCGATAGAAGAACACATTTAAGAATGTTTTACATGAATGACATTCTGCTCGCTGATGCGTTATTTTCGAATTATTCAACTTTGAAGTTGACTTGTGCGCACCAGGGAAGCGTGCGCGCCTAGCGTAATTTAATTAATAACGGAAGCTAACCCCCTATTACAAACATAAAGAGGTTGGGTCGTGAGGAGTAGCCACAGTTCTTCTGGTGAAAATTATAAATAAAGGTTTCATCGACTCCGAGGTGGCTGCCGCCATGGCGCCACCCGGTACCCAAGATGGCGGCAGCCATCTTTGAGTCTATGTAAACAGACGTCACTAGAAACCTTTATTTATAATTTTCACTAGAAGAACTGTGGCTACCCCTCACGACCCAACCTCTTTACGTTTGTAATAGGGGGTTAGCGTCTGTTTCTATTGCAAAAACAATGACTGCTTTTCCGCAAAAAAAGGCCATTTTGGAGCCCCGTTTGTAAACTTCAAACTTAAATAACTAAAAAACTAAGCATTTGCGAGCATATTGTCATTCGTGTAAAACGTCTTAAAATCAACTATATTACCAATCTATAGTTAGCAACGAAATTCTGAAAATTGTTGAATACATTAAAGTAAAATTTGACCCAAAGGATAGAGTATTCCAACAAAGCAATGAGCGCCCCAAGCAGGGAACTCAATATTGACCATCATAAAACATAATAAAGGTCATAAGCAAAAAATATTAGCGAGACTGGATGACTGAAGACTTTCTTTATATCAGTTCTAAAATGGCGGCCACCGGTGGCCGCCATTTTGGAACTGATGTTATCGATTTAAGTCTTTACTATTCGAGCAGCGCTAATGTTTTTGGGTTATAACCTGTATTATGTTCTTAACTAGAACATCATAGAAGTGGGCTGAGACTCTGCAGGCTCTGCGGGATTAGCAAATAATAAATTACACAATATATTGCAAAAACAATAAATTTTTTCCTGCTTGGTGTGCTCGTTGCCTTTTGGAACACTCTCTCCTTTGGCGCGCAAAAGACAGTTCATGAACGACGCTCCTATAACTTTAAAGTTGAATAACTCAAAAATAACGCATCAGTGAGCAGAATGTCATTCATGAAAAACGTTTTTAAATGGGTTTCTTTAAGGTAAATCTGAAGGAGATGACAGTTGTCGATTTTGTAAATTTCGATGCCTTAGCATAGTTAATTAGATCAAAATAAACAAGTTTTCTTCTATGCACTTTTTGTCTCAAATGAGTATTTTATTAGTTATAGCGGTAAATGACTTACCGCCACTATTGTGTTTGAAGCGGAAAGAAATTCTTTGATCGAGTTGTATGGCAATACTGCAATGGCGTCTCGCTTCCAGCGCTCTGTCTTGAAAGACGAAACCAAACCTACCGCTATACCTCGTTAAATACTCATTTGACGAAAAAAGTGTATAGAATAAAAGTTGTTTATTTCGATGTTATTACCATGTTTCAAGCAACAAAAATTCGAAAATCGATGAGTAGCTGTTTATTCGAGCGCATTCGTCATCAATGACGAAACTAAACTTACGGCTATAAATCGTAAAATACTCATTTGAGACGAAAAAAGAATAGAAGAAAACTTGTTTATTTTCATTCAATTAATTAGGTTCAGGCACCAAAAAGTGGAAAATCGACAACTGTCATCTCCTTCAGATTTACCTTCTTTAACTAGTGATTCTTTGGAATGGAATTTGGTAAATCTGAAGGATATGTCAGTTATCAATTTTGTAAATTTCGATGCCTAAGCATAGTTAATTAAATCGAAATAAACAAGTTTTCTTCTATGCACTTTCCGTCTCAAATTAGTATTTTATTAGTTATAGCGGTAAATGACTTCCCGTAACTCCAGTGTTTGAAGCGGCAAGTAATTCAAGGAGCACGTCGGACAGCAACACTTCAATGCGCACTCGCTTCCAGCGCGATCGTCATCAAAGACAAAACCAAACCAACCGCTATACCTCGTTAAATACTCATTTGAAGAAAAAAGTGTATAGAAGAAAAGTTGTTTATTTCGATGTTATTACCATGATTCAAGCAACAAAAATTCAAAAATCGATGAGTAGCTGTTTATTCGAGCGCATTCGTCATCAAAGACAAAACTAAACTCACCGCTATAAATCCAAATATACTTATTTAAGACGGAAAGTGCATAGAAGAAAACTTGTTAATTTTGATTCAAATAATTAGGTTCATGCACCAAAAAGTGGAAAATTGATAACTGACTTATCCTTCAGATTTACTGACTTACTTGCCGCTCCAAACACTGGAGTTGCGGTAAGTCATTTACCGCTATAACTTATAGAATACTCATTTAAGACGAAAAGTTCATAGAAGAAAACTTGTTTATTTTGATCTAATTAACTATGCTTAGTTAGGCATCAAAATTTACAAAATCAATAACTGTCATATCCTTCAGATTTACCAAATTGAAAATCAATTAGTGTTGTCCTCAACACATACCCCAATTGTTTATATTCTACAATGTAAAAAAATATAATCTAGTTACAATGTAAAAAAACATAATCTAAAATATAAAAGAATATAATCTAATCATCAATGGGGGCATTTGGGGTATCAAAGCTAATAGGCTTCATCCATTCGGCAAAATTCACCACTAGGTAAGCAACTTAGGTAAAATACGTCAAATTACGTACCAAATTTTCAAGACTATACTCATCGGCAGATGGTGCAGAGCAAGATATACGAGTATTCAAAAATTTTAATGAAAAATCCATGGTCATACTGAGCACCAACTTATCAGCTAGCTCGCAATACCGGAGCTATAACGCTCCAGCTGTTTGGCAGGATAATTGCGGATCTCTCAATTAAAGCTCCGCAATTTTTTTTATGTGTTCCTTCAATTGCTCATCTATTTATTCATTTTTATTTAAATTTTGCAGTAATGAACCGTATTTCATGTTTCTCAAAGGCCTCTGGAATTGATCCAATATGTCAGATTCGGTAGACCTGTTCAGTAGTATTATCTCACGCTAAACTCTGAGGTGTTGTGGTGTTTGCCGCCGCAAGAAGGCGCTGTAATGGTGTGCGCTCCACCACTTCGAGACGGGGATCTTGCCGATAAGGGAAGATGGAGTATAATAAGTGAAGATGGATGCACTAGAACTAAGGGTGAGAAAGTGGCAAAAGCAATGCAGTGGAGTGGACGGTTCAGTTGTGTGGCCAGATACAGAGCAAACAAGTATGAATGTGTGAGAGGAATGTGGAAGTATGTTGCTGTACCTAGTGTCATGTATGGTATGAGTGCTCTTGCCTGGAATGGAAGTGATCTTGAAAAGCTGCATGTAATACAAAACAAGGTAGGACGTTTAGCATTTGGTGCTCCAAAATTGACAGCTACAGAAGCCATTAGAGGTGACCTAGGGTGGAGCCTATTTTCAGAAAGAATGTGTGAAAGCGGGGCTGAATTATAAGGTGAGAATTGAAAGAATGCAGAATAGCAGGTGGGTAAAGAGAATATTTGAATGGAATCGGAGTGTAAGCTATTGGGAGAAAGTATGTTGGGGGCATGCAAGGAAACTTAGCATGCAAAAGATTATTCATGTTAGAGTTGGGAGACCTGTGGATGACTGGAGTTTAATAAATGATGGAGATGTAGGCTTGAGTAGGGCTGCAGGAGGTGGAAAAATGAGATTGAGAGGCAAACAAAAGGGTATGGATTGAATAAATAATAATGAATAATAATAATGAAGGCATCGTCGGATGCTTTATTTCCAATCAAGCCTGATACATTTCACCTTGTACATTGGATTTTCAAATGCCTTATATCTAACGCCAGGACGCCATGACGCTTTCCCCCCGTCAAGACCGGTACCTATTTCAGACACCTGGGTAGAGTAGGGTATTGTGCTTGGAATTTTTCTCCTATACCCAACAGAGAAAATCGCCACCGCCAGCGCCGAGATTCGATCCCGGGTCTGCCGCACGGCGGCAGAAACCTCTAGCCACATGGCTATGGTGAGCTAATAAGTGACAGCATAGCATGATGCGGAAGCCTATACTTAACTGGTATATGCAAAAGGAAGCACCTAAGTTTGAGATGTTCTATGAGGGTAGTTTTGGAAGTCAACGCTTGTTTGCTGTGAGATGTAAGTCATTGAGTGTGAACAGACGTTAATGGAGGTGGAATGAGAATAATACCAGATTATGTCGGCAATGTAACAGTGGAGTGGAGGAACCAATTGACCATTTTGTGTTGGAATGTAGTAAGTATGAGTAAGAGAGAGAAAGTGTCATGAATATTGTGTTTGAGCAGTATGGAAAGAATGAGTGGTATGCCAGATGTGCTGAAGATGATTGCGGTATTAGCTGTCTTGCTGGATTGGATCAGGAGTGTAATTTGAGTATCATTGAAGCTATGAAAATGTTTTTTGTGCGTGCCTGGAGTAAGAGACAGTGACTGGAATAAGCCAGTCAGGTAGAGTGGGCAGTAATGACCCAATTTGCATGGGGATGGTGTTTTGACACACTGGTTATCCCAGTGATGCCGTCCAATGGCAGCTTGTGACAAGGATTGGTAGATCCTGAGTAGTTTAGTGGACAAGTCTGGTACCAAGCGCTGTATTAAGTTCCAGGTCTGGGTTGTATCAATTATCTTTCCAGCTCAAACTCAAATTGAGGGAGTATATTTGCGAGAAGGATGTGGGGTGTGTTCTCCCTCAGGCTGCTTTACACTCCGGGCGGACTGGGAATAACTTTAGACTTTGAATATCAATGCCCGAAGCGAGTGCCTGAGGTGCAAACGAACCCGGCAGGGTGAGAAATACACAACTGGAATAAAGGCCGTATTATTGTGATGATCGCCGACAGTGTGGCACACGAGGCAAGTATTTACAGGCAGGTAGTATAGTAACCGAGGGCGACTTGGAGGACCGACGGTTGTCGGTGAGATGCGGCGTGCGTGACGTGCCGTAGCGGTGAGCCGTCGAGGTGGCGATGTAGGCCGTGAGGCTACTGCTTGCTGAGCAGCCGAGACTAGTGAATGACGGAGTCGCTGCGCGGAGAGTCGCAGGGAGAAGTCTTGTGTGGGTCGCTGCTGTGAGGAGGCTCGTTGGAAGGTGTGGGGGTATAGGCCGTTTATGACTAGCCAGCAGGATAATGGTTTAAATTGGAGTTTCGTCCGCAAACTGAAACCTGAAAAGATCAAGTCCGATATTTTACTTCATATACTCCAAGCGATTACAATTCAGTATAAACAAAATAAATCATGTTACACAAGCGTTATATAACAGAAAAAGGTGATACCGGACACTGATGTTCAGAGAGCTTGACCAACGTGAAATTATGAACAATCAAACTCACCCTAAAACAGGGGTTCTGACGGGTAGGAACTGTACAGACGAAATAAGAATTGAGCGGAATTTCAATGGTTAATTTACCTAGTCTGGGAAAGAAAAACACCATGAAATAAATTAGGAATCCAGTTCTAATTAAACGATTGAAACAAATTTCAGAAGTTGAAACGAGACTAAACAGTAAACAACCTACTAATAGTATTAAGCGCACACGATGCTCTGCCACGCCTAACTGACGAGGTAACAGTCTTTGTATCTTGCGCCTAAATGACAAGTGTTGCCATACATTTTATTTTGAAAGGTTTTTTTATTAGGCAAAAACAATGAAACTCGCTGAAGGAGCGCCACATTACTCCCCGCCCAAACAGCGGAGCTGCAAAGTTCAATAATTATGACAATTTGCATCTTCCTTAAATTTTACAATCCTTCCACTTCTCGTACTTCGTAGTCGCGGCGAGGCAGATTCAGCTGTAGGCTGACTAGCCTTCGTTTCCTTTTGGCGAGCCTCATTACGCTCGCGAAAAGGATCCGCTCGTCGGCGTACGGGACAATTCTCCGGTCCCGTTTCTTCACTGCGCGCTGCAGTAGTTTTGGCGTTGCGCGGCACTGGAGTATGAGCGTGTACTGGCTTTAGCCGGTCAATGGAGACAGATTCTTCGGCACCCGATGGTCGAGTTATCACGAAGTATTTGTCGAAACGTTCGCGCACTGGATACGGTCCAAAGTACGGAGCTTCGAGCGGCCGTCTAACTCTGTCTACGCGTTTCCAGACGTGAGTACACGTCTTTAGAGCAGGTGGCAAGAAAGGTTTACGTTTCTCGTGATGCGTGGAAGGTAACGATGTTGAGAGGTCTGGATTTCGCATATCTTTTGCTAGTAGACTGATTTTTGTGTCGTGGAAATTTTCCGTTTCAGTCTTCTCGACAATTCGCTGAGGAAGCAGAAATGAGGCGCCCGTTACCGCTGTGAATGGCGAGTAATTTGACTCGTTAGGCACGCTTCTAATGCTTAGAAGCACGATTGATAATGCATCAAGCCACGATTGTTTTCTCGCAACGATTGCCGTTTTAGTGGTCCGATGAGCTCGCTCAATCAAACCGTTGCTCTGAGGGTGATAAGATGTAGTGCGTAATTTATGGAATCCGATGAGACGGGATAGTTCGAGGAAAAATTCAGCCTCAAATTGAGTTCCTCTGTCCGTTACCACGTACAGAGGTACCCCAAAACGCGATACCCAGCCAGTGAGAAAGGCACTTGCAACCGAGGCTGCGGTAATTTCAGACAAAGGAACAGCCTCAATCCATCTCGTAGCGCGATCGATGCACGTTAACAAATACCTCATCGGGCTTAAAAATTGTTCACCGGCTTTTTGATGGCTGGCAGTGGTCCCACTATATCGATGTGCACAGTTTGAAATCTTTCCGACGGTAAAGCGAATGGATTCACGGAGCTCTTTGTGTGTCTTTGGACCTTTGCTTGCTGGCAAGACACACATTCCTGACACATTTTTCTGACGCTGCAATCGATGTCAGGCCAAAAATATCTTGATTTAACGAGCTTCAACGTGCCTTTGACTCCGGGATGGGATATGCCATGCAGCATTTGAAAAATAGATTCTCTTGAACTTGCGGGTACGAACGGCCTTGGATAAGGGAGCGAAGTATCACTCCAAATTTTGAAGTTTTCATTCAGAGGTTTCGGTGTTAAACGATCCTTGTACTGTTGAATTTCTTCGTCGTCTTTTTGTTTCTCTGCTATGGAAGGCAAATCAAAGGGATCGCAATGAACGGCGTTGAGAGATCGAGATAAGCAATCTGCTACTACATTTTGGTCGCCTCGAATGTACTGCACGTCGCTCAAGTATTCAACGAGCATAGAAAGATGCCGTTGTTGCTTGTCTAATTTTGCGGGCTGCTGACTGAAAAATGCAGATTGAAGTGGCTTATGGTCGGTGAAAGGTGTCACTTTTCGTCCTTCGATGTAACTTTTAAAATGCAGAAGGGCTTGATACGCAGCTAGGAGCTCTCTGTCGAACGTGGAGTAGCGCAGCTGCGTGGCAGTCAGTTTCCTTGAGAAAAATCCTATTGGGATAGGTTCATTGTTGACGATTTGGTGTAGAGCAGCAACAATTGCAGCTTGAGATGCATCGGTGACCAGGTGGTAGTGAACGACTTCGGGCTTCGGATGAGGCAAGGTCATTGATGCACACAGATCTTGTTTAATCTTACAAAAAGATTCCTTGGCGCGCTCTGGAAGCTCTAGGGACTTTGTTTTTGGGTGGTCCCTGATTAAGTCCGACAACGGAAGTACGGTTTCCCTGACGTTTGGTATCAAATGCCTGTAGTATCCGACCACTCCAATGAAACGTCTCAAAGCTTGAGAGTCTTTAGGAATCGGGTTCTCAGATAATACTTTGAGTTTGTCTTCAGTTGGAGATATTCCTTTTTCAGTGATTTTAAAACCCAAGAAGTCGATTGAATTGGTGAAGAATGTGCATTTGTCGATCGAAATTTTTAGGTCGTGCTGGGCGAGAATTTGAAAGACTGCTTCCAAGTCGCGGACATGCTGTTCTGGGGTTTCTGAAAAAACTAGAATATCATCCAGATAAATGAAAACACAGTTACAGTTTAAGAAGATATTATCCATGAATCGTTGGAAGGTGGAACCAGAATTACGGAGTCCGAAAGGCATGACCACATATTCGTATAGGCCAAATGGGGTTGTAACTGGGGTTTTGGAAATATCTTCAGGATTTATGGGTATTTGGTGGTATGCTCTGATTAAGTCAATCTTTGAGAAGACTGCCTTACCGTCCAACTGTGAAGTGACGCTGCGTAAAAATGGTATTGGATATCTGTCAGGTAAGGTTACTGAATTAAGAGCTCGATAGTCTCCACATGGTCTCCATTCTCCGGGACTCTCCTTCGGTACCATATGAAGAGGAGATACCCAAGGCGATTTAGAAGGTCGAATTATACCCGCTAAAAGGAGATTCTTGAACTCGTCTTGTGCGGCTTTTAATTTATCAGGAGCTAAGTTTCTTCGTCTCAAGTAGACAGGTTTGCTGTCTGTCAGGCTATTGTCGTAGATGCCGACTTGTGCCTTTATAATTTAACAGGAGGGAAAATAATTCTCCTCGCATAACTAAACTCTCGTATCACAGATACTTGAGAAGCATATTTCCGGCTCAGATTTGAAAATTTCAACAGCTTGATTTTTATATCGGCTCAAATTTCGCAGCTCGAATTTCATTTCGGCTCTAACTTTCTAAGCCTGTATTACCAGCGCGAAAAACTTAGCTTGATTCGTCTCGACTCAAATTTCGAAAGCTTGAAAAACCAGCTCAAATCTTCAAACCTGGTAACCAGATCGGACTGCAAAAATTACCGAATAATACTTGCAACTTGGAAACTGTTGAAAAGCCCTCTCCTTAATAAAATAATTACTCAGCAACTGACTTCTCTCATATCCCTGAAAAATCAGGAAGATTCTCCGGAATAAAAGCCTCGGAACTTACGGCCCTCAGAACCCTAAAATAGGGAAACTATTATCGCTGGCTCCCAAGACGGACCAGCCAAAAAAAAATTAAATAATCTATGACTGGCGCCCAACGTGGATTCGCCAAAACAACTATCTAACTTTTGGCGCCCAATGTGGATACGCCTCACCAATTATTTAACAATTTGGCGCCCGAACTAAAGGACTGCCATACAAATTATTTAACAATTTGGCGCCCGAACAGAAGGACTACGAATCCTGAAAGCTAAGAAAAACTAAAATAAAACAGGAGGACTTGACTCCCTGAAGCAGAAGAAAATAAAGAAGGGCCTTGAATCCTGAAAACCAAGAAAAATAATAAGGAACCTCGACTTCCTGAAGCAAAGAAAAATCTCAAAATGGATTGCGTTCAACGTGCCCGAGAGTACATGACTGCCCTAGGCCTCACTCTGGAGCAACCAGACTACCGTGAAACCTTCCTTCAAAGAATCCGAATTCTAGAGGAAGCTGAAGAACGAGAACGAGAAAGAGAAGAACGAGAAAGAGAAAGAGAAGAACGAGAACGAGAACGAGAAGAACGAGAACGAGAAGAACGAGAAAGAGAAGAACGAGAAAGAGAAGAACGAGAAAGAGAAGAACGAGAAAGAGAACGAGAACGAGAAAGAGAACGAGAACGAGAAAGAGAACGAGAGGGAGAAAGAGAACGAGTGAGAGAAAGAGAACGAGAGGGAGAGAGAGTGTCGCAACTCCAGCCTGCTCCTCTTGTATGTCCCATGCAAGTTAATTAATATCTTGTAATATAAGGGACTGGGTCAAAATCAATTCTTAATTGACCTAAAAGAATTATATAAATTAAATATGACAAGCAGGCAATAATGGATTGCTTCCCCTTCCTGGCAACAAACGCGTATGTCGAACATCCTTAATGTGTTCGTTTATCTTTGCGAGCTGCATCCGAAGTCACAGCGACGGATTCGGAGCGCACGTGACGTCGAGGCCTTCGCCGGCTGACACGTCAGAAGACAACCACCTATGGAGTCGGCAGCACGTGCCTTGTGCGTTACGACTTCTAAACCGGTCCTGCTTTCGGGCATCTGAGAGCCCGGAGAGCCGGCTATCATTGAGGAAGTGTTCCCTGGACAACTTTTCTTCGAAGTTCAGGTGAGCAATCCTTATTTATTGTCTTTGCTTGTCATATTATCATTTAACTTAATGCAGAAGAGACTATGACAAAGCCAGGTTATCTGGAAGTTGGCGCTTAGGTGGTTAGCGCGACATAGTTCTTTTTTTCGAAGAAAAGTTTTTTATATAAATCTTAATATTTGTTTCCTTCGAAAGTTACTTTTTTCGAAGTCAAGTTTAACGTAATTGTAATCTTCGCAACTTTATGAGGAAAGTGATTTAATCTTCGAATACTTCGAAGAAAGTGATCTAATCTTCAAATCTTTGTTCTTTCAACTCAAATTTCATTTATACGAAGAATTTCTTAAATTATAAAACTCTTCATTTCATTTGAAAGTTCGCAGTTCTGATGTGCGCAATTCGTTCGTCAGCTGCTAAGTAAGGCTGGAGTTGCTTCAGGAATAATCCTGGTGACTATATCTTTTTGTTTCTTCTTTCTCCAGTTTAAATAACTGTTTTTCATAAAAAAAAAAAAAAAACTTAAAATAAATGTAATAAATTTTCCGTAATTAGGAAAATCTTGTTGATTGCCGAGCTTTCCGGGCTTGAGGCCGGGGTGGTTCTCTTCTCATTTAGCTTAAGGTGCATTTTTTTGTGTCGTTTTTTTGTGCAAGGTACTATTGTTCGTATTACTGGCTCCCTGTGCTTTTGGAAGCTAGTCTCTTGTTTACCTTGCACAATTAGAATTTTTCTGATTGCACTTTTGTGTATTAGTATGTAAGTAATAAATTAAATATATTGAAGCAAAAATTTAAAAATAATATTTTTGCGAAAAATTTAATTGTGTAACCATTTATAATGTGATCAAACTTAAATTGGTGGGGAAGAACCTTTTTGTGTATTCTATGTGTCTTTTTTTATTTTTTCTATCTATATAACATAGGGATGTAACCTAATTTGTCCACTAAAAAAAAGTGTAGACCTTTATTAGCTGAACTTTTTTCTAATAAGCCTATTAACTATTTACTTATTACTTTTTTTGCCAACGTAACATGACTGAAACGTTTAACGCCTTAGCCCTTAGCATGAAAATGCGGGGAGTAAAATGTAGTATTACCGCTTTGCGAAAGAAAGTGCTCGCTCCTGGCTGTGCACCTTCTCTCCTAAGGGAGGCTATTCCTCAGTTGAGTAGCCTTCTAAAGGACTTTCGCCATCTCTCTTCTATTCTACCTTCTGACCTTGAGGAAATTTCTGAGGAGGAGTTAGTTAGACGAGCTGAATATGAAGTACAAATTGTTGAATTAATAGCTGAATTAAAAAATTCAGTTTTTTCGGCACAGGTATCAAACTCTAATGATACCGCGCCTCCTTCTGAGGCTAGTAAGGTTTCTGTTGTGGATGTACCATTAAACATTTTCCGAGCTCCTCAGTTAACTTTAAGAAAGTTCAGTGATAATGAACACTGTCCTTTTTCTTTTCTCCATTTTCAGGAATCTTTTCTTAATGCTCTTCAAGCCTATCCTAATATGAGCGAGGAGCAAAGGTTTATATTCTTAAAAAATCAATTGCAGGGAAGAGCCCTGAGTCTGGTTGAGGGACTTCCCAATGAGAATTGTTTCCAAGCTGCTTGGGCTTTGCTCAAGCAGGAATTTTTGAACGCAGACAAACTAGTTTCTCTTGCACTGGACGAATTAATAAATTCTCCCAGTGTCTTTAGCTTTGCAGAAATAGGGACTTTTCTTTCTAAAGTTAAGTTTCGTCTACTTGAGCTCTCTAAGCTTGGAGTAGATTTTCGTAACGAGAAATCAGGCAATCTCTTGTTTTCTGCTATAATTAAAACCAAACTGCCTGACTTTTTTTTGTTAGAACTTCTTCGTTACTGTAAAGCTAGTTTCTTCTCTTTAGAAATGTTTGAGAACGCGCATCATGTGCTGTCTCTGTTGGAAACTAAATCCAAACCTAAGAAATGTCTCTCCCTTCGCAATGATAGGGTGGAGGAGAAGACTCGAGCTGAAACTAAGTTTAAATCTTCTCCTGTATCTTCTAACCTTCCTAACGTGAAAGTGTGCCGGTTTTGTAAGCAGACCGGTCACACGTCCTTTTCTTGCCGTAAATTTGATACTCACGAAAAACGCGTGAAGCAAGTAGGCGAGTTGCAATTGTGTTCCGTATGTCTTAGTCACAACCACGTAGCTAAGTCTTGCCCTGCGAAAAGCAGAGGCTTGCCCTTTCATTGTTCGTTATGTAAGGCTAATACCCACGTTAGCCCGTTATGCCCTAAGTTTGTAAGTTTTTCTTCTCTTGCCGCCTCATCTTCTTGACGGTTAAAGGCACGTTTTCGAATGTGCCCTGTAATCGCTCTTTCTACTAAAGTTAATAATATTTCTAAACGTGTAAATTTCGTCATTGACTCAGGAAGTCAACAACCGTTGATTGACCTGAATACCGTTAGTTCTAATAGTTCTAACGATGATTTGCAGCAAATTACTGTAAACACGGTTGGTGCCTCTGTCCCGTTGCGGGGCAAGCACATTAACGTCGAGCTCGTGCGTCCTGACTGTGAGAAGCATGAGCTTGATATTTTTGCAATGCAAAATTTGCACCTACAGATGGGGATGAAGGGTTTGAAATCTAAACTCGAGCTCCTTAAGACTAAGCTTCCTCTGTCTACTTCCTTTCCTGAAGTCGTTGATGACAATATTCAAATCAACGGCATTCTGGGGGTTGATGCTCTTCAAGCTTTTCGAGTGCTTGAATTGCAAAACGTCGCTGGCTATAAAGTTATGCGTGTAGCTAACGGTTTTTTACCCTTCGGGGATCTAAAATGTTATAAATCCTCTTTTCCTATTGTGGCTTCGGCCGCTAAAAAGCAAGACGGTGGCTCGCCTTGTTCTGTTGTTTCGCCTAAGAGTTCTTCTCCTTCTGTTGTTTCGCCTGACGTTTCTTCCTCTTCTTCTGCTCTGCATAAAGTTTCTTCTTCCTTGACTATTGCAAATAACCAAAAAAAGCAAACAAAAAAGAGTAAACCTAAAACTAAGCGTTATCATGGTATGTTGGAGGCATTTTTTGAGCCTCCTAAAGTTTGTTCTTCTGCCTTGGATGGAACTGAGTGTGATGTGCAGGCCGGTCTTGATAGACTTCTAGACTTAGAATTAATAGGGGTGCCTGCTAAGGAAGTGGAGAATGATAAAGAGTTAAAAGACTTTAAGAGTAGCGTAGTTTATGACGAAGGCCGCTATTATGTTCACATACCTTGGAATCGTAATATACTAGCGAAAGTGCCACATAGTTTCGGGTTGGCGCGCTATCTCGCGCAGAAAGTTGCTGCTTCTAACTCTCGTAAAGGGATAGAGAAGCAATATAACGATGTCTTTCAGGAACAACTCGAGCTAGGTATAATTGAGCCTCTCTCTCTCGAGAATTTAAATGTGTGTGAGCATAAGTGGATACCACATAGGCCTGTCGTGAGAGAACACGTTACCACTTCCAAGATACGCCCAGTGTTTAATTGCTCGCTCAAGCGAGGTAAATTGCCTAGTCTAAATGAGGCCTCATACGTAGGTCCTAACCTCATGAATGATTTGCTTGGCTTGTTGGTGTATTTTCGCTCTAATTCTGTTGTTGTGCTATCAGATATTTTCAAGGCTTTCCTTCAAGTGAAGTTAGCCAAAAATTTTGACCGAAATCAGTTTAGTTTTGTTCTCTTTCAAAATGGGGAATATAAATATTTTAGGTACACAACATTGTTATTCGGTTTTGTCGCTTCCCCTTACATTCTCAATTTTCTTCTCAAACTACATGCTAAAACTATTAGTGATTTGGTGGTTAGAGACATCATGTCTAACAAACTGTACGTTGATAACCTTATATTCACAACTAATAGTCCCGAGCTTGCGCTTGACACTTTTCAACGCGCAAACAAAGCTTTCAAAGAAAGCGGCTTTCCACTGCGTCAATGGCAGTCTAATAACTCTAATCTTCTGTCTCAGATTGACCCTTCTCTTTGTAGCTCCAGTGAGCACTCCAGAGTGTTGGGTTACAACTTTAACTCTTCTTCTGATTCTCTTTCCATATCTGTAAAAAGCTTAAATCCTTCCTGTAAAACTCGTAGAAGTATGCTGTCAGACATTGCTTCGTTGTATGATCCGCTAGGAATTCTGTTACCTTTCTCTGTTAGAGGAAAACTCATCTTACGTAAATTAACACCGTTGAGACTAGGCTGGGATCAAGACGTTCCTGATGATATCTGTAAAGAATGGCGTAATTTTTGTCAGGAATTTTCTCAATTGCATGAATTTGAGTTCCCTAGGATGAATCTTGTTGAAACTGAGAAAGTTGACCTCGTAATTTTCTGTGATGCTAGTGAAAGAGCTTTTGGAACCTGTATGTACGGTGTCCAAAAAGAGCGCAGCTCACTTCTTTTCTCTAAGGTTAAAGTTTCACCTCCTAGGCAACGAACTCTTCCTTCTCTAGAACTTCTGGCTGTGTATCTTGCGTACCAGTGTCTTGTTTCTCTGATGAGTGACGTCAATTTTCCCTACACGGTCTCAAGTGTAACTTTTCTTACCGATTCCCAGGTTACCCTGGCTTGGTTATTGAGTGGTAAGCCTCCCCGAAAGAATATTTTTGTCAGTAATAGAATTAAGGATATAGACAGCATGCGACTAACGTTGGAAGGTACAACTAAAGCTTCTTTTCACTATGAATACGTTCCCACCATGTACAATATGGCAGATATGTTAACTCGAGGCATAAAAGCATCAAAGTTTCTCGAGAGTAAAAATGTATGGTTAACAGGTCCTGACTGGATTCGCGAAGGTAAGGACCAGTGGCCCAAGGGCCACTTGGGATGCATTCCCCATCAATTTATATCCTCTGCATGTATTAATGTTAATGTTGTCCCTCCGTGTAAAGCTCCTATTTTGGAGATTGAACGCTTCTCCTCCTATCCTAAGTTACTAGGTACGGTTGAGAAGGTGTTTAAAGCTGTCGCTATTTTTCGACATGCAGATTTGGGCAATGCAAAATTGCGGGCTTTCCTGTTCCTTATTTCTTCTATGCAAAGTACACACTTTGCAGGCGAGCTCGAGGCCTTGAAAAACAAAAGTCCTCGGCCGCCGCTGTTAGTTAGAACTTTAAACCTTTTTCTCGATTCGCACGGTATCATTCGTTCGAATAGTCGTATTGCGAATGCTGAGGAATTAGACTATAACACTCGCAACCCCATCTTGCTGTCTAGTTCTTCACATTTGACTCATTTACTAATTTCGCACACTCACAAACTTCTTAACCATCAGGGGCTCGACATCACCGTTCAGAAACTTAAGTTAGACGGTTATGTCGTGCCACGCTGCAAGCGCACAGTTCGCGGCGTCTTGGCTAAATGCATTGTATGCAAGAAGCTAAACGCCAAAGCTTTTTCCTATCCCGATCCTCCTGCTTTACCTGACTCGCGTACTAATTTCGTGAGGCCATTTGCCACAACTGGCATGGATTTCTCTGCCCACTTTTGGGTATTAGACCCTTTTGGTCACAAGCAAAAGGTGTACTTACTGTTATTTACGTGTTTTCAGACTAGGGCTATTCACATTGAAGTTCTTCCATCTATGACTTTGGAGGAATTTTGCTTTGCCTTCATTAGATTTACAAACGAAAAGGGCATTCCTAACACTGTTTATTCTGACAATGCTAGAACTTTCACCGCCGCTCCCGATCTTCTATCGGAAGTGTTAACTTCCTCTTTGTATGAAGAGCGGTTTCGACCTTTTAATATTAAATTCAAAACTATCCCTATCTATAGTCCTCAATTTGGAGCGATATGGGAACGCCTGTTCAAGTCCATAAAGGATTGCATATATAAACTTTTTGGACGTAGCACTTATTCTTATTCTTCCTTCATTACTGTTATTTCTGATATTTCTCTTAACCTTAATCGGCGTCCCCTCTCTTACACTGAGATGGGGGACTCGATTCTACCTATAATGCCCCTTCAATTTCTTCAGCTTTATCCTACATCTAATTCTCTTATTCTGTCCGATGAGCTTCCGGACTTGGAGACTGACGATGTTGAGCATCGCGAGCATTTGCTTACTCTTTTGGAGAGACGCGATGTCATGGTCGCTAAGTTCAGGGAGCTTTGGTATTCTCAGTATCTTGTTTCTTTGCGAGGTCCATATCCTCTGAAATCTTTACCTTTGCAAAATAAATTATTATCTGTGGGTCAAGTGGTACTTGTAAAACACCCGATAAAACCCAGACCATTTTGGGCCTTGGCTCGCATCAGTGCTTTGCTTCCTGGTCGCGACGGCAAAGTCCGTGTTGTAAGAATTATAAGGGCTGATAATACTGAAAGCGCCATCAAAATCTCGTTACTGTACCCACTGGAGTTAGTTGTGACCGATCCTACTCCAGAGGAGGTAGGAGATAGCGCAGACGGGAGTGGTTCGGACGCGGAATCATACCCTCGTTCCGAACCTCCCGCGAGGTTTGAAACTCAAAGGGGTAGTTCTACCTCTGAACACCCTAGAGTTCAGCAGCTTAATTCTTCAAATTCTTTTGATACGGATTCTTCGGTCTTGTCCGAAGAACCGGTAGTTACTCCTGCTGACCGCCCTCTTAGGCAAGCGGCGCGTCAGCAACGTAGTAAATTAACGTATCTTATTAAGAAAGGGCATTTGTAAACCCTTTCAATTATGTGTTATGCGCAGCTATTATTACTTGGTCCTTTACAGTATTGAGCTGGAAGGACATTGCATGTCTTTGTGTATTTCACGGAATTTTCAAATGAAAACTCCGTTTTTTCTTTTGCCGGGATTGTGTCGCAACTCCAGCCTGCTCCTCTTGTATGTCCCATGCAAGTTAATTAATATCTTGTAATATAAGGGACTGGGTCAAAATCAATTCTTAATTGACCTAAAAGAATTATATAAATTAAATATGACAAGCAGGCAATAATGGATTGCTTCCCCTTCCTGGCAACAAACGCGTATGTCGAACATCCTTAATGTGTTCGTTTATCTTTGCGAGCTGCATCCGAAGTCACAGCGACGGATTCGGAGCGCACGTGACGTCGAGGCCTTCGCCG
The DNA here is from genome assembly GCA_030386875.1 of Morinoia aosen. Classification (NCBI taxonomy): domain Eukaryota; kingdom Metazoa; phylum Arthropoda; class Malacostraca; order Amphipoda; family Talitridae; genus Morinoia; species Morinoia aosen. The sequence continues at coordinate 28,443,914 of CM059568.1, forward strand.
GCTGACACGTCAGAAGACAACCACCTATGGAGTCGGCAGCACGTGCCTTGTGCGTTACGACTTCTAAACCGGTCCTGCTTTCGGGCATCTGAGAGCCCGGAGAGCCGGCTATCATTGAGGAAGTGTTCCCTGGACAACTTTTCTTCGAAGTTCAGGTGAGCAATCCTTATTTATTGTCTTTGCTTGTCATATTATCATTTAACTTAATGCAGAAGAGACTATGACAAAGCCAGGTTATCTGGAAGTTGGCGCTTAGGTGGTTAGCGCGACAAGAGAAAGAGAACGAGAGCATGAAATCCAGCTCCAACAACTCAACCAGCAAAGGGCACCAGAAGCCAGACGGGTCAAAATACCCGATATTGCTGCTTTTAACCCTGAACAAGAGGGGATCCAAGGATTCATGCAGCGTTTCGAGAGTCACAGCAACGCACTCGATTACACGGAATTTGAGGCTGTTCTCGCACTAGAAAATCTAGTAACGGCTAAGGAAAGAAGACTCATCCAGACATTGGCCGCTGTCGACCGCTACCAATTTAGGGAAATCAAAAATTTACTGCTGGAGTCCCACAAGATAACCCCCGCTAAACTGCGCAGTAACTACTATGAACTGAAGCCTGAGGAAGGAGACAACATGAGTCGATACATCCGGAGATTGGAACAAGCGCTTAACGCATGGCTCACCGGAAGCCAAGTAGAAGAAAACTACGACCAATTGAAAAATTTCATGCTTATGGATAGGGTCTACTCCAGTCTACCGTCTCACCTTGCTACTCAACTCAAGGACAGAAGCGGTAACACCTTAGCGACTCTAGCTGAACAAGGGGACAAATTTCTACAAGCCCGACCCAATACAACTCTCCAGAAACTGTGTGAGAACCGTCTGTCGAATAACAAAAACGAAGGTCAAGAATCTGCAATGGGAAAACCTTCCAGAAGTTCTCAAGTGAATCGATTTTCTAACACCACAACCGGAAACTATCGACCTTCACCTCCTCAGAATCAAAATTTCAACTATCTACCTCCTCAGAACCGAAATCCCCAGTATCGACCTGCACCGCCTCAGAATCAGAATTTCCAGTATAGGCCAAGGAAAACTGGACCAGCTCACGTAGAAGGCAGACCCAACACTTTAACCGTCCGCCAATCAACTGGAGAACATGCTTCTGTAATCACCATGGAGAAAATCCAACTCATTCTAGCGCAGAGTGCCAAGTACTTAACCCGCAATTTCAGCAAAATACCTCTTCCCGAAATGAAGGAGGTGCGGCACAACCTACTGCCCACATAAATTATATCGAAGAGGAGTCTCCAGGATATACTCTGAAACCGTCGAATGCAATCATGCTGCGGTAACTTCGGATACAACCGAACTATTACTAGGAAAATTGAAAAAGTGTCAGGGCAAACTCAATAACAAACCAGTAGAAATCTTGCTGGACGGAGGAGCCACAGCCGTATTCGTAAATAAAACACTAGTACCACAACAAAATAAATATAACCAAGAACAAGATCACCGTCAAGTTATCCGACAGCCAAACTTTCGACGCGCCATTAGCTAACGTCAAACTTGACTGCCCATACTATCGAGGTAACATCACAGTCGTAGTGATGGATAACCCCGCAACCGAAGTAATCCTAGGACGCGTGCCAGGAACTACACATTCGAAGAAGAACATACGCCTCCTATTATAATTGAAACCTCTCATGTCACTACAAAAGTGAGTGCAAAGTGTAATGTCGTGCGCTAGCGGAATTGATCTTCGCTTCGGCACGCCATTGAACGGAACTCGGTAGGATGCCCAAAGGGAAACGAGGTCTCTTCAGGTTTTTTATTTCTTATCCCCTGGTTCCGTGAATCTGCCCAGAAAGGTATGATTCAGAGTCGGACCATGAATCGCATGACATGAGAAGCCTAATTCAAGATCATAGTCGAATGATTAACTGATGCATATAGCACCGCACAACGAGAAAGTAACTCACACCTCAAGGGTACACGAGAAATAGCTGAGCGGGACATAAGAGGCCATAGAATAGTAGCACATAAAAAGAGAATTCACCGCCCTGCTAACGACGTAGCACAACAACAATTCGCATTACCATTACTAGCATTATCATATAAGAAAGTTTTAGCCTCCCCTGACCGTGACAAAGGTGTCCCAAGAGAGGAAAGAGGAAGGCACCATCTAGCGTGTAGTTGGGGGAACGCGGAATCTACGCACAGGGTGCACAGGAACAGTAGGCTGGGAAATAAGTTCACAAACAAGAAAGGTTTCCGTTGCATCGACGGGGAAGAAAAATAAGTCTCTAGTCGAGTAACACGTTTGGAAAGAACACATTTATGATATACACACACGAATATTGTAAACTCGTGTCACTAGTCGAAGGGAATGATGAGGGCAATGTACTCCTAATCCTGCCCGATCTACATTCGATAATACGTGTAATGACAGCTATAAGAGACAGCGCAATTTCATGGATGATGCATTTCCATTGTGAGGTGAGAACGCTTTTGATAGTTTATATGTACATGGCATGAACTTCGTAATCCCTGACGCCAGGCAATAATATATGAATCGCTTGTTTCGGCCAATGTTCAAAGTGTCCTTTTAAGGAAGCTTCACAAAGTTACATACATGAATGTACATCCGTATCCAACAATCCTAACACAGCGGTCATTAGTCAATAAGCACTTTATCTGAACAAAGGTGGACGATCGCACAACAAGTTTTAGTTTTCACACTGCTTCACAATATAAAGAGATGACGAGTTAGGTAACATCACAAGTTAAAAGAGGATACTCTAAAATACTTACAGACGATGAGGAAAGGTCCCTCAGTTTAGACCTGTGACATCTTATTTTAGTCTGCAAATTAAGTGCCTACTCTGGCTTTCTTTACCCTATCTGTGGAAAGGAGACAGCAGAAATTAGGTCTCTGAAGCAGGGGCAAGTCACTAAGGTTATCAGATCAGCCATTATCAATAAATTCTATTATCAAAAAATGAGAGAGGCAAGTACACGTTTATCAACGTCGCTTTGAGAACACAAATCGTATGAGCTAGTGGTCTCGAATTCCTGCGCCTATTCTCAGTCTACTGAATGCCGTGACTTTAGGCTTCCACCTTGCTGACTGGCGCAACTTGCCCAGCACAGCTCATAGGTAAGAAGCCACTCGACTAAATTTATTTTACTTTGCCTCACATCTTTCTATTAATGAATGTTATAAATAATACAAAGACAAGAAATAATACAAAGACAAGAAAAACACAAAGACAAGAAAAATCATGTTCCCAAGTTGGTGCAGGTCCAGCACGACGTGCCGTGGATTTTTCCATATCAACAACTGATGTCTAATCCATGGAAGAATCACCATAGTTTTTATTTTCAGCACACAAATCTCTCAATAGTGAAGCAGTGGTTGGTTTGCATTATCAAATAAATATATGATTTTGCTATCTTATGTTAATCTATGAAATGTGATAAACTTCAAGCAATCTTGTGTCAAACTAAAAGCATTGAAATGTCAGTCTCTCCATGTTGCATTTACTGCCCTTGACACTGTTTACAATATTATATATGACAACATAGCTTACATGGCCTGGCTATTATGCAAATGGTGCTGAGCAAAAAAAACATTTGGACATTAATACAAAATTACTTGGAGCAGTGAAATAGAGATAGGAAAGTTCATCAGTTAAATCACACGCTTTTCTTCTAAAGTACTGCCAAAATGGAACCTGACATTTTCAAACATTACACTGCAGCGCACTTGCTATGACACGTTACGACGGCTAGTCTAGCTTAATGTGGGTGGTTCACCAGCGACCGGAAGCATCCTCGAATGCTCTAGAAGCCGGCTGTTCACCGCTATCTAAACATAAATATGTTAAAAACACCCGAAAATATAGCTAGCGAGGTAACACGTCAATCGAATGGGTTTTTTACTCGAGTTCACTTCCTAAACAACGCAGAACTTAAAATTATCCGGGAACCTGTTCCTCCCACGCACTTCAAACAAATAAAACGTTGGCGTCATTCTTGCGGACGAAGCGCGGACCCGCAGAATGTTGCCGCAATGAATTTATCAAAATTCTTCAAATTTCCTCACGTCTTGTACGACGTGACACAAAGAGAGAAGAAATTGAAAAATCTGAAGAACCAAAACAGCCGCAAACCAACAAAGAAAAGTTCATTGAACTACAGCGCAACTTTGCTCCTTCAAAGCAGCTCTTCAAGAGAGCCGATGATATAACAGAAGAAATTAAGAAAAATGGCGGATTCAATACGTACGAGCCTCAAAAAGAAGTTCCTTATCGAAAGACTCTCCAAAATGGCCACATCAACTCTGATAAGGAGTATCCGCTATATGGGAAGGTGCTTAAGCCAACCAAAGAAGAAATAGAGAAATTAGAAAGTGATGATCGTAATACACTAAGGTCTGGCATGCGCGATAAAGGCCTACACCTAAAAGGACCATGGCGTCCATGGCCACCGGCATCTACGGTAGACCGCAGGACTCCCTGGCCTCCAAACAGCAGCTGCTGCCGGAAAAGAACAGCTGCGTTCCGAGTTCATAATCTCAGAGAGATCAACAAACAAAACTGGCGACCAGATCAGCGATCAAACTGGCGACCAGATCAGCGATCAAACTGGCGACCAGATCAGCGATCAAACTGGCGACCAGATCAGCGATCAAACTGGCGACCAGGTCAGCGATCAAACTGGCGACCAGATCAGCGATCAAACTGGCGACCAGATCAGCAATCGAAAATTGACGACCAAATCAGCGACCCAAATCAACTATGCACAATGGCGACCATCGACCTCTTATATATCTGCAACAAGCTGATAAACTAAACCAACCAGGGCTTCATACTTCAGCATCTTCCAATTTAAATAGGAACATATTCCTGGAGTGGAGAACCATTTCGCCGACTTCTTATCCCGTTCTCCCAACCAACCAGAACTCGATTCAGCCTCTTCAGAAGAGAAAGGACAAGACTGTTCCTGAGCTGTATTAGAATAAGTGTTTCTAATTGTTAAGAAATAGTCTTAAGTATTCTTTATAAGCTATCTGATGTACATATGCACCATTATATTAATTTATAGGCCAAAAAGCACAGTCGACATCGGGCTTAATAGCATGTTCGCGACATTACTTTCGGTAATGTATTCTCGGTAAGGGCGTGTCAGGCTATTGTCGTAGATGCCGACTTGTGCCTATATAATTTAACAGGAGGGAAAATAATTCTCCTCGCATAACTAAACTCTCGTATCAGAGATACTTGAGAAGCATATATCCGTCTCAGATTTGAAAATTTCAACAGCTTGATTTTTATATCGGCTCAAATTTCGCAGCTCGAATTTCATTTTGGCTCTAACTTTCTAAGCCTGTATTACCAGCGCGAAAAACTTAGCTTGATTCGTCTCAACTCAAATTTCGAAAGCTTGAAAAACCAGCGCAAATCTTCAAACCTGGTAACCAGATCGGACTGCAAAAATTACCGAATAATACTTGCAACTTGGAAACTGTTGAAAAGCCCTCGCCTTAATAAAATAATTACTCAGCAACTGACTTCTCACATATCCCTGAAAAATCAGGAAGATTCTGCGGAATAAAAGCCTTGGAAATTACGGCCTTCAGAACCCTAAAATAGGGAAACTATTATCGCTGGCTCCCAAGAAGGACTAGCCAAAAAAAAATTAAATAATCTAAAACTGGCGCCCAACGTGGATTCGCCAAAACAACTACCTAACTTTTGGCGCCCAATGTGGATACGCCTCACCAATTATTTAACAATTTGGCGCCCGAACTAAAGGACTGCCATACGAATTATTTAACACTGTCCTTTGTTTCGATGTAGTGGTACACGTCTATTGTTGAGTTAGGCGAGGTGCTGCGAGGACCGGTAACGCTTGGGAATTTCTTCAGAATAGGTTTAACAGCTTCAGGTAAGTTTTCAGTGTTGTTAATTTGTATTTGAGACACGTCATCTACATTTTCCTCATCAGTCATTACAGAGTTGGTAGTTAGGCCACACACAGTTCACGTTCTTTGCAGTTTACGCTGAGGCCAAAGTGGCTCAGAAAATCTATTCCTAGAAGTGGCTGAGTTGTCTCAGCGACCACGAACGTCCATGCGTAGGAGCGTCTGAGCTGCTTGAAAGCTACGTTCAAGCGCGCTACTCCTAAGACTGGAATAGTTTGTCCAGATGCAGAAGTTAAATTAACTGCACAGGGCTTCAAAATTATGCCTTTGGCAAAGCATTTAGGTAATATTGATACAGAAGCACCTGTGTCAATGATGAAAGAAACGTAAGCAGAACCTATGGTGGCGACAACCTTAAGAAGTGGCGAGCTGGTTACTGCCATGACAACTCGCTCCGTCAGTTTCCCGGTTGTGAATCGCGTTGTGGAGAGGAAGAACGAGATGAAGGTCTGGATAAGGGCTGCATTTTGCAATTCCCTTTGTTTGGAAATTTACACCACGGCTTGTACGTCCTGGCTCGATCTGCGTAGAACAGATGGCTTCTGCACACTTTAGGGCGTTGATCTTGATGAAATGGTCGTATGCCAGCAGGGATCTGGTCGAATTTAGCAGTTGCTGATTGAGGAGTTGCTGAATGATGCGTTTTAGCAACCTCTCGCGAAAAGTCACGAGACTTCCTTTGTTGATAATCGACGTTGTAAACTTGCGTGTGAAGAGGCATCAAATTGTCGGCCAGACTGCCCAGTTGAGAAAGAGTCAGCTCTGTCTGAGCCGCAACTGCACTAGCAATCGTAGAGGGCAGCGACTGCACAAACTTGTGTCGAACGAGGTCGTCTCCTATTTTAACTTTAGCTGCCATTCTCTAAAGCTCACGTAGATACGCTGATGGTCGGCCAGTCATCACAGTTGTTGAGATTAATTTTTCAAATAGTTCCGGCTTTGGTTTCTCATAATAGGACAATTTCCGCACAAAGCTCGTCATATTTTTCCTTCTCAATCAAATTAGGCGGAACCTGGTCGAGCACCTCAGATGGCAGAAACGACAGCGCGTAGTAAAACTTTGTTTTACTTTGAGTTATGTTTCGTAGGCGGAACTGAGCATCTATGATTTTGAAGAAGGTAGCAGGTGAAGTTTCAGAAAAAGTTGGTGGCTTTAACGCCACTCCGAGCGCGTGCTCGCTTCCACCCTCTGCAATAGTTGATAACTTTCTCTGCCTGGCTGTTTCGTTGGTTGCAACGACTGGGGTCACCAATTGTGGGGGTTTAGTCCGTTTATGACTAGCCAGGCAGGATAATGATTTAAATTGGAGTTTCGTCCGCAAACCGAAACCTGAAAAGATCAAGTCCGATATTTTACTTCATATACTCCAAGCGATTACAATTCAGTATAAACAAAATAAATCATGTTACACGAGCGTTATATAACAGAAAAAGGTGATACCGGACACTGATGTTTAGAGAGCTTGACCAACGTTAAATTATGAACAATCAAACTCACCCTAAAACAGGGGTTCTGACGGGTTGGAACTGTACAGACGAAACAAGAATTAAGCGGAATTTAAATGGTTAATTTACCTAGTCTGGAACAGAAAAAAACATGAAATAAATTAGGAATCCAGTTCTAATTAAACGATTGAAACAAATTTCAGAAGTTGAAACGAGACTACACAATATACAACTTACTAATAGTATTAAGCGCACACGATGCTCTGCCACGCCTAAATGACGAGGTAACAGTCTTTGTATCTTGCGCCTAAATGACAAGTGTTGCCATACATTTTATTTTGAAAGTTTTTATATATTAGGCAAAAATAATGAAACTCGCTGAAATAGCGCCACAAAGGCTTGTGTGAGCCGCTGCTGTGAGGAGGCTCGCAGGAAGAAGACTTGTGTGAATATCAGGATTCCTGCGAGTGCACTGTGCAAACTCTGCGAACTGAACTGCGCTTAGCGCGCAGCTCTTTATACAGGCCTGTTGGCGGCAGCACTGAACCGAGCTAGCCTCTAGTTAGCCGGCTCGGGATGGCGCTTTTGAAGCAGTTGAGGCTGAGCTGAGCGCACGTGAGTGTTCCGAGGTGTCTCCTGGCTGCTCGGTGCGCGCGGCTTGTAGAGGCTCGGTCCGCTACCCCAGCGCCAGATTTCAGCGTTGATTGGTCGTTTAGTAGGATCACTTTGAGGCTGTGAGGTGGATCTTTTGAGCTTGCGTGGTGGTGAGCGCGCACAGCTAGATGGAACCACCACAAGGACAAATGAGGACACGGGTTAAACTCAGCTCGGTTTTTATTGGAGGAGCCGGCAGGATAAACGAGTCGTGGCGTCCTTAACTGCACGATCGTGGCTGGGGATATTTCGCAGTCCTTGAGATAGCTGATCCGGCAGGTTGGTGGTGTGTGTAGTGCAATTGTTATTTTTGCAATTCCGTTCAACAGACGGATAGTTAAGTTACCAAATCTGGTGCGTCTTTTTAGTAAGGCCCAGCTGATTTGTCAGACGATGGTTCAATTTAAAGAACTAGGGTCTGGTGCTGTTTTATAAATAAACCAGTGATTATAGTGAAGCTCAAGGCCCAGGTGAGTGTGTGTTCTAGTAGGTGTCGTGCGTTTCGGCGTCGGAGATCTGGAATTATTCAAAAAACGCCGGATGACTCAATCCGAGGAAAAAAAGAAGAAACTGCAAGCACACCCTACCACCACAGTGAAAAATTCACACCACGGAAACCCCGAGTTATTTTCTCATAAGGTCAACCGCCAAGAGTTATTCTCCTTTAGGCTCAGACAGGTGAATAAAGGTTAAATGTTAACATCGGCATCTTTGGGATGCTTTATTTCCAATCAGGCCTGGGACATATGATCTTAGCATTGGTTTTTCGAATGTCTTATAACTAATCCTATATATAGGACACCATGACGGTTCCCCCGTAAAGCCGGTACCCATTTCCGACACCTGGGTTGAGTGGGGGGGGGGGGGGGTATTGTGCTTGAGCTTTCCCTTATACCCAACGGGGAAAATCTCCGCGCCAGCGCCGGGATACGAACCCGCGACTCCAACATGCGAGCCTGATCACCGTCTAGGTAGAAATCAGGTTATCAGGTTAATCAGGAGAATTAAATCATAGTTACAGTTGACTCGACATAAATGAATGGCAAATTGTGGCTAGGCGAGGCGGAGATAGGGGACGGTAGGAGAGGTTAATTAACCACTGTACCACGGAGAGCCACCACGGAGAGCCACCAATAAGGCAAAGAAGAGTCATAACGGCAAAATACACCCATACTACTCTCACCTAAAATCAATATAATCCGAACAAGGTATAAGAAATTATTTCGCATCAAGGCGAATATTCTTAAACAGATCAGGAGAATTTATATGACATCGAGCATGTAAATCTCAAGCAAGCAATATCTCCTATCATTCTGGTGAATTTATAATACGTCACGATGGCGCTATATAACCATTATTTAAGGCTACAAAGAGTCTAGACACTCACAAGGAATCCTAGGTAGCAATGACACTGCACATCTGTGCTGACGATTAGAGAGTCTGACACGCACTTATGTCGCGATACGTGAAAAGGGTTTTTTCTAATCACGTACGCATGAGAGGATTTTCAACCCCTGAATATATATAATGTAAACCTTTGTGCTCGCACGTTACCCACATAAATAAGCATGGAAAATAATGAGCACTGAAAAATTAAACATTTATTTTAAGATGAACACGTGGATATGGTCACAGGGAAATATATATATGTATCGCCACAATAATTGCACACCAATGCCCTCGGGCAAGATGCTTATCCTTTGCGACATGACAGTTTATCCGGCACAATGAGGTAGCTAAATCTTGGCTGCATAGAATTTCTTGACAACTATCAAACACTAAATTTCGCACTATAACAAGAGAAGTAGAAACATGAATTGAATATACAGGCAAGCGCACACATGAAAAAAATGGATACGTCAAAAGATAGAACCTTGACTTACAGCAAGATGTCAGAATACAGGACGCTTCGCATTATGCATTATACACGGCACAAGATCAGAACGTGAGCTGAACACCCTCATCTCACGAATCACATTTGATTGCGCGCCACTCGGAACGCACTATTCCATGTGCTGGCTGTACTAGAACTTCCACACTTAAAATCACTTTTCTGAGTTCCAAACCAGTAAATTGGCCTAAACCCTTTCATGCAATTGTAGATCACGATGAATTAACACACTTCTAATGCTGCTTGAGAATTCACGCAGTGCAGCTCAGACGATGAATTAACACATTCCCAATGCTGCTTGAGAATTCACGTAGTGCAGATCAGACCGTCCCACGGTCCCGAAGTTCCTTCGCCCCGCGATCCCGAAATTCCTTCCTCATCAGCCGGCCGTAGTGCGGGAGCGCCATACTCAGCCTTCATTTCAAGCGCTGAATTCCGAATCTGCTTGACCACTGCAGGACGCGTAGTGGCGGCATCATTGTAGACTCTGAAGGCGGTACGGCTTCAATATTTTCTCGCTGAAATTGCTTGTGCGCCCGGAACTGATTACTAATATTTCGTATTCTCTCCGTGGCATGGTTGCTATGTTGATGCTGGACGATTCCACCATAAAGCTGAGGTGCTTCGAGCAGTCGTGTTACAAAATTGGAGCTTCGACGATTTATGATGGACGACGTTGCCTTTCTTGAAAATTTCGATGTGCTCAGGTATTCGATTTGCTGATTATGTTGGAGGCACACCATGCAGTGCGCCGGCGTGCCTGTTTGCGTGTCCCTCAGATACGTGCACCTCTTCCGCACTCGCTTCCACCAAAAAGAACCCTGATCATCCTCTTCTCACTCCTTTTATGTGTGTCGCCTCTTTCTTTCTCGAAGGATCTGGATTCTTCCTTGTAAAGATCACGTGTTTCCCTCGTGATAGGTGGAGCCTTGTTTGTTTCGGAGATTCTGAAATGTAATTGTTTCGCGCTCTGACACACCCACACGCGTGATCCCTTCCAGAGCGCTAATTGGCCGAAGAGGTGCGGTGCTTGCCGAGGTGCGAGCGTTCCCGCGCCTACGTGTCTACGTATGTGCTGTGCGTTTATGTATCGATGTGCGTGTGTGCTCCCATGTGTGTTTTGTGTATGTGTGTGCCTGATATTTGTGTTTGTGTGCAAGACTGTGTGTTTGTGGACGCCTGAACCTTAGCAAGTTTGGGCGAAACGCTGACCACTTGAGCTCGACAGATATTTATGACCCTCTTGTCCCTTCGAAATCTGAGAACACTTCGCGGCGCTGCGTTGATCCACACCCCAAATCCTACACATTACAATGTTTGTAGCCCAGTAGAATGTTTGCATTTCTTAATATGTTGTAGCTTCACGGGATTTAGCCCAAAAAAATTATCACCTAAAAATAAAATATCATCTAATATGAACATAGCTTTACGTGATTTAGCCAAAACAAAAACATGTCATGTGAAATATACATACATATTTCGTAACACTTACCCCTTTCGCCCCAGAAAAATTTGGGCCAACTGCAAGGTTGGTTCAAATTTTATTTAACCGTTAATTATATATATACCGCGAAGTAATTCATTACATAACAAAATTAGAAAATATTCCCCTATGATTAAATACCTTCAATATTATTTTGACATCAAATTTCGTTACATATATATCGCGTTATGATCTACCACACATTTCTCACATACATTGTTATACGACGCAAAAGAAAAGAACACTGCAAACATAACACATATATTGGACACCTAGACACAAAGTAATGAAACGCACACATTTATTATTCACGGCTTGCCCTTGGCAAAACCAACTAAATGCATAAACATTTAAATAGAGATCGTTTAGTAGGCGAATGTGTTACACAGGGACATCATTTCCGTATCCTCATTTGCAATCCACCTAACAAAATCTCATATGTGGAGGTGATTTCCAACCTCAAATATTTCTTAAAATCATAAATTCATTTCATTTCAGTTTACGCGCACATAGTCATCAAAGTGGGCCCTGCCGAGAATAGGTTTTCTTTTGAAAATACATCAGCTGTTTCAACTAAATCCATCCTGCGTCACGTACATTTCGCGGAACAATTCGTAGTATATCCATCCTTTTGCGTCGCGTACATTTCGCGGAAAAATTCTGTTGATACCATCGTCGGGGCTCGTCAGCCCTTTTATTATGATTGTAAAATGGAGCATATTTACCTACGAACACCATCAAGTTAGGTTCCCCATTTACTCGTCGACTAGTAAAAATTGACCCCTGTGGTTCGCGTGAAATTGCTCATTATCGCCTTCATTAATGCGCAATAGGGTGTCTAACATTCTCATTTTCATGATGGAGAGACAGCGCATTACTTTTCCTAATACAGTAGAATTCCTCTTTTGCAAAATCTATCAAGTCTGCCCTGATTGTGGCGGAAGTGAGCTCGTGCAAAAATTCCTCCTACATAAAGAAATAAGACATTGTGGTTCCGATCGTACGCCTCGCCCCGTTTTTATTCGCAGGCGGCGTTGATCACCTTGCCACAAGACCATATAAACATTTCACACAAATATTGTACGCAAAATCGGGAGATTTACCAATTAGGCTGAAATTCCTTACGCACTTAATATAATAAAATGTATACATAATGTGTCATCACTCTGTCAGACTTTACATCATACCTTTGCTGAGAACAACCGTTCTGATGATCCGACATTCTGAAAACACACACAAGAAAAATGCAAAAAAAATTGACATGATTATTCACCTAATTCTCAGCCTTTGTGACCGTGCAATTATCATTTGAATTGGTTCATTCCACGTGAAGAGACGTCGTACAACTTTCACGACATTTATTTATGTATTTACACAGCTTGGGAACCTGCAGTTTATGTATGCCGTTAAATACGGATTCTGTGTTGTGTTGCTTAAAAAAAATCAACTATTTATACTACATAAATAAATTTGCATATCCGTCTATGTTGGAGTACAAACAGTGTCAGTGCCGTCAACATCCCTATGGGAAGAAAAACAATCAAAACTTCCACACATGAACGCTGAGACAACTCACACCTGCTTGCCTCCTAAGTTAGTTTCCGATCCATGAGTCAAAATTCGTTGAACATCGCAATCACGCAATTCAGAAAATAGGATATGCTTTATCTCTTCAGTTGCGCCACTGCAAATGTATGTCCCATCCCAAGTTCCTATTCTCATCCCTCACACACCGTTCACCAGGCGTAAAAGAGCAAAAGTTCCTAGCAACTCGGATAAGAGATTCAGAATTAAGGAACAGTTCTTATTCTATAACACTTAAAACAAAATGTAACGTCCCCAGCACATCAAGATTCACGGGATTCCGCTGTAGTGAACCTGTTGGAAATTCCGGTGCGCGTCTCTGAGTGACATGTCGGTTAGTACCTGGATTCAGTTCGCTTGGGTGTGCTGTCTGCAAACAGAGGTGACGTCTGTCTTGGTTTGTCTTTTTTCAGGTAGGTTGTTATTGATTATAAAAAAGTAAATTTTTCCATCCAGTCAAGGAAGGAGTGTTATGCCGGTTTTCCGCATTTCTAGGGACCCAGCAGCGTCATGTGTCGTGAGCCTATAGGAGTTCCCTCACCCTCTTCCTTGACCACTTTTTTGCTATCTTTTTATTTAAGTGTGCCTGTGATCTTCGTTTCATTTATTATTATTTTTGGGAGTTATTTTGCTATACCATTCAGAGCCTTTAAAATTTGATACTTAAACTTAAAGGCCCGTTGGCCACCCTTAAAGGCCCGTTGGCCACTCTTAAAGGCCCGTTGGCCACTCTTAAAGGCCCGTTGGCCACTCTTAAAGGCTCGTTGGCCACCCTTAAAGGCCCGTTGGCCACCCTTAAAGGCCCGTTGGCCACCCTTAAACAATTGACTTGCGATCTGGAGTTCCTAGACGATAAAGAAATTCTCGCGATTTCTTGTGTTCTCCCGATCCACGTTAGGAAGTGGGATTTTCTTACGGAAAAGATTCTCCTCCTTTTTCTTTATCTATATAGAACGGCTCTGAATGGTTACCTTTTACTTATTTTCCTGTTTTTTTTCCTCAAATAAACTCTTCCAAAAGAGGCTCTTATCCTCACTCGGGAACAAATTCCCTAGGTGAGAATTGTTGGTGTATCTGGTGTATTGTTACGTGAAATCTTGGTTATGGTGATGGTTATGGTGATATTTGCTTGTTCGCTCTGAGTTATGTCCTAACGAAAGTGCCTTTGTTTTTGTCGCCAGTATGCTCCCCCATTGCACGCCCTGCGGAGAACACCTTGTTTTGACTTTGAAAGAAGCCCTGCTTGCGCTGAATCATCCCTTGCCTTGTGAAGCGGTTATGCGGCAGAGGTTTTCTTGGCTTGTGAGTTTCAAAATTGGTGGGTTTGGTTTTGGTACGATTTGAAAATTGTTCCTATCTCATTTAAAAGTTAGGAAGAGACATAAGCGGTTGCGAAATTCATTTCTCTGTTAAGCTACAAATCTCGTCCTTTTCTTTCCTAGCTTCAATCCGTCGGCAGTTCGCCGGGCAGGGTTCTGTCCCTCCAGCGGGAAGTTCGCGCAGTTGGGATGGTCACCGGGAAACGATCCTTTTCCGTCTCAGCTGGAATTTTGACTACTAAAAAGCCGGGAGGTCTCCCGGACCCAGTGCTTCATGTGCCTGGTACTACCCCAGTTTAGAACCTGCACTTGCCAATTCACCTTGGACCTAACTACGCTGTTGTTTGGGCGTGATTGAGGAGCACAAGCCGGTCCAAAAGGCGACTGCTTCCTAGAAGAGTTGTTTCCTTGTGCCTCTATTCTACTTGGAGCGTGCTAAATAAACTTTGAAAATTTCAAGAGTGTGTTTTTCCACACACTTTAATACTAGGGAATTTGCTGTGCTTGCCCTCGACAGGTGCGGATTGGAGAGGAGCTGCTGCGAGACTAATTTCCCTTGTTGTTCCCTTATACTTGCTTCTCGTGACTAGCTATGGCAGAGTCGCTGGTGCAGCGCCGAGCGGTCTACAAGCGTAAAGTCACCCTGGGGTTGCGCAGCGCTGAGGAGGCAGGGTCCTCCGCCGCTTTGCGGGCTCATTGCGAGGAGGTGCGCCGCAATTTGGACCAGGTGAGGGCCTATGACGAGAGTATAATCAGTCAGTTATTGGAGGAAAAGAAAGACGAAGCGCTAAATAGGGAGGTAGACGCTCAGTGTGCGTATATTTCTGACATTGAAATCAAGCTTAAATTGCTGGCGGACCCGCCTAAAGAACCCGAAGATAATTTTCCTTCCCTTAGGGAAGTCAAGTTGCCAAATCTGAAGTGCGTCGTGTTCTCTGGCGAAGGAGACGATTTTCTGAAGTTTGCCACATTTTTGTCGCAGTTTAATGACATCGTAGGCCATAGGAAATCTCTGAGTGACTCGGCAAAGTTAACGTACCTTAAGAGTTATTTGAACGGCTACGCTTTGAAGTTGATTGAGCATTTGAGCATCAATGATAATAATTACGAAGTTGCCTTAAACATTCTTAAACTTGAGTTCTTAAAGAAGGATGCCATTGTGAATAAATTGTGCAAGGTCCTACTTGAACTGAAATGCCGGTTTGACCCTAGTTATTGTGAAACTAAGCTGTTCATCTCTGAGGTTCGCAGTATTATAGCCGATTTAAAAAATAACGACTGTGATGTGCTTGGAGAACCTTCTGGCTTGATCTTCGTTAGCCATGTTGTTTTTGCTAAATTACCCGTGCCATTTCAGCAGGAGTTGGCTCGTAAATTAAATAACAATTACCCTCAGTTGCCCCATATTTTTGCTAACTACGTAGACGTGATCGAGACTCTCAGAATCAGAACCTCTTCTTTTCGCTCTGAAAAGACTGAGAGGCCTAAACCTACTTTTTCTAAGCATTCTGGTTTGAGTAAGGCAGGTGGGCTCCCTCCTCCTAGGCAGAGGGGAGTCTTTGCTAATGTTGCTACTACGGCCCAAGAACGCAAGACTTGTAAATTCTGTTCCAGCCTGGGCCATAATATGCTCCATTGTAGCGCTTACCCTACGATAAACAGTAGGGTGGATAGGTGTGCCGAGCTTAAGCTCTGCACAAAGTGCACTAGTGCTAAACATGAGGCTGGTAGGTGCAACGCCAACCTCGATTTTGAGTGCAAGTTTTGCAGAGAGCGCTCTCATGTGGCTGCATTGTGTAGAAAGGCTAAATTAAGAGAGTTTCAGTCTAACATTTGCTTGAATTCTTCAGCTAATACAAAATCTGTCTATATCCTTCCTACCATAACTTTACCAGTTGGGAAAGGTAAGAACGCAACCAATGTTCGGTTCCTTATAGACTCCGGGTCTCAGCGTTCATATATCTCAGCGTCGGTTCTGAGCCGCCTTGAATGTTGCGACCTCTCTCAAACTTCCACTTACCTTGTTAATTCTTTTCTTGAAAGGGGAGTGAAATCCTTTGCTGAAATAAGTCTTTTGATTGATTTGCTAGATGGCGTCAATAAATTGCAGGTGCCTGTCCTTGTCGATAAAACTTTTCAAATGTCATTCGATGTGTGTTTTTTGGGGAAGGCCGTAGGAAATCTTCAGTCTTATGTTCAGCTGGCTGACTCTTCGATGTCTACCGAGACCGATACTGTTAATTTGGAAGGGATATTAGGAGTGGACATCCTTCAGTGCTTCACCAGTTTTGAATTAGTAGATTGCATGAGAGGTACCGCCTTCCTGCTTGGATCCAGGGTCGTTCCTTGGGGAAACGTCGAGCATTTTTTAGACAAGAAGCAGGTGCCTGAGTTGTACACGTCCCTTCATAGTTCATGTGAGGAATATAGAGCTTGCGTGAATTTTGTCCTTGATCCTCAGCCTTGTCACCCAGATCCTATCAGTAGTGTCTTACCGGGCAGTGCTGTAGAGGGTCATTTAGAGAGAATCTTTAACCTTGAATCCATAGGGATTTCTGAAGATGACTCTGTTGCTTCCTCCGATAAAGAAATTGTTCAAAAGTTTGCGGATCAGATTGAATTTAAGAATGGTAAATACCATATAGTTCTCCCATGGAATGAGAAGATTTCTCTGGTTAGAGACAACTTCATCGTTGCTCGTGCTGTACTTTCTAGAGTGATTGACAGATTGAAGACACATGGGCATTTTGAGACATACGATGAGGTCTTCAATCAGCAGCTCAGAGATGGAATATTGGAGGAGGTCCCTTGTGACGAAAGCAATTTTGAAGGGAAGGTCTTCATCCCGCACAGAGCCGTAATCAAGGAACACCCTACTTGCACTACTAAGGTTAGGCCTGTGTTAAATTGTAGCTTAAGAGTAGATGGGTGCCCTTCTTTGAACGATGCTGCCTTCCCTGGAATCGATCTGATGGGAGACTTGTTTTCGTTATTGATTCAGCTTAGGCATGATAATAATATTCTGATGTCCGACATTAAGCAAGCGTTTCTTCAAATCAGGCTCTCGTTGGAGAGTGATAAAGATAAATTTTGTATCCTTTGGATTAGGAATAAGAAGCTTGTCGTATATAGGTACACTACCATCGTGTTTGGCTTCGTTGCAAGCCCTTTCATCCTTAATTATGTCATAAAACACCATGTATCTAGATACCACGCAGACTTGTGCAGTAACTTCCTGTTGAACAACATGTCTGTTGACAACCTTTTTCTCACCGGTAGTAATTCTTCGTCACTAATAGATTTGTACGAATCTTGCCGCGAAAGAATGTCGCAGGGTGGTTTTCAATTGCGAAGTTGGTTATCGAACGACAAGGCTGTCCAGGAGAGGTTGGAGTCGGATGGCGTTGCTGCGGAGAACGCAGAGGTAGCTAAAATTCTCGGTTACGACTATTAAACAGAGTGCGATTCCCTGGCCGTGTCTGTTGATGACTCTACTCCGCCTGTTAAAGTGACGAAAAGGTCAGTCTTGTCTCATTTAGCCAAACGATTTGATCCCCTGGGACTGGTAGGACCGGTAACTGTTAGGGGTAAGGTGTTGATGAGGAAGATGTGGAAAGCTGGCTTGAATGGGGACGACTCCTTACCAGATGATCTGAACAGTGAATGGTTGAAGTTGAGTAGAGACTTGAATGACTTAGGTAAGTTCCGGTTCAGCCGAAAAGTGCTGGACTCTGAAGAGCCAGTGCGGTTGGTTATTTTTTCGGATGCGTCTCAGCCTTGTTACGGGTTCAGCATTTATTGCATTACGGAACGTGATCAGTTAAGCTCTAATTTGCTTTTTAGCAAGAGTAAGGTGGCCCCTATTAAAGCAAAAAGTCTCCCCACACTAGAGCTTCTGGGTGTGTTTCTTGCTTTCAAGTGTTTGTTGAATTTGCTGAAGTGCTTAAAGAGAGTTCACGTAAAAAGCGTAGTTTTCGCTGTAGATGCGCAAATAGTGCTGGCTTGGTTATTAAACGGTTATGTTAAAACTAAAAATGTATTCGCTAACAATAGGGTAAAAGACATATTGCAGTTCCGTGAATCGCTGAAGCATGACCATCGTTTGGATTGTGAATTCAAATGCATCCCTTCAGAACTAAATCCTGCAGATATGCTCACCAGGGGTTTAACTGTTAGCGAGTTTGAGAAAAAATTAGGCTTTTGGCGCCACGGGCCTGAGTTCCTGGTAGACCCTTCGCAACCCTGGCCACAGAGTAGGTTAGGATGTTTGCCTACTGCTTCATCTGATGTTGTTGCTTGTTCTGCGTTGACAGCTCCAACTAATCAGGTCGTAGAGCCAGTCCTGGAAATGGCTAACTTTTCAAGTGCTGATAGATTGTTTAGAGTCACCTCTAGATTGTACCAGTTTTCCGACCTTTTGAAGCGGCGAAAAGTCGATCATGTGCTAAACTATTCTAAAGGCCGTCTGTATTGGTTGAGGTGGTATCAGCAAACTAGTTTTCCTGAAGAGTTTGCTTTCCTTAATACGCCCAGCGCGGGAGATCCTCCTCCCCTAGTTAGAAATCTTTGCTTATTTCTTGATGGCGACGGTGTCATTCGCTGCAGAGGTAGGCTTGGTAGGTGCCGGCATGTTTCTTTCGATGTTTCTAACCCTATTTTAATTTCCAGATCCAGCCATCTCTCATGGTTACTAGTGCGTGCCTGCCACGAAAAGTGCATGCACATGGGCGTCGGCTCCACTTTGAACTGCTTGAGGAATTCGGGGTACTGGATTCCTAAGGCTCGTCCTCTTATCAAAAATGTCATCAAGGAATGTACGTTATGTACCAAATTTAACTCCAGAGCATTTACCTATCCGAAACCCACAGACTATTTTTCCGATAAGGTAAATTACATTCAACCCTTCCTAAATGTCGGGGTTGATTTCACTGGTCATTTAAATGTAGATTTTGGCAATTCCACTAGGAAAATGTATCTGTTGATCTTCACCTGTCTGAACATCAGAGCAATTCACCTTGAGCTTCTTCCCGATATGACAACAACTTCATTCCTCTTTGCCTTCATCCGATTTTCCAACAGATTTTGTGTCCCTAGAACAGTCTACAGCGACAACGCACCAACTTTCAAGCAAGCGGCCGATGTACTCAATTCTTCCTTTTCAGAGGACTCTTCTGGTTTTTTCCGCCGAAATTCAATAAAGCACATTAGAATCCCTTTGTACTCGGCGTGGTTCGGAAGTAGTTGGGAGCGGCTAATTAGGGTGGTAAAAAGCTCTTTGTTCAAAGCAATTGGGAAGAACAAAATTGAATACTTTTCATTTTTTACCTTAATCTCTGACATTCAAACTGCAATAAATTCCAGGCCTTTGACCTATTTAGATGCTGACGATCTTTCCCAAGAGTGGATTTCCCCTAATTCCTTCCTAAAGTTAGGTAGTAGTAGTTCTGGTTTCAGTTTCGGGTCGCTGGACGGTGACCAGTTGTTGCACCCTTCAAGAGTTGACTTAATAGACACGTTGCAGATTAGGGAGGAAGCGATGGAGAAGTTCAAAGACTTTTGGTATAATGATTATCTTCTTTCTCTTCGACAGGCAGATAAGCATCGTTACGAACCCCAATGGGAAGATCGGATTAATATTGGTGATATAGTCTTAATTTCGTCCCCCGTTAAGCCTAGACCAATGTGGTCCATGGGTCGCATAACTAAACTGTTCACCGGGGCCGACGGCAAAACTCGCTCTGTTGAGCTCATTAGACCAGACAGGACCACCGGGGAATACGCAGTATCGTTACTTTACCCTTTGGAACTTAGGCTGGATTCCTACGAACCTGTGTCTACTGTACCCGATATTCTTACTTCTGTTAGCAGACCTCGTAGGAAGGCTGCAGAACGGTGCCTGAATGCCTTGCGAAATCAATAAATTGATTTCTCCCCGGCCCCGGGAGTGTGTTGGAAATTCCGGTGCGCGTCTCTGAGTGACATGTCGGTTAGTACCTGGATTCAGTTCGTTTGGGTGTGCTGTCTGCAAACAGAGGTGACGTCTGTCTTGGTTTGTCTTTTTTCAGGTAGGTTATTATTGATTATAAAAAAGTAAATTTTTCCATCCAGTCAAGGAAGGAGTGTTGTGCCGGTTTTCCGCATTTCTAGGGACCCAGCAGCGTCATGTGTCGTGAGCCTATAGGAGTTCCCTCTACCCTCTTCCTTGACCACTTTTTTTGCTATCTTTTTATTTAAGTGTGCCTGTGATCTTCGTTTCATTTATTATTATTTTTGAGAGTTATTTTGCTATACCATTCAGAGCCTTTGAAATTTGATACTTAAACTTAAAGGCCCGTTGGCCACCCTTAAAGGCCCGTTGGCCACTCTTAAAGGCCCGTTGGCCACTCTTAAAGGCCCGTTGGCCACTCTTAAAGGCCCGTTGGCCACCCTTAAAGGCCCGTTGGCCACCCTTAAAGGCCCGTTGGCCACCCTTAAACAATTGACTTGCGATCTGGAGTTCCTAGACGATAAAGAAATTCTCGCGATTTCTTGTGTTCTCCCGATCCACGTTAGGAAGTGGGATTTTCTTACGGAAAAGATTCTCCTCCTTTTTCTTTATCTATATAGAACGGCTCTGAATGGTTACCTTTTACTTATTTTCCTGTTTTTTTTCCTCAAATAAACTCTTCCAAAAGAGGCTCTTATCCTCACTCGGGAACAAATTCCCTAGGTGAGAATTGTTGGTGTATCTGGTGTATTGTTACGTGAAATCTTGGTTATGGTGATGGTTATGGTGATATTTGCTTGTTCGCTCTGAGTTATGTCCTAACGAAAGTGCCTTTGTTTTTGTCGCCAGTATGCTCCCCCATTGCACGCCCTGCGGAGAACACCTTGTTTTTGACTTTGAAAGAAGCCCTGCTTGCGCTGAATCATCCCTTGCCTTGTGAAGCGGTTATGCGGCAGAGGTTTTCTTGGCTTGTGAGTTTCAAAATTGGTGGGTTTGGTTTTGGTACGATTTGAAAATTGTTCCTATCTCATTTAAAAGTTAGGAAGAGACATAAGCGGTTGCGAAATTCACTTCTCTGTTAAGCTACAAATCTCGTCCTTTTCTTTCCTAGCTTCAATCCATCGGCAGTTCGCCGGGCAGGGTTCTGTCCCTCCAGCGGGAAGTTCGCGCAGTTGGGATGGTCACCGGGAAACGATCCTTTTCCGTCTCAGCTGGAATTTTGACTACTGAAAAGCCGGGAGGTCTCCCGGACCCAGTGCTTCATGTGCCTGGTACTACCCCAGTTTAGAACCTGCACTTGCCAATTCACCTTGGACCTAACTACGCTGTTGTTTGGGCGTGATTGAGGAGCACAAGCCGGTCCAAAAGGCGACTGCTTCCTAGAAGAGTTGTTTCCTTGTGCCTCTATTCTACTTGGAGCGTGCTAAATAAACTTTGAAAATTTCAAGAGTGTGTTTTTCCACAAACCCTCAGCCGCACTTCAGTCTAAATTTCATAAATTATTAAAACCATCTTCTAAAAATTAAATAAAGGTAACGTAATCATTCTTAAAATTTTAGATTACTATTTTCATTCAACATAACCCTTAAATCTATTAAAATTTGACCAAAGAAATACTTCGACAAGAAAGAACGGCGTTTTTCACGTAGAACCATATCGCAAGTTCATCCGTTTCCAGAAAATTCCGGAAACGCTCGTCCGCTCAAAGCGCATATAAGGCCGGCTTCCCAGGCAGAGTCTTCATTCTCGTATCGATCCTCCTGAGTAGCGCTTGGGCCCCAGAGCGGGCATTTGTAAGTATCAAGTGTTAATGATGAGTGTTTCATTATATTTTTATTGACGTGTCTCTTAAATTAGAGTTTACTCATGTAACTGACTTTAGGAACATGCCCTATGTTTTCTCTGTGCCAGTGTTAGTTAGGCACAAGCTTCAAGCTCACTGCCCCATCTTTGTCCTTGTTTTCCCTTTTTGTATTTGCTTCTCCGATGAATCCTTGTTGGCTCTCAATATTATTAAAATGTTGCATTAGCTCCTTAGATATTTTATCAGTGCTGAGCAGAGTGTTTTAAGACACTTTACTGTCCACAGGGATCATTAATGTGCAAGCTAAATATTGTTTCCCTGAATTTAATTGAGCGTTGTTAGCCTTTGCTAAGTCACTGTAACTTTGTTTTCCAGCTTTAGTTTGTTTTACTGCTGTGTCTTTTCATATACTACTCATTTTTATACGTAATTTTTCTGCGCCTAGAAGCAGTTCTGGCTCATCTGAATTATAGAGAACAAGAGTCCTCACCTTTTCTCATGTTACTTTGTGTACATTATTTTACTTCTAGTTGTTAGTTCATACTCAGTCATGTTTTGCCGTTAGAAATTAGTTCCCTGTACGGGAAATTTAAATCTTCAGTCTCATGCTGAGTTGTAAGTGTAGTTTGCTTTTGACTCAAGTTACAACCGCCAACTGACAGCAGTTGGCTGGCTATTTTCGGAATACCTGGAAGCCAAACCAGTATAATTAAATTACATTAGCAAATTACATAACGATTATATACTCAGTTGTGTAGCTGCTTGTGATATCAGTAGAGCTTGTGACCAGTGGTCTGGAACACCGATTCTGGTGTTAAGATGATTCAGGCTGCAGCTCGGGCGCTAGAGCTGCGGACCGATCTTGTCACTAGACTTCTGCCATTGTTCTTCCTGTTAATGCAGCAGATAGCACCAGTCTTGCACATGAGTATGAATAGGCTCGTTATTGTACAAAGTAATTCGTCACTTGCTCCCTCACAGGATCGACTGGACCCCACATTTATGCACTCACAAACACGTATGAAACCAAACCTAAACCTCTTAATTTAAGGAGCTCACCTCCTCCGAGTTGATTCTCCAAGTGTCCCCTACAAGTTGCTCCTCCTCTTCAAACTTCTCTAAACTGGAAGGCCTGCATCCCTGCAGCTAAGCCATTAAAACCCCAGTTGAGACCATTGGGTCGAGAGTCTCCTTTTCCTACCGAGTTTTCCCAACCGGAAGCTATTCCCACACTCATCACTCAATCGCCGACCCACTTAATGTCGGAACCTCCCACCTTACATCATCCTCAACTTCGCACTCTAGCACACGCTTCCACAAGCCTGAGCTGAACGCATCGTCTGAAGTTCTTCAACCACCTTGGACTCTCCCCAAGAACGTCTCTCGAACAAGAATCAAGCCTCGCACTTCGGCTCAACCTCAACTAATAAACCCCCCCTAAAGGCGAGCTTTACTGTTCTCTCATTTTCCCCAGTGTTGGCTGTACCGCGGTTTTTATTGTTGATTTTAGACGCTTGAAATATTGCGTCCGAACACCCTTCCTTAACTCCTTCTGAGTCTTGCAAATTACCTAAATTCAATGCGCGTCCCCTCGCGCTGGTGACCCTGCCGTGTCAAAGAATACCAATCAATCAAATTCTCAACATTTAAATTGCTTGCTCTTCAAGCTTCAAATTCACATAATCAAATCAAGTTCCCCACTTTGGGTGAACTTCAGACCGCTTCAGTTAGAAAAACGCTCAAAACACACCGAGCGAACATACCTTCATGAAATCTCGGTACCTAGGAATCATTTTACATTTTCTTTTATTTTAACTTAACATACTACGGTATCGTGTCATCTGTGTACTCAATTTAAAATGTCTGCAGTGGACCCTTAACTTACACATTCATTATCTTACGTGTTCCTTGCCAAGCCTGCCTAGAGTCTGACCTTCTAACCAATGCCGACATAGGAAAACGATTTCTTTATTTGCTCTGCTATTTTCATTAAGCTGATAAAGGAATGGCACGTGGGACTTTCTTTAACCCTACAATTCGTAAAGACAGAACACCGAAAACGAGCTATAATATTTTCGAAGAAAACTCCCTGCCATTAAAGTTCGACGTATTTTTAAATAATAACACCAGTAATATTTCTACTTCCTTTCCTCTAGCATTCTACATTCTTGCGTTCACATAATACCACACTCGAGCAATCAACAGATGAGCCGCGACGCACAAGAATTTTTATTGCCCTCTACAGCAAGGCCATAAAGTCACACATGTTCCCGGACTCGAAAGACTGCCACTCGTGCACGCGTGTTAAAGAGAACTTTTATTCATACATTGCAGTGCTTGTCATTTCAACTATCATTCAACATTGAAATTTTTTAACAAAATCAAAGCTTCACTTCAAATATAGTTCATTTCTTTGTAGAAAATAACATATCCCAATGAGCTCAATTTATTCAATACAGTTATGTGTACACATTCTCGATATAACATCGCAATTCACTTGGAATTACGGACGAAATTGTTAACATCGTTTTATTTTAAAAAAAATGTGAATATTCAAATAAAGTTCCCCACTGAACATGAACTTCACACATAGAGCATTGCGAACGAAAGCCCAGAATCATCAATTTGACATCGTCACCCGTGGCTTTATTAAGGCCGAGTGAATAAACACACCTAGGGGTTCGTGGATTCTGACACCACCAGCAACGTCAAAAAAAATATTCTGTTTCACACTTGAAATAATATGAAAGCTTCATTAAACAACCCACTTGCAAACGTAGTGAAAAAAAATATGTAATCTTGAATTCAATGCACGATTCAGTTAAATTTATTCATCAGGGATAGGCACCTACTTAGTCACAATTGTATTGTTTCATCCACGTGTTCTCGATAATACTACGTACTCTTAATGTAAAATTCCTTCCCAATTAGAGGAACTGGGATTGAACCACACTTAAATTAATGTGCCTCACACGGTCGACATTTTCAACAATTATATTTTTCCATGAATTTGAATAAACTGGAGCACGACACAGCAAAGATTTTGTGCCCAAAAAAATTTTGAGAGAGCCACAAACAGAAACACAATTAATTAGAACTTAGGTCCGTCACTGCATCAATTATTCATCTCACGCATAAACAATGTGGCACCTTGTAATGGATGAATTTAGCTATCACTTATTAACAAGAAATCCAAATTCTCAGTCTTTAATTCTGGAGTTTATCCTCATGCTGTTGTGAACGGAGAAATCATGACAAAGGGGTTTACTTCAACTGACACATGTGTAGGCGCTATTCATATATTTTAAGTAAGTAACTAAACTATGTCAAGAATTAGCTGCGCAGCATCTCAGAAGACACCACACACATTCTTAAAAATCCACCACACTAAATTATCGATAATCCTACATTCCGTCACTCAACTCAATTTACTCCTACGATTGGAAAAGGTAATATTTACTCTGTCTATGATAGAAAGAAAAATTGAATTTCGAAACAATTCCATCACCTTTATCAGATGTAATTTTTTTATAATAAAAGTATTCAAATATTAGCGAATTTAAATGTGCATTACGTTCAACGTTACGTTACGCCAAACAAATTTTTTTTATTTACGTTAACCAGCAGCTGCCATGAAACTGAATTCATACGACGCTTCAAAATTTGTCCTCAGATATTTTGGCGAAGGCGATTTTTCACTAAAATTAAGGCATTAATTTCCTGCGCCACTTACTTCTATTTCTACAGATAAAATTTAGCAAAATTCTGGGCATCTGACGTTAAAAAGACTTGGCGCCTCCTTAACTCTAGTTATAAACCGAATAACGCCGAAAAAAAGAAAATTGGATATATCACTCAAGATAACGTAAAATACCACGAGAAGAATGAAATTGCTAATCTCTTCAACAACTTCTTTGTAAACGTAGGGAAAACTATAGCCAATGGTATTCCAAGTGAACCTACTGATCACCTGGAATTTAGGGATCATATTCGAGAACACAACTCCTTTTTCTTTACGCCTACAAACTCCTCCGATGTAATTGCGTGCATAAACAACATGAAAAATAAATCGAGTGGGTTACAAACGTTTCCAACTAAAATACTTGAAATAATTGCTGATATTGTGGCCCCGCTGATATCCAATATTATTAACCAGTCTCTCTTACTAGGCACTTTCCCGAACTCCCTCAAAGTTGCTAGAGCAACCCCTATCTTTAAAAATGGTGAAAAAACCTGTGTAAACAATTATCGACCTATCTCCATGTTACCAATTATTAGCAAGGTATTCGAGAAAATTGTGTATAAAAAAGTGTACTCTTATTTTGAACAAAAATCATTTCTCTATGATAAACAATACGGCTTTCGCTGTAAAAAATCAACAACACAGGCAATATTAAATCATTTGCAATTCCTTTATTCTAATATAGATAACGGAAAGACTGTCTTCTCTGTATTTCTTGACTTTCGAAAGGCATTCGATTGTGTGGACCATAACATATTACTCTCGAAACTTCATTGTTATGGCATTCGTGGGGTTGCCCATGATTGGTTCAGATCATACCTAACAAATCGGAAGCAATACGTTGTCATTGACGACGCAAAATCGGACCCACAGAAAATTAGCCATGGAGTTCCACAAGGATCTGTTCTTGGGCCTCTCCTTTTTCTGATTTTTATCAATGATATTATTAAATCTACATCATTTTTTAAATTCATACTTTTTGCCGATGACAGTACGCTTTCTGCGGTTCTTCCGAACGAAAATCCCACTACGATTGCGGAGAGTATAAATAATGCACTCCATAAGGTTTCACTGTGGCTTAAAGCTAATAAAATAAGCCTCAATATCGATAAAACAAATTATATTACGTTCTCATACAAGAAAATATATCTCTACCATCCATTAAAATTGGCGAAGGTGAAATCAAAGAAACCAACTCATGTAAATTTCCGGTCATCATAATAGATAAACATCTGACCTTCAAAGAGCACATCACTCATATTAGTTCTAAATTATCAAAATCCATCGGAATCCTGAATAAAGTTAAAAATTTCCTGCCTGAAACAGCCTTACTAATGCTTTATCGAACGCTCATTTCACCATACCTGCAATACGGAATAGAAGCATGGCATGGAACTGATAAAAATAAAACTAATATAATTTTTACTCTGCAAAAAAGAGCCATCAGAGCGGTAAAGAACCTAGAATATAATGCTCATACAAATGATTCATTCAAAAATTTACAAATACTTAAACTCTCGGATCTCTACAAAATCTCCATCTGCAATTTCATCTACAAAACATTAGCTAATGATGGCGACAATAGCCTTCAACAGTTATTAACTGCGCAAACTGGTCATCACGACCATTTAACACGAAATAAAAGTAAATTCATGCTTCCTTATTATTCAAAGGCCCGCTCGCAACATAGTATACTATTCGTTGGAACTAAAACCTGGAACTCAATACCTGCGGAGATCCGTGAAAGTAATTCTTACAAGGTATTTAAAAGAAATCTTGAGTCTCACTTCTTATCAGAATACTAGTCGTGTAAGATCACCAAGTCAAATCCTGCCTCCTACATGTCTGGTCCTAATAATGCAATTTGCCATGAGTAATATCGCCGATTTTCAGTCTGCTCCCAAATCTTTATTGAATATACTGTTAAATATTGTCCATATGACCTATATTGTAAAATTAAACATCAATATCGAGTTCATTATCCTGTTGATCAGTCTAATGCGAAACTAGGCTAAGTGAATTAGGTTAAACATTATTGTACGCCCTAGAATAATGTAATGGTAGGATGCCCTAGAAGTCGCTGAACTTGTTCGGGCCCACAGGTAGCTATACTCAACTCTGACCATTGTATTAGACTTAAGAAACATTCTACCTCTGTATCTCCTGTGGTAAATAAATTGTTTAAATTGTTTAAATTGTTTAAATTGTTTAAAATGTAATTAGTGGATCAATCATAGCGACATTCAAAAATTCACCACACAAAAATTTCACCCAACACATTGTCGAGAAAGCCTCATAGCAAGACGTAGCAGAATTTATTATTTCGAAGGACACCGATAAAGTTCTGAACACAATGGCATTCGCTTGTAATTTAAAAAATATTTAATCATGATGGCTCCTCCTCAGAACTCGAAAGCATCATTATGGCTTTTACATGCTCCCAAAATAAAACATACTCAGAAGCTCCAGCATTGTTACTCAAGATACGGGCGAAATTCACTGCAAAAATGATCAAAACTCCTGATTATATACTTCTCTCATAACATGTATAAAGATTACAGGGAATGGATTTAAACAACTCTGACTTAGTCGGACTCACTTTAATTGGTAACTCAGGAAAGGTCTGGCCGCAGCCTCAAGAATTTATCATTATGAACCGGCAAGTGAAAGCAGCACAGTCAGTCGCATCGGTCGCTTCAACCTCTAGGCTGGAAATTTACACTTTAAATTGGGTAGCACTCCAAATAACACAAAGAAAATGGCACAGGAAGAAATTACTGTTTAATATCGAGTACTTGATAGATTGAATTTAATGATCAATGATTTTCTCGAAGGATTTTGACATAAACAAATTTAAACACTGGAAATGTTTTAACAAAATTCCATGCCAATATGCAGGTATCACGCTTGCACCGTGTACTTTCATTTCTGCTGTCGCAATACGTGAAAAGGGTTATTTCTAATCATGTACGCATGAGAGGATTTTCAACCCCTGAATAAATATAATGTACACCTTTGTGCTCGCACGTTACCCACATAAATAAGCACGGAAACTAATGAGCATTGAAAAATTAAACATTTATTTTAAGATGAACACGTGGATATGGTCACAGTGAAATATATGTATCGCCACAATAATTGCACACCAATGCCCTCGGCCAAGATGCTTATCCTTAGCGACATGACAGTTTATCCGGCACAATGAGGTAGCTAAATCTTGGCTGCATAGAATTTCTTGACAACTATCAAACATTGAATTTCGCACTATAACAAGAGAAGTAGAAACATGAAATGAATATCCAGGCAAGCGCACACATGAAATAAAATGGATACGTCAAAAGATAGAACCTTGACTTACAGCAAGATGTCAGAATACAGGACGCTTCCCATTATGCATTATACACGGCACAAGATCAGAACGTGAGCTGAACACCCTCATCTCACGAATCACATTTGATTGCGCGCCACTTGGAACGCACTATTCCATGTGCTGGCTGTACTAGAACTTTCACACTTAAAATCACTTCTCTGAGTTCCAAACCAGTAAATTGGCCTAAGCCCTTTCTTGCAATTGTAGATCACGATGAATTAACACACTTCTAATACTGCTTGAGAATTCACGCAGTGCAGCTCAGACGATGAATTAACACATTCCCAATGCTGCTTGAGAATTCACGTAGTGCAGATCAGACCGTCCCACGGTCCCGAAGTTCCTTCGCCCCGCGGTCCCGAAGTTCCTTCCTCATCAGCCGGCCGTAGTGCGGGAGCGCCATACTCAGCCTTCATTTCAAGCTCTGAATTCCGAATCTGCTTGACCACTGCAGGACTCGTAGTGGCGGCAGCATCATTGTAGACTCTGAAGGCGGTGCGGCTTCAATATTTCCTCGCTGAAATTGCTTGTGCGCCCGGAACTGATTACTAACTTTTCGTATTCTCTCCGTGGCATGGTTGCTGTGTTGATGCTGGACGATTCCACCATAAAGCTGAGGTGCTTCGAGCAGTCGTGTTGCAAAATTGGAGCTTCGACGATTTATGATGGACGACGTTGCCTTTGTTGAAAATTTCGATGTGCTCAGGTATTCGATTTGCTGATTATGTTGGAGGCACACCAGCAGTGCGCCGGCGTGCCTGTTTGCGTGTCCCTCAGATACGTGCACCTCTTCCGCACTCGCTTCCACCAAAAAGAACCCTGATCATCCTCTTCTCACTCCTTTTATGTGTGTCGCCTGAGCCGCCTCTTTCTTTCTCGAAGGATCTGGATTCTTCCTTGTAAAGATCACGTGTTTCCCTCGTGATAGGTGGAGCCTTGTTTGTTTCGGAGATTCTGAAATGTAATTGGTTCGCGCTCTGACACACCCACACGCGTGATCCCTTCCAGAGCGCTGATTGGCCGAAGAGGTGCGGTGCTTGCCGAGGTGCGAGCGTTCCCGCGCCTACGTGTCTACGTGTGTGCTGTGCGTTTGTGTATCGATGTGCGTGTGTGCTCTCATGTGTGTTTTGTGTATGTGTGTGCCTGAGATTTGTGTTTGTGTGGAAGACTGTGTGTTTGTGGACGCCGGAACCTTAGCAAGTTTGGGCGAAACGCTGACCTTTGATGATTCGAGAGTAAGAATAGGAGTAAAGAATTGAGTAGGAGATAACACAGATGAAATGGAAATTTAGAGAAGAAGAAGAGGTGTACGAGAAAAAGAAGATTAGAACCGGCTCTACCGGCAAGAACGGGCATTGTTCTGAGCGAGTGGTCTGTTTATGCTATTAGAGGATAGTCAATTAGCTGCCAAGCCTTTATTATTTGCAGTTGAAAAATTTGTGAGGTCCAGAAACACTGTTGTTGTTACGGAGGTTCAATTTATACATGTTTTGTTCCATGTCCCTCACGCCTTCCACCGCACCCCCCCCCCCCCCCCCCCCCCCCGACAAGGGCGCGTTGCGGTCAGCGTCAGGGCGAGTATCCGGTGTTCTGAGTTGTCGTTTCCCTAAAGATCCCCCTGTTCGCCGTGATGATACGATCCGTTGCGACCAGGGAGATAATGTGTAATTGGTCCAAGTTCAGTAGATAGGTTGAGGTTCTGGGCCTCTAGCTCTATTTCTACTGGGTGGAAGAAATTTATTTGATTTGTTTACAATTGCGAGTTTACCTTTTGTTGCTTCATCGTTTATGAGATCCAGATTTCTCCATACTCTTTTGGCAAGTTTGTGAAGGTGTAAGTTTAATGGGTCTATTTTGGCCAGATCGTGAGCTGTGTGGGTATAAACCTGATTCAAAAGGGTGATTCCTAGAATAAAACGCACTGCTCTGTTTTGGATAGTTTGTAATGTCTTTATACTTGATTTAGTTAACGTATGTAATGGAACTGGAGGATAAGTAATGATGGACCGGACGTATGCTAAGTAAAGTTTCCTTTTGTTTTTGAGGCTTAAATTTTGGAATCTGTAAAGAGTAGAAAGAGTGCCTTTTGCTTTGGATGCTCTGTCCCGGACATGACTGCTGTAACCAGTCTTCGAGAAGCTAAGCCCCAACACTTTACCGGAGGAGTCGTAGTTGTAGTCTTTGTCTCCTATAGTAATTGTTTCGTTTTTTGTCTTTAAAACAGGAATGATTTGAAATTTGTCTGAATTTGTTTTTATTCTCCATTTGTGCTCATAGTCGTTTATTTGTTTTATTTCTTGAGCTGTTTTTCTTGCAAGATACTTTTCTGATCCATTTTGAGAGATTATCTGGGTTATATCGTCTGCATATAGTAGGTTGAAATTGAAATAGCCAATTGGTTGCGGAATATCGTGTGTATAAAAGGTGAACAGTGAGGGGGACAAAGCTCCACCCTGCGGAACACCACTGTCGACTGAGAATACTGGACCGAGGTAATCGTTAATCCTAATTTGTGTTGTCCTTCCTGTTAGGTAGCTGTTAATTGTTCTGGTTAGGAAATCTGGAAGCTGACAGCTGAGCAGTTTGTCACGCAGTCCGTCGTGCCAAACCCGATCGAATGCCCTACTAATATCCCTGAGTACTACGTTTGTTCTGAATTTATTTGAGGCGTTGGCAGCAAGTATCTCACAGAAGAGTCCGAGTGCAGTGTTTGTCCCTCTACCCCTCCTAAAACCAAACTGAAATGGATGGTGAAGCTTATGTTGTGTAAGGAATTGTGTGAATCTAGAAATTCAGATGTGACATCGGAGATTTGTTTGCTTTTGGTATGAATATCATTGTGGAGTGTTTCCATTGGCGCGGAAAGAATCCCAGTGAAAGTGCTGAGTTCATTAAGGCGGCAAGGTTCTGTAGCATGTTGTCTGGTAAATTCTGGAGGTGATATTTTGTTATACCATCTAGCCCGGGAGTTTTTTGCTTTGTTGACTTGATGTAGTGTTGTAAAATGTTTGTGGTTACTAATGATGTCTGGCAGGCAAGTCGTTTCAGATCGCATTGTTCGTAGTGAATCAGCTTCTTTTGGGTATCTTTGATGTGACGGGAGACTTTCCGGAAGTGAACTTTATCAAATTCGTCATCCTCTTCATGGTGTCTACTGAAGATTTGCTCCCAGTACCTTCTGAAAAGAACTTCTTTTCCTCCATCATCGTAGACGTCTTCGCCCCTTTCGTTCTTCAAATATCTCTGTTCTTTCTTCGACTGCACGCCCCTCAATCTCTTCACCGTGCTCCAAAAGTCGCCATCATTCCTTTCCGTGTCGAGCTTCTCAACCAGCGAATTCCAGGCCTCAGTTCTCTGGGACATATATTCCTCGGAGATGAAAAATCTTAGTTGAGAGATGGCGTGCATTCTGTCTGGCGTGGGACCGAAGCGAAGGATTTCTTTATAAATTTCGTCATGTATTATATTAGCCCTCTTTATGTTTTTTGTTGTTTTGCCTGTAATCAGTGTCCGGTGGCGCGTCGTTGGGACATAGCGTGAACTTGCTTCTTGAATTTGATTAGTCCAGTTATTTAGTTTTTCTTCCAGTTGCTGCGTAGTGATATTTTCTGTGTTGACAGGAGGATGCTGTAGAAGATCTTCCTTGTATCCGTTCCAGTTTGCCTTGCGGTAGGTCAGACGAGGCTTAATTTGAATCTGAATTGGATGGGTAGTTATTGTATATAAAATAGGGTAATGGTCACTAGGGGTATTTGGGCCTACTTCTGCATGTGTGTTATGGTAAGCGTAGCGGTTCGTGAGAATCATATCTGGTGAAGTTTTTGATCTGTGAGTGATGAAGGTTGGAAAATGCGGACCCTCCCATGTGGCATGCTTCCTGTCTATCAACATGGTGACTTGTTCTCCTGTTGTGTTGTTGTTGCCAGATCCAAATCTGACATGTCGAGCGTTGATGTCCCCAAGGAAATAAACCGGAGTCTTCTTATTGAATAGTTTGAAATAGTCAGGATAATGCAAATAGCCGATTCTTGGTGGCATGTAGGCCGTCGCTACCGTTACTTCCCCGAGCCTCGTTTGGACATGTATGCTGAGAAGGTCGCTGAGATAGTCTTCACATATTCTGTAGATTAGGTCCCGTTTTATAGCGATTGCTGCACCGGAATGTCCTTCGTTTGCCTTATTAGTTTTGTAAACATTGTAGTTGTAGATCTTTATATCTTCTCCTGACTTCATTCCATGGCTGTTGAGCAATATTATGTCTGGATCTTCTTTGAGGTATATATTCATAAGTGACGTTTTGTTTGCTTTCCAGCTTCGGACGTTATGTTGAAGAATCTTGAGACTGTTGTTGTTCATTCTCCCTCCGTGCGGACTTTTTTAGGATCTACTCTTTCTGGCGTTTTCTGGTGTCCTGTTCGTATTTTCCGGAATTCTTGTTCCCCGACCCAAAAAATCCTTGTTTTCTTCTCCATTAATTTGCAGTTGTCGATTAGCATCTCGATAATTTCCAGAGGTTGAGTACATTCATCTTTAAGTTTGTATTTCAGTTTACCTTCGCCAACCAATTTCTTAAATTCTCCAGCTTCTACATCTCTTCGACAACCATCAAGCATGAAGACATCAACACCGTACCGGGATGCTGGTCTAATTGGGACGTGATCCACTGAAGATCTTTGTGGCGCCGGTTCCGAGTATGATCTTGCTGAGGCTTGTTGCTGGTGAAGTTGCTGTTGTTGCTTGGCAATTTGGGCATGTGGTTGTAACTGCTGAATCCGCTCAGTTGAAATTTTTGGTACTGCTCCGTTTCTGTGGCTGTTCCGTATCCATCTCTTCTTCCTCCTCCGCCTCCGTAGAACTGGCTTCCGAGTCCGAATGAGTCTGAAGTTTTTTCATAACCTTCACCACTCTCGTCAGCAGGTCTCCTTCAAACAACTGGCTCGACTTGGGGTTATCGTCAAACTGAAGTGTTCTGAAATTGTTCCTTTTGAGAGTCCGGTTCAGATGATCGTTGTAGGTTCCTGGAGTTATTATATTTGCCATATGGGCATCCAAAATCATCACCAGTGCAGTCATTCCGCTGTCCGCCATCAGTTCTGTTGTGAGCCTGGTCCTGTGTTCCTGTCTTTCTTCTTGTTGAATGGTTTTCTGAATTACTTTAGCATATGTTTCTTGCTGTTTTTCTTTTTCCTTCTCTTCAATTTGCTTCATTTTTTCGTTCATTGCACTTTTTCTAATAGGGCAACTCATTGCCATGGTCCTGTGAGATCCGCCGCAATTGAGACATTTTTTGTTTTCCGATGTGCACTCTCGGTAGTCATGGTCTCCTGAGCACTCCGAACACACCACGGTGTTTGGTGTGGGGCAATCTTTCGTCGCATATTTTTCGATTTGATAGCACTTGAAGCACATCAGTAGATCGATGAATTTTTCCTTTTGAATTTGAGATGATGATATTTTTACGTTGTAGCAGAGAAATCCGTTCTGAAGCGCGTGATTAGCCATGGTGATGGTGCTGAATTCAATTTTAAATACATGGGTTAGGTTCCGGAATTTAATGACTTCTTTCACTGTTAGTTGGGCATTCTTCCTGTTGATTTCCTCTTTGATTTCATCAGCCGTGTGTCCACCGACCCAGTTATCGATTTGGCGACAAATGACCGAGCGTTGGGCTCTAATCTTCGGTGGAATCCTCGCTTCCAGTCCAATGTCCCTC
Source organism: Morinoia aosen (assembly GCA_030386875.1). Taxonomy (NCBI): domain Eukaryota; kingdom Metazoa; phylum Arthropoda; class Malacostraca; order Amphipoda; family Talitridae; genus Morinoia; species Morinoia aosen. Next base: position 28,478,893 of record CM059568.1, read on the forward strand.
AGGGTTGCGGTTGCTCGGTCGTCCAGCAGCTTCTCCACATCTGCTTCGAATTCCGTGAAGGCATTGAATCCGTTGCCGACCTCCCTTAGGCCAGTCAGAGGAAGTTTCAGAGTCTTCTGAATAGTTTGGAAAACTTTGGCTTTGTCTGGAGGTTCCCTTGGGTTCACAAAGCGAAGCATCAGTTTACCAAATTGAGGCATCCTGCTGAACAAAGTTCTCTGTATGTGTAGACAAGAGTCGTGGTTTAGTCTGTATATGAATCTGAAACGCCTATCTGGTGGTGGCTTGCTTATGAAAGTGTGACTAACTGAAAATTGTAATGAAGTGGTCGTCTGAAACAGAGTAAGCGTCAGAACTAGTGTACGAGGTCCCGTGCCCCCACTCTCCCCCCCCCCACCAGACTCGGTTACCCTAGTCGGCTAGAGGGATCGCCGGATCACAGGATTCCTACTCACTCAGAAAAAACACCCAATCCTGCAAGGAGACCGATTAGTAAAGAGAATCAGAGAAACAGGAGAAAAGTATCGCGCTCACAAGATAAAGAGCTCGCCAAGATGAATACTCACTAAGAGAGTCGTAACCCAGACAGTAATTATCCATCCAACGCTGACCACTTGAGCTCGACAGATATTTATGACCCTCTTGTCCCTTCGAAATCTGAGAACAATTCGCGGCGCTGCGTTGATCCACACCCCACAGCCTACACATTACAATGTTTGTAGCCCAGTAGAGTGTTTGAATTTCTTAATATGTTGGAGCTTCACGGGATTTATCCAAAAAATATTATCACGTAAAAATAAAATATCATCTAATATGAACATAGCTTTACGTGATTTAGCCAAAAACATGTCATGTGATATAAACATACATATTTCGTAACACTTACTAGCACGGCTAACGCCATTACCGAGAAACAGCCGGATCGATTTAGCGATCCTTTCAACCTAAACTCGGTACTGAGAAATGCCAAGGACAATTATGAAATACTAAGAGGCATAATAAGCACAGTGAAAAATACTACCAACACATTCACAATTAAGAGTTTAAAATACTAACACGAATTTTCACTTAATTTCACTTACGCGACAGAGCTCTTAACGACACAATATCCAGACAAGCAATGATGTCCAGAACACAGCGTGTTCCGCGAGATGTTGCCACAACGCCTAGGTCTACTCTAGCGATGTTTGGTATTTATTAATATTTGTGTGATTCACATAAAAAAACATTAAGATTAATACCTATAATTAGAAAGTTATTAGTAATAATTTACAGTAAGAAGTTTTAGGCCAATAATTATGCTATTTAATTTAATGAGAATTTTAATGTTTATGAGACATTTTGTAGCGACTGCTACAGCTGAACTCTCTGTGTGAAAATTATGGAGGGAATTGTAGGCCGTTACAAAGGCCCCGACGCTGTCGGCCCTCAATTTCAAGTTCAAGTTCAAGTTCAGCTGCCGGACGGTTGCGAGCAGCCGGCTTTAGTGTGTTGACGACAGTCGTACAGTGAAGACGCAGATTACGTACCTGATTTCGAGTTACGCCTCTGCTCATTATCGTGAGGCTGTGACTGAGCTGTCTAGTTCTGCGGAGAACAAACAAACAACATCATCTACGGATGCTTTATTTCCAATTTCAAGCCTGATACATATTACCTTGTACATTGGATTTTCAAATGCCTTATAACTAACACCAGGATGCCATGACGCTTTTCCCCGGTCAAGACCGGTACCCATTTCAGACACCTGGGTTTAGTGGGGTATTGTGCTTGGAATTTTTTCCCTAAATCCAACAGAGAAAATCGCCACCAGCGCCGGGACTCGAACCCTCCTATGCCCGGACGGAGGCAGGTCCTAAAGCCACACGGCTATGACGAGCATTAACGAGAAACTAAAGTTTAGTGCAGCGAGGAAGCTGTGCAGTTGTCCGAGGTGAGAGTGCCCGGCACCTGGTATGAGTGATCTTCTTGCTCCGGGAGAGGTGACGGCTACACCTCTGAACAGTCGTACCTGGCGGCGGTACGGTCGGCCAGGAGCGAGGACGAATGCGTGGAAAATAGGTCCGAGTGCTGGTAGGTGCGCTACCATCGCACTTGCGACTTTATTTTCCGGCTAAAAGCCACAAACTATCTAGGCCTTTAGCGGTGGTAGCCATCTTTGTTGCTTGCAAGGTGGTGGCAGCTGGGAAGGCTGTGGTGGTGGCTGAGGCGTCTGCTGTGGCTGAGAAGGCTGCGGCGGCCGGGGCTGGTGATCCGGGATCGCCAGTGCTGCCGGCGGGGAGCACGCCGGGCTTGCTCGAGGATGTTAGCATGTTGGCCAACATTCTGACTCAGGCGCGTGGTCCGATCCTGGATCGGTTGGCTAGGCAGCTGCCTAAGTTGACCGGCGATGAATCGATCGATGTGCTGGAGTGGCTGGAGAGGCTCTGCCAGCTGGAGCGCGTGGCCACAGAACATTTACATAAGAAGAACATCAAAACTACGGTGGACCCCAAGCCCGCTCTACACAAACATACGCACGCACGCTAACCAATCAGCAGCCAGCAGTCACGACTGGCCGCTGACGTCATCACGGCCAAAGCTTCCAATTGGCTGCGTATCCAGGCTTTACTGTGATACTCGTTTGGATTGTAAGTCTAATTTTCATGCTCAAGGTATAAACGTTTCTGAGCGTAGTAAGGATAGTGAAAGCCGAAATAGTGAATTGTGGTTACGTTGACAACACTTTTTATTATTTCATTCTCTATACATACACGTGAATGCGCATTCATGTACATAATTGCAATTCATATATAAAGACTAAGGCGCATTTAGATTAGAATAAGGTACTGAATGTGATAGAACGTTGGTGCCGTATATTAAAAGTTTTCGGAAAGAGTTCATTGTCTTTTAAAACCATTCAATATCAGATTCTCATACTAGTCGAAACATTACGATAATGAAGAAATTAAGTTATTTGGGTGATAAAAAAAACCTGCTAATAATATGTTGCGATGTTATTTATATTTATTATACGTAAAGATTACCCAAATAGTTACAAAGGAGAAATGGGAAGAAGTTTACGTTAACGTAATGTTTTTTATGTTACGTTCATTAATGAATGATTCGTGCGTACGTTGCTTGATTGATTATGGATTAGTTTTAGCCTCCCTTTACCACATACCACAACAAAGAGGTTCAAAATGAGGAAGGATGAAGGCACCATATAGTATGGAGTTGAGGGAACGCTGAATTTATGTACAAGGTGAGTTCCGGCACAGGATCCCGTGCGCATGGAAAGTCAGTTAAGAAGGAAGGTTAAGAAACATGACAAAAGTTGACGAAGAAAGTTAGAGGTATTGAAAAACAGGACAGTAGTAGACCGAAAAAAGATGGTCCTACACAAAACTACGAACATTTTATTTCAACAGAAAGAAGGCCTACCTAACTATCAGCACAGTACCTCATATTTTTCCCTTGGGAGCGCTAATTCCCATAAATATAATAGTTGTATCCACCTGAGGGGCACGAACGTTGTTTCGTAACAATAATTGAGAATATTGAGGAAGGAGAGTCCACAAGACCGCCACGCAAACACTTTGGATTAGGGTTTACAAGCATCCAGTTTTTGGACGAGGCTCAACACACAGCATTAATTAACTAGTATCAGAAGTGAACTACAGTACTGAGGTGGCTAGGTGAGCTAATAACTGACGCCTAAGCAGAGCCGTCGGCATGGCTTTTCATTACATTTTCCAGTTACAACATATCAGTAGTGAGCGTACACGCTAAATAATAGCGGGGTAAAAATGCTTATGTATACAAAGCAATGAACTACGCATGAAGATTTTGTGCAATTAAAACTTTCAGTATGTACACAAGCGTGTGTAAGAAACAAGAATATAGATATGAGACATTAAATCCAATCTCTGCGTCTGTTGAAAGCTTGCACTGTCACGGTTGACACTGCAGTGCAAGAAGAGCAATCATTTGGATAAATTACGAGCTAGTAACAGTACATGAGCTTCCTACCATGATGCACTTCAGAAATATTGTAGCGATATAAGCTTATGAACAAAATTAATGCATTAACAATAAAATATACTTAGGTCAATCAAAAAATATAAACCAAACTTGCTACCAGATGGTAATATTACTCATGGAGAATTTTCTTGAGTTTTTCAGTACAACTTTTGGAGGACATAAGTCTGACCATGTGTCTTGTGCATTGAAGCGTTCTACACACGGCAAAAAATAGTGGCAACTTGTCGGTGACATGAACACAGCAGAAATTACAGTGATGCTGACACAAATCTAAGAACTTAAGACTAGTTTACGAAATCCTGATACGTGCCGATAATTGAGAAAGCAATACAAAAATACTCTCTCGTACAAAATAATCAGGTCAATAAATAGTCTCAAATCCAGCTATGGCATCGTTCTCTCGGTTGTACAATAATACTTTCCGGAGCGACATCTCATCCACTAAATTGAAACAAAGTTTATCTCTAGCACTGACGGGTTTTACCTTCATTTTCAACATGGACACACTTTTAGCACTTGTACCAAGACGTACTTCGAATTTTTTCATCATTGCACGCACAGTCGAAAGTGAGGGTAATGGTATCAAGTTCCTCATCAGTTGATAGTGGGTCTTTGATGAGCTTACAAGAATGTTCACAGCGAGCCACTTCTGATCCATGGTGTATGATCTCTTGCCCCTTAATTAGAGCTTGACAAATGCACTGAGATAAGGACCAAGTCTGCCACTTACACTTCTCAGGAAATTATTTGTGTTCAACCGCTTGTACAGTACCTTTGATTTTCTCCTGAGCCTTTTCCTAAGTTTTCTCTCGGGAGCTGGTCTGCTGTTTTCAAGGGCAATTGTCGTTCCAGAAGGAAAAGCGAACAACTGTCGCTTACAAGGTACCACTGGAGGACCTGTGTCTTCCAACAAAGAACTGCTGCTTTTGCCACACGAATTCTGAAATAAATTGACGAAAATTAGATTGTATGTTATATTTACTTCCCCAACTTGAAGAAAGTATTAATTGTACACATAAATCAAACTTCAAAGTGATTGAAAGTTTAGGTTTTGAACACAACACATCTAATTAAAAAATATGCCACATTTAATCTACATGGATTGGAATCACAGCTCTGGTTAGTATTCTTTTCCAAGACTTCTAGCATTAAATTACGAATGAGTTCAAACATACCGAACGGTATAAAGTGAGTACCAATGAGAGACAGGCTAGCCCTGTTCAGTACCCAAGAAAGTCAGCGAGTACCGCGAGCCCACCCTTCTAATGAATCAAGCAATATAATTGGATGCATTGTGCAAAGAAGCAATACCTAAATGTTTGCATTAATTCAATTCCAAGGACACAAGAAATAAAGTATAGTTCAGAAATATGCTACGAGAATCACATTTTAATTTTATTTTTTACCCAAAGATAATTATATAATTTAATGATAGATGTATTAAATCGAGAAGTTGAATGATCGGAGAGGTAAAGGAGTGAAAGTGAATATGGTATTGACACTGATGGAAATGGCAGCAGGAAGTTCTCACAATAATTCTACAAATGCTGTTGTGTCTTAGAATAATGCGTATGTGATAACTTTTCAGCAATCTTTTGAGCTTTTGCAGCTAGCACTCATCGAACGCTGTCCAATTCTGGCTTGTAACTTGAAAAATCTATCTCGCTAGAATTCAAAGACACTTCAAAGAAGTACGAATTCAGGGGTTATTTCAACACGACTAACCTGTGTTGTTTCCCACCACGAAGAAGAGCAGCATTGTTTGCTGGAAGCACTGGTGGCAGGCCTTGAGGTGCCAGGAGTGGCAGGCCTTGAGGTGCCAGTAGTGGCAGGCCTTGAGGTGCCAGGAGTGGCAGGCCTTGAGGTGCCAGTAGTGGCAGGCCTTGAGGTGCCAGTAGTGGCAGGCCTTGAGGTGCCAGTAGTGGCAGGCCTTGAGGCGCCAGGAGTGTCAGGCCTTGAGGTGCCAGGAGTGGCAGGCCTTGAGGTACCAGGAGGGGCAGGCCTTGAGGTGCCAGGAGTGGAAGGCCTTGAGGTGCCAAGAGTGGCAGGCCTTGAGGTGCCAGGAGTGGCAGGTCTCGTAGCACCAAGGGCAGGAGGTACAGTACCAGCAGCTGAAGGAGAAATAAGGGAATAAATTAGGAACGCATCTCAAATGAAATTGAAGCACACTACAAAATGAGTGGTATTTCAACGAATTTAATTCTTCCAGAAGCTTTAATTCATGTCATTCAATTCTTACTCATTAGTAGAGAAGGCGGTTTAAGGCTCTACCCCATAACATAATTTCACAGAGGAAGTGGAAGGAAGCATCTAGTATGCAAGGAAAACACTTAGGTACAAACAAAAAAGAATGCCGACCTCACCATCAGCTCAGGCCCTGACATTCTCTCTCATGGAATACTACTTCCAATGGATACAAAAGTTTTATCCCATTTATTTGGAAATCATCTAATGTAAGTGATCCTTTATAATGTAAAATAGGCAAAGCCAATTGGTAAATTAAAGATCTGCTGCACTGTAAGGGTACATAAGGAATGAACCACTGGGGTACAGAGGAAGCTCATCAAAAATTGGAAGAGCTCATCTCATTAAATAAATACAAAACCTATTTTTACCTAACCTAATCTGTCAACACAAACACTTCACTAGGTATTTCTCATTCATGAAGCGCCTGAGTTATCACAGGATTGTAATTGAGATTATATTAATTATCTTCGGTGTTCGTAACAACATTTTTGAACAGTTCAATTATTTTTCTTAATTCAACACTAAATGTACATGGAAAAAGATTGCTAGTAACATTTTGACCCCTGTATTATATGTTAAATAATTTCCAATTCAATGCTGAAGTTTGTTTCCCTACAAAAAAATTTCTTTGCTATGTTTCATTGAGTGTAATAATGAATTGTGTAGCACTCATTTCCTGGATAAATGCTACACACTGTAAAACATGTGTGAATACCAGTCTCAAAAGTAATTGAAAATGTACTACCCTTTCTTTGTGTACACTAAGGCTTCATAAGTGACAGTCATGCACTCTCTAAATAAGTGCAAGTTAAGCTTATTGGCTTCAATTTTTACATGGGATGAATATTTTTTCAAGTGGCCTAGACTTTTTCAAAAATTTCAATGCATTGAACTCAATGTTAACATTCTTTTCTTTCATTTCAATATTCTTCAATTGGATTGGGGAATCATCATTTAAAATGTAAACTTACTTTTGTTAGGAGTGGCAGGCGTTGCAGCACCAGGCATTGTAGCAAGAAGTAGGGCAGGCCTTGCACCAGGAGTGCCAAGGCTTGTAGCACCAAGAACAGGAGGTTCAGTGCCAGCAGCTGATGGAGAAATAAGGGAATAAATTTAGAACAGTGATATGGCATCTTGCATGAAATTGAAGCACACTACACAACGAAAGATATTTCCAACAACCTTAATTTTTTCTGAACTTCTACGTCACGGCATCGCCAATTAATACTTTAGGAGAAAATAAGTCATTTTAAGGCTCCACCACCATAACATAGTTTCACAGAGAAAGTAAAAAGGGATGAGTAATATACTCATAGAGCTAAGTACCATTCAATATTAATCCCCACAAACCAAAGTCATTAAGGGGTATGTTGGCTTCTGGAGTACCCATACCATTTTCAAAACACATCCTTAGAGATTCAATAAATAGGTTCTTATCATCCCTTCAGTGTAAAATTAATCATATGAATTTAAACCTTTTATTCAAGTACATCAATCCACTACCCAGCTTCTAGCCCCTGTATCTTGTAAACTGTTGTACTGATCCTTATGAAATTTCAATTTATTATTTTTAGTATTATTAGTATGTAAATTCCCCAATCTCAATGTGAATGCTTTTGATCTCAATAAGTTTTTTTCCTTTTAGCTAGATTTTTATTCATTCAATTTTAGTAAAATTTTTATTTGAATTCGAAGTTCATAATAATTGAGATTCCATGTAGCCTACTCTGAACATTTTTTTTAAGAAAGATCCATTGATCATGTTTCTGGACCTTGAATTAACCAAGAGGAACCCTACATAAACTATGTAAACGTTGTAAGGTCATCTTTGGTGACCAACTCTACAAGGCCACCTTTATGAATAACACAGTCTGATCACTGTTCATAGTATTGAAAGTCACCTTTGAAAGTGACTAGATGTAGGATTGAAAGCTGACTTATTCTTCACACCTAATCATTTATTTTAAAGATGTGTAGAGTAGGTATGCTACTATTTTCCTACTAAACTAAAGAAGCCTGCATGGTGATTCTTTTCATTATAATAAAGGCAATGAGTGGTGCAAAAATAACTGTAAATTTTAAAAAGCTAACAAAATTATTTGAAATGGATCATTCATGCTCATTGAGTGCAATCAAGATATCACAATAATTACTTCACACAATAGCCATATATAAATTATTTTAGAGTATCTTATAAGTTGCAAGCAAATTGAAAGAACTTGGATAAAAAACATAGGATGATTCAAAGTGTTTAACCATCACTTATTAAAAATCCTACTAATGAGAGATTTTGATTGTGTTAAATTTTAATACAATACAAGCAGTTACTGCCTTACTGGCAATACAAAATTATAGCCAATTTTAGACAATTTAAATCAGCATCTATTTATCTGTTGAAACATTACTTTTAGAATAGCATTTGCAACTAAATATTGCATGAAAAGTATAGCATTCATATTTCTTAATGTCAATTAAATTTTGGGGTTATCTACTGCATTATTTATTTATTTCAGCTAAAAGCTACCAACAATATTTCTTAATATATTTTTGATAAAAATTTGAAGCCCATAAAATTTCTACTCTTGATTAACACAGTTATTATACATCAAGAGTATGAGGGTAATCATAATTAGGCCTAGTGAAACTTTGATTTAATGGGTTAACTTGGAATAAACGAAATAACAAAAAGTTTTACATTACCTTGGTCTTGCACAGCTTTTTCTGGAACTGCTAAAGATTTCAATAACTTTTTGGCATTTCTGAATGGAGACAAAATGAAGTTATAGTCTGAACGAGAGAATTGCTGGCACACACATAAGCCCTCTCCGGATATTTGGATCTCTTATCCATTTTCAACGTTACAGAACCACATGCTGCCATCCACTCGTCGTAATTTCCTTTTGGAAATAGGAAAAACGACAAATCAGGACATTGAAGGTTATCATTTCCACAATTTTCCATCAAACACTTTTTAAAGCGTAACGTACGGGGCCATTTCTGCAGCAATCTTCGTCACACCTCTGTTACAGCTGCTTTCAGATTCAAACAGAGTCTCCTGCCGATTTTTCGTGGCGTCACAATTTCTTGGCTCCTCATTGGCCAATTGGCACCTACGTCATCGCGGCCCGGAACTCAAACTCGCTTAGTGATAAGTTGCGGATCTTCTAGTATATGGTCTGTGGCGTGGCGCCGACCGAAGTCATTGGGTTTATGCTTGACGGCAATGCCGTTCGGGTGTTTCGCTGCATGACTGTCAGCGATGCCGCTCAGTGGCAGGTAGTTAGGTCTACGCTAGCCGCGCAATTCGCGTTACCTTTGCAGGAGGCTCATAGGCGGTACACCGAAGGTCGGCTTGGGGCCGGCGAGTCGGTGGACGTATACCTGGATGACTTGGCGCGTCTGGGGGGGAGAGTGGGGTTGACCAAGGGAGATTTAATCTTTAGGCTCAAATTTTACGAAGGTCTCACCACTGCTCTGTACACTTCGGCAGTTGCGCGTGAGGACGCGTATACTGCGTCGTTTGACGCTGTGGTGTCGAAGTGTCGAAAGTGCGGGAGAAAATGACCGCACAGAGGGCTGTGGCCGCGCGATGCCAGGGGGCCAAGCTTGGGGCAGACCTGGCTGCATCTCTGAGAAGCAGAGCAGTGATGGCAGGGGTGCTTGCTACCGCTGTGGTGGTGCGCATCGCGTGAGGGTGTGCTTGTAGAAGCAAGGCACTGCGGCACCTGCTGGCAGGGGGGCCGCGAAGGCTCCTGCCAGAAGGAAGTCCGCGTGCTTTGCATGCGGAGAGACTGGGAATTTTGTCCGTGACTGTCCCACGGCAGCTCCGTCTGGGATGGTAGCTGGGCCTACGGTTGGTTAGTTGGGTTTCTCTGCGGAGGACGCCAGTCGGGGCGACGCGTCCTCCTCAATGGAAACCGCGTAAGCCGGGCTTACCGGGGGTCTCCTCTCACCGAGGAAGGTGACGGCGCCCCTTCGGAGAGAGGGACCTTGAGCGACACAAGTGTGTCGCTGAGGCGGGGCGATCTGGGATCGCTCGGAGCGACTGGTGTTAATGTTAGGTTAGGGTAAGTTAGGTTAGGGTAAGTAAAGTTAGACACTTAGGATCTATGTATTGTCAGTAACACACAGTAGGACACAGTGAGTTTACATCAAGAAGGTTAGCGGTGGAGTAGGCTCCATCAAAGCATGAGAACCATGAGCTCAGTTCTCAACGCAGAGTACTGTTTAAACACATTCTAACCCAAGAGCACCGTAACATTATCAGTATTATACACATATTCATTCAAGGTGCTGCAATAAAGGTATCAACACTCCTTCTCACATTGAATATATGTCAGATGAGACCATTCCTAACTTCGTTCTCAATCTGGAGAACTTTTCTATGGGCAGGTTCTTAGTGAATATTTCAGCAAGCATTTCGTCGGTAGGGCAATACACTACGTCTATATCTTTTTTACTCACAAGATCCCGCACATAGTGAAACTTAATATCGATGTGCTTGCTCCTCCCATGATATTTGGGATTGTTGGCAAGACAGATGGCTGACTGGTTGTCTTCGCTTACAACCATTGGTTCCATAGTACCAAAATTTAGATCACTGAGTAAGTGCTTCAACCAGACAGCCTCTTGAGCCGCACCGGCAAGAGCAACGTATTCAGCTTCAGTAGTTGAGAGAGCTACACAAGTTTGTTTGTTAGATCTCTGCGTAATTACCGAATTACTGAGGGTGACACAGTAACCAGAGGTAGACTTGCGGTCGTTTTTATCACCAGCCCAGTCAGCATCTGAATAACCAATGCAAGTATCAGAACATTTGCTATACAAGATACCTAGTTTAGAGGTGCCTCTCAGGTACCTGAATATTCTCTTAACACACATCCAATGCTGTTCAAGAGGTTTGGAACTGTTTTTAGCAACATTATTCACTGCGAATGTAATGTCAGGTCGAGTTCTGGTGGACAAATACAAAAGGCTACCTACAGCACTTTGATAAGTAGCAGGGTCAAATTCGACATCATTTGGGGAGCATATCGGACTTAAATTTACATCAGCGGAAGTTGCAGCAGGTTTACAATTATCAAAGCCAAAATTTGGCAACAGAGCCTCAGTATAAGCAGTTTGATTTCAGAACACATTGTTTTTAGATTGTACAACACTTACACCTAGGAAGTAACTCAGCGCACCTAGGTCCTTCATTTTGTACTGAGCAGAAAAACTCATCTTTATTTTATTTATTTCGTCACCAGACTCAGAAGCAATTATTAGGTCGTCTACATACACCGCCACAATACACAGTTTCTCATCTTGAACACGAGTGTATATACAAGAATCACTCTTAGATTGTACAAAACCCAATTTCTTCAAATAGCTATCTAGTGTAGTATTCCAACACGTAGGAGCTTGTTTTAGTCCGTAGAGCGATTTTTGTAGTTTACACACCAGATTTTCTTTGCCTTTGACAATAAAACCATCAGGTTGAACTAGGTAAAGTTCTTCATTCAGTTCTCCATTAAGGAAGGCTGTTGTAACGTCCATATGATGGACTTTCATATAATATTTGCCAGCTAGAGCTAGTACTGTCCTGACAGACTCAAATCGAACCACGGGACTGAGTGTCTCTTCGTAGTCGAGTTTGTATTTTTGTGAGTAGCCCTGAGCCACAAGGCGAGCTTTGTATGAGCAAATGCTTCCGTCAGGTCCGGTTTTTCTTTTAAAGATCCACTTTGATTTAATAGGTTTTTTGTCATTAGGACACTCTACAAGAGACCATACTTTGTTTTGATTTATAGACTCCATCTCATTTTCCATAGCTGTCTCCCATAGTTTTGCTTCTGGTCCACTGAGTGCTTCTTGAACACAAGATGGTACATCAAGCTCATTTTTCATTAAATACACCCATTCACCAAACCTATCAGGAGCCCGTCGATACCTGGCTGTTTGTCCAGGTTCCACTCCCTTTATCCCAGCCTCTGACTGTCTATGCTCCACCCCTTCCTCAGAGTCTTCTGGTTCTGGTTCCTGAGGAAGAAGAGTAAAATTACCATCATTTACTTCTGAAGGCTCCTTCTCAATTGGCATCTGCTGAGATTCTTTGAACATAACGTCTCTACTTAAAAATATCCTTCTGCTGCTTATGTGATACAGACGATATCCCTTGGATCCACTTCCATATCCTACAAAAACACACGGTTTAACCCTTTCGGTCCTGACGGCTACTCCAGTGCCAAGTTGGCTAGTGCTTCCAGTTTAGGGCATCTAACCTAGTTTTAAACTAATTTAACTAGTGAGGGAATATTTTGGAGTAATAACAAAATTAGGGAAATTACAAACATTCATTAAACTAGTTTTTAAACAATTCCAGAAACCTGCACGCGTAAATTACCATAGGTTACCATAGGCCCCTGTAATTACCATAGGACCCTGTAGCACGCGTAAGTTCATGCTACAGGACCCGAGCAACATATTCAATACCCTTTCCATTTAACTTGAGCAAGTTTTTTCTGAACTTTGTTGATTTTTGGTAAATTCGGGCAAAAACGTATAAATAATTTCTTCGTAAATACGAAAACTTTATTATCAACATCAAAAATTTCTGTCGCCAAGCATCGAGCTTCAAAGATACAAAAAATTTCAAAATTAAAATAATGAAGAAGGCACTTACTTAAGCTAAAAGCACCACACTAGGACAATTTCACTGACAATTCAGGGTAATGACAACTTTTTCCCCAGGAAGTTTTTACCCAAACAATTTGAATTATCGTACCGAAAGGGTTAAATATTGGATCAAGTTTTTCCCTCTCATCTTTGGGGACATGAGCGTACGCACTGCAGCCAAAGGTTCTGAGGTGCTGTACATTGGGCTTGTGTCCATTAAGGGCTTGATAAGGAGTCATAACATTCAATGCACTAGCTGGGCTCCTATTTTTGACATCCACGGCAGTTGATATAGCTTCACCCCAGAATTATTTTGGTAACTTTGAACCAGACAGCATAGCTCTGACAGAGTCAAGGAGAGTTCTATTCATTCTTTCTGCAACTCCATTTTGTTCAGGTGTCTTAGGCACAGTTTTTTTTATGGATAATTCATTCCTTTTTTAGGAATTGTTCAAAGTCATTAGAGGTGTATTCCCCACCGTTATCGGAGCGCAGAATTTTAATTTTGTGATCATAGGGATTTTCTACCAGAGATTTGAACTCCTGAAACACTTTAAAAACAACACTCTTATGTTTGATAATGTACACCCAAGTATATCTGGAGTGGTCATCTATGAAGGTTACAAAATACCTTCCACTCCCAAGTGATATGGGATTAAGCTTGCCACACACATCACTGTGAATTAGTTCTAAGCGTCGGCGTTTCCTTTTGTGATTTGTTTTGGGGAACGAAAGCCTGTGATTTTTACCATCACAACAGTTTTCACAAAAAATGTTATCTCCACTCACAGAACAATCAAAACCTTTAACAAGATTCTTAGTGGCTAATTTCTTAAGATTATTAAATCCTGGATGACAGAATCGTTTATGCCACAGAATTTCATCAGAGGAAACGTTCATGCATTTAGCACCTGAATTAAGAATGCAATTAAGTTTATGCAATTTTCCTACTTTGCTGCCTAAGGCAATTAGTTTGTGGTCTTTATTTACAATCTTACATGAGCTTTCGTCAAAGTGAAGTAAGTTTCAACTTTCTGTAATCTGAGGCACAGATAGTAAATTGTAGGCTAAGCCAGGTACATACAAGACTTTCGTGACAACACAGGTATCTACTAGGCCTTTAGGCAACAACACCATAACTTCAACATCACCTACACCAACACCTTGCAAGTTTCTACCATCACCAACTTCAATGTGAATTGGGCTAGATAGCCCATTCATACAAGAAAAATCATTCCTAGTATTACACATGTGTGCTGTTGCTCCAGAATCTATAACCCAGCAATTATTGATATTTATCACAGACAATGCACTGATGTAGTTGGTTTTACATGCTCCAAAATTTTTCTGGCCTTCTGTGTGGTTCAGAGCGCCTTTCCCATCTTCTTACTTAAATTTTTCTTGATAGATCCAGCACTTGGCGCGTAGGTGTCCTGTGTTTCTGCATTCGAGGCATTTTGAGTTTTTCAATTTGGAGGTCACAAGGAATTTTTCACTGAAGTCTGAAGCACTTTGGTTTTTCAGTTTTGTTTCTTCATTCAGAAGGCGTTCTGTCACCATATCTCATGACGGTAGTTTTTCGTGAGCTTCCAGTGCAGTCACCAGTGTGAAAAGTGGCCGGGAAGTGACGACAGCAAGATTATTACACGGCTTTCTTCATCAACAGCGTCATCTATCACACTAAAGGACTCAAATATTTCGAAAAATGCTTTGAGATGAGTTTGTAAGTCTTGGTATTCTTTTATTTTCATGTTGTAAAGTCTTTTGCGTAGTCTGAACTTGTTAGACCAAGTTTTCTTTTGGAATGTATCTTCAATTTTGTGCCACAGTTGCACAGGGTCAGTAGGATCACCCAATAAATACAGTTGACTCGTTTCGACACCAAGCACAATTTTTGCAAGTGCACTGTCACGTCTTTCTTCAAATTTCCTTCGAGCAGTCACGTCCGTAGTCTGTGGCATGGTTTCCGTTCCTCGAACCAAGTTCCATAACTTTTCCTTCATCAAGATCATCTTCATTTGTAGCTTCCACGTAGGGTAGTTTTTATCATTAAGAACAGTGAGGCAGTTCTTAGCACTTTCACTTACGGAGCCTGCCATGTTTCTTTCTTTTTCACTTTCACTGTTTCTGTCTCACACTTACTTACAGATCACCAACGTCTGTTCTCACTGTCCTGGGCTGTTTTTCGCTTCGGGACTTAGGATAACCTCACTGATATTGTTTCTTCGGAAGGTTGTCTAAGCCCATAACCTGTTAAGTTAGGTTAGGGTAAGTAAAGTGAGACACTTAGGATCTATGTATTGTCAGTAACACACAGCAGGACACAGTAAGTTTACATCACGAAGGTTAGCGGTGGAGTAGGCTCCATCAAAGCATGAGAACCATGAGCTCAGTTCTATGAGAACCATGAGCTCAGTTCTCAACGCAGAATACTGTTTAAACACATTCTAAAACAAGAGCACTGTAATATTATCAGTATTTTACACATATACATTCAAGGTGCTGCAATAAAGGTTTCAACAGTTACGACTAGGAGTCGTTTGCCAGTCGTTCGTGCCCCTTTGAATGGGCATTGTTCTTGGTGTCTGGCAGACTCCGGGAGTGAGCGGACGGTGGTTTGTCCGCGGGTGGTGGTGGGCCAACGCCTCCGTCCGGGGCGGCCGTTGCTAACGGCGGACGGAAGGACTTCCTGAGAGGGGAAGCACTGTCGTGTGGTAGTCGGGTTGCAGAGGCATTGTTTTGGTGTCACTGCGCTCGTAATGCCGGAGTTGGGGAATCTTGGCGTTGACTGTCTCTTAGGGAGTGATGTTATTTATCACATGGGGGGCGTCACTGTCAAGAGAGACCCTGACTCGAAATATGCGGTTAACTGGGGAGATCCTGGTTAGCTGGATGATGTAGGGGGTCCAGCAATGGATTTAGCTGTGCCAAGCTAGGAGCCGGCCTGGTGGCAGGGGCGGGGTCGGTGAAGTCGAGAGGTGTGTCAGCGTTGATCGAAATGGTCGACCCTGACTTTTTTGCTAGGTTCGCTGACGGTCGGTGCCCGTCAGTTGACGGTGGTCCGAGAAGCCTTGAACTTGAACTTGAATTTGAAATTGATGGCCGACAGCGTCGGGGCCTTTGTAACGGCCTACAATTCCCTCCACAATTTTCACACAAAGAGTTCAGCGCCTGGTACCAGACTTGTCCACTAAACTACTCAGGATCTACCAATCCTTCTCGCAAGCTGCCGTTTTACGGCATCACTGGAATAACCAGTGTGTCAAAACACCATCCACAGGCATATTGGGTCATTACAGCACACTCCACCTGACTGGCTCATTCCAGTCACTGTCTCTTACTCCAAGCACGCACAAAAACGCTTTCATAGCTTCAATGATACTCAAATTACACTCCTGATCCAATCCAGCAAAACAGCTCATACCGCAATCATCTTCAACACATCTGGCACACCACTCATTTTTTCCATACTGCTCAAACACCACATTCATGAAACTTTCTCTCTCTTGCTCATACTTACTACATTCCAGCACAAAATGCTCAATTGTTTCCTCCACTCCACTATTACACTGCCAGCATAATCTGTTATTATTCTCTCATTCCACCTCCATGTACGTCTGTTCACACTCAATGATTTACATCTCACAGCAAACAGGCGTTGACTTCCAAAGCTACCATCATAGAACATCTCAAACTTAGTTGCTTCCTTTTTCATATACCAGTTAAGTGTAGGCTTCCGCAACATGCTAAGCTTCCACTTATTCAATCCATATGCTTTTGTTTGCCTCTCAATCTCCTTTTTTCACCTCTTGCAGTCCCACTCAGGCCCTACTCCCCCAACATTTATTAAACTCTAGTTATCCCCAGGTCTCCCAATTCTAGAATAATCTTTTGCATACTAAGTTTCCTTGCATGCCCCCAACATACTTTCTCCCAGTAGCTTACACTCAGATTCCATTCAAAAATTCGCTTCACCCACCTGCTGTTCTGCATTCTTTCAATTCTCACCTTATAATTCAGCATCGCTTTCATCATTCTTTCTGAAAATAGGCTTCACCCTAGGTCACCTCTAATAGCTTTTGTAGCTGTCAATTTTGGAGCACTCACTGCTAAACGTCCTACCTTATTTTGTATTACATCCACCTTTTCAAGATCACTTCCATTCCAGGCAAGAGCATTCATACCATACATGACACTAGGTACAGCAACATACTTCCACATTCCTCTCACACATTCATACTTGTTTGCTCTGTATCTGGCCACACTACTTAACCGTCCACTCCACTGCATTGCTTTTGCCACTTTCTCACCCTTAGTTCTAGTGCATCCATCTTCACTTATCATACAACCAAGATATTTGTATTCTTTTGTTCTACCTATTCTGATTTCTCCAATATTCCACATTCTGTCTCTATCAGTCTCATCACTATTTATAACCATTACCTTACTTTTGTCAGCCCCAAATTTCATCTTGAAATCTGTACTGTATCCATTCACAATGTCGAGCGTCCTTTGTAGTTCATGTCCACATTCACTAACCACAACCACATCATCAGCATACAACAAACAGCTCAGTCTCTCATTACCAACGTTCAGTCCTAAGCCACTCATTCTCAGTCGAACTGCTAATTATTCTGTGTAGAAACCAAACAACAGGGGAGACATAGTACAGCTCTGTCTCACTCCTCTAACACTCTTCACTTGCCCTGTTTCCAAATTTCCTAACCTGTAGATAGCGCTTGTGTTCTCATACAGACTTTGTACAATTTTTACTATTTTTCTGCTAAACCCAACTTTTATCAAAATTTCAAAGAGCCTAACCCGATCCACTCTGTCATACGCCTTTCAATATCCAGGAATGCTAGATATACCTTCTTATCATCCTTCCTCATTCGCTCAATTATTTCACTCACTACAAACAGATTATCCAGTGGTTGCCGCGTGCGATAAAATGAGCGATAAACGATAAATGATAATTATCGCAGAAGTCAAACCTTTATCGTTTATCGCAAATTTTTGTAAAATAATCGCTCATTCACTTGCCGCTAGTCCCAAAAAATGAGGAACGATAAACGATAAATTCAAGGACGACTTTTGTAAAAATTGAAAAAAATTGCACGGTGGCAATAGTCACAAAAGCACGCCTGACGTTTTCAGACCTGAAAAACCTCATTTGAGAGCTGCCAAGTGTGTGTGTGTGTGTGTGTCTGTGTGTAGCTGGCCAATCACACCTGCGCATGTTCATCACTGGAGCGCATGTTCTCCGTGGAGCGCATGTTCAGCACTGCTGGTGACGTCCTCAGGCCCAAGCGTGCAAGCATGACCAGCGACAGGTTTGAGAAGCTGGTCTTTACCAAATGAAACATGCAGCTCCTGGATGCTGTCTTGAGGAGGGAGAGTCTGACTCAGAGAGAGATACTTATGTAGAATAGAACTTGTAGGCCATAGACTGGTTCCAGTTACAGTTTTTGTTTAGTTTAAATAATTTTCACTGGTGAAAAATAGCTTGTTTGCTTTTTTTAATATTTCAACTAAATAAAGATACTTATCATTTATCGCTTTTGTTACCGCAGGTAAAAAAAATTATCGCTATCGTTTTACCGTTTATCGCTTACAGCAGGTTGGGTTTTGAAGTTTTTAATCGTATATTGTTTATCGAATTATCGTTCTATCGTTATCGCAAGTTGAAAAAATAGTTATCGCGGCAACCACTGAGATTATCCTCCCCACGTCTATCTTGCTTAAAACCATTCTGTTCTTCTCCCAGGACTCCTAATTCCTCAACTAAATTTTTCATTCTCTCATTCAAAATATCACAAAAGATCTTACATACAGTGTCCCCAGTGTAATTGGTCTGTAAATTTTAAGTTCTTTCATACTCTTATGTCCATCCTAATGCAACAGAACTACATTACACTTGTTCCAGTCCTCCGGTACTCTTTCGCTCTTCCATATCTCTTCAAATAAACATTTCAACATACTGAATACACTCTCTCCTCCACATTTATAAAACTCATATGGAATCTTATCAGGGCCACATGCCTTTCCATTTTTCACTTTCTTCAAAAAACTTACAATATCTTCACAAGTGATTTCATCTTCCATTCGCAGTTCATGTTCATCAATCAGAAAATTTACGGGTTCATCATCTGTAACCTGCTTATTCATTCCTCCAATGTCCTCCCAGTATTCTTCAACTGCTTTCACCATTTGCACCCTATCTCGCACACTGCAACCATTGACTACTAATTCGTCGACTTGAACTTCACTACCTCTATCATTACCTTGTATAAACTTATGCCAATTTTTTATTCCATCCGGACCGTTTTTTCTTATATTTTCAACTTGTTGTCTCTCTTCTTTAACTTTAGCCTCATTAATCATTCTCCTTACTTTCTCCTGCTGTCTCCTAGAGGTTGCCGCCCGAGAGGTTGCAGACTCGGATCGCGGAGTACGGATTTACTCGGGCGACTCGTGTGCGTGAGCGTTATGACGCAGAGATTCAGAGTTGGATTTCGAAGGGTTGGTTGAGGCGGTGGCATGGCCCCATCCAGGGAGTGATTCCGTTGCTGGCCGTCGTGTAACCAACGAAGGACAAAGTCCGTCCAGTCATGGATTATCGTGAGTTGAACGGCTTTGTCGAGTGTCATACTGGTGATGACATGGTCGCTGTGTGTGGCGATAAGATTCGGAAATAGCGGCAGCTGCGGGCGAGCTTCAAGGTCGTCGACCTTAAGTCTGCGTACCTGCAGATCCACTTTTCCGAGGATCTGTGGCGATACCAGATCGTGAAGTTCAAGGGTGTGCCAGACGCTTTAACGCGATTATGCCGGGGCCACACTGGCCTAACGTTCATTCGTCAAATGAACTCCGTATGTCAAATGAACTCTGGAAGGCCCGTTCGCTCATCATTTGATGAATGGATGCTCGTCATTTCGTGAAAGGCCATCAGAGGTTTTCAGTCAACAAATGAACTACGAAGAACAAAGATGGCGGACAGTGTTACAAGTTTCGCAGCTTTTATGTTGACTTTAAATGATGATTGTGGCCATTTTTGGCTTAATATATATATAAGATATGGTTCTCGGCTGTTTTCGTGGTGGTATCAAAATTTAAAGCAATAAAATTCAGTGCTAGGACTTGCAGTTTAGTGAAAAAGCAAGTAGTCTGTTACCAATCAAACCTAACTTCATCTAGAGCTCACACACATTTTGCACGTCCTGCTCATCCATGTCGCATACCTACTTCAGTTTGTTTACATTCGATGAACGTCGGACGCTCATCACAGAGCTAAGTCAGAGCCACACACAGTCATAATGTGGCCTGACTTGCTTAACGGCCGTTTGACATGACGAGTGTCCGTGATTCATTTGACGACCGAAAAATCGTAGTGTGGCCCCGGCATTAGGCTTCGGCCTCTCGTGTGCGCCTCGAATCATGACCGTGATTCTCGGCAAGGTTCTGTCGTTGAACGACCAAGTTCATCAAGGGACGGACCACTATATCGATGATATAATGGCTTGTGAGTCCGTTCTCCGCGCGCAGGTGCTCCGGGAATATCTGGCGAGGTACGGACTTGTGACGAAGGAACCTGAGAGCTTGGATGGAGGCCAGTTGTTGGGAATTTCTTTACGGAAAGATTCCAATGGACATCTTCGGATGTCAAGGGGGACTGCTCTCTCCGAGTTCGGTTCGGTAAATGCCGGCTTAACAAAGAGAGGGCTGTTTTCCTTGTGTGGTCGGCTGGTCGGCCATTGCCCTGTGGCGGGGGAGGGGGGGGGGGGGGGGGGGGCTGCGACCATGTTGGAGTTTTTTAAACGGCTGGGATGCAGCGGCTCTTAGGACTACTCGGTTGACAGTTCTGTCAGCTTGTTGGCTGAGGAGCTGTTGGCGCGGGCTCGTCGGGAGGACCCAGTTGGGGGCGTTTGGGGCGTCGATCCGCATGGTACGGTTACCGTGTGGGCTGATGCCAGCTCCCTCGGAGTCGGTGTGGGCCTTGAGGTCGATGGCTGCACTGTTGAGGATGCGTCTTGGCTCCGAAAAGAGTCAGACCACCTTCATATCAATGTGGCTGAGTTGGAGGCGGTTGCGCGGGGTATCAATTTGTCGACTGCTTGGGGCTTTAAAAGCTTCACGGTCGCCAGTGATTCGCGGACAGTCGTCACATGGATGGACAGCACTGTCGATGGCCGCAATCGTATTCGCACGAAGGGTGCGAGGGAGATGCTCGTGAAGCGACGTCTTGGGGTGACCCGTGAGACGATCGCTGAGCATGGTCTGGTCGTGTCTGTTCGCTTCGTTTCAACGATCGAGAACAAAGCTGATCAGATGACCAGGGTACCTAAGAGATGGCTTAGTTACTGCGACGCTGGCGAAGCCGTCGCAGAGGTGTCTGCTGTGTTTGCCACTGGAGAGAGTCTCGAGGATGCCATTTGGGCGGCTCATCTGCCGCATAATTTTGGCATCGATCGGACGTTTTACTTGGCTCGTCAGATCCGTAGTGATCTGTCACGAGAGCAGGTGAAGCGTGAGCTGGCTGAATGCGAGGCCTGCCAGCGGATCGATCCCGCGCTACGGGAGGAAAATCTCGTGGGGCGAGGGGGTCTTTCTATGGAGGAGAGCTGGCCTCGGGTTGCAGTTGACGTAACCCATTCCTGTGCCAAGCTCTACCTGTCCATGGTTGACTGTGGACCCTCGCGGTTCGCCATCTGGCGTCGGTTGCTGAATGAGTCCGCAGCGAGCATTGTCGCTCATTTGCATGAGGTCGTAATTGAGCTAGGGCCGTGTGACGAACTGTTGCTGGACAATTCGACCACGTTTCGGTCAACGACTACTGAGCAGTTTGCTGATGAGTGGGGGATTTCTCTGCGATTCCGTGCCGCCTGCGCCCCGAGTAGCAACGGGATCGTTGAGAGAAATCACCGGACGATCAAGAGGATCGCCACTAGGGGAGGCATCTCTCCTGAGGAGGTCACATTTTGGTACAATCTGACGCCGCGGAAGGAGACAGAGGCTGGCTCGGTCCCGTCGAGCGGTATTTTCAGGTATCGCTGGCGAGTGCAATTTGATGTTAATCTCCGGGTGATTGACGGCTGCGAGAACAACAGCTTTGCTGTTGGTGATGAGGTGTGAGTGAAACCCCCACTGCCCTCATGCACGAAGCAGTGGACGTCAGGTGAGGTCACTGGCGTAATGTATAAGCACGTGATGTGCGTAAACGGCATGCCTAGGCATGTGCGCAACGTTAGGAAACGACGGTTTGGTGGTGAATGGGCAGGGTTCCTGAAAACCAAGGTGGTGTTGCTGGCGCCGCGGAGCCCGAGGCAATGGCATGGTACACGAAAGGGTACCTTTAGTCTACCATGGGCAATGGTCTTCGGTGGAGGGGGCAACTGCGGTGCAACTCCCTTTGCGTTGCTAGAGGGAGTTGTAGTTGACGCCTTAAACAAGGTGCCCGTTGAGCCGGCGGCAGAGCGCGAGTCGACTGATGATTCCCCGGAAGAGGATGGCGCTGCTGGCAGTGATGCTGAGGAGCAGCGGGGGGAGCCTGAGCCATTGAGGCGGTCGTCCCGAGGTTAAAATTAATTACTTTAATTGTCTTTTAAAGTGAAATAAGGATGAGGTGCCTGTATACTAATTATCATTCTTTATTTTCAGCTTAAAGACTCGAGGAAGGAGCGGCGAGCGGCTGGCCTGGGCAGGGATGTGGCTGCTAGCGTAGCGTGCCCCCAACTCGTACCGTTTCCCGCCAAGCTCAAAGTTCCAACTCAAACCTAGAATTATTGCTAACTTGCTTGCTGAACGCAATATCTATACTGAAACGGCCCTTTTTCTCTACCCTATGTATTTCCGTTCCCATTTTATTTGCTACACCTTTGCTCATTATCTTATATTTTAGTACATCGCACACGATTTTTGTAGAACGCATTTGTATTGTGATTGCCTCGATGCATAGATTCGTATTTGTGTATGTGTGCGTGTTAGGTGTATGCATGTATGTGCGTGGGTATGTTTGTGCATGTATATGTGCATATATGTACATATATATATTCACATATGTGTGTACTAAACTAACAACTAGCATTTGAACTAGAGATACCGTTTTTTTCTGTTCACTCTCAACTTGTAACATTACCTAACTCGTTATCTCTTTATTATTGTGAGGCATTCACGTAAAAAACTATAAAATTTGTTGCGTGATTACCCATTTATATTTAAATAAGCTGCTCATCAACTAACGTCCGTTATGTTAAAAAATTTTAACTAGAAAAACAACCTTGTAAATTTCGCGGTCCTCATGCTTGAATTTTTTTCATGCTTCCTCGAAATGACATTTTTGAACATCTGCCGAAACAAGCAACTCTAATATTATTTCATGACGTCAAGAAATTTGAAGCTTTATGTCATGAACATGTAAACTGTTTGAAGTGTTTTCACCCCGCAATGAAAATGCATCGTCAATGAAATTGTGTTGTCTCTTATAATTGCAATTACATATATCATCATATGTAAATTAAGCCACATTAGTACATTGCCCTAAATAATTTCTTGTCGACCAGTGACATGGGAATTACAATATTCATGTGTGTGCATTATTCAAGTTTTTTCACTTCTAGATATTTTAAAAAACCAATGATGTACAATCTTTTTTGTACCATCTTTATTGGAAATAAACTGTTTTTCTTATCTTTCTTTTCTTTAAGGGCGCGGATAATGGAATCGTTGTGTTGTACCGTATAAATGAATTTCCTATCAATGGGTGCCTGTTGAGGCTCTTCAAACTTCGACCTCGATCCTTTAGATTTTATAAAACTTGCACCTCATGGTTGAATAGCAATCTTGTTTCTAAAACCGAAATACAGTAGTCCTTTTCTTCCGATGCAGTGCTAGAGGTATTTTCGTTCACTGGACAGTCAACGTGAGTCAACAAATGTTGGCAGCGCGTAGAGTATCTTCTTCACTAGTTCTTCCTTCTCTTTCTGGTTTCATCTTGAATTGATTGCGACCCACGTCAGTTTGAAAAATGGGTTGAGTAGCGTTTGCAGTTTTCATTTCGTGCACTACTTATTCATTTTCCACTTTGAGAAAAAACTCAATTCTTTTATTGAAAACCTTGAGAGACAGCCCTGGTAAGGGGCACACAATACTTTACTTCCTTCTCAGTTAGATTTGCCGGTTTGTTGTGTACAAAAAGTAGATTTGGAAGTAATCGGCCTTTGTAAATACCATTCTCACCCCGCAGAAAATCGATGGCGATTTCAAGCAGTGCAAGTACATTAACATATTCAGAAATAAATTTCATTTTAATTTTTTTGATGGGAGGCGATTCCAGCTCTAGCGGTGCCTGAAAGTACTCACGTACTTCTATGAACTAAATTACTTCTATTGCACATGAGTACATCACCTAAGTACTGGTTTATGAAAGTACTTAAGTACTTAAGTTAAGTACCGAGAAAGTAATAAGTACGAACTTAAGAATATTTATAAATAAATACTGGCCAAAATTTTGTAGATATTTGCAAATCACAAGTGCTATCTGGCTTACACTGTATTTCCATTTTATCCCATGTACCCATGTCCGCATGAGGCTGCAGAGAATACCGAGAGGATATGAAATATGTTTATTTGTTGTTATTCTTTCTCGACGGTAACTTGAATATTCATAAAATTTCTGTTGGGAACTGAAAAACCATTTCATTTTTACATTTTTCAAGTCATTTTTCTTATTACTTATTATTCCTCAGGTTATTTTTTACGATTACACAAAACTTGACTGACATTTTAGATGTAGCAAGAGCAAGATTGTTTTTTATGTTCATTATTTTCTTATATTAATTTCCAATACGTATATATATCAATATGCATGTGTGTGTGTATGTATGTGTATGTGTGCTCACGCATACATGTATGTCTATGTATCCATGTGCACATGTATTGTACATGTTCACATATACATACACACATATGCATTTATATGTCTCTTTTTCTATTTTTTTTTTGCGTGAAAACAAAACCTCAAGACACATAACATTTTACCTTAACCAGTTAACACTGAACTAAATTCCAGAAATAAATATGTTTATTGCGCTTGCTTAATGATTCAAAAATAGATCTTTCACGACCCCTGAGTTCATTTCTGTGAATAGAAGAAATTAAAAATATAAACAGACAAATGAAATAAAGCGCTAGTGAAAAAATGATCTCTCCGTCCATATGTTGAACAAGCCATGAATTTCATTTTTGCGTGTAAGTTTGTTTACGCGTTTCTCGATGTGCGTGCTGTGTTGCGAGATGTTCTTTATAAATTATTCTGCGACTAGTCTTTTCTCAATACTTGATAGTCATTTACGATGGTATTTCAGTTTGCTTCGGTATAGCGTTATTTGTCTTTTTCTTACTTCGATTCAACTAATAATTTAGGAATTCCGAAGAATTCTTTCGTAGTTTTTGAATTATTTATAAGTTGTCAGCCATCTCTTGGAATATAAAATATCCAAGAGATGATATTTTTCATTCGTGACTTAATTATATCCCTTGACTTAATCTATTAGCACGCCACGTATGGTTTATCTGTTAATATGCCTCGAATAGTTTGTCTATAAGTACGCCTCGTATGGTTTATTTATTTGTAAACCTCGGATAGTTTGTCTATTAGCACTCCTCGTATGGAACATTTGTCTTAGGACGTGTTATATTTAGAAATTTTTAAAAGCCAATATGTTGGAATGTATCCCATGTGGCAACGTTTTTGAAAATAAACGTTCTTTCTTTCTTTCTTTCTTTCTTTCTTTCTTTCTTTCTTTCTGTCCAGCTTTAATAAGTACCTAAACTCAAATTTGTCAATTGCAATAGCTTTTAAGAAACAATATACTGATGTATCGCTTGTGGTGAATGAAGTGTTCAAATTGCTTAATTTTCTGTTGTGGTATAGCAATGTGAACCAAATCAATATTTAACATTTTTACTCTGACATATTTTGTCAAAAGGGGATATCCGACGGAGAACAAGGCGTCGTACATGTCTACAAGGAGTTGGTAACTTGCCATTCGAGCAGCAGAGAAATTGAACGTCATCCCAAGGTCAAACACCGCTAGCAACCTGATGATATTGTCTTGCATGATGTTGCTTCCCAGAACTTCGGTAGTTTGCTCCTAATGCTGGTGTTAAGCGGGCCTTCGGTGCAATGCTCGTCCAGGTCGTGTCCAAATTGAACGTTAAAAACTCGGAAAATGTTACACCTTTACCTTAGAACCCATTTTTCAATGTTTTTCTTTACAAATTAGCATTACAGCTTGTTTAAAATGTGAATTTACTACAATTTTTGCTTTACCCTAAACACGAAAGTTGCACTATCCTCTAAAAGATGCCTAATCCTACTAATAACCTTAGTTTGTGCGTGAGTTAGCCTGAAGCATTGTAAAGACATGTGTTGAGGTTACAGTGATTGCAATATTACAGTTGTGATATAGCTAGAAACTTCTCTGATGAGTGAAAGCTTGACCAGTTGAGTGGAGAGCTTCGTGAGTAAATTACTGGAACGCTCACTGCGACATTCTGGGTTCGTTCCATACCTAACATGAATTATTTTAATAACTTGTTTTCAGATTCTGATTTCATTAGTTTGAAAATTTCTTCTTGTGTGTCCGAATAAGTTCAGCGACTTTTAGTGCATCTGTTACATCAGGAAATTCAGGTTACGAAATATAATTTAGCTTGAAACTACGAAATTCAAGTTACGATATTTAGAAATTCACACTTAATGGAACATTTTAGGTATAGAGGACTAGAAGTGTAAGGTTGGTGGGTATCTACCAGGTGCCGTTCATTCGTCCTTCATGAAGTTTAAACACTGAGAAGGTATAGAGACTCGAATGCTGGCAAATCAAAATCAGCGACGTACGCGCGCAGTTGTGTAGGGAGCAAAACATTAGTTAACTTGAAGGCTTCACAGCAACCAAAGGAGAAACTAATGGCCAGTCAAGCAAACCCCGTTCTACGAGAAAAAAAAGTGTGATATAATGTGCGAACCGCGCAGAGATTTAGCAATATAAAAAAGGAAAAATTCTAATCAAATGGTTAAGCAGCCAAAGCATGGCCATGCGTTTTGAATGGACGAGCTAGCTGCAACATGGAGCATTGTGTTAGTGGATTTCCAAACGAAGGCTTAATAGTCCTCAACATTCCAATATACGAGAGCTAGATGTAGGCGATAGAGAAACATCGCTTATCGCGGTGTAGGGAGGTACATAATTTGTCAAGTTTTATGACATAATTTTTTGTAGCTAAACTACAACAATTAGAGCTATGCTACAACAATTACACTGTGCTAAGTGTATTTTCTTGTGACGTAATAGGTAGTGTAGTAATTCATGTTAGTGTAACAAATGTGAAATGTTATCAATTCTAAAGAAGTTTCTTAGTAAATAGCTTCGAAACATAATTGTGTGCATTTTATCGCGCTACGCGTTAGCTTTTGTAATCATTACAAAGAAGATGCTCAATTTTTCATATACGTATAAATTTCTAGTTTGTAGTGATCGCCGTTTCGGCTAGGAATGTTTGTGAGAAAGAATTAAACTTTCGAGCTTAAAAATTATACATCTAAACGTAAAATTTCGCTCTTGATAGTAACATCAAGTTGAGTGATGAATCGCGTTAAGTAAGTGTGATGATTAAATATTGTGCAAAATTTTCTTTGGCATAAACTTAATTGCGATACTTGATTACGCTTAGGTAGGCGAAAAGAAGGAAGACGAAGTTACAGCAAGCGTTCTAACGGCATTCGAACACAGTGTGAGATGGCAAGCCATGGCGCTGCAGCTGCACAAGCGCTGCAGCCTGCAGTCCGCGCTGACCATGAGAGGCCCCTTCACTCTGCATCTCGACTGCTTATCTCTTCATGGTGTTACAAACTTACAGGTGATATGAAAAAAATATCACTTATTTAAAAAAATTATAAATGAAATGTATTACAACACATTGGCTTTTAAACATTTCTAAATTGATTGTGAAACCTTATCACGAGGACAATAGCCGCGTCAGGGGATAATTATGTTAATGAGAAAAACTATAAAAAATATATTTTCTTGAATGTTTAATTGAATGCAAGATGATTGAGAGGTCAGAAATACTTGGGGAAAAGTTTTTTAATCTAATCAAAGTTTAAAAAAAACATGAAACATTTCACAGAAACGGACTGAAATACCGTCATAACAAATTTCCAACGGTGAAAAAAAGTTGACCGAAAATACTTTATAAAACATAACATAAAAAGTACTTTAAAATAAAATGAACAAACATGCCCGTAAAAACGAATTTTAGAATTTATTCATCATACGACGATATAGATATTTTTTACAAATCCTAAGCTTAGATAACCCTTATTTTCTTTCGTTTATACATTTTGAGATACAGAAACGTGTGGCGCTTACTGGGGTAGCGATAGATCTCTTTTTTAAACAATGAGCCAATGTAATATTTTTTAGTGGAATATGTTATTTGCGATAAAAAGTCTAATACTAACTGGTCGCAGACCATTTAACATATGTAATCGTCATGACTCAATTTTAATTTTTGCAAAAAAAAATGAGACACTTAATCCTCTTACATCAAATTGGTGACTATATTGCTCAGTTTGGTCGAGAAAATAATTAAGGGCAACAAGACTTACGAAATGTAAAAATGGGCTGGTTTCTAATTTTCTGACAAAATTATCAGAAATATTAAGTTATAGTTTAACACAAACTAAAAACATTTTAGGTTTCTAATTCTCTCGTTATTCCCTATTATAACATTCAGAACATGGGTGCGTGAGATAAAATAGAAACAGTATTGGATCGGTATCGCCTAAGAGTAGTAAATAGCTACAACGTTTCTACGGGTAAATAACATATGAACTTTATTTTTGTTTCAAAATCGACTGCGGTTTGTGGGCTAAGGAAAATTTGAAATAAAGCAGTAGGATAATATGAAATGAACAAAATTAGCCAAAACATTTCATCATCAGAGATTGAAATGTTGATTTCAAAATAGCAATGATCAGATTTAATGAAAACGGTGGATCATTTAGTTTGAATTTACGATGAAATGTTACACTACGTTATTTTCTGGGACAGAGGTACAAAATGGCGTGGCCTTGAAAGTTTTTCAAATAGTGAGGAAGCCTATTTTACACAAGAGCTCTAGAAACTGAGAGAGCTTTTGGTCCGAGGTTAGATGAATGGTAACCAATTAAGATATTATTCCTGCGATTAGATTTTTCATTCAGAGTATTTGGGAAGAACTTTCACGTCTGCATTACTCTGAGAGCGGTAAAAAGACGAGAACACTATTCGAACTTTAAGGTAGAGGAATCTTTCTGGTATTGGGGTTTTAGCCACGTTTTCTAAAGAGGGGTTGCAAATGGCGTTTTCTGAAAATACCTTTGCACAGTACTTTGGCTGTGAAGTTAAAACATTTCGGCAATTCTTTTTATAGATATTGAGGTATGTCATTCCAGACAAGACTGCAATAGTCCAAACCCTATGATACTAAAGATTGAATCTCAAATAATCTATATTTTTCGTCCAGTATGTTCTTGATGCGATGAAAAAACAATATGGTTCAGCTAATTTTGTTGAATATTGTTTCTATGGTACGTATGGTTTGAAAGTCATATATTGTCGAACCAAACACCAAGGGATTGTACTTTGTTGACTGGTTTCAATTTATCATCTCCAAGCTCCATAGTCAATTTTGGGGATTTTCTGATCGCATTTTTTGATTAAAAAAATAAAACATTGTCTTTTACTTAAGTTCACGGCCATTTTGGTCATGCCACAATTTCAAGTCCTTTAGATGGCTTTCAGCGTTGAACTCGTGTTTCTTTCAAATCTGCTGTCGAACATCTCATGGCAGTTTGGACATAATCAGCATACATAGCATTTTTGTGTTTGCTGGCAGGGTGGGGAAATCATTGATGAAAGTAGGAAAGAGGAGCGGGCACGGATTGAACGAAACACCAATGTTATTTGGTATGAATGGTGACATTTTGGAACTTGAACATACTGCATGAGAGCGGTTCAGTGATTAGCTTTCACTCGACTGTGTATTCTGAAATACAAAATTTTTTGCATGAGAATTTATACTCAACACTGTCAAACGCTTTGGAGAGATCAAGCAGAAGTAAGAACGTTAAATTTTGTTGGGTTACGTCGTTGTATATTTTTTTCTGTGATGGTAAGCGAATCATCTTGAATACCGGAGTTCCTCCTGTAAGTTGATTGCAGTAAAGTAGATGTGATTCATCCTTATGAGACGAAAGCTGTCTTTTTATTACTTTTTCTAATGTTTTGGACATAACAGGTAAAAAACTGATTACTTTATTGTTTGATACTCTGTTGAAATCACCAGATGTGTGCAATATCTTAAAAGTGGTTTGCTTGCTCACACTGATCTGGAAATTTGTTTGTTGCTATGAATATGCGAGTATACACAGCTCTCAGTATCTAGATACTTTGTATCGAAATACTGTACCTAGATACTTATAGTGTATTTAAGTGAGTATCTAGGAACACTTGAAATTAAGTATCCAATTGCTGTACCTAGATAATTTTGAAGATTATCTAGGTACAAGTATCTTTAGATACTTTCACAAATATCTCCATAGATACTAGATACTTTTTACATGTTTTTGGAAAAACAAGAAAATGGCTCTAAAACCAATTTAATAATACTAATTCCAAACTCCAATTCTCAGTATTCATATAATTAAATAATAAATATACATATCACCAATCAAAAACTAATTATTTTTCCGTGAGTTCGATCATTAACTACTGTTTACCATTACCATGTACGTTTATTGTTAGCATAAACATTGCGCATAAGTGTATGATGTTAAGGCCCCTCACACGTACAAATATGTCTGCACACAATCTGAACTGTGTTCGGTTTGACGGTCTCAAGGCTCCGCACACGATACAAACAATACATTTCAAGTTTAAACTTGACAAAGACTGGCACACGCTTCAGCATGGAGCTAGGATATATGGAGGGAGCATAGCCGTCTGTGAAGAGAACCAGTTTTTGAGATTTCTCCTCTGTTTGTGGTAACCAATAGCCGTCTCGCAAGTGTGACGTCAGCACGGAAGCCAGTTACCTCTTGACCACGTTGGGATGTGCACACGCTCGCTGAATGCTCTTCCAGCTGTTGAGTTTTTCGTTAATCATTAATTTGGGATTCTAAGACTCCGAAAGATAATAAATTGTGTTTCCTCACTTGAGGACACTTAATAATATCAAAATTGCTAGCAAAGATACATTTAGAGTTGAAAACTATAAAGATTACAGGCCCTTGAATATAACAAATTAGAGAGCGACTTGCACGCGCACCTCATCCTTCGATTTGTGGAGCGGTACTAAACTTGCTTTGGAAAATGGGTGGGCAAATCGTAGAGGTGAGGAGGCGAGGAGGAGCCAACTTCAGCCAAGCGTCTGTGGTTGGCTCACGTGTGGGGCCTTGCCAATGCCCCAGTCTCCCAACTTTTGCAGCTAATTTGAACCCGATTGGAATCGGCTATGCTCCCTCCAGTATATCCTAGCTCCATGCGCTTCAGTATGCCAGTAGTAGCAAGGTGGAGAGCACGCACAAGAATGGCGGCTACAGACGGTCAGTTCGGACAGTTGGTGGGATTCGCTATAGTTGCAATGAATAAGAGAAAAAAAAGAGATGCAAAACCTCGCTCAAAATGGGCTAAAGAATAGTTCCTAAATAGGAGTGAATATACAAATGTGAAATTGCTCAATGAAGTGTACAAGAATGGAGAAAAGGCGTACACCACTCACATAAGCTGGCAGGACACTGACGTCGTGTGACTCGTGTCAAGGTTTGTAGCCGGTCGCTCCAAAATTATCAAGAGGTCATACAGTTTGTGCCAACCTGAAATGAGCGTATAAACTCACGAATTCAGCATCAGTTCAGGTATGTCTGCAGACATATTTGCGCGTGTGAGGGGGCCTTTAGGCAGCCTGACTCGTTCAAACGGAAACAGAACGTGTTCATTTAATTACTTTCAGTCATTAGTTTATCGCAATTTCGTCATAAAATGAGCAAAAGGTGGTCTTAAACTTATTCTTATTATTAATATTGATTACCGAAACTATGTCTGTATGTCCCTAACATTAGGTATCGTAACACTAATGCACTTCCTCTGATGCGAACGACTTCTATCACATTTTACAAGCGATCAAAAAGTCGTACGTCATCAGAGATGCTGCTGCTGTCGTTTCTCGAAAGCCATAGCAAGACCTGCATGTATTAAGAGATCACAAAGTTGTAGAAAGAGTATTTTTCAAATACAATGCAAAGCTGCCCTCTCCTGCTCCAGTAGAGAGATTGTTTTCTCTCGGGGCCTAACATTGGCTCCTCGAAGATCATCGCTCTCGGATTCCGTGTTCAAGAGATTGGTATTGTTGGAGAGCAATAAATTTGTTTAGGTATCAAAACTGCTCCCATTTCGATTAGTTGATGAATGATAGAAGCATCACATTATGATTAGGAATTATTTAGATTTAGGATGGTACTTCTTTTGAAAGGGTTATGAATGGTAATTATCAAATGCTCGGACGCTGAGCATTCAACTCATAGTCTCTTTATATCATGTAAAGAAGCTGATGTTGTGGCTATCTGATCTGGCAAAACATTTACTGAATTTAATACGATTATTTCATTCAGTAAATATTTTGACAGATCAGATCGCTCCAAAATCAGATTCTTTACACGATATAAAAATTTGAATGCTCATCGTTCGACCACTCAATTTAAGTGTCTGAACATTTGAATGTTATCAATTTATCATTCAAATTTATTTTATATCACTATTATAAAAGGAGCCGCGTCCGTCCGTCTGTGCGTCGCACCCACCAGCCGAAAGTGTGAGGTGAGGGTATCTGTGATACAAGCTTCAACTCCACAATCATTTTCGGTGCATTAACCCCAGCAGATTAAGAATCGGAATGAACATCGCGTTTATTGGTAGGTTAGATTAGGTTGTATAGAATATCAGCATTTGAGACTGAGGAAAGTATCGGAAAGGTATTAGATAGCATAGAAAATCGTGGGAAAGCCACGTTAAAGCTCAGTTGCTCTGCCACTTTATCACGCTGTTAAGTAGTCTGATAGGAGTTTCACCAGTGCACAAGATTAAGAGTATTTTAATCGCGGGTTCTGTTGGGTTGGATATATTTATTTTTGATTGACATCTGAAGTATATTTTTTAGGAAATTATCGATTCTAGTCATTTATGACGGATCGCGTACACCAAAAAAAACCTACACCTCGACCTTCTCGCAGCGCCATCAGCGTAACAGCACCTCCTCCCCCCCCCCCCTTTTAAAAAAACAGAGGTGTACTAGTATTGTATTTAATAAATAAGCTGACAATTTTTTACTATACTCAGCAGTTAGCTTTTCCATCCTAGTTTTCATGTTAACTAGTTAATTATTTATAGTCTTGCTGAAGATGTATAACGAATAAAAATATATTTTGTATATAAAGTAATATTTTGTACATGTTTCATTGGATAAATTACTTCTGCGTGTTTATCTTATTGTTATATGGGTTTTTGATGTATGTTGTTCGATATAGTAGTAAGACAGAGAATTAAAGAAAAAGTATCTAGTATCTAGATACATTTCGATCGTGTATCTGGTATCTAGATACATTTTGTCTGTGCATCTAGTATCTAGATAAATTTTGGAGTATCTATGACCAGCTCTGAACTTATACGTTTATAATACATGTATCTATAGACATAAATATATCTTTGTTTACTGATATATACATGTGACATGTTTTTAACATGTTATAACATGTGTAATGAGTGTGAAATGTTATATAGGAAGTCCTACCGTATAATGAATTTTTTGAAACCAAAAATACTCATCTAACCTTAATACCGGTTGTGTGTTTATTTATATATTTGTTTGGTGTCCACTTCTTAAGAAATATAGGATGTATATTTATTTGTTGGGTATCCGTTACGCTTTTGCCTGAGTTTGCGGTATAATGGATACCGAATTCCTCAGTGTAACCTTAGAAGATCGCCTTTACATGCATTGGTATGTTTGACATTATATCAGGATAAGTTCGGTTAAGATAGGTTAGGATATGTTGGGTTAGGATCGGTTGGGTTAGCATAAGTTAGGTAATGTTGACGGAATTTTTTCATGGGTCTACCTAGCTTAAAAATGACATTGTCCGTGGAATTTCAACGGGTCCTGCTGCTACCTAATAATACCTATGGTTTATTTGTTTAGAGTCCGGTTCTTCCGTTTCTCTGTCACGCTCATAAGAATAGTTATAATGACCGAATATTTGATACGAGTTGCACCAGTGCACATGTACAAGAATATTTTTTATCACGGGTACTCTTAGGATGGATATACATGTATTTGTTTCTCATCCACATCTGGAAAATTTGTTCAAGAAAGGTATTTAATCCCGTCATTTTAGACGGGCTGCGCACTCTAGTGTGTTCATAATACCCTCTTCACTTCCTCATTTAGAATTTTCCTAAATAATAAAGGGTACTTTATTCCAATCAATGAAGCCTGCGTATAACTAACATCAGGACGCAATGACGATTACCTCTGGTCAAGCCGGTACCCTGTTCCAACACCTGGGTGGAGTGGGATTTGTGTCTTAGTTCTCCCTTTTCCCAACGAGAGAAATCACCGGGCTGCACGGCAGGTATTCGAACTACCGACACCTTCACATGAAGGAGGTATTCTAAACCACTCGGTCCCGGTGGCACAGGGTCCTTTAAAGTTCCTTGGGTTGTGGGAGATTTACTTGATTTTAACTGAATATACAAAAAGAAAAGAGTTGGTGTTCCGTGATAATATGAGGTCACCAGACGCCCGGGGAGGCATCAATATTGAAATGAATTGGTATGACCACTTACTCAGAAGGAGTTGGGGTCCGGACGCAATCTTTTTAAGCGTCAATAATCAAACAGAAATTTTAGAGACAAACCAATCGAACAATCACTTGGGGTCAATGAGATTAGAATGAGCTCGCCTTTGTTTATTAACCCGCGCACTGTAACTGGTCGCCTCATTTACCAGGCTCACTGGTTGCCAGACGTAAGGCATAACCCCAAGTTGTTATACACCAAAATGATCGTCTCAGCGAGTGCTACACAGCTGGAGCCAGAAACCCCCACATTGTGGGGGTTAAGGCAGAGCTCCAACCACTTGGAAGTTGGGAGGGGTAAGCACAGTCAGTGTGGTAAATGAGGCGACCGTGAGAGGGTGTGCGTGCGAACAGTCAGTGGCAGCCTCAGTTACCAGCGAAACTACTCAGGGCCTTATTTCGCCTTATTTCGTAAAAATGGCAAATAAGACAAATCTGAAGTCAGTAGCGTGTAGAGCAGTATTTTATTCATATTGTGTGAAAATTACAAGTTTCGAAACACTATACTTACAGTAATATAACCAGACATGCAAACATGCATTTATGTAGGAACTAAAACGAAGAATGGATAACACCTAGTAGACATGAATGGTCATAACTTTTTTTCTAATTGTTGTAGAGGAAAAATAAAAACATCAGCAGGTTTGGAAGGATTTTCTGCATAAAATAGCAGTGAAAAACATTACATTGTTTCCAAAACACAAAAATGGCCATTGATCTCTTTGAAGCAATGTTGTGCAAAAATCGACGGAGTTTGACTCCATATTACAAAGAAACGGTTCAAGTTATCAAAAATCTGACAACATCAAAGTGTAAAGCAACATTTTTTACTCATTACTTCATATTTTTACATCTCTGCCTATTACGGTAAGTGAACAGGGAACGGCAGAGTAACGCGGGTAAATTGACTACTTCTCTGAGGGATGCGCGACCGTGCGCGGGTTAAAATGGTGGTTGAGACGCTGAGGGGGGGCTTGATTCCCAGTTCGAGAGACGTTCTTGGGAGAGTCCGAGTTGGTTGAAGTTACTTCAGACGGTGCGCTTCCAGCTCAGGCTTGTGAAAGCATGCACTGGAGTGTGAAGTTTGGGATGGTATTATGTGTGGAAGGTTCCGACACTGAGTGACTCGGCATTTGGAGATTATATACTGAAAACTGTTGCAGTAAGTGAAAAGCTACCGGTTGGAAAAACTCGGTGGGAATAAGGCACTTAACTGGAGTTCTTAAAAGCTTAGCTGCAGGTGTGCAGGCCTTCCAGTTCAATTAATCGAGGAGGTAATCTCCTTTATTGAGGTTGGAGGATGACTAATGATCTTAATGCAGAGTGGCTGCAATTAAGATGTTAAGGTTTTTGACTCCTTAAAGTGTTTGTGAGAGGGGAATGTGTTGTCCAGTAGATCCTGTGATGGAACAGAAAGCTGGATTAATTTGCACGATAACGAGCCTATTCATACACATGTGCAAGACTGCTGCAGTCCTGTGCATTTACAAGAAGAACAATGGCAGAAGTCTAGTACTAAGGTCAGATCGCAACTCTGGCATCCGAGTTGCAGTCTGAATCCTCTTAACACCTAGAATCGGTGTTCAAGACCAACTGGTCATACGCTCTATCTTGATATCACAAGCAGTCAACACAATCTTGACTATCGTTAAGTAATTGGTTAGTGGAAAATCGAAATACACTGATTCTGGCTTCCATAGGTAATATGAGGTTGTGCAGAAGCTCCGACATTCCAATAGTAACTAGCTATGGATAAAATACCCCACAACTGGGAACTAATTCCTACAGGTGAACACAAGAGACAACTGAGTATTGTAATCAACATAAACTAACAGCTAAAAATAAAATAGCTACAGAATGATATAGTGAATTATTATGCATGGCTACGCTACATTAGAATTTAATCTACTTAATCAATTAGCATAATCCAGTGAGCACTTGACTCAACTTAGATCGCCCTAAAATGCACTCTATACTAACTCAAGCTTTTAAGCAGACATTTTTAAAGAAAATATCCTGTCGCAAAAATAGCTCAGCACTTTATGAAAAGTCTACCCAATAAGGTAATACAATAATGTACACAATAAGAAAACACAATAAAAATAATCAGAATCTTAGACACCAAATATGAGGAAGAAGTGGGGCCTCTTATCCTCTAAAATTCAGGTGGAGCAAAAATTACTTCTAGGCAGTTGATATGGAATGAGAAAGTCAGTAGTACACTCCAAAATTGGAAAACATTGAGAATTAGCCATCTAACCAGCAAAACAAAGAGAAACAACAATGGCCAAGATGGCGCAGTAAGCTTGAACACAACCTCGTTCATAGTTGAACACTGGCACAAATAATAATACATAGAATGTTCCTAAGTTAATTACATAAAAATGAATCCTATTCACACAATATATAATTACCAGACCCAGAATTGTTGAGGTGAGGTCTTAATCGTGCGACTAAGAACCACGAGCACTGTACACACGAGGAGCGATCACAAAGTGAGCCGTGTTTCGGCATAACGCTTGGTATGGCCATTTTATGTTTCGATGGTCGGGGTAGACTTTACGATAATGCCCAACCACCAAAACGCAAATAATCTCGAGAGGTATGTTTAAGATCACGATAACGAGAGGGGAATGACAACAATAGTGGACTCAGCTTATAGATCTTTATTGGAGTGACCCGGTGGACCGACGCGTTCTTGATTAACTGAAGAACTTGACTGAGATGGTGCAGTCCGTGCAGGCGAAGGCTCCGGCGAGTGATGACGCTGGCAGGGTGTGCGTGAGTGTGTTTTGTGGTCACTTACAGAGTGCGGGCAAATCAACAAGCCCGAGAAATCAGTGGAATTTCTGGATAAGCTCCAAATCTGTTTTACTTTTGAGCAAGTGAATAAAGATCAATTTGAGCCGTGATGGTTGTTGGTAAATCGTTCTTAATTGGTTTTGGGAATTTAAGATCATTAAACGCTGAAGACAAGTGTCCGTGGTTTTGGAGCAGTTTAATATTTAGCCAGTAATTAGATAATATACCAGGCTGAAAACAGCTCGAAACCGAGGTGAATACAAGGTAAATAAAGCCCAGGTTAAAATCCGGCTCACGTCCGAAACAGGGCAAAGTCAATGGTGAAACTCAAGGCTGAGTTTAAAGGTATAGCTCAAGGTGACTTAAGGCTCAGTTGAATGTAAGGCTCGAGAAAAAGCTCAAGTAAGGCTCAAGGCCCAAAGATAATGTGTTGTGGCGTTTGTTGACGTCGAAGAATCTGTAATAATCGAAGACGCTGAACGATACATTCCCGGAGAGGCACCAAGGAAATCCACACAACTGTCATCCCTAGCATTGCAACTGTAAATTCCCATCCCGGAGAAACCCTAAGCCTTCCTACAGATTTAACTCGAGCTATTTATTGCTCTTTGTTAAGCTCATGAAGAATAAGGATAGATTTAACCAGCTGGCAATAGCTGTTTCTCTATGCTCATGATTTAAAATATAAGCATGACATTTACAAGAATTTTGATTTTTAAAGGTCATAATTGTTAATCATATTCTGAGAACTAAATGTGATTTAAGCACACGATCGGCGATCCAATTTAAGCACACGATCAATAATAAAAAGGAATGAATATTGATAAATCCCGTAATTTATAATATGCCCGTACGAGAACCAACAGGCAGTCCTACACTGTCCACATGCCGATTATACTGAAAACACTGTAAGTATACTTGAGTGAAATGAAACATTTGAATATATAAATTGTAACTTTGAACATAAAAATGAACATGACACACACCATTCACTCTACGCCATCTTTGAGAACACTTCAGAATACGCCATGCAATTCGCACGAAATATCTACGAACTACTTGCACATCTTAAAATAACACAGCACTGATAAAAATCACTTGAACACGATGAGAGAAGAAAAAACACAATATCTTCTAAGCAAGATTTGCTCTAAACTAAACACTTATTTTCACTTACGAGACGCTGAAACACACAAGCTAACACGCGAGTCACAAGTGACAGTCCGACAAATGGCGTCGGGTGCGATGTTGCCGTCACAACGACTTAAAACTCGAACACTGTCGATGGTATTATCATTTTTGTGCTTATGCACAAAAACTTCTAAGATTACTAATTATAAGTAGAAAATTATTAATAATAATTTGAAGTAAGATTTTTAATGCCAATAATTATGCTATTTAAATGTTAATGAGAAATTCACTGAATTTATACATTTTGTAGCTAATGCTACAGCCATAACGCGAAGGTATCGGCCAATATAACCTTCTGGGTGTGAAATCTTTCCGGATCTCAATATTAATAGATTTCGGGGTTTTATTGAATGAAATTTGTAATATAAAATAACGAAAACAATTGTATTGAAGTTATTTAATTTCAAGATGGTACTTTGAATAATTTATGAATTTAAGCTGAGATGAGGCTGAGGGAGTTCACCACAGTCCAATCTCGCGAATTTCTACACCGCTTAACCCTCTCCCTTCTATGTTTGATGGTTTGTTTGACTTTTAGCGTTGATACCAATTTTCAAAACATAAAGGTCTCGAGTAGGATTTCGATTACGTGACAGAGGACTATGAAAACACAGTCGGGAAACTCAGCTTTGTGTCTGGTTTATTTGAAGGAGCCGGGAGGACCGCCGAGACTTGTTTACTGAAGAACTTGGCTGAAGATGGTTCGCAGTCCGTGAAGGCAAAAGGCTCCGGCAAGTTGACGAGGTCGAAGGTGTATTGTATTGTGGTGTTTTAAGGTATTCAGTTTATGAGTGGGGGCAATTTAAAACAGGCACGAGAATCAGTGCGATTTCAGGTGTAGGCTCAAGCCTGCGGGATTTGAGCAGGTGAGTGATATCAATTTTGTGCCGTGATTGATGACGATAATAGATCTTAATGGATTATTAATTAAAGATCAAGGCACCTGAATTTCACTGACGCGGGCTAATTAACTTGTGCCCGTAATGGAAGGCTGTTTAGAATTAGGCCCGTAATTAGAAAATATAAATATGTGTGGCCAGAGGCCCAGGGATGGATGTGTGTGGCGTGGGTGACGTCGGAGAATCTGGAAATATTCGAGGACGCTGAATGACAAATATTCCGGAAGGACACACCAAGAAACCCACACACATCTGTTCCCTAGCAGCGGTAAATTCCCATCACGGAGAAACCCTGAGTTCTTCCTCCAGATTTATCATCGCGCTTTTTATTTCCCTTTTTTTAAGCTCATGAAGAATAAGGACAGATTAAACATGCTAGCAATATACCCTCAATACAAGCCGGACACGAACAAGAAATTAATTGTGTCGAAGATCGTAAATGGTTAGACATATTATTATTAACTACATGCGATTTCTGTACGCGATCGGGCGTAATAAACACTGCACAAGTATACTGAACATGGAAAGGAAATACTGAACACTGCACAAGTATTCTGAATATGAAGAGGAAATACTGAACATTGTACAAGTATACTGCAGATAAAATGTAAACGTAGAACATACTAATCACGACTGCCATTAACTAGAAACCGCTCAGAAATGCTAGCAACACGTACGAAATATATCTAAGAAACTATTACTGGGCACCTTGAAATACTAACAGCACTTGTAAAATACACTTAGGAGCTACTACGAAGCACGTAATACTTTTAAGTAAGATCTAACTCAATTGAAACACTTATTTCCACTTACGCGACGAGCTCTGAACCACACCAGATCACAACAAGAAATGACGCTAAGGAAATGGCGTGCGTTGGGATGTTGCCACACGCCGAGCCTAAACTCGAACGACTGTCGATATTCTTTTTTTGCGATTTACACCAAAACTTTTAAGATTAATAATTATAAGTAGAAAATTATTAATAATAATTTAAAGTAAGATAGTTAATGCTAATAATTATGTTATTTAAATGTTAATGAGAATTTTAATGAAATGAGACATTTTTGTAGCGACTGCTACATCCCTCCACCTCCAAGCAGCTACATAAAATTCCCATTCGGGCCAATTATTGAACTATGTAGTACTACTGAGGTTTACTAACCTATCTGTTCGTTATACATTTATTATTAACCACTGCATTATAACCACTACAAGTACTTAGTAAGTGGATACTTCAGCGGAATACAAAATTTAACCTGCATTAAATCATTATAATAAGTTTTGACAACGACCGCTGGTGTTATGGCATTCGACCCTCCATCTCGGCGCTCAAAAACAGACATTTAAAAACTTTTTTAAGTTAACCTTACTAACTGAACTTGGCCTAACCTAACTCAACCTAAAGGTTAGGTTAACATCGGCATCTTTAGGATGCTTTATTTCCAAACAAGCCTGATACATATGATCTTAGCATTGGTTTTTCAAATGTCTTATAACTAACACTATAGTGCTCTCCGTGGCACAGCGGTTAAGGGATCGGACTTGTATGCTGGAAGTCGCGGGTTCGTTCCCAGCGCTGGCGCGGAGATTTTCCCCGTTGGGTATAAGGGGAAAGCTCAAGCACAATACCCCACTCAACCCAGGTGTCGGAAATGGGTACCGGCTTTACGGGGGAACCGTCATGGTGTCCTATATATAGGGTTAGTTATAAGACATTTGAAAAACCAATGCTAAGATCATATGTATCAGGCTTGATTGGAAATAAAGCATCCCAAAGATGCCGATGTTAACCTAACCTTTAACCTTTATATAGGACACCATGACGGTTCCCCCGTGAAGCCGGTACCCATTTCCGACACCTGGGTTGAGTGGGGTATTGTGCTTGAGCTTTCCCTTATACCCAACGGGGAAAATCTCCGCGCCAGCGCCGGGATACGAACCCGCGACTCCAACATACGAGCCCGATCCCTTAACCACTGTACCACGGAGAGCAACCTAACATAACTTAACCTAACCTAAATTAATTTAACCTAACATTTCTGTAGCTGCTCGAAGGTGGTGCTGTAGCTGCTTGGAGGTGGAGGGAGAGGGTTGGGCGGAGTAGAAATTCGCGAGATTGGACCCTGTGCGCCCCGGTGGCACAGACTCCAAACCCGCAGATTTAGACGCCGCCCACCCCTCCCTCCATCTCCGAGCAGCTACAGCGCCATTTCCGAATAGCTACAGCAATGTTAGATTAGGGTAATATCACAACCTACACTATAGCACAGTATAGGTTTCACATAGACATAGACATAGACACAACATAGTAATAGACATCAAGTTAGGTAAAATAGTTTACTCACCTCATTGGATACCTTACAACATAACTAGATACTCAGATACCAGAATGTGGTTAGCGAGAGCAGAGCGGAGATAGAAAGGAATATATAGAATAGGGTAGCATAGAATTAGTACATTAGTTTAGAAATTAAGAAGTTAGATACCAACCACAGTAGGTTCTATTATTTACACACTCGGTCAACATTTACTTGTTGTCGAGCCCGAGTTCACTTGTAGACTGGCCGCGAGTGTTGCTGTCTCGAGCGTTGCCAACTATTGGTCTCTCTCTAACTAGAACTTACACTACTCGCTATATTACACCCCTCCCTCCTTAATTAGAAACCCCCCCTGTATCCCCAGCCCCCTTATTCAATATAGTCAATCCTAAAGGTCCATTCTCACCACAGGCTTCCGAGCTCGGGTAGACCTGCGCGAGATGCTAGCGCTTGGAGGCTCGTGCATCCTAGCCTCCTGGGTGGGAATCGGGTAATCAGGTGTTTCGGAGTCAGGTTCATGGGTCGGAGGTGGTGGGTATGAATTTTGAGCAGGTTGTGGAAACACAACGGTTTCCTCCGTAGGTTGTTCCAAGGGTTCAGGGATGGTGTTCGAGCAGGTAATAACTTGGTCCTGGTGTCGACGAACGACCTCTCCCCCCTTCAGTTGGCACTTGTAGGATACCGGGCCTGTTTTCTCAATGGTGGTAGCAGGGGTCCATTTTGGGGAACCCGGCGTGTATTGACGGACCATCACAGGTGACTCCAGCGGAATGTCAACCGCGCGAGACCCTGGGTGGTATCTTTTCTGAGCGTCCTGGCGTTGAGCAACTTTGGACGCTATTGCTTCTGACGGCCAAAGCAGATCAAGACGAGAGCGAACTTTCCTGCCTAACATCAGTTCGGCAGGCGTAACACCTGTTGTCGTGTGAGGTGTTAGCCGATAGTTGAACAGGAACCTGTCTAGTGCTAGGCGTAGGGGTTCCGTTGACTTCCGTATATTCTTCTTGAAAGTTTGTACCATGCGCTCTGCCAGTCCATTAGTTGAAGGGTGGTATGGTGCGCTTGTAATATGTCGCATACCACATGCCTTCACAAATTCTTGGAATTCAGCCGATGTGAAACACGTTGCGTTGTCTGAAACAATTGTTACTGGGAATCCAAATGTCGCAAAAGTGTGTTTCAGGCACAAGATCGTTTCGCTAGAGGTTGTAGTAGATGTGGGAAAAATTTCAACCCACTTAGAGTGTGCATCCACGATCACTAGGTAGTATTTTCCATCCATTGGGCCCGCGTAGTCAATGTGTATGCGATGCCAAGGCCTCGCAGGCCATTCCCACGGATGGAGTTCAGCTTTCGTCGGTGCGGCTCGAGTGCTAAGGCACTCGCTGCATGACTTAGTTGTTTCTTCTAGATCTTTATCCAGAAGGGGCCACCACACGTAGCTGCGAGCTAACTCCTTCATCCTGGATGATCCAGCATGACCAGAGTGAAGTTCCTCCACAATGGCTTGTCTGAGAGCTTGGGGTACAATAATTCTTGCCCCCCAGAGCACACAGCCATTTTGTGTGGACAATTCGTCTCGCCTCCTAGTATACGGAGCAAGATCAGGGTCACCAATTACCATCGAAGGCCAGCCTACTTGGCAGTATTTGTATACCTTTGAAAGTACTGGGTCCCTTAGGGTGCTGTCGCGGATGTGGGTGCTGGTGACTGGAGCTGACTCGAGGAAGTTTACTAAGGACGTCCATTCCGCAGGAATAGGTGTGGCTTCCTCGGGAGTTGTCAAGGGTAGACGACTGAGAGCATCAGCCGTGCCCAACAGCACGCCAGACCGGTGACGCAAGGTGAACTTGTAGGACTGCAGTAGTAAAGCCCACCTTTGGATGCGCCCGGATGCCATCGGAGGAATGCTTCTACCCGGATCAAATAGTCCTAACAAAGGTTTGTGGTCCGTAACCACAGTGAAATCCTGTCCCCACAGGTAGCAATGAAATTTTCGAAGTGCGAACACCATAGCTAGGGCTTCTTTCTCAGTTTGAGAGTAGTTGCGTTCTGTTGCTGTTAGAGTTCGGGAGGCAAAATAGGCGGGGCGTTCAATCCCATCAATAAGGTGACACAGCACCGCTCCCACACCATACGCGCTACTGTCAGCCACTACCACTATGGGTTTCTGAGGGTCAAAGTGTACTAGAGTCTGAGAGTCCAGGAGGGCTTGTTTAGATTTCTGGAAGGCTCTCTCCTGACTTGCATCCCATTTCCAAGGGGTTTTATCCCTCAGTAAGGTATTTAGGGGCTCCAGCATGGTTGCAGATGATTTTAGAAATTTCCTATAGAAATTTAACAGCCCCAGGTAGGCTCTCAGTTGAGTCACATTAGTAGGAGCTGGTGCATTCTGGATTGCTGCTACCTTCTCGGCAGTGGGGTGCAATCCGTCCTTGTCGATTTGGTATCCAAGGTAGGATACCTGTGACACTCCAATTTGACATTTATCCATTTTC
The DNA here is from genome assembly GCA_030386875.1 of Morinoia aosen. NCBI lineage: Eukaryota > Metazoa > Arthropoda > Malacostraca > Amphipoda > Talitridae > Morinoia > Morinoia aosen. Next base: position 28,523,484 of record CM059568.1, read on the forward strand.
AGTTTTAGCCCTGCTTCCTGTAGTTTAGATAAGACTTGATAGAGACGCTTGGTGTGCTCTTTCTCATTAGTGGCACTCACCAGGACGTCATCCAGGTAGCAGAACACTCCTGGGAGGCCCTGCAATAGTCCTTCCATGGCACGCTGAAAGATTCCAGGTGCGGACGCAATTCCAAAGCTGAGACGGTTGTAGGCAAATAAACCTCTATGGGTGTTTATTACCGTGAGTTCCTTGGAGTCTTCATCCAAGGGTAGTTGAGCGTATGCCTGAGACATATCTAGCTTGGAGTATATAACTCCTCCTGCTAACCCGCTAAATAGATCCTCCACGCGGGGTATGGGGTAGGTATCAAGCCTAGTGGCTCTGTTGACTGTGAGTTTGTAATCCCCACATATGCGGATGCTTTGATCAGCCTTGAGCACAGGGACGATCGCCGCCGCCCATCTTGAATACTGTACAGGGGTGAGGATACCTTCCTGCACCAGTCTATCAAGTTCAGCCTCCACCTTAGGTCTAAGTGTGTAAGGCACGTTCCTGGCCTTACAGAACTTTGGTGGTATGGCTGGATCCACTTCTATTTTGAATTTTCTTCCCTTAAAGCAACCTAGACCTTGTTGAAAAAGGTCGGGGAATTTATTTGCTAACTCTTCAGGGCAAGTGATCACTTTGTTGACATTATTGGAAACTATAGTTAGCCCAAGGAAATCAATCAGGTCCCTACCCAGCAAGGCTGGCCCCTCCCTGTCTACAACCACAATAGTTGCTAGCTGAGGAACCATACCACTAGATTCACGCTGGATGTTAGCCCTAATCTCCCCACAAACTACCAGCTCTGCTCCCCCATAAGTCCTGAGCTTAACATCAGAAAGTCTCAGCTCGGGTCTGGACTTGGCAGGGATTTTAGAGTAGGTGGCCATTGAAAGGATAGACCTGGCAGCACCTGTATCTACCTCCATCTCTAATGGCACACCATTTAGTAACAATTTTATTTTGATTGGGGGTTTCATTTCCTCGGCTATTGCGAAAATCTCTCCATAACAGCCTAGATTAGCAACTGGATAGTCTGCACAGGCTGCATTGTTAGTTCTATTAGGGTTAGGGTGGTGTTCCCTCCCCCTTTTCTCATGCATAGCATGCACAAAATTATTTTTGTTGTCTTTAGTAGAATTTTGCTTTTTCAATTTAAAGCAACACTTCTTAAGATGGCCTTTTTGGCCACAACCATGACAAACACTGTCTTTATAGGGGCAATCTCTACGCCAGTGCAGATTACCACAGCCGCTGCATGCTGATTTGGGGTTAGCTTGAGTCTGAGTTTTGCCCTGAGGCTTAATAACAGTTTGCTTAACTCTGCTCTGGCCTACATTTAGAATTGGATTTGGTTGCCTCAACCCCACTGTTTCTCTCAGTGTGGTTTCTTTAGCAGTAGCTAGATCCATGGCCTTTTGCCATGTCAGGCCAGCCTCATTTAGCAAGCAATTTTGAATTTCATTACTGGACACACCCAAAATGAAACGATCCAGCAGGGTCTCTTCTAGCACTTCCTGTTTGAAATTACAGGTATTAGAAAGTGCTTTCAAGCTAGCCACAAAATCCGCAATGCTTTCCCCTTGTCTCTGGTTCCGCTTATGAAACCTAAACCTCTCAAAGATTTGATTTCTTGTTGGCTTAAAATGCCGTCTCAACGCTTCCACAATCTCGTCATAAGTAGCATCAAGTACTTTTTTAGGAGACACGAGGTCTCTAATGAGCCTAGCAATTTTAGGACCCACTAGTGAAATTAAGGTGGGGGCTTTTTTATTTTCCTCTATTTTGTTTATTAAAAAATAGCAGTGTAATCTAGTTTCATAGTCTCCAAATTCCTCCTCTACAGGATTAAATTCTCCTACTGAACCTATCAATGGCATATTGAATTTTTAGTGAGTCAAAAACACACTGTAAAAAAAAAAAATTTCACAGCCAAATAGTACAATCACTTGATCAATTTTAATTTTCTCCACTAGTCTAGCCAGTCTAGCAACACCAGTGAGCAGAAAAACAATAACAAGAAATTTCACTAGGCAAATTTTATGTTCCCTCACTAGTCAGTAGTCACTACCACTTAGTCACTTCCAGCAGTTCTACCAAATCCTCGTCGCCAATATCACAACCTACACTATAGCACAGTATAGGTTTCACATAGACATAGACATAGACACAACATAGTAATAGACATCAAGTTAGGTAAAATAGTTTACTCACCTCATTGGATACCTTACAACATAACTAGATACTCAGATACCAGAATGTGGTTAGCGAGAGCAGAGCGGAGATAGAAAGGAATATATAGAATAGGGTAGCATAGAATTAGTACATTAGTTTAGAAATTAAGAAGTTAGATACCAACCACAGTAGGTTCTATTATTTACACACTCGGTCAACATTTACTTGTTGTCGAGCCCGAGTTCACTTGTAGACTGGCCGCGAGTGTTGCTGTCTCGAGCGTTGCCAACTATTGGTCTCTCTCTAACTAGAACTTACACTACTCGCTATATTACAGGTAATTAAGGTTAGGTTAAGTTAACTTGAGTTGGGTTAAGTAGGTTAGGTTAAGCTAGGTTAGGTTGGGTAAGGTTAGGCCAAGATCAGTTGGTTTAAGGTTAGGTTAAAAAAAGTTTGAAAATGCTTGTTCTTGATTGCCGAGATGGAGAGTCGAATGGCCAATCACCAGCGGTCGTTGTCATAACTTAATATAATGATTTAATGCAGGTTAACTTTGATATTCCGCTGTACTATCCACTAACTAAGTAGTTGTAGTGTTTATAATACAGTGATAATAATAACTGTATAACGAACAGATAGTTTAATAAACCTCAGAATTACTACATAGGTAAATAATTGGCGTGAATGGCAACTTAATGTAGCAACACGGAGGTGGAGGGAGAGGGGTGGGCGGCGTCCAAATCTGCGGGTTTGGAGTCTGTGCGCCCGGGTGACCACTAATAAACACCACAGAAATGTAGAGGAAGCGCAGTAGGAGTAGCAAAGCCTCAAAAGATGTTAGTTTGCTGTGATCATCAGCTGAAGATTTTCGAAGAGGCAAAGATAATCTAAATGAGGAGAGTGAGTCTAAAAGAACAGCGCGAAATACATAGACTTCGACATACTCAAAAAGACAGCTTAAAGAACAGAACGAGTAATATTTGGAACTATAGAACTATATACAGATTTATAACTTATTTATACATATAAATATATGTAATAATATTTGAACGTACACATAAATTACATGTTATTAAATTATGTGCATTATTTTAGGAGGAATATTGGAAAAACAAGGTATGAAATGATCTGCATCAACTTTCTAAAAAAATCTTCGTTCAGTATTATAATTATTGTCTTTGCTCGAGCATTTCGAAAGAAAGAATAATCCATGTTATTTATATTTTTAATAAATATGAACTACCACCATAACTTCCGTTAAATTTTGATTTGTTTAAGTTTTAACTACGATTTATCGACGGAAAAACTCGTTTTGAACGAGAATAGATGTCACACAACTTGATTGGAATGTTGAAACGTTCGGCTGCTATCTAGAATCGAATGCATTCTGTGCCCCTCTAACGGCTGTTTTTAGAACTGAATGCATCATTGAGGATTTTATATAGAAATCTGCAAAAGTTTATACTGTGTTTACAAATCTTATGAATAGAATTTGCAAAAATTTATCATTTTTCAGGTAAGAACTTCATATTTTTTGAAAGTTGAAAACAAAGTTCTCGCAAATGCAAAGTTTTAAGTCTTGCTAGAACGATGAAAATCCTGATCTTCTGTATATAAGAGACTGGTCGGAAGTGGAATATCTACTATGTGCAATACGTATACGGAGTGAAAGCTGAGTAGCGAAGCTGTGGTATTCTCTACCATATCGTAACATCACCGAAGGTAAGTTGTTTAGTTTAGCGACTGTATCAGTGACGTTACTGTGATGAAAAATTAGACTTATAGTTGTATTATTTATTTTAAAACGTTTCTTGCATTAATGGCAATAAACTTGATAAAATGGTTTGTCGTCTTATATTTGAAGCCATTTATCGATAAAAAGGGTGAAGAGCTGAAAAACATTAAATTGTCATCGGAAACTGAGCAGATGTTTACAAGTTCTGTATTTTCAGTGCAGTTAAGATGCACGCTGTTTTTCTTCATTTGTTTGTAAAAATTGAACTTGTATTTTAATTTTGATAAGTTGAGAAACATGAGTAATACAACTCCACCATTAAGTTATGATTGCGTGTACAAAGTTCTTAGAAATACTGCAATTCAACTCATTTTACGGTCAATATGCAGTTTAAGTGATCCACCGAAATTGAAAATTTTATTGCCAAAGAATGACTAAAGGAACCCATTTAAAAACGTGGTCAATTTGCAGTTTAGGGGATCCATTGAAATTAGAAATTCCATTTCAAAGAATCACTAAAGGAACCCATTTAAAAACGTTTTGCATGAATGACATTCTGCTCGCTGATGCCTCATTCTCGAGTTATTTAACTTTGAATTTATACGAACGTCTTGTATAAATGTGAAGGAACGGACACGTAAACATGCTGTAATACGGTATTGACGTAACGATTGGTGAGGTTGGGTAGGTAAATGTTAGTGAAGTTTAATGCAATCATGGAAAATGAGAATTCCGATCTTAAGAATCACTAAAGGAACCCATTTAAGAACGTTTTACAAGAATGACATTCTGCTCGCTGATGCGTTATTTTCGAATAATTGAACTTTGAAGTTGGCCTTTGCGCCAAAGGAAGCGACCGCGTGAAACGGAATTTAATCAATAACGGAAGCTATTACAAACGTAAAGAGGTTGGGTCGTGAGGAGGAGGCACAGTTCTTCTAGTGAAAATTATAAATAAAGCTTCTAACCCACCCATTAGGGTGACGACCGCAATCTTGTTGACATCGGGTCCAAGATGGCGGCGCCCATGGTGGTCGCCATCATAAACCCGATAATAAAGCTGTATGAAATTAGCATTATTGTAATTTGTTCCATTTTAACACGTTAACTGCGATGGGTTAAACTTCAGTTCAATATTCAATTCAAATTTAAAGTCAATTATGCTAATCAACTTTGAAAATGGCAAACATTAACTGGATCTGGCCTATATTTAGCTTTCATTGATTATTAATGAACAATAAGTTAGTGACTGCAGGTGGGTCGGCAGCACTATGAAAATCACCTAAGTGACCACCGGTGGGTCCCTTTGCAGGGAATGTGTTGAAACATGTTGAAAACCTGTTCATCATTATTGACCAAAATTGGGCTGTCAATTAGGGTTATGAGATGCCCTAGAAATAGTTCATAAAAATTTGCTAGACTGCTACTCGTAGCTCTGAACTGATCAAGTGTCTCTGGTCATAATTAAGTTCCCTGATATTCTTCCAAGTTTTGGTAGATTCTATGGTATGCCACATGAGGTGCAGGCGCCTGTAGTGGAAGTGAATGTAAGGAAGATGGATGGAAAGAGTGATGTGAGTGGAAGAGTTGAACGAAAGAGTAGTATGAAAGGGAGAGTGAGACCTACGATTAGAATATGTGGTGACAGCATGGTGAAGAATGTGGATAGGTTTGTGAGTATGACTGACCGTAGTGGATGTACGAGCATGAGAGGAAAGGGAGTGAATGAGATTTGTAGGCATGCTGAGGAAGTGATAGATGGAATGGATGAAGGGATGGTTGTACTGCAAGGAGGTGGCAATGGATTGCTTGAATGTGGGAGAGAGCGTACGGTGAATGCAATTATGAATGTTGTTGAAAGGGCGCGAAAGAAGAATGTAAGAGTGGCTGTGACCAGTCTGCTGAGAAGGCCTGCATGTGGTGAGGAGTATGAAAGGGTGCGAAAGGAGGTGAATAGGGAAGTGCATAAAAGGATCATGAGTATGAAAGCTGAGAGTATGAGAAAGCGTGAAATGGGTTCCAGCTTCCTTGATATGGATAACCTGATCCAGAGTGGGTGTTTTCGTGGAGATGGAGTCCACCTTACTCAAGAAGGTGAGATGAAACTCTCCAGGAGATACATCCAGTGGATTGGGTGTACTCATATTGTAATGGAAGGTGGAACTAGATGAATGGAAAGCTGTCAGAGCAAAAATGAAAAATGTTGTGAATTGTCCAATAGTGTTGTAAGGTTTGGATGTATAAATGTGCGTGGATGGAATGCAGGAAAGTTGAATGACCTTGTAGCAGAATTTGAGAATAGAGATTTGGATTGTGTTGGTGTAGTAGAGACCCAAATGCGTGATAGAGTCAGTTTAAAGTGTAAGGAGAGTAAGTACTACATGATTGGAAAAGGGCGTGTAAGTTGGCAAAAAAGAGGTGGTGGAGTTGGTCTCATTGTAAAAAATGCTCTAAATTGGAAATTAGAAGAAATTCCTGTTGGAAATGAACCTGAGAGTGAAGATCTGTTAGTAATAAAGTGTGAAAGAATGCATGCCAGAGAATGTGTTATTGTGGTTGTATGCTATATGACAACTGATGGTTTTTTAGCTCATCAAGAGAATGTAAAAAAGTATGAAATATTAACAAGAATTGTGCAAGAGCATTGCAGATGCCCTCTGATTTTAATGGGTGATATGAATGGCCATGTTGGTATACTGGGTGAGCCTGTGAATGCAAATGGACAAAAATTGATTGATTTCTGTGATGAGAATGAACTTGAGAACCTAAATGTAACAATAGGAAATGGCTTGCATACATGGCAAAGCAGGGAATGTAAAACTGCAATTGACTATATGATAGTGAATAGTAGAGCAAGAGAGTGTGTCAAAGAAATGTTTGTAGATGAAGATGATTTTGATATTGATAGTGACCATAAAATGCTTGTACTAGAATATAATTGGGGTGGAAAGGAGCCGATGCAGAAGGCCAGCAGAGTAAGAGAAAATTGGCGTATTAAAATGGCAAACTGGGAAGAATTTAGAAATGAATTGAGTAGATGTAACTGGAACAGGTGTGGAAATGTAAATGACCTAAATAAGGAGATTGCAAGAACCTTGTATGATGTGGCAGAGCAAAAGATCGGTAGAATGAAATGCAAGAAAAGTACAGGGAATGCTAGGTGGTTTACGAGTGAGATAAAGGAAGAACGAACGAGAAGGAAGACTTTAAATAAAAAACAACGCAGTATGAGGAAAATGTATGAAAGACGCAGAATTACTGAGGATGAATGGCAGAGTGTATGGAATGAGTACAAGGACCAGCAGAAGAAAGTAAAGAGAATGATCAATGAGGCTAGGGTTAAAGAAGAGAGACACCAAGTTGAAAATCTAAGAAAGAAAGGTCTAGATGGAATAAAAGATTGGTATAGGTTTATACAAGGTAATGATAGAGGTAGTGAAGTTCAAGTTGATGAATTAGTAGTCAATGGTTGCAGTGTACAAGATAGGATGCAAATGGTGAAAGCAGTTGAAGAATACTGGGAGGACATTGGTGGAATGAATGAGCAGGTTACAGATGACGAACCAATAAATTTTCTGATAAATGAACATGAACTGCAAATGGAAGACGAAATCACTTGTGAAGAGATTGTAAGTTTTTTGAAGAAAGTGAAAAATGGAAAGGCATGTGGCCCTGATAAGATACCATATGAGTTCTATAAATGTGGAGGAGAGAGTGTAGTCAGTATGTTGAAATGTTTATTTGATGAGATATGGAAGAGTGAAAGAGTACCGGATGACTGGAACAAGTGTAATGTAGTTCTGTTGCATAAGGGTGGACATAAGAGTATGAAAGAACTTAAAAATTACAGACCAATTGCACTGGGTGACACCGTATGTAAGATCTTTTGTGGTATTTTGAATGAGAGAATGAAAAATTTAGTTGAGGAATTAGGAGTCCTGGGAGAAGAACAGAATGGTTTTAGGCAAGATAGACGGGGGGAGGATAATCTGTTTGTAGTGAGTGAAATAATTGAGCAAATGAAGAAGGATAACAAGAAGGTATATTTAGCATTCCTGGATATTGAAAAGGCGTATGACAGAGTGGATCGGGTTAGGCTGTTTGAAATTTTGAGAAAAGTTGGTTTTAGCAGAAAAATAGTGAACATTGTACAGAGTCTGTATGAGAACACAAGTGCTATCTACAGGTTAGGAAATTTGGAAACAGGGCAAGTGAGGAGTGTTAGAGGAGTGAGACAGGGCTGTACTCTGTCCCCCCTGTTGTTTGGATTGTACACAGAAGAATTAGCAGTTCGACTGAGAGGGAGTGGTTTAGGACTGAAAGTTGGTAATGAGAGACTGAGCTGTTTGTTGTATGCTGATGATGTGGTTGTGGTTAGTGAATGTGGTCATGAACTACAAAGGATGCTTGACATTGTGAATGGATATAGTACAGATTTCAAGATGAACTTTGGTGCCGATAAAAGTAAGGTCATGGTTATAAATAGTGATGAGACTGATAGAGACAGACTGTGGAATATTGGAGAAATCAGAATAGGTAGAACAAAAGAATACAAATATCTAGGTTGTATGATGAGTGAAGATGGATGTACTAGAACTAAAGGTGAGAAAGTGGCTAAAGCAATGCAGTGGAGTGGACGGTTAGGTAGTGTGGCCAGATACAGAGCAAACAAGTACGAATGTGTGAGAGGAATGTGGAAGTATGTTGCTGTACCTAGTGTCATGTATGGTATGAGTGCTCTTGCCTGGAATGGAAGTGATCTTGAAAAGCTGGATGTGATACAAAATAAGGTAGGACGTGTAGCATTGGGTGCTCCGAAATGGACAGCTACAGAAGCCATTAGAGGTGACCTAGGGTGGAGCCTATTTTCAGAAAGAATGATGAAAGCTGTGCTGAATTATAAGGTGAGAATTGAAAGAATGCAGAATAGCAGGTGGGTAAGGCGAATCTTTGAATGGAATCTGAGTGTAAGCTATTGGGAGAAAGTATGTTGGGGGCATGCAAGGAAACTCAGTATGCAAAAGATTATTCATGTTAGAATTGGGAGACCTGTGGATGACTGGAGTTAAATAAATGTAGGAGGTGTAGGGCCTGAGTGGGACTGCAAGAGGTGGAAGAAAGAGATTGAGAGACGAACAAAAGAGTATGGATTGAATAAGTGGAAGCTTAGCATGATGCGGAAGCCTACACTTAACTGGTATATGAAAAAAGAAGCACCTAAGTTTGAGATGTTCTATGATGGTAGTTTTGGAAGTCAACTCTTGTTTGCTGTGAGATGTAAGTCATTGAGTGTGAACAGACGTACATGGAGATGGAATGAGAATAATAACAGATTATGTCAGCAGTGTAATAGTGGAGTAGAGGAAACAATTGAGCATTTAGTGCTGGAATGTAGTAAGTATGAGCAAGAGAGAGAGAGTTTTATGAATGTGGTGTCTGAGCAGTATGGAGTGAATGAGTGGAATGCCAGATGTGCTGAAGATGATTGCGGTATGAGCTGTCTTGCTGGATTGGATCAGGAGTGCAATTTGAGTATCATCGAAGCTATGAAATTGTTTCTTGTGCGTGCCTGGAGTAAGAGACAGTGACTGGAATGAGCCAGTCAGGTAGAATGGTCAGTAATGACCCAATATGCCTGGGGATGGTGTTTTGACGCACTGGCTATCCCAGTGACGCCATCCAATGGCAGCTTGTGACGAGGATTGGTAAATCCTGAGTAGTTTAGTGGACAAGTCTGGTACCAGGCGCTGAACTCTTTGTGTGATAACTGTGGAGGGAATTGTAGGCCGTTACAAAGGCCCCGACGCTGTCGGCCCTCAATTTCAAGTTCAAGTTCAAGTTCAAGTATAATTGGTTGTGAACTTTCATACATGTTTGCATATTTTATTGTAATTTCCCTATTGTGGATTCCATTTTTCTTGCTAGTGATGGGTGACACACTTGCCAAGTTTTATTTTATTTGTCAATTCAGTATTTCCTTTCAGTATTTGTTACCAGTTTTCATATCATTCACTGGCTGTATATCATTGTTTGTACGATATTTAAGCCCATATTAGTATAACGTGCTGTTTTTTATCCTATTGTGACTATCTTTCTGCAAATGCTTACTATTGCTTCATCTTGGTTCAGGATCTCATTCAAGTTACTTATTTAAAATTATATAGTTGGCTGTAAACTATTTGTTGCATGGTTGTATTTGTGTGATAATTTGCTGTTAAAGTTCTGTTTATTAAATAGATGACCAAAAATATATATTTTTTTTGCAGATCTATCCCTTTTTGTTATAATAGTTGCTGCCTACATAGCCCTTACGAATTTAAACATTCAAGATGCCGTGGAAAGAGCTCCCAGAAAGTGAGTACATATAAAACATTCCTGTATGATAAATACCAAGTTGAGAGTTGTTCGTGGGCTTTGTTACTAATGTAGACTCAGAAGTAGGGTATATCAGTATCTTAATTTTGCTTCTCCAATACTCATTGTTGAATGTGCTTTGGGTGTTATATTAGTGATGAAGACTTGATCCAAAGTGAAGTTAGCAGCCCTCTTGTTAGGCTGATCTTCTCATCAGCCTTGTCAATTGAAGGTTAACTTCTTATTTTGGTAAGTTAAACTGCCAGGTATTAATCAGCCTCCCCTCAGGGGGATACAAGTATTGTATCTATGGGAATTAGCACTCTAAGGGAGAAAATGTGAAGGCCCAAGCTAAGAGTTAGGTAGGCCTTCATTTTGTTGAAATAAATGTTTTTTTTTGTTATGCTAACAATTAGACTCCGAAGTGGTAGATATGTATACCACTAAGTAAATTGTTCATTTACGTACCAGAATATGCAAATAACATTTAAACTGTTTTGCTACCTTTTCTGAAAAAAATTTCAAGCAAAAGGTTACATATTATGGTTCAATTGTATTCTTTGTGGGTTTTTAAAAAGGTTATAAATGTATTGGAGCAGAAAAGCCGGTTTTTCAAAACGACTTCATCTAGCCTAACCAAACTGACCGTAGCAACCTTACAATCTTAGTCAATGTGTTCAGGACCACATTTTTTGGATCACTGCTGTGCTGTTTTTCAGCTTCTAGTACTTCTTCAACTTTGATCTTGTTTCATAATTTTCTTTCTCAACTTACGGTTTCTATGCCCTTTCTGCATAGATTCTGCATTCCCTTTAACTCCATACTAAATGGTTTGCTCAAACTAACTAATGATCTAATCTAATCTATTGATCAGCCTTGCAGATTTGTGTCCATGGGGATTGCAAATTTTAGAGCTTAAAATTTGGCAGTCCTATTGTTGAAATAGATTTTCTATTGTCATGGACAACATTATTTTTGATCACTTCTGTTATTTCCTTTGGTACTTTTTTCTTCAATTTTCATGCTTGTTCAACTTCTTTCTATCTTGCTTATTATGCACAATGTGTGGAGACATACCTAATGCATAATTTCTCTGTATCGCATTAATCTTTTACAAGATTGGTCCTTCATCTCCTGGGAACACTGGAACACTGTTTTAGTTAAAGGGCTCATTCTAACTTATTTGATCAATTCAAAGGTATATAGAAATATGATAACCTAACAAGACTGCCAATCTATAGTATTTTCCATGTTGGGAGGTCAGCCCAAGAATATGTTTTTAGTCTCAGAAAAGAAATGCATTAAAAATTAGTTATTTATATATTCTACTCAGGGGCATAAGGTAGGCAATAAGTTTGGGTCAAGTTTCCATAGTATATACACTGGAGATTTGCATTTCCACTGAAATGCCTATCCACTTCTTCTTCTTCTTCCATGCTGTTACTATGCTCATATGCTCAGGGTATTCCATGTGAAAACTGCTTGTACATTGATTCTCCATTGTCCATAGTTCATGCCTAATGGTCACATCATTACATTTTCTAAATTTTGTATTTTGTTGTATGCCGGAGGTCTAAATTATGTCAACATTTGTGCATTTACTATTCATTCATGCCAAGTTAAAAAGCTTTTAATCTATGTTCAGAGCAATTAGAATAGGGATTTTCGTCCTTTTAAACTTCGCAGCTTGAATCAGTTTTCTCTCCTAATATCTTACTAGGTACAGCAGCTATTATGGAACAGTTCAGTCTATGTAAATTGAGTGTACTTCTAAGCGTTCAAGTATTTATGAGTCAGTCTTATTGATTGATGTATTTTTTTTGTGTGCAATTTATGTTCAGTTCTGAGTCGTGTCTACCATAGATGCATTTGAAGATGAGTAATTTTTAAAATATCTGAAATATGTGATCTATAACATCAATATTATATTTTAAGTTTATTTCTGTAAGATGAAATGTTGTCTCTCTCTCTTTTATACCATAGGAAAAATATGAATATAGAACGATGGCTAAGTTGAACATTACTTTCATTGCAGAACCAGAAATTCCAATACGCTTGCCGAGGCATGCTGGTGGCATCGGAACACTAGGCAGACCAATTGATCTGAGGTCGAACTACTTTGAAGTCAAATTTGCCAACTCCAAGCTCACGCTTTATCATTATGATGTCAAAATAGAAGATGCAGTCAAAGATGATTCTGACAGTTCCGAAAAGAAACCTGGTGCTGTTCTTCCTGTTGGTATGGCTGCCCCTGCTCCAGAGAGTGGAGGCGGGAAAGGCAAGCGGCGCAAGAAAGGCCGAGCCAAGGGACCTAAAGAAGGAACTGGTGCACCTGAAACAAGTGGTGGTGCCTCTGGTGGGGGGGATGGTGATGAGGCGGCTGCCTCCGCTGGTGGTGGTGGTGGCGGCGGCGGCGGTGATCCTAGTGGCAAACCTGCTGATAAAGGACCTGGAAGAGAAAGACGGATACCTAAGTCTAAGCGAATTCGGATATTTGCTTCTTTCATGGAAGCAAATTCTCTAGTGAGTACCTATTGCTGGATTTCATGTTGCACGTTCTTTCATTACCAGGTTTTTGATGCTGCAAGAAGCTAACATTTTAATTGGCTGAAATTTGAGCTTATGTGTTAATATTGTGCTTGGATTTTTGTATGCAGGCCTAACTCAAACTGGGTTTCTAAGTATCTTGTGGGATAACTCAATTGTTATTAATAGTTAACTCTTATATATAGCTTTACTGCATGCATGTTCTACCATGTTGTGTAAGAAGAATTTTCTATTGCAGTAAACTTGTAATTCCTTCTCTCACAACTTCTGTCAATTTGAAGTTCTTTCCCTTTTTGTTTGTTCTAAAAATACAAATATTGAATCTCTGGAATTTACACTCTTGTAGAAAAAATGTGAAGTCTTTACCCAAAGGTTTAGTAGGCCTTTTCATTGAAATGAATAGTTTTTGTTTTGTTAACCATCATTAACTTTTGTTCACTCTTTGTCCTGTTGGTCAGTACCTCTAACTTTGACTTTTTTCTTATAATTCAGTATTGTTTCATAGCTTTATTTCTTAACTTACTGTTTCTATGGGCTGGGGATCTGCATTACCTTGTCTCAATACTAAGTGGTGCTTTCATCCTTCCCCTCCTTTGAATGCCTTAGTTGCAGCTGGGAAGGCCAAAACTAACAAAATCTTTATTTTCCTAGGTGTTTCAAAAAAGTGGAATATGTCTTCTCATCTGATAAAGTTCTTTTGTTATTTTATATATTTTATTTGGGGTTGCTCTTTTAGCTCTGAACTGGATTGTTCAACCTGTTTGGCTTCTGAACCTATGTTTAAAATGTTAGTGCTGACATGCCTCTCATATGTTGAGCTACTTCTTTTCTTCTCATTTTCTTAATTTAAACTTTAATATCAGGATTTCTTTTACCTATGTGCCATTTATTACATACACTGTTGCTTTGACATCAGGTTGTCACCAACATCAGAAGGGAAGAGCTACTACTTGGTGATGAGCTTTGAAGCATTTATTAGACTAGAAAGTGTGTTGGATGAGTTTTTGAAAGAGAAGTGTATGGCCATCATGGGTGTTACTGGATCCTCTTTGTCTGCTTCTTCTCTAATCTAAGATTTATCAATTTCTGGCTCACAGATATGACTATTTCTCATTGTGATTTTCACTGTCATTAAAAATAAACTGTTTGTTTCACTGTCATTAAAATATATGTTCATAATTTTTTCTGAGAAGAGAAAGATGGATTGAAATCATGATTTGCACTGGTGAAACTGGTGGTTTAATGATGCCTGCTTTGATGAGGAAATGGTATGAGAAGAAATGCTTGTAAATCGGCCTGTTCTGTCATATTTTTGTTTTAACTGACGTTAGGTAGACAGTTGCTCTGTGCAGGGCATGATTTTTTTAATCTTGCTGATATAAATCAAAATTTTCATTCAAGAATGTTTTGTCTAAGAGACTGATGAATTATTGTGTATCAAGCTTGTATGAAATTGCATAATTTGTCAAAGTTTTTATTTAAATATTAAATTTGAGTTCTATGTAAGAGGTAAAACTGCATTGCTAAATGCCCTCAAAAATTTTAAAGTGTCATCTAAAAAGTATATCTCTAAAAGTTTAAATTATTAATTGGTTTCAATGATCAAGTGTTGTTTATGTCATTTGAATATATTTTTGAATTTATATTGTAGAGCATTGGATGTTAAATCAGTACACATACGCAAATTTTTTAATTCCAATGGGTTTGGCCTAATCCTTATATTGCTATCACTTATCAGTGAATGTAAAACAAAAAAATCAACAATGCTATACCCAACATGTGAAATTTTGAATTGCCAATTTGTCTAGTGGATTTTTTATATATTGTGTGAAATTCAAATAATGGAATCATTCTGTCTTTTGTTGTTCAAAAGTATTGAATTGATGACTGTAGAAAATATTAACGCCAAGCGACAACACATAGAAAGTCTGGGATTCAATATATTGGAGTCTTGTGCCATCTTGCAGATAGAGTGCCACAAGGAATGTAGAAATTCATGTTCATCTGAACCTTGGTTTGGCAATTCTCCTAGTTTCTACAGTTTCACATTATCACTATATCAACAAAACGTGATAAATTTTGAACCAAGAAGAATTAATGAAATTATATTGACATGCATGTCATTGATTGCATGGATTTGCTGTAAAATTCTACACTTGATGTTTCAATATTTGTCCTTAAAATGGTTCTTTAATTTTCAATTTTGTGTGGCAATGTTCCAAAACTTTTCCTTGAAATATGCCTAAATTATATTTTTAATTTTGTGGGACAACATTGTAGAAAAAAATGTTTATAAACATACCAATTGTTCAATCATTGAATGCTTTTATCTTGCAGTTCTTTGGGAAACATCGGCTGGCGTATGATGGAGAAGCTAATGCCTACAGTGCAAGCAATCCTCCACAATTCAAGCTCAACGACCCCGTCCCATTTCCCTACCTTTTTGATGATAAAATTGAGCTGCGAAGTAAAAGATACATCGTAAGTTGACGTTTCTTTGTGGGTTATTGCACACATTTTACTGCTATACTGTACCACATTATTGATCTTAGAAAGTTTGTGAATGAGTGCAATGAGGTGTCAATTTGGACCAAATGAAATGTTCTGATGAAAAATAAAGAGGAAGGCAGGCCCATGTGAATAAAAGTCAATACTAAACCCTCATGGCTTACGTTTCAGTACCTCAGCTACTGATATGCTTTTGATAACTGAGTCAAGTGCTCACTCAGTTTCTTTCAATTTTCCTCCATTCATAGCTCCTCTCAGGAGATACAGGATAGTCAAGAGGTTAAGTTGGTTCAGCTTTGCCATTCTCCCATTTGGTTTGGAGACTGGTATCCCTGGTGGAGATACTGTTAGGTTACCTGAGCTATAGATAGGCCTTCAGGACTTGAGTGTTTTGTGCCTATATTTCTTTTTCAGTTTCTTAATTTCTTGACTGTCTATTGTTGTTTTGTCATTTTCATTGCAAGCTTTGTTTCTATGTAGGGTATCTTGTATGGGAGCACACCTTGTATATAGATCCCCTGTTTTCTACAGTTCATAGTAAATAGCCCCTTATTTTTACTCACTTAAGATTGCCTTTATTATGGCGCCAAGTCCAGAATTGAAAAATTGAAAATCCAGGATATACTCCTATAAAAATGTACATTTTTTTCAACTGAACACACTGGAAACAATTGAGTGCAAAAATGGAGCTACTGTGTTGAACAGAAGATTCAAATAATTATGACATAACCATCAAAAGCTTCAGTCCAGTACTTTTAATTTTCATTATTTCTCTGTCACTAAGAGTCGTCTTTATGAGGTTTCATAATTGGCAAGGTTAGCTCACATGCTCCAAGGCTGATGAATGTTGGTGCTCCATAAATATTTCCAGGAAAGCAGAATTTTTCCATCAATCTCTGTCACCACTTGAGCTGTCGGTTATCTGACAAATGGGATGAAGTCATATGTCACTGCAGAGTTCTATTGGTTTATAGTTGAAATGTTTGTTAAAATAACAGAGCAGGGGTGGAAAGTATTCGTCCAGTTATATGCTGTTGTAACAAAGATAGAAGTGCTAATTCATAAAATTTTCTAACTCTGTAAAAATATTGAATTTTATAATTTTCTTATAAAAGCTTGCAAGAGGAATATGAAATCTGTATACCAGATAGAGGAAATTTATGGCGTGGAATGCATCGTTCTGAGGTTATGCACTCTAGCTTGCCCATAGGAAGTGTTGCAAATCACAGGTTTCTCAGCTAAGACTAATGACAGTTTGTCTTGAATGATTTATTTTATAAGCATCACAGCAGAATAAGAGCAAACTTGTTGAAAACTGAAATATGGGAGGAAGCAACAAAAGAATGGGGGAATGAAGTACTGTACTGATTAGAACTAGTAACTTTGACTTTGCGACTTGCCCAAAAAAAAGCAATATGCCATGCCCAGTGTATCACATAACCTTAGCTATCCTCTACATAATTAGTAACCCTTGTTGGAGGAACGTGTAGATTTAGATTAGTAGTATAAATTTCATGCTTTACATCCCCTTGTGGGAGGAAGACGGTATGCCGTGCAACTGACCTCCTTTACAAATGGCTACCTAGTTTCGTTTTCCTGTGCACGTCATCTTATCTTCTTAATGTGTTGTTCATGTCTTCTTTTGCCAGCGTAGCAAGCTGTGTTGAAACGCCTGCTAGAACTTCTAAATGTGATATCATTAATTAATCGTTTGACAGAGTTTCTGCAAGTTTATAAGCTATCTTCATTCTTGCCCTGCAAGTTCAGGATCCATTAAGAAAATTTTCTCAACATTTGGAATTGTGTTGAATAAATTGAGAAATAGATTAGGATCGGAACGCGCACAGAAATTGGTCTCAGTATATCGCCACCTTGCATATGATCATGATGTGAATGAAAACGATGAAATGGCAGTGGATGTAGAAAGAGAAACACAGTACTACTGTAGTAGCAGTCTATTCTAGAAGACAGAAGAAAAATTCAGAAGTCTCTATACTATCAAATACTCAGACTGTATTGGTTTCCTAGTTTTTGTTTTTTTACTTCGGAAATGAAATTCATGGAAATATATTTAGTCGCTCGATTTTTTTTTTTGTGATCAAGGTTTTTCCTATTTGATTTGTGTAGGTTTTTTTTGGTTTTTCTAGGTTTCTTGTCATAGTCATGCACATGACTTGAGGAGATCATCCGAGGCCCCTGACGCTCAGATGGTCATTTTCCATGTTTATGTTGGAAAAGGACCCTTAGGTGGTGGACTATTTGGTCCTAAAATTTTATGGCGCTACAAACAATAGATTCCCCCCAGGGGGGGGGGAAGGGAACAAAATTTTCAATTTTCTACAAATTTCGACCCCATATAAAAAGACAACCAAACGGGAAATGGAAAATTTCGCTTCATTTTCTTGTTAGGAATGATTCAAGGATTCAAAAACTGTCTTTGTTTTTGTTCTAGCATCAAAAATGAATGAGGAGATACGTCTTGAAATATCAATATCAGTGAAATATCAATACCTATAACCAATATGTCAATTTTTTTCAAAAACTAAGGCCTAAATAAAAAAAATGAATTGAATAAATTGTTTCTTTTTAAAAGTTGCATATCATAGTCAAATTTCATAAAAATCAGACTGAATTTTTTTTCCATATAGGCCTATATGAAAAATAATTAAAAATATTTTTATTTTTATTTGAGGGGTTTGGAAATCACAACTCACAGTGTGAATATGAAGTTATGTATGGAAATTGTCGAAATACAAATAAAACTGCATTCAATTACATACATTGTCCATTATATTACACTTCAACAAAAAGTTTTGTTTTTTGCTCATACCCAAAAAAAAACTTTCAGCATTCAAACCGTATCTCCTCATTGAGTTTTGATGCTAGAACAAAACCAAAGACAGTTTTGGAATCCTTGAAACATTTCTACAAAAAATGAAGCCTTTTTTCCATATTTGAGAAAAAAAAATGAATAAATACCTCTAAACCCAAAAATATTTTCTTGGTGATGAGATCATAAAAATCGCTTATCACAAAATTTTTTCAATATGTTAAAATTTCTCTTCATTTTATTGTTATAAATGCTTCAAGGATTCTAAAACTGTTATCGGTTTTGTTCTAGCATCAAAACTGAATGAGGAGATAGATCTTGAAATTTACATCAAAATTTCCCAAAAACCTAATTTTTCGCAAAAAAAAACTAAGGCCTAAATCAAAAAATTGACAGGAGTAAAAAGTGTTTACTTTAAAAAAATACATATACTGGCCAAATTTCAAATGAATCGGATGAAAAAAGTTCACCGACCCGGATGATCTCCTTTATTAAGTTTTTTGACAGTATAAATATTTAGCTTATGTTGATCCTATAAGCTTGAAAACGAGTGAAATTTGAATAGCATCATCTTTCTCCGTAACTTACTGTCACTATGCGCACGGGATGCTGCGCAGGAACACACCTTGTGCATGGTTTCTGCGTTTCCTTAACTCCATGTCAAATGATGTTTAATTCTTTCTTTGAACGTTTGTGTAATGGAAGGGGGCTAAAACTTTTAATCAATCAGTTGTTTGAAGTTACGCAAATAAGTATGGAATTTAATGTCATTTTGGCTCCCAAAAAATTTTTTCAACTACTCTACATGTTTTCTGATGTTTTAATATTCACTGGGAAATACACCTCTTTTGATTTTGTAAGTTTGAGTAACTAAGTGATTTTTTGCTTCAGATTACGTTCAAACTTGTGGCAACCGCTCAACTTGTAGATTTGCTGAGTAATATGCCCAAGCTAAAGACATTGCCTGTGGGGAGCCAGACCATCTTTCAGATGCTCGAGGTCATGTTCAATTATCAACGGACAATCAGGTAAGTTATCCATTTTAAGTATGTTATGACTAATCTAGTTTAGGTAATGTTGACGGAATTTGTCATGGGTCCACCTAGCTTAACGATGACACTGTCCGTGGAATTTCCACGAGTCCTGCTACTACCTAATAATACCCTTGGTTTATTTACTTGGAGTCCGCTTCTTCTATTTTTTTGCCCCGCTCACAAGGATAGTCATAATGAAAGTATCTGTGATGCAAGTTTCACATGTGCACATGTACAAGAATATTCTGGAATTTTCCACGTCTGGAAAATTAGTCCAAGAAAGGTATTGAATCCTGTCATTTTTGATGGGCCATGCACTCTCTCTAGTGTCATGAATAATCTCCTTCCTATACCGGGTGTCCCACGAAAATGTCCCCGACTTTTTAATTGATTATATCTCCGCTTTAAATTAGCATATTTGAATTGTCTTTTTTCACAATATAATAAATTTTGTTCTCTTTTGGAATAATGTAAGTTTTTAAAAATTGGTTGAATAACCACTTTACAATACTCGATTAACTGAATGGAGTAGAAAAACTATTTGTTCAAAGGGAAAGTTTTTAAAACAGTATTTACTGAGCCTTCACTTTGAAAATAGTACCAGTAATGTTGGCTTAATTTTGGTTCTATGTTCAATTCATCTCGGAAGTATTCATTTTATTCCTTAGTTTGCTGATGCCGCCTCCGAGAAAAACACTGTTGAGTTACCTCATCTATAAATAGGCATACGGGACTATGTCTTTCTTGTGCATTCTATTTCTATCAGTTTTACTGCTTTTTTGCTGTCTTTTTGTTACCGTTTCTTCTTTCTTCCAAACTTCATGTACCTATGCGCACGGTCTCCTATGTGGGAACATGTTTTGTTCATAGAGTCCCCAATTACTACACTCTATTCTAAATGGTCTTTTTCTCTTTGCTCTCTTGAAGTTCTTTTTTGAGCCTCGAGTGATCTTAAACTTTTACTAATAATTGATCGTTCTTGTCATTGCTTCAAGGTTGTTCTTTTAGCAGATTCCACTAAAGTATGAGGATTAGCTCTTCTGAGTACAAGATGCGAGGTCCTTAGCTGGATGTTAGGTAGCCTTTCCTTTGTTCTCATAAAATAAAGTACGTTTGTTTTGTGACCAGCTTTTTTCGGTTCACTGCTATCCTTTTTCTGACCCCTTCTGCGCTCTTCAATATTTGTCTTGTTTCATAAACTCCTTCCAAGTGTGCTGTTTCTATGCGGATGGTATGGGTTTCACATCTCACGCATGAATTCCTCGTTTCCATTATGCCATAATAATAGGGTCTTCTGCCTTTTCTAGTGAGCACACTTGTAATTTGGCTTGGGAAGCTGAAAATAATTTATAACATAATAGCTTCAAACTTACCAGCCTGTATTAATCATTTCTTAGTATAAAGGAATCAAGACCTACTTTAATTGGCCGAATTTATTTTATTCTCACCGAGACTGAACATACCTTCTGTGTTGTAACGTTGTACAAATCGTACTAGATAATGGGTTTCACTGTCACGCGCGAGGATAGCTTCCATTGTTTAATTTTGGTGTTGAGTTTCGGGATATTCGACCCTATACGGCGAAGTGAGAGCTGGCGGTAGCTCTTACACAAATTTTCTTTTGGCATAGTGACTGTTTTGAATACCAAAAAGGAGGTTCATGGTAATAGTTTTAAATGTTGCTTCAAGTTAATCAGCGTGTACTGATTATTTTTAATTTGTGAGTTAAAATCTAACTTACCTAGCCATGCCTATTTTCTCTAACATAACCCGAAGCTATCATTCGTGTTTTCTGCCAAATTAATCGTAAAAAATTGTTAGTTTCTCATCTGACGCTCGCGCGGATAACTGCCCTTAATGGCGGTGGGCGGGCGGTAGTCCTAACGTATGGATTTTAAAAATAGCAAAAAAATTTTAACTGCTGATGAAAAGATTGATAATAATATAATCATAGTGGTAATATATTGATGTGCTTACGACCAGCTAACTTTGTGTATCTGTATGTCGAATTATAATTAAATTTCATTTTTTGATTGGTTTGAAATTATACTGAACAGAATTTTCATCATTATTAGTACTTTGAATCGAAAAAAAGCTTTAACCCTTTAACGTCCGAATTTTTGTACTCATATTACCGTTAACACAACCACCGTCACTAAACTGGCACTGGCATCAGGCAGTCACCAATATCAGGATGGGATAGGAACTGCCACCCGGCAGAGAACTTCAAAGAATACATTAGGGAACTAATTGAACAAGAAATACTATATATTGAGGGCATTTTTGAAAGAGGACACTGGTGTCCTCTGGGGCGTTAAAGGGTTAAGGTCGCAAAAGGTAGGCCAGTGGCGTATGTACTTTAGTCAGTCATTTGAGCTTCATTTCTCTTAAAAGATGGTTTTTTTCTATTTTTTTCTTGAATATTCTCTCAATCTTTCTATATATACATTCTTTTAACCTTTTGAAACTTCATGATACAAAACCTAAACCACCATGAAGTTAACGTCAAGTGTTCGCTGGGAAAATTTAGACCCGGACAAAAAAATATAATCAAAACATTGCAGAGAACTTCTAGAGAACTTCTTCCTGGATTTGGAGTGATGCAGATCTTCCTTCTGTTTTCATCTTCCTGCTTGAGGCAAAACAAGGAGAATATGACTAGCTTCTTACGTTGCCACTTATTGTTGCTCCTTGCTCTTGGTTAATTATATCTATTAGTTAGGGTCTTTAATTATCGTATGAGTGGTATCTTAGCTTCTGGTATTCATGAGTATTAATCGACTGTCATCCCCATTAGTCACTTGACCTGTGATATGAAAATTTTGTTCAAGATTTATAGAAGTCAGATTTTGTGGCAACGAATAATATAAGCTTGTAGGACATGGAGAAAGTTAAGCTCACCACTTTTGCAGTTACACCACCGTTGGCCGAAACCAATTCTATTCTCAATCGAATCAAAATTTCGGCCGGAACTACGATATCAGCGGAGACAAACAAGGAGTCATCGGATTCTACTGTTCTCTAAGAGCACGCTGCGGTTGGAAAGACGCAAGCGCTCTCTACCTCAACCTGGACGGTAAGTCTTGTGTACTCCTTGTTGGCCGTGAGAGGGCTAATTAGTAGATTACTTTGTTGACTTCTTCGTGAATTTTTCGACAAGTGCGTTTTGTTTCTATACTTGAAGTCTATGGTTTGAGTTGACTTGTTGCTCCTTGTTTATATGGTGAAGTCAACTAGCACCCTCCCCAAATGGCCCGAGTAATTTCATATTTTCAATATGTCAGTAAGATGCTTACTAATCGCAGTCATTTTTATGTGAGTTCCGTTGAATAGATTGGCATATAATTTTATGTTGACATTACTCATTTGTCTTTTCAGTGTCACACACAGCCTTCTACAAAATTCAGCCACTGCTGACATTTCTTCAGGAAGTTCGCATCATAAGGGACATTCCGACTCGGCAGCTCGACTCCAGAGCCATAATGGAGATTGAAAAAGAAGTTGTTAAAAAGGATATCCGGGTTAGTGTCTGTTATTGCACTTTAAGCACCACCTGGTAAGTTTTCAATTTAATTTTTGTTTCCCCTCCGGGGGATACAACTATTGTATCTATGGTAATTAGCGCGCCCGGGGGGACAACGTGAGGGCCCGAGCTAAAGGTTAGGTAGGCTTTATTTTTGTTAAAATAGAATATGTTGTTTTGTTGCGGATCATCTTTTTTCGGTTCACTGCTGTCCTATTTTTTCATCACCTACTGGTTTCTTCCTCAACTTCGATTTTGTTTCATGAACTTCTTTCCCATCTTACTCTTTCTATGCACTTTCTGCATAGATTCCGCGTTCCCTTTACTCCATACTAAATGGTGCTTTCTTCCTTTCCCTCTTTGGATCGCATTTGTTGAGGATAGACAGGCTTAAACTAACTAATAATGTAATCTAATTCAATCTAATCATGCCGATGTTATCCAAGTTTCCATTTTGTGAATGGAATCAAAATTTTTGTCACTGTTTTCAACATTTTTTCCGGTACTTTGAGCAAATGGCGCTTGTCAGTGACAACCCGAGGTGTCCACCAGAAAATCAAATACACTTGTTAAAAGAATATGTCGAGGGTTTAGATCAAGAGGTGTGGGCCATGTTTTTCATATTTTTGTTTATTTCTGTCTCTCTCGTGAGGGAAGCTGGCGTACCGTGAAACTGACCTGTTGCTCGGGTGTTTTCATCCCTTATTCTTTATCTTTTTTCATCTTTTCGTCTCCTTGAGAAGCACACGCCTTCTTTAGGGTGCATGGGGAGCTGTGGATTGACGTATATCATTATTTAACTCACAGCAGTGCAACTGAATCAGCTCTCTACTGAGTCCGAGCGGAATAGCAAAAAAATGTTGGTACTCGAGAAATTATTGATCTTCAAGTCTGGTGGTATATGTTTTACACTCAGCAGCCGTCTTGAATTTAATTTAAGAGTGAATTTATATTAAAATTTTGCACCACAACTGTCAGGTGCCGAATGGTAGCGTTAGTGAAGTACTGATGGTAAACTCTTTTTAACTGGTCTTGATCCTCGTGAGTGATTGATGGCGGTGGACTTCAACCCTGAATAACTGACCCCTCAGTTAACATGTTTCTTCATTGATGGTAGTTTCTCAGATAATTACTTAAATGCCGATTCCCGACCGAATTGACACGTTTCTTGCAAAGGACCCCCCTTTGGACACGGGATTTTCTTAATGCTGCTGACCGACCTACAGTCACTAACTCATTTTTTATAAATACTTGATGAAAGCTGAATTAAAGCACGATCTAGTTAATGTTTGCTATTTTTAAAAGTGCTCACTTTAATTGACATAAAACTTCATTGACATTGAAGGTTGAATTGAACCTTGTGAACTTCAGTTTAACCGATCGCTGTTAACTTGTTTGTTCAAGTTTAGGTCACTCGTTTCCTGTGTGAGTGCAACCATGCCCATGTTGTCGGTTTTTTTTTATGTTTCTGCAGTATTTTTCTCCGCTATTAGCATGTGAAATTTTGGTTGTTTTCCGTTGAGAAAATTATGAGCTAAGAATGAGGTATCGTGGATATCCTCCAATTGAAAATTATTGAGCATGTGAGAGAGGTGCAATTCGTGTTGTAGTGATGACTGAAGTACCCAGACTGTTGCTTTTAAGTATGGTAAGGCTTAAGCTAGCTAGAGAAATGAATAATGTTGTTGAGGAAGTAGAATGTCGGGTGAATCCATAGCCCGTCAGTGGATGTAGCTATTATATTTATGGTAATTAGCGCTCCCATGAGGAAAAAGTGAATGAGGTCCGGAGCTGAAGGTTGTTAGGTGGGCCTTTTTTATTGATATCGGAAAGATTTTTGTTTTGTTACGGACTATCTGTTTAGTGCTGTCCTGTTTTTTTGTGCTTTCTTCCACCATATAAGTTTTATATATTTATATTAAGTTTTGTATAAACTACATTTTTCGTTTCCTGTTACTGTATGCATAGATTCACCGTTGCTTTATCTCCATACGAAATGATGCCTTCCTTCTTCCTCTCTTAGGAACACTTCTGTTTTCGTTAGGGGTACCTAAACTAACTTAAATAAATAAAGGATTGTGAGGCTATAAACTAATGGAGTTCAAGAATTGGGAAACGAATTAGCTAACAAAATGAGACTGCCATGAAGATCTAGTAGACTCGATATTTTCTTGCTGAATTAGAAATGCATGGAAAGCCATAGGTGCAACAGCTTTTGCATTGGGATACAGATATAACCTAGCGCGTATTTCACTCGAGCGCTCGATGCCATGGATGTTGCTGCCACGGTTCGTGGTAGTGATCACGCTCGTGTGAGGCCTCACGTCTACCACTTTTTTGCTCTCTCCTACTCGAGTGAAATGAGCTACGGCTCTCAAAGAAAAGCTCACGCGAAAAAGCCCCCAAATAAATAAAAAATCACAATTATTGGTTAACCATGTTTTAATCACGGTTCTTGTGTTGATTCTTGTGTTTCAATGCTGACCCTGTGGTGTACAGGTCGTGACGACACACTGCCCTAAGTACGAGCGTCGCTACAAGGTGACTGGTGTGAGCCGCGAGAACTGCCTGACGCACACGTTCCCGCTCGAGGAGAACGGGACCACGAGGACAGTGAATATTGTCCAATACTTCTGGGAGCGCTACCAATACCGCATTAGGTACCCTGAGCTGAACTGCCTCAAGGTCGGCACTAAGGGAACGCTTCTGCCCATGGAGGTAAGTTTTTATGAGCATCACCTCCTTGAGTTCAGTAGCGACCAGAATATAAGGAACCGAAACTACATTACTTGATCGTTTGTCATTCGCACCATGAAATAATTATGTGGGAACTTTCAAAAAATTTTGAATTATATTCTTATCCACGAAATACAAGCTATGTATTGCCTTGAGTTCCAGTTGAAAAAGAAGCAAAGTTTTCGCTTCTTTCAGTATTTACTTGACCGAGGAAAAGTCTCATCCTGCACGAATTGAAACTAAATTATTTTAGTGCGATGCACGGGAACTGCTTTTCTACTGGGTATATTGAATTAAATGAAGGTACGAAGTTCCTCAGACGTCGATGGTAGCTCTCAAGTCACTAAGGCACGGTCTTCCTACAATTTTAGTGACTCGCTCTTCATTATCGTGCCCAAAAATGAATATGTGTTTGAATACATTATTTTGCAACGTCCTCAATTTCTCGTAAGGTCAGTGAAGACATGGGGAATATTGTCCCAAGGAAAATGGTTTCACGCAAGTTTTAAAATGTTAGATTGCAGGTTCAAGCGTCAGCAGGCAAGCTTCTTATTTCAAAGAAAACCCTAAAGCCCCGTCTCTATTTTGCGCCGGTAGTGTTTTATGATGACATGCGTGATGAGATATAGCTCACTTCAGCGACGATTAGAAGTTCAACTTGTTCGATGCGGACGGTGAAATTTATGTACGACGCAGAACAGGTGAAACATCCCCATGATGCTTTAAGGATAAAAGTTTGAACGGGAAAGGGTGATGGTGTGGGAATGATTTCAGTAGATAGAGTGGGCCCCATTATCCGTTTGCTTCGAAGAGTTAGAATAGATGCAGAAATTTAGGAACAGCTTCTTCAGCAACGTGTTATGTCTAAATGTTCACTAAATAATAAACTTGATCACAAAATTTCGTTATGAACGTCTATTTACATTCAGTCCTTTAACTTGAGGTCATGGGGCAATGCATAATTTTTTTTCTGAATCGGAATATTGAATCAAAATTGTTGTAAAACGTGTTACTCTGTATATTCAAGTTATACATCAATATAGAGTTCATCGCCATTTCTTGAAAGGTCCCTTATAATTCAAGTTATGTTTGCGTAATAAAATGCTCAGTGCTGTTGTTCACGTTCTTCATATCTTGGCTGCTAGTGTATTTAGCTTTTTCTGTTTTTAAAATAACTGACCACAAAGTCTCCTATGTAAATTTTGTTCAATTTAGTTTATTGTCATGCCGTGCGTTAGAAATTGGGGATGTATATCTGATGTATATGTAGGTAGTATGTATGTGTGTGTTTATACAGTATGTATATACCGTATATAAAGACATATAGAACGAACATTTTCAAAAATGTTGCCCCCAGAAATGCTCGACGTTTTATGTATCGTAGGTGCAGTTTGAGCCTAGGTTAATCTCTCTATGCTCACTAACCCAGCATACGCTCAGTACTTTAATTACCTTAAACTCTATGCATCCTTATTGCTAGCATTATTGACAGGGGTGTCCGCAAAAAAAAGTAGCCAATTGAAAAGTGGTTCAGTTCGTAAAATAATTCTGTCTATTCGGCATACCAGGACAGCAACAAGAATTAACATGGTTAGGATTTTGTATTAACGATGATGCAACGAAATCAGTAAGAAAATTGTCTGATGAGACACAGGTAAGGAAAATTGATGTTTCATTGTATTCTCGAGAAAGAACTCGATTTAAAACCATATATAATGCAATGTCATAAAGAAATCTCACTGCAGGATTAAGATTGGGGGTAATTATTTTACCGGAGAATTAAAAACATGAGCATTTCTGATCAAAAATTGTTGGATAACAATATATAGTGATGAATGTCATGTTTATTTGAAAGGTATGCCAAGTATACAAAGCTATCAAAATAAAATAAAACTTTGAATCCTCTTCTCTTCAATGAAACCTATTTCATCCCTCTAGCACTAGTATTTTACAAACTGCAGCATTTTTGAGTCTGTTAATTTTTTAATGTACACCCTGTGTTATGACCGACTGGTGCTTTGAAGATGAATTCGTAAAAATGAATGCAATCCAATCTGAAATGCTGTGAGTTGCTATATAAACAAATATGAACTGATCGGTGCGCTGACGTACCGGTAATGCCATCTCTTGGCGAGAAATAAAACTACGTTATGATGGTTACCAGCGCGGCCTGATGTGTGACCCAGTGCTGTACGACTTACGACATTGTGATTTAATCAGCAAATTTGACTTTTTTAGTCCATATGTACGATATTTTCCATGAATGTTGATTTTTTAACGAGTGTTCAGCATTTTGAGGCTTTATTATACTGTTCATTAAACCTCATTGTACTGTTAATTAAACTTTATTCTACTGTTGAGCCATTTTGACTGTATTCAATATTTGCCTTAATACACTGAAAACATATTTCCTGAATTTGTCCTGCTGGAATGAGGGTGCTTCTTATATGGCATCAAATATGCATATACGGCGTATAAGATCTGTATGTGTATATTTATATATGTAAAAGCCCTCATTGAATTTTATTTTCAATGTTAGTTTTGCATTGTAATTAAAATGTTAGCTGTTATCTTATGTCAAATTATGTGGCAACTGGCAATTATGTAAAATTTGTGTGCATGATTTCAGGTTTGTAAAATTGCACCAGACCAACGTGTGAAGGGCAAGTTGAAGGACGAAGAAACTGCCAACTTCATCAAACAAACTGCGGTGAAGCCTATCAATCGTTTTGAACAAGTCAAGAACATTCTTTCCTGCAACAGATTTTCTCAGGATCAACTGTTGAACAGCCTTGGTGTTACTATCAATGCTCAGGCAAGTCTGCTATAGTAATAATCGTTCTCCCATTCTAAAACACGCCTAGATTTTTGAGTTTTTGATGTAAGGATCTGAATTGCCACCAGCCCTGTAGAGGCGTCGAGCTGTAACGCTCAACTGTTGATTCTAAAATTTCTCAAAATTTAGAGATAAGAGTGTTAAGATTGTCCAATCTCTGTACAATGTCGTATATTTATCTCAATGGTTGTCTTATGGGTAAATATGTCGAAGGTATTTCTTGTGGTATTTTTCCTTGCGAGGAACAGTACACTAGGTGTTGTCGCTGTCTTACCAGAGTGAGGGTTGGGATTACTCACTTGAGGAAAGAAGATAGTAAGTCGGCAAAAAAAAAAGAATTCCACCTTCCCAATGTATTTTGATATTTTCTAGTTTCGTTAATGCCTTAAGGGATTTATTAAGCACAAAAATGCCCTAAAAATCATTCAAAAATGCAAGGAA
Source organism: Morinoia aosen (assembly GCA_030386875.1). Taxonomy (NCBI): domain Eukaryota; kingdom Metazoa; phylum Arthropoda; class Malacostraca; order Amphipoda; family Talitridae; genus Morinoia; species Morinoia aosen. The sequence continues at coordinate 28,552,230 of CM059568.1, forward strand.
GGTAATATCCATAATTTTTAAAAATGACCTTAAAAATTGAGTTGAAAATGTGAAACCCTAATGGTTAAAATCAAGTTTTGCCAACTTATTTTGGTAAACGTATTGTGCAAGGAAAACGTATCGTGTCGTCTACACAGGTTGTTAAGAATTTTTTTTTACAAACTTCCTACCCTCAAGTTTATTTTGCACAGTATTCCCTTCATATCTTGATAGAAAATTATCAGCTGGATTGCGCTGGAGCTAATTAGATATAGATCAAGTAGTGCAATGAATGTGTTGGAAGCCTCTTCGCAACTGTGTTCTGTGGTCGCTTTCCAGATTTATCTTAAATTGGTTTCCACTTTTTTCTGATTATTTCGAGTATAAAGGTGCATCACAGGCTCTGTGAGGACTGCTTGTGAAGGGGACAACTGTTGTATTTATGGGATGAAGAACTCGTGTTGAAGGCACGAGGTCCCGATCTGAATGTTAACTAGGCTTTCTTTTTGTAGAAATGGAATAGTTCTTGTCTTGGTACAGCTCCTTGGGTTGATGCAACTATTCTATTTATTAGAATTGTTACTTGTGTTTTGTTACTTCTTTAGCTTGTCCTTTTTTCAACACTTTATATCTAAACTGTAGTTTTTTTAATTTTATTCAACTTTGCATTTTTTATACGCAAGTGTATGTATGTGTGTGTGGGGAGGGGAGGGGGAGTGACACACCTTGTGCATAAATTCCCCAGATTCCCTATTTCCTAAATTTCTTTCACAATGGTTCCTTGTTCCTCCCTCTTTTGGGAACACCATGGTGATGATGATTTTGGCGTCTTGACTAACTTTCAATGTCGTGTTGCGGCCCGTTTAATCCGTTCATGGCTTCCCTCTTGCCGTCCTATCGTTGAGTGGAGGGCGCTTCTGTATTTGCTTAGGTTCAAGCCAGTGCTTTCTCTAGTCTAAACATGGCAAGGAGGCAGGCTTAGACTGACTTCCTGAGTTATTGTATTTGTGACTTTATTAACCAAGTTGACAACCGGACCAGCGAGACCATCCATTGCTCGCACAATTTCTCCCTAGGCTTGATCAAAAGGCCGGTAGGATTTAGGCCCCGAGCTGACGGTCTGAGAGGGACTTGGGTTAGCTGATGGGCGGGTGGAACAGCGAAGAGCATTTTAGAAGCCTCTAGAGCGCAAGGAACGTCCAATTCTAGTCAAACTCAAAAACCTGCTACATTTGCTTGTGCAATGCAAGATGCTATATTTGTTGTCAGTGTGATCGACGGATCGGCGTGAACCTGACAGCAGATTTCTCCTTGTTGGCGTCCGCCCAAAGCTGGTGCTGGCTCAAGATAGTTGATGAAATCGAAACTATTGTGTCCTGGATTCTAATTATTTTTCTGAGACGCAACCGGACGGTGACAACCTGACCCTGCATTCGAACTACGTGGAAGTTCCTCCGAGTCCGACGAAGATTGCGATAAGCAACCTTCACCATCAATAATCGAAGATCATGAATGCGTGGGGTGAAAGACCAGAGAAGCTGCAATCGCGAGATTAGCACACACTTGAACCATATCAGCCTAAAACTGATGATAGACATTCAAATGCTTCGCCTGACCGCCGCGAAAAGCCAATGCCAGTTTCGACTCGGAAGACCAAACAAAAGCAAACTCACAAAAAAGAAGTCGCTCAACTAAGGTGTCACTAAGAACTCGCATTTGTCCTCGGATCCACTGACAATGGTATTCAGCGGACGAGTGTTGATGGAAGACCAAGAATGACGCCGTCTTTTACAACGAATGATGAACCAACGAACTGAGTTCGAAGTAAGCATGGCCTGCATCATGAAGTACGTCACTGTAAACTTCCCAAATCCGGACATCACCAGAAAACTTGATATGTTTCAAATTGACTAAGATACGAGGATTCAAGTTGGTGAACAAGATAAAATATCAAAATGGAAAAAAGTTCTCAAAACTACGCGGTCTGAAGTTCAAACGAAGTTTGAAATATGTTACTACTTGTATTCTAGTTATATATTATTAGTATTACATGAAAAATGTTAGTTACGCGTACACGCCTATGTATTGCCAAATTTTTGTGCATAACCACGTATAGCTGTGCACACACATGCGTGTAAACGAAATTCCATGTCTATTCCTATACACTGTATGCAGTATAGACGGCTGCGTACACATCTTCACCTGCTAACTACCTGTTATCGAAGATAATGACGTAATTTCGGAATTGAAAAATGAGTATAACCCAGGTCACTTAAGCTTTTTTTATCAGTATGAATTTCTGTCAACCTTGAGTACAGCAGTATTGTAACTAGCCATTCTCTTTTAGAAAGAAAGGATTGCTCACAACTGCCGGTATAATGCGGCGGATTATGCCAAGTCCGGAGCAAATTAGTCCTCTGCCTAGGAAATGAGTGCAACACCTCGACATAGTGGCATTCAGTTGCTGTGTAACAAGCAGGACATAGGTTTATCAAGTTTTAAATAATTTAATGCATGAGTGTCATGCATTCAAGATTCGGCCCGTGAGAATTTGGAAAAATAATTGAACAACTCATAGCCTCAAACAATAGAATTTGACTTTACTCCGAAGATGAGCGATATCCTTGCCAACTCTAGTTAAAACATTTATTAACAAACAGAATACCGACCTCAGTTTTTCTCTCCAGTTCAACTGAGCAATGCAATTAATAGGAACTTTTCGACCCAGAGTCGTGAATGGTTGTGTCTCTCCCATAGCCCGTGGACGTGAAGGGACGGTTGCTAGACCCCCCTGTAGTGGAGCTCAACAACGTCAAGCCGAGAGTGGACAACGGCCAGTGGCGAGCCGATCGAGACCGCTACTTCACTCCTGTCGACCTCTGCGATTGGGCGGTGTTGAACTTCTCCCGCACTAGAGATCTGGGGTTAGTCTCTCATTAGCATGTCTTCGCATTCTTTTCTATTCAAAAACTGTGCCTTGCCGGAATGAAGTAGTTCGTCCCCTCAGGGGGATACAATTATTGTATCTATGGGAACTAGCGCTCCCAGGGGGACAATGTGAGGGCCTGAGCTGAGAGTTAGGTAGGCCTTCTTTTTGTTGGAATAAAGTGTTTTTGTTGCGTTAAGGACTACCTTTTTTCGGTTCACTGCTGTCCTGTTTTTCAGCACCTACTACTGTCTTCTTCAACTTTGGTCTTGTTTCATGGTCTTCTTTCACAACTGACTGTTTCTATGCCTTTCTGCGTAGATTCCGCGTTTCCTTAACTCCATACTAAATGGTGCCTTCCTCCTTCCTCTCTTTGGATCGCAATTGTTGCTGGGTAGGGAGGCTAAAACTAACGACTAATCTAATCTAATCTGAAGTAGTTCGTAGTTTAAATCAAAATTTTCACTTGATATTCTTTGCCTAAGTAATGCATGAACTCATTTTTTTGCAGTCAAAAGCTAATTGGATTGAATTTTACGTTGAACTTGAACAAATTTTTTTATTCGATTAGTAGCTTCTTTATTCCATGCATCTGAGCTTAGTTCAATCGCCCTTTACCGGATGTTCATGCTGAACTCCAAAATCTAACTGATGTCATCATCTCCCTGGACGTTCACCTTCCTATTTCCATTGAAGAGCTTGAAGTTATAGTACTACGTGTGACCAGATTTGGTGTTGTTTTGGCGCCCACTGCATTTGGCTCGGCCAAACCGCCAGGGACTCTTCTAAGTCAACCGCTTACATCCGAATGCACTCGTTAAACGAGGTTTGGGAAATGCTTAAATCATTCTAACGTACATGGAAAGAGGCGTAAATAAATCAATAAACGGTAAATTTATTTATTTCATTAAATATATCTAAAATATTGAAGTTAAGCTCAATAAATAGAGGAAAGAAAGATACGGAGATAGACCTTCAACGATTAGAATGGCAGTTGATACGGACTCTGGAAGCTTGTTAGAGTAGGAACGGAGGTGTAATGCGTTCGGTACCATGTGGTTCTTGAGATGGTGACGTTCATTGAGAAAGCTATGTTTTGAGAGGAAGGCTTCCAGAATTTTTTTAGGATACGCGTAGGTTGAGTCGTCTAAAACTCGTGACGGACTTCTATCTTTCATCACGATAACAAAAACGTAATTCTTAAAAAAACCCTAGTGATCACATAGGCCTATCGCAACAATTGTTCCGTACCGCAGAAATATTCACTAGTAGACTCTGATTATGATCAATCTAAATGCTGCGTTCCCGGAACTCCATACTAAATGGGTACCTTCATCCTCGCTCTCATTGGAACACCTTTGTTGTAGTTAGGGAGGCCTTAAGGATACCGTCCGAAGCCCCTGCCAGGCCCCTGTCGGTCCGGTGAGCATTTTTCATGTTATTGTTGGAAAAGAACCCTTAGATGGTGGACTATTCGGTCCTAAAATTTTATGGCGCTACGGACAATAAATCCCCCCCCCCAGAGGGGGGGTAATGGGACAATAATCTTGAATTTTCGACCTGATTTCAACCCCATATAAACAGAAAATATAAAGGGAAATGGATAGTTTCCCAATACACTTTTGTTGGAAATGTTTCATAGATTCTAAAACTGTGTCTGGTTTTGTTCTAGCAGCAAAACTCAATGAGTTGATACGTTTTGAAATATCCATGAAAATGAACTCAAAAACCAGTATGTCAAATTTTTTCAAAAACTAAGGCCTGAATCAAAAAAATGAATAGAAGAAATTGTGTTTCTTTTCAAAAGTTACATAATATAGTCAAATTTCATAAGAATCAGACTGAAAATGAAGAATTTCATAATTTTTATGCATATAAAAATTTTTTTTTTTTTTGGAAATCACAATTCACAGTGTGAATATAAATTTATGCATGGAAATTATCGAAATAGAAATTAAAACTGCATTCAGTTACATAAATTATCCATTATATTACACTTCAACAAAAATTTTGTTATGGTTTATACCCAAAACATATACCTTTCAACATTCAAACTATATCAACTCATTGAGTTTTGATGCTAGAACAAAACCAAAGACAGTTTTGAAATCCTTGGAACATTTCTAACAAAGTTATAATTAGACTCTTCCAAATTTTAGAAAATTAAAAAAGTTATACGGCTCCAAACCCAAAAATAATTGTTTGTGATGTTATAAAGTATCGCTCATCACAGAAATTGTTTTTCGAAATGTTAAAATTTTAAATTATAACTTTGTTAGAAATGCGTCAAGGATTCTAAAACTGTCTTTGGTTTTGTTCTAGCATCAAAATTCAATGAGTTGATACGTCTTGAAATATACATAAAAATGTATCAAAAAACTAATTTTTCGTAAAAAAAATTAAGCCTAAATCGAAAAAAATGACGGGAGTAAAAAATGTTTACTTTCAAAAAATACATATACTGGCCAATTTTCAAGCGAATCGGACGAAAAAAGGTCAAAATCCCGGACGGTATCCTTAACTACCTTATAATCTGACCTATATGTTTTGGAGGTAAAGATGAACTTCAACGTTTTGGGTATAGTTGAGTGGCTGTAGCGTGCCTATTAACTAGTAAATGTGATGTAACCGAAAATCTGAACGAATATAGCTTCGAAACCTGTTGCTGTGTAATTAGCGCTCTTAACAGCTTAGAAAGACATTCATGCAACCTTCGTCACCCTCTGCTTCAGCCTGGGTTCATTCTAGAGGAGTTGGCTAGGTAACAGAAATCTAGAAATAATTTACAAGAAGAATGAACCATCAAAAGGCACGATAGGTCTTCTAATGATATGTGCATGGGAAGGTGAAGGAACCAAAGTTTTACGTGTATAGTTCGGTGTTGTGTGATGGGCTTGAGAGTTTCGTAAGAAAACTGACCTCGTCTGTTTATTGGGGGCTCAAGGAAAAAAGTACCGCTTCAATATCAACTGTTCGCCTTGGCTGTTTATCACATATCGAGAAATATAATTTGAATTTTTTCATGAGATTTATTGTGTTAATAGTGCGGTACTGGACTACTGGTACTTGAATTGCTTGAATAGAACTTATACAGATGTGAAATATGTTAGCAATCATTAGAAACATTTTAACACCATCAGAGTACGCAAAGTATAGATCATTTCCTGCTCCCTGAAGTAAGGCGTGAGCTCTGGGGCTAAAAGTTAGTCTTTGGTTGAAACAGAATTGGCTTCTGTTTTGTTATCGATCGTCTTTATTCATTTCTTTTCTGTCTTTTTTCAGCACCAATTGTCTTCTTTTTTACCTCTTGTCGTGTTACATAAACATCCTATTTTACGGTTTCAGTGCGAACGACATGAGCATACCTAATGCGGAGTTTCCCCGTTCCTATTATTCCATACCATGTGATTCCTTGTTAAAACATCTTTGTTGTGTTGGGGTAAGGTTGTGTTAACTTATAATGGGATCAACGACCGCACGGAAAGCTTCATTTCATTTTCCCTCTGACTCCCTCCTTGGCCTTTTTTATGATATATCACTTGTCCGTGGTAACAGTTCTCGTTTGTCTTAATTTTTGCTTCCAATATTTAAAAGTTACGTGCGGCATTTGATGTGACGCAGGTAAATCAGAGTTAAACCTCTGGAGTGAGAGAAATGAGAATCTTTTTTTTAATATTAAATATATTTCCTCTCTTTCTATATTTCCTCATGAGTGTGCATTATGTTATAATACATAGGGTGTTACTTTGCTCGGTTCTTGTGTCGCAGTAATTTCATCGGCCAGCTGATATCGACTGCTCGTTCCCGTGGTATGAACGCGCGCGACCCCTTCTATGTGAGCCGCCAAATCAACTGCCAGGGCGTGGACACCGTCAGACACTTAACTGATGTCAAAAAAAATAACCCCAAGGTTCAGATCATTGTGTGCGTCATCGAAAAGGGAGGAGACCATTACAGTGAGTGCTGCACGCCAGTTCTCTGCCAGTCTAACTATATTTTTTATGCCTCTATCACTTAGTGTAGAGTGGTTTCATTCGTATTTGGTTTGCAGCGTTCTTGAGACAATCACTTAAGTTCAAGCTTTGAAAAGTTTAATGTTATTCTTTATTTTAGTAGCAAACTAAAGTTCTGTTTGTATCGAAATACCAGCGTATCAAGCTTATTCAGCCGGTTCTGCTGTTGTAGTAGGTTTCTGCAGCGAAAATTTTTCATGTACATCATTAGATATACTACGCTAATCTCTCGCGACTGTCGCACACTTGAGTTTATTTTTTGTTATGCCAACTTTTGTGCTCACCTGTGTGACCAATTATGGCCGACTATTGATTGCGTTACAGCAAAATTCGGCCATCAATAATAATAATAATAATAATAATAATAATAGAGCCTGCAAAAAGAATCTCGTATTCGGATATTCGTGTGGTGATGCTCAATGATTACAGATTCTATATTCTTGGAAGTTGAAAGCTGTTTTAGCTGTATACTTGTGTCCTCAATTGATGAGTATTAGTTTTTCTTTCCTGTGAGGTGCCAATAATCCTGGAACGTTTTTTGTACAAACCATAACTTTCCTCAAGTACCACTTACTGACAGAAATTTTTTCCTTGATATCCAATGCATCCAATGTATTACCCATTAATGTATTTCTTTGTACTCTGAACTACTTAATCTGAAACCATACATTTTTTTATTATCAATAAATTACATCGTTTTAGAATATATTTTAATACTTTGACTGCTGCAGGTAAAACTAAAGTTCAATATTCAACTCAAATTTAATATCAATTGTAGTAAGTAATGTTGAAAATAGTACATATGAACTGGATCGAGCCTTCATTTACCATTAATTAAGTATTTATGAAAATAAAAATTTGTCTGTTGCACTGAAAAAATTCCCTCCGTGTACCACCGGTGGCTCACGTCGCAGTCGAAGTGTTAAAACCAATAAATTGAAAAATGGAGCTCGAGAGTGCGTTTGAAAAAGCCAGTGACACTTCTTGAAGAAACTTCTTCTAGAGTTGAAAGTCATATCTGATCGTTTGCTGGGCGTAAAATACTCCTCTACAAATTGAGTTTTTGAATTAAGTTCGTCAAAAAATTTCCTTTTTGATACAGCAATTTATTTTAACACAGCTCTCATTGTTAATTTTCACAGTTTTTATTTTTGTAGTATAAAACTTAGTTGTGTGATAATTCAGTGATGTATCGTTTCCACCTGCATTGTAATTGTTCCTCATCAATTGCTGTTGCACGAACTAGCATTTGACCGCTGTGTTGGGTTGTCTGTGGCGCAGAGATCATCAAAGAGACGGGCGACAGGGTCCTGCACGTCATAACGCAGTGTGTGCTCTCCAAGAATGCCTACTCTGCCAACCCCGCCACAGTCAGCAATATCCTCCACAAAATCAACGCCAAAATCGGGGGTGTCAATCATCGTTCTTTGTATGGTCTGCAGACCTATAATCAGGTCAGTAGGTACCGCCCTGCTGGCCACTTAATTGACGCGTTTGTAGCTTTTTCAGATGTGTACTGGAATCAACAATTGTACTCTAATTTTAATAATTATATCATTGAGTTGCTAGCTCTTTCGAAGCCTTTTGGTTTCATCAACCTATGTTTTGCGTACTGCTCACAAATGTGAAAAATGTTTATCCATTTGAGCCATACCCTGCAGAGCATGCTTTCAAGTTTCATGAATGCGCAAAAAGGTTAGAGCATCTGTTAGTGGTTGCTTCCCTAATTTTTGTTTAATTGGTTTCCTCTATTTTTTTTGGTATGATAAAAGATGAAAGTGACTACCTGGACATGTTTCTGACACCGAAATATACATATAAATTCATTTACTACCTGTTAAAGGAAAAAATAAGATTAAGGAGTTTTGCAACTTCAATTTTGTAAAGTCAACTATATTTTTAGTAGCATTCCTCGTATTTACTGAATCGGTTCCAATTTCCTTTCAGTGATTGAAGTGCAACTGACTGACTGGTCATGAGGGACAGTATGACAGTTAGTTCCCTTTTCAGTATTTGTGACTCGACTCCAGTTCATACAGTATTTATAAATATCTTATTTGCATGTAGAATTTTCATATTATTTACCTTGGTAGCGAGAGTCTGTTAGGTAAATAAAAATTGAAAGAATTTTAAAACGAAAAAATTAAACCCGTAGCAGCTGAAGATACCCGTTAGCTTGGGGTTTATGAAACATCTTTTGTTTATTTTTAGTGTCGCATGGCTAATGACCAATTTCTTTATGTACAGTAACCGAAAGTTGTTAATGGACAAATGAAGATTTTTCAACACTACTTTTGAATTCGTGTGTCTAGATTTTACGTTCTAGTAAAGAGACAATCGTCATCATCGCAACTATTGACTTAGCTCTTACGGCATCTACATCAAAGTAACTTCCGAAGAGTTGTCGACTTGAGGAACATTAGGAATGCCATTTTCCGCTATATAAGGAGAAATTACAAGATCAAAGTATCATTTCACTCATTTTGAAGCTTTATGTTGAAAAGAAAAGTTCCATTTCTATTGCAAAACTGGAAGATCCCATTCGATAAAGTAAGGCTATGAATCATTACTCCAATTAAAATGAGTTTGAGAATGCAGGAACTATTTCTCGTAAAAATAAGGCAAGCTCTTATTAACACTAACACGCCGTTCTCAATCCAATCGTACCTAGAAAACCAAGCCATTTCGCAGCACGAGAAGGTGCAAAAAAATTTCGAAATACCTGTTTTTGAAATGAACTGGGTAGAGATTGCATCAGCGATAAGTAAGTCCGATTTAATTGGTTCAAATGACGAAATGAAAGAAGCATTGCAAGTGACAGACTAAAACCTGTGTTGATAAAATATTTCGTGATATACTCCTAAGCATATTTCGAACAAAACATGGTCAAAATAATGGCTTGTGCAGAGCCCCGGCGTAAATCTGATCCTGAACTTCAGGCTTAACATTGATGGCAAGATCTGCAAAAGAATCTCTGCAGCTGTCATGAAATTATGAAACGTGATTGAAAGTCCATGGAAGACAATAACACTAGAACTTTGCGAGCAACTGGCGAGATATTGAGGTCGCCGTTGGTTGGAAGTGTTGAAAATGTAATGTATGGGTTTTATTTCCGTGTGATTCTCATCAATTCGAACGTTTCTGGTGCATTTCATTGTCGACCACTTTATATACAATCATCGTTTTTTTCCAACTCATAATTTTTATCGCATCTTTTTGAAAATAACTTGTAAAGCACCCGTCAGTTCCACATAAATATTTGCACTATATTTTCATATATAGTACATACAAACTATTTATCTCCCTCTTATGTTTTTAATATTAATTTGAATTAAAATCGTTTCGGCTTCATCAATAATAGGGTCGAACTGGTTTGAAATACCAATATATAGGAGAACGTTCATTTAGAGAAAAGATTTCTTATGTCTGTACACTGATATTTTCTTGGCACTATGTATTCATGTGGTGCTCCCATTTCATTCGCCAACAATTTTCATGCGAGGACATGGTATACCTGAGCAGCTGTTCGCGGAGCCAATCCTGGTGATGGGTGCTGATGTGAACCATCCATCGGCGTCGGACACGTCCACTCCGTCCTTGGTGGCGGTCGTAGGGTCGCTCGACCGCAATGCCTGCCGGTACGCGGTCGAGGTGCGCCACCAGGCCCACAGGAAGGAGATGATCACAGAGATGGAGGCCATCACTACGTGAGTGGGTGTGATGGTGTCCTCACATCACAGAGATGGAGGCCATCACCATGTGAGTGGGTGTGATGGTGTCCTCACATCACAGAGATGGAGGCCATCACCATGTGAGTGGGTGTGATGGGGTCCTCACATCACAGAGATGGAGGCCATCACCATGTGAGTGGGTGTGATGGTGTCCTCACATCACAGAGATGGAGGCCATCACCATGTGAGTGGGTGTGATGGGGTCCTCACATCACAGAGATGGAGGCCATCACCATGTGAGTGGGTGTGATGGTGTCCTCACATCACAGAGATGGAGGCCATCACCATGTAAGTGGGTGTGATGGGGTCCTCACATCACAGAGATAGAGTCCATCACCATGTGAGTGGGTGTGATGGGGTCCTCACATCACAGAGATGGAGGCCATCACCATGTAAGTGGGTGTGCAGGTACCTTAGCACTCGACTGGGCCACGTGATTGATTTTTTTGGGGCAAGAAGAATCCATAGCTTTTGAACCGCTGCTTCTTTACTAAAAAATTTGAATTTAATATTTACTCAACTTAAAGGCGTTGTGTTTTGATCTTTAATGTACAATTCTATAGTGTGCTGTGTGTATGCGATCCTTAACCCGTCGCCACGTCCTGGACTCTTAGAAGGTCGGCAAAGCTAGCACACGTTTCACATCAGCAAACCTAGGGTTGCCATATATGGTCTTAAGCGTCTCGTTGAGCGCTATTCATTGGTGTAAGGTAAAATTAGGTGGGGGGAACAGGGAAGGAGAGGTAACAAGCTCAAATCTATATGAATTGTTCTGCTCAGTCTGGAGTGTAGCTACCGGCGTTACACAACCTCTTAGAAGGTCAGCAGTGTAGCTGAGGCATACCAGCACACGCTCTGCCTCTTAGAAGGTCGCCATCATTTTTATTTTCTAATGTTTTTTGTTCCAAAAATAGGAGTCCAAATCCACAAATTTACTCCTACGCAAAAAATAATACCACCATTGTATTCGGGAGGAAAAGCTCTATGCATATCAAACTCTTTACAAACAATGAAACTGCTTGATAACAGCCTATATACAAAATGAACTAAAAAATAAAAACTGTGTTTTACATATAGTGCACATAACTCCGGAACTATTGGACCTGAAAAAAAATTCACATACCACAAGATTCAGCAACTCAGAATCTATGAAAATGCATCATAAAAAAACATAAAAGTGCAATAAATAAAAAATGGCTAGTGATTTTCTGATTTCTGTTTTTTGTATTTTACCGAAATAAAAACTCGAATTTCGTAGATTTTCATTGGGGTAGCAGTATTTTTTTTTCCACTGACAGAAAGAGCAACTCTCTCTCTTTACAATGAACCCCCAATGAAACTTCTAACATGATTAATGAATGTACAGTGAGTTGCACAGTTGACCTATTTTCTTCAAACCTCCTGGTAGGTCGACCATGTGGAGACGGGTTAAAAGATGTACAGAGTGTCCTAGAAAAATTACTCATCATTTGACCGACGATTACTCACGTATTTTTGTTTTTGTTTCTGGTGCAATTCAACATTTAATTTCCTCATTTAATGTTCTCTTCTTAAATTTAATTCGTTTGACTCGTATCTAAGTCAACCAATATCTACTTTGAAGCAAAATTCATGAGTACTTGGCAGTCAAAGAAAGAGTACATTGTTTGTGGGGTACCTTCTAGTAATTTAACATCAGACGAACTTGATGTGCTGGTTATTACAGAATTTTCGCATCGATCAGCTGGTATTATCCGTTCAATTTCTTTTATCTTTCTTCGTTTTTATTAGTTTTCTGTCGCCGATTGTATTTCTGAATGGATTAATTGAATTTTGGTTTGCTTTACGCCTATGTTATTTTACCATATGACAAAATAATTGGAAAGTAGAAAATGCAATGGCCATTTGTATTACTGTTCGAGCAACAGTACAAGATTTTTCTTACAAGTTTCTTTTCTCTGTTTAAGTCGTCATAACTCCAAGTAAAAGTAGCAAAATATTTCGAAATTTTACAAATTATTTAGCAGACCAGGGGAACAAACGTTCGGTTCGATGTGACTCGCCTATAACCATGATCATGGTTTCTGCAAGCTTTTGAAGGCTTAACAAGGCACTGGTAACTTCCGACGTTTCCAACGACTCCATGGATTTTTTTGATCTTCTTGTTGAGAACTGTGACGCTGTTGTGGGACTTAGCACAAGCTTTTGTCTCAATGTGCGACAAAAATCGTAATTCAACGGGTTCAGGTCTGGCGAATTAAAAGACCATGTCATTCTCCTAGAATCGTACTCGGGACCTCATGAGCCAGTCAATGGTTCTGTGCGCCGTGTGGGTTAGAGCAGAGTGCTGTTGGAACATCAACTTTTTATTTAAAGCCTTGGCCTCTATCCACGGAATGATTTTTGTTTACAAGACGCAGTAGGTTTCGGCATTCACTTTTTCGTTGGCGAAGAAGTGGTTAGAGACGTTACTGTCAATCGAAACGTCGCTGAGAGGCATGACGCTATCTGCTTTCTTCTTGGTTATCTGTGGTTGAAGTTGAACGTCAATTATCGAAGAGGCCATCCAGCGATCGTTACGTCTGTTGAAAGCTTAATCAACTCAAAAACTCGTCAGAAAAGATCCTGATGGTCTATCCATTAGTCTTCAACCAACTCAGTTTTCTTGCATCTCTCGACACAAATTTTCTCTTCTTATTAGAAGATGCTTCCCCCCTCATGCATAACAGGTTAGGCCCAAGTCTCTGATCGTTTTTTGAATAATCGTGATGCTGACGAACCTCTTCTTAGTCAATTTCGGTAATGACATGGTAGAATTGGCTTTGGCTTTTTTTTATTTTTTTTTTATTTTTTTTCTTTTTTTTCTTTTTTTTTTGAGGCCGGCTAGAAAGCGAGACTTGCAAATTTGATCTTCTCTTGGTATGTATATGGTTCTGCAATCTTGACCAGATTTAATCGAAATGCTGGTCTACCCAGGATACTGTGAGAATTTTGCTATGAAAGCTGGGTTTCGACACGTGACGAAATTCACAGCTGAACATTTCGATTGTTCCATGGCGCGATGTTGATGCTACGAACTCGTAGTTTTAATTGCTAGTTTCATTCATAACTCAGTGTAGCTGATTCACTTCAGTGTCGTCAACTTTCAGAGAGATCAGAATCACTAAAGTTATCAAATTTGAGCGGGTTTGTCTGAAAGACTCGATACGCTTTAAAATGCCTTCAACGTCTCAATATTATCATCCTTCAGAACTTGATGTGTTTAGTCGCGCAGTGATTAGTGTTGTAGACTTTTTGAGAGGAGTTCAAAGGTACAGTAATCAAAGCATGTAATATTTCAGTTGAAGGGTAGAGTTCTTTGTGTGAATTTGTACTAATTTTATGGATTGCTAAAAGTCATTTGAGACTGCGCTCAAACTCTGGTAGGAGTTTGAGTGCTCTGGTAGGTTCAGCCTGCATTGAATGCACTGATGTAATGCGTTTCATTTTTTTGTTGCCAGGAATCTGCTGAAGCAGTTTTACGCCGCCACCAAAGCGAAGCCAACTCGCATCATCATGTACCGGGACGGCGTGAGCGAGACTCAGTTCACCCAGGTGGTGGCGTACGAGCTAAGAGCAATGCGCGACGCGTGCACGAAGCTGGAGGCCACCTACAAGCCCACTATAACTTTCATCTGCGTGCAGAAGAGGCACCATACCAGGTCAGGGGAACGCTCCCTCCAAATTCCTCTGCTCTCATACCAGGTTGATCTCAAATTTTCTAACTGATTTCACTTCCTTCCTAGTTTGCCTGACGTGACTTAATTACGCGAGTTGACTCGTTTGTTTCTGTCCATTCGAATTCACACAAAACAATTGTAATTCATGTTTTCTTCTGTCTGGAAGATGGTCAGATCATCGCATATCCTCTTCGCATTGTCTGAATTGAGCATCTTCATTAGGGTTTTAGAAACAAACCTCTTTTAAAAGAGTATAAGTAAATCATACTGGATGCCCATCAGGGAGATGCAACTCTATTGGTTTAGCTCTCCCATTAGGAAAATGTGAGCTCCCGAGCTAAAGAAAAGGTAGGCCTTCGTGTTGAAATTAAATAGGGCGTCGTTTTTTATTTACCATCTTTTTTCGAATTCCTGCTGTTTTTTTAGTTATTACTTTCATCTTCAACTTTTATCTTGTCTTATCAACTTCTATCTCAACTTACTGTTTCTCTGCGCATTGGGTTACGTGTGGAGAAACACATTTTGTGCGTCGATTCCGCGTTCCCTTGACTCCATATTAATAATGCTTTTGTCCTTCTTGTTTTAGAGTACCTTGTTGTGGTTAGGGAAGCTTAAACTAACTTATTTAGTCTAATCTCTTAGACTCGAATACCTTATAGTTGATATTTTCATCTTGTTTCCTGTTTTCCCGTCCACGCTCGCTGATTTGCGTTGGGTGTCAAATTCAATAGAGACTTGCCATGTTTGTTGGCAGGCTCTACGTCGCCAATAGCAGAGACGGCGACAGAAATGGAAACGTGAAGGCAGGCACAGTCGTGGATCACATGATCACAAGTCCCTCGAATCGCGACTTCTTCTTGTGTTCCCATGCAGGTATGTGCTGTCTTGTGGTG
Source organism: Morinoia aosen (assembly GCA_030386875.1). NCBI lineage: Eukaryota > Metazoa > Arthropoda > Malacostraca > Amphipoda > Talitridae > Morinoia > Morinoia aosen. Next base: position 28,567,470 of record CM059568.1, read on the forward strand.
AAGGTGAATGAGTGAGAAATGTATGCCTAAGTGGGTGCGGGAATGAAAACGGTATTTTTAGTGTTTAAATGAGATGGAAGATCAGTAAAAAATAAGATGAAATACTAATTCCATGTCACATGGAATTAGTAAACTTCACATGATGTGAAGTTTCAAAGGCTAATTTTTGGCCAATACAAAGAATGCGTTAAACTTTGTCGTGAGATGTGAAGACCATGTTCAAAAATTGAACCTCATATGTGACCATTCTCAACTGTAAGTAATTAAGTCTCATGTACACAAAGCCCAAAGGCTGAAAAGAACAGTGAATAGCAACATGAACTAAGCAAATAGTCTATTTTTGAGTTGCAACTATTGATGCAAAAAACACGGTTTTATTTGAAGGCAGTGTTTTTTGCAAAAAAAATGTTTTCTTTGTTTTTTGCACACACCCAAATTTGTTAAGTACATAACAATCTGACATGTAGAGATAGTAAGCTCTGAATTTTGACTCCAATATAAGTTTTGTGGCTCCTGCTGTTCCTCTTAGACTCCTTCAGGTAATTGTAAGTTTTTTGCCACCACTTTTACTGTATGGTTTCCTTTTGAAATTTTTTTTTACCAAAAAAATCTTGACAAAAAAAATGGATATTAAAATATTTTATGTGACCAAAAAAAAACATGCTGTTTTTTAAAGGCGTTTAAAAAAAACATTGATATTAATATATTTTATGTGACCAAAAATTCGTGCTTTTTATATAAATGTTTTTTCTTTACAAAAAAGTCATTAAGATCCATTTTTTGTCCTGATTTTTTTTGTAAAAATTACAAATTTTTTAAAAAACATGGGTTTTTTGGTCACATCTATATCAATGACCATAAGTAAAGATATATTATTACAACACACTATTTGGGGAGTTGAAGGCGATTCACGTGCATTGTAAAATAATTGAGACATCAAAACATGAAACCACAGAAAATGAACAATGACATACAACCATAGAAAACCATGAATCAAGGGGTTTGCTGTTTTATTTTATATCTGACATGAAAACATATAATGAAATGCGGTTCTTTTCCTTGCTTAGTTATTTTCAAACAAAATATTAGAAAAAAGTGTCCCTTTTTTTATCCATGTTTTGTGGAATGTTTTTTTATATAAAACAGCATGTTTTTTTTTAGTCACATCTCTAGTTGCAACTCAGTCTATTTATGACGCCTGTAAACGTGGGTCTGATAAGCTTTCATATGCCTCAATGTTGGATGAAGTGTGTAATAAAACATACATTCTACAAACCCAGGGAGTTGGAAGCAGAGATTGGGACATTTCGCTGCAATCTCCCGACATCCCACTTTTTTGTTATTTTATTGTTTGTTGTTCCTTGCTATGTCCAAAAATAATTCATCTTAGTGAGTACCGAGTTTGTTTTTATGTGATGCATCAATCGGAAATTGATTTATTTCAGCATTCACTGGAGAACCACCCTCTCGCTCCTACCGTGTTCGTTACTGCGGTATCGTCTGATTTTAACATTCAAACACCAATATTTGACGGTATCACAAAGACTGAACTTCATTCTCGACTTCTAATCGTTCTCACCGTCATCTCTGTTATGTTTGTCTGTTAATAACTTCTGCCATCTAAGATATACCCACTTGTTGGGCGCGCCTACTTACTACAAAATTCAATTTGTGATGGTGCTATACGGTTCGAACGAAAGGCTGGTAGTTGGTCTGTGCTGCTAGGAGGCGTATTTCAATAGTGATGGTTAGAAATAGCCATTTCTACTTGTAGCAATATAATTCCAATGCAAAACTGTGTTTGGGGGGAGAAAGAAGTGCAAAAGTGCATTGTTTATTGTATGGTTCATTACCCTAGCATAAAGCAACACACCCGTTGGTTTATTTTACGCAGGCATCCAGGGAACGAGTAAGCCATCCCACTACACAGTGCTGTGGGACGACTGTGACCTCACGATGGACCAGCTGCAGCTGCTCACCTTCGCCCTGTGCCACAACTACGCGCGCTGCTTCAGATCTGTGTCCATCCCCACCCCTGTGTACTATGCTCATCTCGCTGCGGCAAGGTCAGGCATTGGTCGCCTTAGGCTCTGATAATTTCTCCGCTTTGTGGCCATTATTTTCTCAAAGTTAGGAAAATACTATGTCATACTATTTGGTCAGAGAACTCTTTCTTGTTACTCGTGCTGGTTGTCTCAACGTGTAAATAACGACGGTTCGTGGTAGCATTGAAGGCACTGCTCTTTTTCTTTTGAGGAAGATGAGGTCATCGAGAACGAAGAAACCTTTTGACCATTTCGGTTTGTTAAGTTCAACCCCAGTTTTTATGGCGTCTTTAGTTTCTGGTTTACACATTATTTATTATTATATTAATATTGTTATTTGTAGTATTATTAAGATATTGTATGAAGTTTATTTTAACCAAGACGTTACAGCGGCGTTTTATCAGTAGATTTAGAGTGCACAACCTCATTTTATTGTTCAGCCAATCAACGTTTTTCTTTCCAGTATTTCTATCCTCGCGGAGTTGAGTATAAAGACCAAATGTGAATGTTTACCAGAAGTAAAGAAAAATGAAAGGGATGCGGGTAGTCTAGAAGTATATCGGTAAAAATATAAGTTCTTGAGGTCCTCTCTGGATGATACAACTATTGTATTAATGGGAGTTACTGGTCCCAGGGGGAAGATAACTGGTCTTGAGCTGAAAGTCGGGTAGGCCTTATTGTTTGGGTAGGTTTTTTGTATTCTTACGTACTAGCTGTTTCGGTTCACTTCTATCTTCATTTTCTCAACACCTTATTCTTTTCAACTTCTATCATGTTCCATAAACTTTTCTTCTAACTTGTTTTTTATGTGCATGGGATCTTTTTTGTGAGAACACACTTTGTGCTCAAATTCCTTGGTCCTTTAATTTTTATCTTGATGGTGTCTTCCTCTCTTCGTACCCCGTTCTTTGTGGTTAGACAGTCTTAAACCACTCAAACTCAGAGGTCGAGGTTCCGGCTGTCCACTCAGAAACGGAGGAAGCCAAACCTGCCCTCTTATACAGTTGTTATACGGTTTACAGCTCTTTCGTAGAGAAGAGAACAACACAGATTGCGAGACGCTCTTAGCTTTCATAGCCTTGTTAACTCATCAGCAACGTTTGAGGAGTGAGGGAATCAAGCATTCCTCTTTTGTTGGTTTCCATGTTGATCTGAGGTAAATGACTAGATAATTTATTGTGGTAATTTTTAGTATTACTGTTAGGTATCGAATTACTCATTTCCACCGCACATACATGACATGAAAGTAAGAGGCAAGCTAATTTACGCTACAGTAAATCTGTAATTAAACTGGATGTGAAATGTCGTAGCTTTTCAAGATGGCGCTATTCTTCCTGAAACTTAGTACTTCAAGTACAGGTTCTTGTTTTTCTCGAGTCTTGGTCCTTAGACAGGTGTTCTCATGGACGTTTTTTTTTAACTGGACCTTTTTGTATGTTGCTGTGATTATCTGTTTGCCACAGTTGTTGCATTTCTGTTTTCTACTTTTATTTCGATAAGTGACTAAATATCGTCACTCCACGAGGGCTATCTAAACTTGAATTTTGTTCTATGTCTCACATACATCAGTAATTGTGAAGCATTGTAGCGAAATCTTAATGCTTCAAGTTTTTTTGCGTGATCTTAGCTAATTCTGACAATGTCAGTTTTTTTAGCGGACTTTTGCTGTAGGCGGAAGTAGCACTCACTTCGGGAAAGCGCCACGCCACATGTGCATGAGAAATGGATACGATTTTCGACTTCTTTTCTTAACCCTTACGGTACTGACGGCTACTCCAGCGCCAAGATGGCTAGTGCTTCCTGTTTGGGGCTTTTAACCTAATTTTAAAGTAATTTAACTAGTAAGGTAATATTTTGGAGTAAATAACAAAATTAAGGAAATTACAAGCATTCATGAAACTAGTTTTTAGATATTCAAGAAGCCTGCACGCGTAAATTACCATTGGTTACCTCTAAGTTCATGCCACAGGGTTCGTGCAACATATTCAACAACCTTTCTATTTAACTTGAGCAAGTTTTTCCTGAACTTCGTTTATTTTCGATAAATTTGGGCAAAAACTTTAAAAATTCAATTTTTTTAAATTAAAATAAAGAATTAGGCACTTGCTTAAGGTAAAATCACCCACATTAGGAAAATTTCACGGACAATTCAGGGTAATGAGAAATTTTTCCCCTGGAAAATTTCTCCTAAATCATTTGAATTGTCGTACCCAAAGGGTTAATATGTGCGTCGTTAAACTAGAATTATTTCCTTCTTCAGTTCTTCATTGCTACACTGATCAGAGAGTTCTATTCACACCTTGATAAAGGCATGAATGATTGTTAATTAATCTGTATAATCGTTGAAGATGTCTAACAATTTTAAATGATGCAGGGCTAAAGTGCACTTGGAAGGGGCCGTGAACAAGTACTACGACAAGTTCCGGATGAGCGCTGCAAGCAGTGCTTCGTTCACCTACTTGGACGATGACCTCAGCTTCGCGACCAGGGTGGAGCGCTCGATTGGCCTCAGCAACCAAATGTTCTACCAGTGAGGCGTGCATGCACGATGCCAAGCGTGCTACTCTGCGGACGCTACAGGGATCTTAACCCAGTGGCAACCAGAAGCAGATAGTGTAACCAATAGTTCATGTTATTGAATTTTAGAGGTACCTAGTCATATGCTGTGAGTAGCTGTGAAAAGTTTGCGAGAGCGCGTGCGGACACCAGTTTATTCAGACTCTTAAAATCTCATTCATTTTGAGATTGTGAAGTATTACTTTCATGGAACAGGTATTACTGTACAGATCAGATTATTGAAAGTCTTCCGGATTCTGTAATGGATTGAGCACACTTGACGTAGTTAGGCGTTCATTTTAATGTCTTGGTTTTTTTATTTTTTAGTTTAATATTGGTGAACATAGGATTACCTGTGCTAAAAGGACCTTTGGAAGAGTGTGTGGTATCTTTCACTTATATTTGTCATAGCCGCTCTTAAATGATGTAAGAAAGACCTATCTGGGTACTGATGACTAAACGCTCTATAGGAAAGTGTATGTGTATTTCTCTTTAAACTTTTAATGTTAATCGACTGATGATCTGGTGCTTGACTACCTAACATTAAAGCGTGAAGAGATAATTCGTCTCTATTTCAAATCTATTTTGCACTTCATTTCATTTGATGATGGACTGCTTTAATTAAAGGTTACTATGTGGTAGGTATTTCCTACCTAGCTTTCTAATGTATGAAATACTCGCTATAGACTTCCACTGCAAGCAGGCTTGCGTTGTCTCCTGTCGTGGTTATGGAGGCTTTTTTTATCTTTTCATTAGTGTTGTGAGTTCAAGCTTTACTTCATTGCAATAATGCGGTTATTTATTATTTTATTTTTATCCTGAGTTTCGACGAAATGTCTGCTCGGCTATCGGTTGGAGCTTATGTCTTGTGGATTGCGTTTTTCAGTATGTGAAGGGTTGGATCTTAGTTATTAGTTTATTGTCCCTTACTGGAAACAGGATACTTTCGATTTTTCTGTGACAACTTCATTTTTATTATCGAAGGCTAAATAAAATAATCCTTTTCATGCGAGATTTGGTCTATTTGGCTGCCCCAGTGTTTTTTTAGCATATCGGCCTCGGTACTTCTAGGATTTTTTCTTGCAGCAGATTTCATAAATTATAGGATTCATTATTTTCTCGTGAAATGAGGATAATACCGCCTTAGTACTAAATAAGAATTTTTTGTTTTCAAAATACTATTCTCTTAATACGAATGTATTTTAGTTTTTAGTATTGCTCTTTTTCCCTGTTCGATGCGATTGCCAAATTTTGTGTTCAGTGTGCTTTCTGCTAGTAAAATTACACTACAAACTGTCTTGGATATTTATCCTTCAGCAGAGTTTAGGTATAGTTCTAATGGAGTTTATTAAAGTATCCGAAGTAACCTTAGAGTGATGCGTCTTCCGTCCACACCACCTGTAGGTGCGCTCAAGTGTGTTTCGGCTCATTTTGGAGGCAGGAGATGCGCAGAAGTCCTGCACTTCTCTCGGAGGTCTGCTGAAATATATGCCCCACTTTCTAAGCCTGGGAAACTTGAAAATGCCATTGATTCCTGATGCTCAGTGCAGCGAAATGAGCAGCAATGGTTATAACTTTCCGTTTTAGTGCGATTATTTTAATTTTGGGTAGACTTAATTTATCATCCTCCTTTGTGAAGGTGGTCGGCGTGACATTTTGGTAAGGTTCTTATTCTTCTATCTTCATGTGTTGTGAAATGGTTTTTAATGCTCTAGGTGCTTCTCTCTTATCTGGAGTGTTGCCGTCTTCAATAGTTTGAGTAATTATTTCTTGTCTTCCAAGTTGGCCAATCACTCCATGAGTGCTGTTTTTTATTGGAACACTGAGCTTAAGTGCTGTGCTGTACTGTGGATGAAAAACAGAAAAAGCTTTAACTCAACGTTTCTGAACTGTGATGAGAATAGAAACTAATGAAACTTAACGTTCACAATGTTCGATAGAAAAACGAAATGATTCATTGGCTTTCATCTTTTATAGAAAGCTTTTCTGTATGCATAATCTAACAATCTCAATTATTATACAATCCAAATGTAATCGCAGTCAACCATCTCTGTTAACAGAATTTCCACTGTTCACTTTACTATGTTGTATTTGTTGAACAAAACTGATTATGTGTATTCAATGCTAGCCTTCAAGTAAAAACCACATCATCATTTGATGCTGAAGATCATAACTCTCGCTACACTCAGCGCAGTTAGCCATATATATAATATTGGATCTGGACCACTTACCTGTCCTCCACGTATGACGTGTTGCCACTGCTTTGGCCTTTGCTGAACCTGGCAAGTCTCCTACCGATCTCAGAAGTAATCGCCCTATTGTTCTTCTGAGCTATGTTGGCAAGCTGTTGGAAAAAAATAGTTAATGTTGAGCTGGTAATGTCTTTGAAAGCATGTGATGTTCTCTCGCCGCGTACAATATAGTCTCTGCAGGCTGCAAGGAACAGCTGCGGATACTTTTGTCCGCCCACAGAACTACGTGGTTAAAGGCAGGAGTAAGTGCCGGCACACTGCGTGTGTTTTTTTTTCGACGTACAGAAGGCCTAGGATGCCGGATGGAAGCACAGTAAACTGCAAAACTTGCGCCCTAGTGAGAGGAAACACGGCATTTCATCAGCGACGGTTTACGAGAGAGGACTTGGTTCGTGAAGGTCTGCATTTCTACAAGATTTTCTCAAAGAAGTGTCCTCAACTGTACTCTCTTTATTGGCGCTATTAATAGAATAACAACTGTTGTGCCGACAGATATCTACCATCGCTGTATGCTTACAATGGAACCCTACCAACGCCCAACTATGAAAACCAACGCAGCCGACGTTCCTGGTGGGAGATGGGGCAATGAGGCACGCCGTGGAGGCCGCCGTAACAGGCAACTGCACCTCCTGGCTGCTGACAGCCTGGATCCGATTCTTCCGACGGAATACAAGCGATTTTTTAACATCAAAGCTAACGACGGCTCAACCCTGACCCATATAGATGTCATTGTAGCCCACCGCGATCTGTGCCGAGGGCTGGGAGGAAGACCGGCCAAGATTACGGAGACACGTGGAGGTGGCCTCTTGGTGGAGGTGCGCAACCAAAATCAAAGCCGTGCCATCTTGTGCATCCGCCATTTGGCTGGCGTGAGTGTTGAGGTGACCGCACATGGCAGCCTTAATGAAAGCAAAGGCACCATATGGTACGACAACTACCCCCAGTACACTGATGAGCGCCTTTTAGAAGAGTTGCAGCAGTGTGGAGTTAAGGCCCTGTACCGGATAAAGAGACAGCAAAATGGCATATTGGTTCCCACGTCCATATACATCCTCACTTTCGACCGTTGCTCTCTCCCTCAGTCGGTGGATATTGGATGGACGAGGTGTAGGGTACGGCAGTACGTCCCAAAGCCACGCCGATGTTTCAAGTGCCAGAAATACGGTCACGGAGCAAAGACATGCCGATCTCAGAGGAGCATATGTGCTAACTGTGCTCAAGAACAGCACGAGCCGCCATGCGACCGACCTTCTATGTGCTCAAACTGTGACAAGCAACACTCAGCTGGATCCCGGGACTGCTTCTATTACAAAATGGAAGAGGAGGTGCTTGCCACGCAGACGACTCAAAGGCTAAGCTATGGAGAAGCGAAACGGTTAGTAAGCAGCAGGTACATCACAGGTGGAACGTCATACGCTGAAAGGGTGCAGGCCCCTCAGAGAAGACCAAGTGTTCTGACGACCGTGCGCCCAGTGGGACCAGATGGAAACTCTGGTGCAGCTAGTCGAGAGCCCACTGCCGCTGTGGGTAGTTTGTCGCGTGCTGCGGGCCGCTCTGATATTAGATCACAGCATGGCACTAAACCAGCGCAGACTCCTAGACCTTCTTTTACAGATGCTCTGAGCGATTTGCAGCCAGGTTTTCCGAATGTTGAACTCTCCACGGGCGCTGTTGCCCCTACTGTCTCGAGAAAACGTGTCCCGAGCGCATCGTCTCCTCCTACTGGCGCTGCCTCAGCAAAGGTGGCAAGAGCTTTGAAGGGAAGAGTCTGGAATAGAGATGGACCACAGTGCCAACGAAACAGCATAGAAAGCGGCAGGAGCGACAACGTGTCGTCAGTGCCTGGGGAGGACGTGCAGCCATCTAGCGGCTTGGGTTGTGCCCCGGACCCGGTGGTGGCTCGGACTGATGAGGATCTTGCAGCAGCCCCGCGACGTTCTGATGTAAGACGCGACTCACTGAACTGTCGCGATGCGGATAGCTCCCGACCGAGCCGTGATGCCATCGTGAAGCGCGACTCCGTAGCGCAGCGTGTGCGTTCGCTGGATCGCGTAATCACCGTACCCGAGGCCGTTTCTTCCCACATGTTAAAAGTATGTCCACCATCAAAACCTACCTCAATGCCCCCTCCCAAGGTGCCTTTGCATGTATGGGGCGACAGACCTGGCCTGCATAATCCGCCATCTTTGCTAAAATTACCAGATCCCAAAAAGAAACACCCAGAAGATAAAACCTAATAGTGACATTTGATGCAAACCATTATTCAGTGGAATATTAGGGGGTACCGGAGAAACTACGGTGACTTGCGGACCCTCATAGAACAATACCAACCACTATACATATGTCTCCAGGAAACAATGCTGGGAGACCTAACCCCATCACCCCCTGGGGTTTACAATATAGAAACTTACTCCCATGTGCCTGACCCGGTTCCCGGATCAGGACTGACCGTCCTTATCCGGAGAGATCTGGGCTATGCAAGGCTTGAACTGAATACCCAAATCCAGGCTTTGGCGCTTCGCCTTTGGATTGGGAATAAACCTCTTACAATCTGTAATACATACATCTCGCCAGCAGAGCCAGTTTTCTTGCCAGACCTGATAAACCTGTATGGTCAACTGCCTGAACCCTCCGTTTTCGTTGGGGACTTCAACGCAAAGCATCCAACGTGGGGCAATGTACAGAGTGATCCACATGGTAGAACGATGGACTCTTTCATTGTTAATACAAACTCCTGCCTGCTGAACAACGGGGCGGCTACACACTTTCATGTCCAAACTGGCACTACGTCGGCAATAGATTTGAGCCTGTGCACCCCCGATGTCTTCCCGGACTTGCGATGGAGCGTGCTGGAGGATGCTCACGGCAGTGACCATTTTCCAATAGTCATCCATTTGGAGCAGTATGAGCCAATACCTACGGAGCCACGATATATGATGAAGCGAGCAAATTGGAAAACCTATGAGGATATGACGCAGATGGACGAGGATGCTGAGTATGGGAGTATGGATGAGCTGGTAGAACAGTTCAACAGAACCCTGAGAAGCGCTGCGAACTTAGCTATCCCGGTGTCGCGCGGGGGTTTTCCCAAATACCGCGTCCCCTGGTGGACCAACAGCTGCGCTGTGGCCAATGTTGAACGGAAGCAAGCACTGAGGCGATACCAGCGTAGCGGTGAGCTAGCGGACAAGATAGCCTACAATAGGGCTAGAGCCAGGGCGCAATACGTCAAGGATGAAGCTCGCAAAGCCTCTTGGCGCAAGTACTCGTATGTCAGCAGCCTTAACGCAGACACGCCCATGGCCAAAATTTGGCAACGGGTTAGAAAAATGAAGGGGCATTATAGTGTCAGCAAGCCCTGCCTAGAACTGGACGGTTCCCTCACGGCGGATCCGCAGCGAGTGGCGGATGCCCTGGCCGAGAATTTTTCCTCAGTGTGCAGTGATGCACATTACCCTCCTGCTTTCCGGGTGTATAAAAGGAGACAGGAACAGCTGAGACCGAACTTTACAGCTGAAGAGGTTGTCTCCTACAACGAACCACTCACCATCCTTGAAATCTATCATGCTCTGAAGAAATGTAAAAACACCGCGCCTGGGCCTGATGGAATCCATTACAAAATGCTTAAGAAAATGCACTCCTCAGCTTTCCGTCAACTACTTTTCATCTTCAATCAAGTCTGGAGCACTCATGAGTACCCAACATTATGGCGCACTGCAACGGTTCTCGCTTTTGTAAAACCCCAGAAACCTCCTGCACGCACTGATAGCTACCGCCCCATCGCCCTCACAAGCTGCGTTGGGAAACTGATGGAGAAAATTGTAAACGCACGCCTGGTCAGGTGGTTGGAGGTTGAAGAAATTTTAAACCCGGTTCAGTTTGGCTACAGGCAACTTCGAGGGACTACAGACGCTCTTGTACGTTTTCAGAACCATCTGGTTAGCAGCGGCACGGCCCGGAAAAAGACTCTGTGAGTCTTTTTTGATCTTCATAAAGCTTACGACACTGTCTGGAGGCACGGGATCCTGCAGCGTGTGCATGAATGCGGCCTCCGGGGTAATATGGCGATATATCTTCAGCAGTTCCTGAGGGAGAGAACTTTCCGTGTCAAAGTGGGAAATGTCCTATCCCCGCTGCAAATCCAAGAGGAGGGCCTTCCACAGGGGAGTGTGATGAGTTGTTCTCTCTTCTCCCTCGCCCTCAATGGAATCACCTCTAACTTGCCAGCCGGTGTGGCCTCGTCGCTCTATGTTGATGACTTCATAATGTACTCCTCTTCAACTCTATTGCCGGCGTTGACACGTCGGATGCAGCTAGCAATAAACTGTGTGAACAACTGGGCTGGCCAGAATGGTTTTAGGTTTTCTCCTGCCAAAACCGCAGCTCTTCTTTTTCAAGGCCGCTGTCGGGACGACCCTCCGCAGTTGTTGCTTCATGGGGAGCCGCTTAATTTTGTGCACAGTGCAAAGCTCCTCGGAATGATTTTTGACGACAAGCTATCGTGGAAGCCTCACTTGGCTACCCTCAAGGCAGACTGTACCAGGAGGGTGAACCTTCTCAAATGTGTCTCTGGACTATCCTGGGGAGCGGATCGTGCCACGCTGCTCCGATTATACCGAACGCTAATTAGGAGTAAGCTGGATTATGGCTGCATAATTTACCAACATGCGAAAGAAACTGCGCTAAAAACTCTGGACCCCTTACACAACGCCGCTATCAGGCTTTGCACTGGTGCTTTCCGAACCTCCCCCACGGAGAGTTTGTGTGTGGAGAGTGGTGAACCTCCTCTCTGGCTTCTCCGTGTGCAACTGAGCCTGCAGTATCTTGCCGGGGCTTGCCCGACTTGATCAGCTGCCTCTGTCTCCGACATGGATCAGCGTACACGCACCTCTTGGACGGCATCTACCATTCCCATATTTTCTACCTTCGTCTAGAGATTACCCGACATTGGTTGCCGCAATGCAGCTGAGACCCACGAGAGTCCTTCCGGTACTCTTTGACAACTCTCCAACATGGCGCCTACCATTGGAGAGCCCCGGGTGCAGGATGCCAAGGAAGGAGTCGATGCCAGCCAACTTTCTCAAGCATATCTTTATGGAGCATGTGCTGGAGGTGCATGCGGAGTCCTTTAAGATCTACACAGATGGTTCCAAGACGGGAATAGCTGTAGGTTGTGCTGCTGTTTCTGGAGAGATGGTGAGGGCTAGAAGATTGCTACCCGAGACCTCGAGCTTCACCGCGGAGCTCTATGGTGTCTTGGAGGCACTTCAACTAGTCAAGGAACACCCGCATGATAAATTCACTTTTTTTATTGACTCGAAAAGCGTCATTGACTCTGCTCAGGCTTACGATAGCACTCACCCCCTCATTGGTGAGATCGTCTTGATGCTGGTGCAGCTTGTGCGTGAGCACAAACATGTGAAATTGTGTTGGGTGCCCGGACACGTGGGGGTGTCAGGCAATGAGAGAGCAGACCAGGAGGCGAAACGTGTTGCGAATAGTAATGAGGAAACTCTAAATCAAATGGTACCCTTTCGGGACTACTATCCCGTGATCAAGGCTGCTGTAAGACGTCTGTGGCAACAGGAATGGGACAACAGAATGGACAACAAACTGAGAACTATTAAAGAAACGGTTCTGGAATGGCCCTCGTCGAGGTGTCGCGTCCACCGGGTGGAAGTGCTGCTCTGCCGTCTTCGCATCGGACATACTCGACTGACCCACCGTTATCTAATGGAGCGACAACCGCAGCCGCGATGCGAGCGGTGTCACGTTCCTCTGACCGTCAAACACATACTTGCGGAGTGCTTGAGATATGCAGCTGACCGAAATGTATGCTTTCCAAACCTCCGCCTTTTTGCCGTGGATGAGGTGTTAACCAAGATGCTCGCGGAGATCGAACGTGTAACTTTCAATGTGGAGGCTCTGGTGTTGTTTCTTGAGAGATGCAAATTGCTGTCGGAATTCTGATCGAAGATCATAATTAATCATCCGTATCGTTTTTGTATTTGTTGTCCATACTTTCACGTGCTTGGAAATGTATGTACTCCTTGTTGTACTACTTCAAGAGAGATAACGGGAAGCCACGCTGTAAGGTGTTATAGCCAGACGTGATTTCGTCTTGGAAGTTTTGAGGATGAAGAAACTGTAATATGGCCGGGCGCGCTGCGTTGATACCTCGGGGGTTTCAGCGTGGGTAAGGCGTCCGGCCATAAATGGGTGGGCAGCTGAAACCTCCTACGGGGTTTGGCTGCTCAGTGCGTTCGAATGTACTGTGTTGTGTACAAATTTTAATGGGGAGACACTTGTAATTTTGAGTTGTAATTATGACCATGATGCTCATATAATTTTGATATTTCTAATAATATTGATGTTTATCTTGTGTAATTATTTAGAAGAGTCTGATACGAATTAAATTATGTGACCTTCGGTGCGATATAGTTTGAGTAACTGAAGCGCTAGCAAACCCATGTTACTACTACTACTACTACTGATGATTACGATAACATGCTGTATGCGTCATTCTTTTTTCCACCCCTGGCTCTTGGTCCAAAACACCATCAATAACGTCAAATGAGGATTTTTGAACAAGAGCTTACTCTTTACGCTGATAAAACTATGGTTCTTCTTGTCCTGGAAGACTAATGATTTACCTTACGCGACTTCGTGCAAGATAAACCAATAACCTATTTGGTTGAGACAAAATTTATTGGAATAATCATTGATAGCAATGTCGCGATACAAGAATGGGTCGGCCTCGCGGCTGACGCCTCTCGTTGCGCTGGGGACTTCAAACCCCGACAGATGGAAAATTGAAATGAAATAAAAGATCGGAAGCACACAGAAGGAGAGGAGACACAACAGCCAGAAAAAAGAAAAGCAGTGACATGGTTTGTGTCTCGCGCGTACCCATCTATCTTGCAATGGGAAAATGACAAACTTTGAAAGATTACAACACATTTTATTATTATGAAGAACATGTGGATAAAATGCAGAAGCTAATGTCGGAACGAAATGATGAAAGGAGCACGAGTGCAAAATGCACGATGCTCATGGCATCAACGACATTAATATTCAATACGGCAAACGTGAATCCAACACCTTGACAAATAAACATATGACACAAATCGCACTTTACGTTCGCTTCGTGTCGTAATGAGCACTAGAGCTACGATCGCATGATTTAACGTTGCAGAAAAGTTTATGACAACTATCAAAAACTTTCCGCACAATGCCTAAAGATCAAAAAACATCATAATGAATGGGCTAGCTTAGCGCAAGCATGACATAAACGGGAAATAAGGAATTATATAACAGCAAAACCTTGCTCACCACAAGGTATCCAAAAAGAATAAGTAGAACACTTCGCATTACGTACCACTCGAACTCTTGCTTTGTAATCTAAACAATTTAAACAATTTATTTAACACAGGAGGTACAGAGGTAGAATGTTTCTTAAGTCTAATACAATGGTCAGAGTTGAGTATAGCTACCTATGGGCCCGAATAAGTTCAGCGACTTCTAGGGCATCCTACCATTACATTATTCTAGGGCGTACAATAATGTTTAACCTAATTCACTTAGCCTAGTTTCGCATTAGACTGATCAACAGGATAATGAACTCGATATTGATGTTTAATTTTACAATATAGGTCATATGGACAATATTTAATAGTATATTCGATAACGATTTAGGAGCAGACTGAAAATCGGCGATATTACTCATGGCAAATTGCATTATTAGGACCAGACATGTAGGAGGCAGGATTTGACTTGGTGATCTTACACGACTAGTATTCTGATAAGAAGTGAGACTCAAGATTTCTTTTAAATACCTTGTAAGAATTACTTTCACGGATATCCGCAGGTATTGAGTTCCAGGTTTTAGTTCCAACGAATAGTATACTATGTTGCGAGCGGGCCTTTGAATAATAAGGAAGCATGAATTTACTTTTATTTCGTGTTAAATGGTCGTGATGACCAGTTTGCGCAGTTAATAACTGTTGTAGGCTATTGTCGCCATCATTAGCTAATGTTTTGTAGATGAAATTGCAGATGGAGATTTTGTAGAGATCCGAGAGTTTAAGTATTTGTAAATTTTTGAATGAATCATTTGTGTGAGCATTATATTCTAGGTTCTTTACCGCTCTGATGGCTCTTTTTTGCAGAGTAAAAAAATTATATTGGTTTTATTTTTATCAGTTCCATGCCATGCTTCTATTCCGTATTGCAGGTATGGTGAAATGAGCGTTCGATAAAGCATTAGGGTAATTCATCAAATATCGAACAGAAATCACGTGTGTCTAGAAACAACCTTCATAAATCGGTAACTTTTGCTCTGAATAACTCTTGCGGGCCTCAAGGTTATTCTTGAACAGTTGCTTTCTTGTTCTGTGATGTCGCTTGAAAGACAACGTAGATTATTGAAATGTATTTATTGTTCTAAAAATCGAATTCTTTAGTAACATAATTTCATCAATATCGAACAGGAATCGAACAAGAATTTTGATTCGAACAGGATGGTTTGTCAATTAGTTCTCTTCGTATGGAACTTTTGTTAGACTATTAGCACGCCACGTATGGTTTGTCTATTAGTACGCCTCGTATATTTTGTCCATTAATATGCCTCGTATGGTCTATCTATTTGTACACCTCATGTGGCCACTTGGAAAATAAACGTTTTTCTTTCATTCTTTTTTTCTTTGGTGCACTGGATTTTCTTGGAAGTGCTTGCGGTGGCACATCGGTTAAGGGATCGGACTTGTATGTTGGAGTCGCGGGTTCGTATCCCGGCGCTGGCGCTGCGATTTTCCCCGTTGGGTATAAGGGAAAGCTCAAGCACAATACCCCACTCGACCCAGGTGTCGGAAATGGGTACCGGCTTTACGGGGGAACCGTCATGGTGTCCTATATATAGTGTTAGTCATAAGACATTTGAAAAACCAATGCTTAAGATCATTTGTATCAGGCTTGATTGGAAATAAAGCATCCCAAAGATGCCGATGTTTGTTTTGTTTGTTTGTTTGAAATAACTGTCTCATTACTTATTTTCAAGATGCATTTGAATGGAGAGTTATCAAAATTTGAATATGATGTCGATGTTTCATTTGCAGTGTTTGTTGAACCATCATTGTGATCATCAACCTGTGTGACCTTTTTTGGAGTAGAGTGTAAAGCACTCGTCAATGAATTATTATTGATGCTTGCATCAATTTTCTTGGCAAGGGATTGATCATCAGTAAATGTAGCCAGACGAATCATTGATGATCTTGAGGGCTTTGGAACACCAGCAGATGATTGATAGCCCCTCACCAGAATTCCCATCTTCAACTATTCAATGTTATTATCAAGCGTTAATACAATATTTTAATGAAATAAAACAGGCGTTCAATAGATCGATTCAGTTATTTAAAAGAATTAAGAATCGAAAAGCTTTGTTCGAGGCATAAATTCATGATTTTTAAGGAATTTTGATTCGAACACCTTTGTTCAGTATTTAATACTGACATGAAAAAGGAACTGAATGTCGAACATGGAATAATTATCAAGTTTTTGGCGGAAAAGAAAAAAATACAGTAACAGAACATCATATGACAACACTACTCTCTAGTTATGACGGGAGGTTGACGGTGACCCAACAACAATTAAACCGTCGCAATTTTCCCGAGGAGCGTAAGATTTTTCGAGTGAAAAAATTCGACCAATTTGTAAGGGTCGTACAGAAAATGCGTTCGCAACAGCTGGTAGCAGTTTGCAGCTCACAGAAATGAGTTTTTATCACTAAAATAGGAGTTTTAGATGTAAGATCACTGACACTGAGCAAGTTTGGATGCTTACTAAATTTATTACGCGCATATTTCCAAAGTTGTTCGATAATCAGTTCAGGTCGATATTTGATGAATTACCCTAGTAAGGCTGTTTCAGGCAGGAAATTTTCAACTTTATTCAGGATTCCGATGGATTTTGATAATTTAGAACTAATATGAGTGATGTGCTCTTTGAAGGTCAGATGTTTATCTATTATGATGCCCAGAAATTTACATGAGTTGGTTTCTTTGATTTCACCTTCGCCAATTTTAATGGATGGTAGAGATATATTTTTCTTGTATGAGAACGTAATATAATTTGTTTTATCGATATTAAGGCTTATTTTATTAGCTTTAAGCCACAGTGAAACCTTATGGAGTTCATTATTTATACTTTCCGCAATCGTAGTGGGATTTTCGTTCGGAAGGACCGCAGAAAGCGTACTGTCATCGGCAAAAAGTATGAATTTAAAAAATGATGTAGATTTAATAATATCATTGATAAAAATCAGAAAAAGGAGAGGCCCAAGAACAGATCCTTGTAGAACTCCATGGCTAATTTTCTGTGGGTCCGATTTTGCGTCGTCAATGACGACGTATTGC
The DNA here is from genome assembly GCA_030386875.1 of Morinoia aosen. Taxonomy (NCBI): domain Eukaryota; kingdom Metazoa; phylum Arthropoda; class Malacostraca; order Amphipoda; family Talitridae; genus Morinoia; species Morinoia aosen. The sequence continues at coordinate 28,584,732 of CM059568.1, forward strand.
TTCCGATTTGTTAGGTATGATCTGAACCAATCATGGGCAACCCCACGAATGCCATAACAATGAAGTTTCAAGAGTAATATGTTATGGTTCACACAATCGAATGCTTTTCGAAAGTCAAGAAATACAGAGAAGACAGTCTTTCCGTTATCTATATTAGAATAAAGGAATTGTAAATGATTTAATATTGCCTGTGTTGTTGACTTTTTACAGCGAAAGCCGTATTGTTTATCATAGAGAAATGATTTTTGTTCAAAATAAGAGTACACTTTTTTATACACAATTTTCTCGAATACCTTGCTAATAATTGGTAACATGGAGATAGGTCGATAATTGTTTACACAGTTTTTTTCACCATTTTTAAAGATAGGGGTTACTCTAGCAACTTTGAGGGAGTTCGGGAAAGTGCCTAGTAAGAGAGACTGGTTAATAATATTGGATATCAGCGGGGCCACAATATCAGCAATTATTTTAAGTATTTTAGTTGGAAACGTTTGTAACCCACTCGATTTATTTTTCATGTTGTTTATGCACGCAATTACATCGGAGGAGTTTGTTGGCGTAAAGAAAAAGGAGTTGTGTTCTCGAATATGATCTATAAATTCCAGGTGATCTAACCACATATCTTAGCTAAGTGCACAACACCACAATAAAAACACCAATTAATTTCATAATCAGCGCACCATTTTGAAAACCCCATTCTATATGCTGCTTTGCACTAAAACTTGTACGGAAGATCACTGGTTTTCACAGTTCTCAATGACACAAAATTCCAACTCTTCTGTGATGCGCGGTCGCGGCGGCGATGGTACTCATGCTCCGTCGGGCAGACGCTGCTGCCTCTTCCTTGCTCTGCACGTTCGCTTCACCACCGGGAACATTCTTGACGTCTGGCACAGTCCGTATTCTTTGAAGCGTTGAAGGGCAAGATTATTGTAGCTCTTGTCCGTTGTCTTCCGCATCGTTGCAAACTTTGTAATTGTGTAGTTACAATTCGCATGGCGGCGCTTCTTTCGAGTTTGGAGTTTGACGTCGAAACATCTTGAAAACCTTCAGTGGAAGCGTGAGCACATTAGCATTTAGTGATTATCGCCGCGAAGTTGATGTTCTTTTAGTGGTCTTCGTTGCAATTTAGTTCCTCGTCGATTGCTGGTTGCCTCGCTCAATGTTCGTGGACTTCTGATCTTTCGTAGAAGTTATCAGTATTCACTTGCGCAGACGGATTTGTGTAAATTTTGTTACTCCAGAAGAGTTAAACATCAGCCTTCCCAGGTCGTGTTAGGCTGAATTATTATGCCGGGTGGATCGGCATGTCGCCGACCCCCCAGCACTTACGCTTCCAATTTACACGTCTCTCCTTCTCCCTCACTGATCTCAGAATCCTCCCGATTCTTGTCGTGAATTCCTTATATCTGTGTTGCCTCATATTTTCTCGAACAATCCAGATTCTTCGCCACTTTTCATAGTAAGTCATTCTCTCCTGATTGGTGCTTTTCTTCCTTGTCCTGACGACTTGCATTTTTATTGGCTAGGAGCCAGCTCTTCTTTGACACACCCTCCAGACGCGTCACGCTCATTCGTCCAGGTTATGCGGATATTAACGCTCACGTTATTTTCGTCGCGATGAGTGGCTGTGCCTCTTTCTTTACGCAAAAACCATCCAGTTAATAAATTTTATTGCACTAGCGAAATGATTTAAAAATAGGTCTATCACTTCCCCAGAGGGCGTTTCTGTGAATCGGATTAATGACAAATATAATTAATGAAATGAAGTGCAATTTGGGCATATGAATCGTGGTAAAATCATCTTTCTGTCCGTATATTGAAGGGTGGAAAGGTTTAGTGGACTACTTGCATAGGAAATCCATTGTTAGTAGTCCACTAAAGCTTTCCACCCTTCTATTGTACAAGCTATGAATTTTGATGTTGAGTATATGTTTGTTTACCCATTTCTGCCAATATTTTGTAGATATTTGTCAATCATGAGAGGTAACCGGCTTACACTGTATCTCCATTTTATCCCATGTACCCATGTCCGGATGATGTTGTGGTGAATATCGAAAAAATATGAAATATGTTTTTGATGGTATGGTGATAGGGCTTTGCATATTTTTAGGGTATATTTTTCATTTCTCATTCAACTACCCTTGACAGAGATAGACTATTGGCACGCCACGTATGGTTTGTCTATTAGTACGCCTCGTATATTTTGTCTATTAATATTCCTGTCAGGCCGCACAGGGGTTGTCGAGCCTTTTGTGTTAGTTACCCATAATCTTAAGTATTTTCTTCATGTGTCCAGCTCTCTGAACGCCGACTTGTCTATTTCTCCGCGCTGATGTTGCGTTTGTGCATTCACTTTAGTTAGCCCTTGAATATCATTTGTATTACATCTCGATATTCCAATGTTTCTTGTGATATCTAGCTAAATACGACTAATATTTTAAATGCAATTTTGAGTGTTGTACCTTGTTATGCAGTAGCTCAAGTCTGTACGCACTATTTTTGCAATAGAAAATAAATCACTGTTTTTGTTAAAATGTATCAGTGTATGTAATAGGGACTTCAAAGAGATTCAGCATTAAAGAAGCCACCCCCTAAAGTCACAAGAGTTGCCTTTCTCCTTACTGACAGAGGTTTTAGTCTCATTCGACCCCTCGCCTAATAAGGGGTTTGAAGAGCCACATCGGAAGGACGAACTATTTCGCATAGTTGGTCAATTTGGAAGACGCTGTCGCAGTTCGGCAGTAACAGAATTCACTTTTGTTGCCCTAGCGGACCATAAGGCGCAGACTGTTGCTCGTCTTCCTAACGGTACCGCCGTAGTTAGGCACAAAACGGAATTTACTTCTGTTGCCCTAGCGGACTGAATACGGCGTAGCAGGGCTCCCACTCATGGGTTTTTCCACCCAGATCTTGGTTTTTTAGACCCCTCCTGGGTTGCTTGGTTTAGTTTTTGAAAATTTCGCTAAATCTGGGTTTTTTCGAGTCAAACAGTAAATTCATCATTAACTCGAATAAATTGAACAATGCAGTTAAGAATTTTTGAATCTACACCGCATGCAGAAGCATAACATATACATAACTAAGTCAATCGGATGGGGTAGAAAGTGTTTAATCCGTTTTTCGCCCGTTAAAACGCGTAACGAACGAGTAGCAAACGAACTTGCACGTCCAGCCAAGCCGCGATTAATCGGCGCGCCAGTTCAGGTCTACGTGAGCTGAGTAAGTTTTGTTTCTTCGATTTGCATGGCTCGTTGCAGTGACGTGACTGATTGTGACTAAAGCGGCTCATAAACGATCAATTTTATTGTCAATATAATTGACAATGATGAATATTGACAATTTAATTGATCGTGTGTGAGCTTGATTGTCGACCGTCAATTAATTGACTTCGTGGGCAAAAATAATTTCATCAATATATTGAGTCAATGATACTGACAATCAAATTGATCGTCTATGGGCCGCTTAAAACTTATAGTGCATTATTCAAAAGTGCATGTAAAAATTTATTATAGATATTTAATTCTCATATTTCAGCCGCAGTGGTGTTCAAAATGGCTAGCCCTCCAAAAAAGATGGCTAAAAAGTGGTATAAACAATTTTTTAAAGAAGAATGGTTGAAGGACGAGAACTTGAAAGAGTGGCTTAAAGAAGATCCAAGCGAAAAAGGCTGTAGTTACTGCGTATGCTGTGATACAAAAATAAGAAATGCAAATAAGTCAATGTTGTTAGCGCATAGTAAGACTGCTAAACACGAGAATAACATGAAATGTGCGAAGTCAACGAAGAAGTTGGATGTATTTTTCAAGAAACCGAAGCTTACAGAAAACGAGGAGTTGGCAAAGACAGAACTTATGATCTCTGCTTTCATTGCCGAGCATCATATGCCATTTGGTCACACTGATCATTTGATAGAAGTGTGTAAGAAAGCCTTTCCTGACAGCACTATTGCTAAAGGGGTTAAAATGCAAGCAACAAAAGCATCTTATCTCATTCGAGAAGGAATTGCTTACCATGAAAAACTGGACATTGCTGATATTTGCAAAAAAGGTAAATTCTCAATAATTATTGATGAGAGCACGGATATTTCTGTTTCTCACGTTTTGGCTATCGTTGTTAGATATTTTGATGTTCAAAGAAGCGACGTGGTTGACAGTTTACTGGAGACCGTTTCTGTTGACAATGGAACGGCCGAAGGATTATATGAATCGGTTAAAAAAACTCTTAATGAGAAAGGCATCCCTATGTGTAACATTGTAGGCTTCGGAAGTGATAATTGTTCAACGATGATGGGAAACAAGAGTGGATTTCAAGCGCTGTTGAAAAAAGATGTTCCATCGCTTTTCGTAATGGGTTGCGTGTGCCACTCATTCGCATTGTGTGCAAGTTATGCAGTCAACGTATTCCCATCATACCTTGAAGTTTTTATAAAGGATATTTCCTCTTATTTCTCACGTAGCAGCAAGCGAATAAAATATTTCACTCTCATGCAAGATGTCGCGAAGACGGAAAACCACAAAATACCTAAACTGGCGCAGACTCGTTGGTTATCTCGTGGAAACGTCATCAAATCAATTCTTGAGCAATGGGATGCATTGCAACTTTATTTCCAATCTGAATCCAAGGTTGACAAGATTGATGGAGCAAACGGTCTCTACAAAACTATGACAAATATCGGAACCAAGCATATGCTTCTCTTTTTGAACTATATATTGGAAAAAAATTAATACTTTGAATGTTGAATTTCAATCCGAGCACTTCAGACTTCATGTGCTGCATTCAATGGTGTGCTCTGAATATAGAAATATTTTGAGCTGTTTTATCAAAGAAGAGATTATAAGTAATACAAAAACATCTGATATTTACCCAAATAACAAACAGTTGCACAAGCAACTCAACGATTTGTATTTGGGTGGTCGATGCATGAAGCTGTTGGCCCTGACGCCAATTGGAAAAGACGGTGAAACGAGGTTTAGGAAGCATTGCTTAAATTTCTTGGTGACCCTATGTGTGCAAATAAAAAAACGATTTCCACTGGAGGAAGAACGAGTTGTTGCCAGCTTGGGCATTTTAGATCCCGCTGTAGCTCAAGATCTCACAAAATCTCCAAATTCATTACTGAAGGTAGCCCTACATTTCACCCATCTTGTGCCTGAAGATCAAATAGATCATCTGGACGACGAGTGGAGGCTATTCCGACAATTCAAAGACGTGTCGGTGTCGAATAAATCTATACCTGATTTCTGGTACTCTCTGCGTGAGATCAAAGACGGATTAGGCAATTCAAAATTCGGAATACTTTCGGACTTCATGACCAACCTAACTGTTCTGCCACACTCATCCGCGTCAGTAGAAAGAATATTTTCACTTGTGAATCATGTCAAAACAAAACAAACCAACTCGCTGCAAACAGACATCGTTAAGGATAGGTTGTTGGCAAAACAAGCATTGTCGAGGAGTGAGAAAACCTGTCATGGTTGGCAACCTAAACCGGAATTAGTAAGCGATGTCATCAACGGAGTATGTCACCAGCGCTACGTGAAGTGCCTTGCACAAGAGAAAAGTAATCTTAATGTCAATATTTGCGCTGCAGAAGAGAGTTAGGAGGAGGAAGAGGAATAAAATCTGCATTAACATCATCGCTTTCATCCACGTAAGTTAACTTTTATTTTTCTCTCATTAAAAACCACTTCTAGGTTTTTTTGAACGAACCTGGGTTTTTTTTCATGTTCAATCTAGGTTTATCTGAAAATTTAGAGTGGGAGCCCTGCGGCGTAGGCGGTACCCACACACACACCTCACCCTAGCGGTACCACCGTAGTTTGGCACATAACAGAATTTACTTCTGTCCCCCTAGCGGACTGAATACGGCGCAGGTGGTACCCACACTGACCTCACCCCACACACAACGGTACCGCCGTAGTTCGGCACTAACAGAATTTACTTCTGTTGCCCTAGCGGACTGATTACGGCGTAGGCGGTACCCACACGAACTTCAGGAAGGGCAGCTGCGAAGAAAAGCTAGCGCCCCGGAAAAAGGTAGCTGCACAGAAGACAGCCCCCTTTTCCACGAACCCTCACGTCGACCGCACGACGGTATCGACATATTCTGGCGCCCGAACAGGGACCCAGAAGCTTTGCGCGACTACCAACGTTGCCTTGGATTTCTGGGTTCTAATCAACTACGCGGACACCGCATCACTAAAACAAGATGAACCTCATCGCTCAAGCTCGAGATTACGTCGAAGCCCTCGGCCTCACTCCCACCGATGCGGAGTACCGGGAAGAATTTACCAGCCGCCTGAGGCATTTGGAAGAAGCCGCAGAACGAGCAGCAGAACGAGAAGCCGCAGAACGAGCAGCGGAACAAGAAGCCGCAGAACGAGCAGCGGAACGAGAAGCAGCACAACGAGACCACGAGCTCAGACTCCGACAACTCGATGCTCAAATCGCTCCTCAAAATGCTAGAGTGAAGATACCTCCACCGGCTCCATTCGATCCCACGAAAGAAAGGACGGACGAATTTTTACAATGCTTCTGTACTCACACCACAGCGATGGGATTTACTGAAGTCGATGCTGTTGTCATGCTCCATAATTTGATCACACCGAAGGAACGTCGACTCATCGATACCCTGCCCGCAGCAGATCGCTTCAAGCTTCCTGAAATTAAATTGCTCTTACCAGATGCTCATAAAGTTACTCCGGCAAAACTACGTGCCAACTACTACGAATTGAAGCCAGAAGAAGGCGACAATATGCCACGTTACCTACGACGACTCGAACAAGCCTTTGACGCTTGGTTAAAAGGATGCAACATCGAAGCCAACTACAAGACTCTTCGTGACTTCCTTATTGTTGACCGAGCTTATTCAAGCTTGCCGCCCTTCCTCGCTACTCAATTGCGTGACAGGGGTGGTAACACAGTCGCAAGCCTAGGAGAGCAAGGTGATAGCTTCTTACAAGCAAGACCTCATACATCGCTCCATCAGCTTTGTAAGGGTCGCACACTGACATCAACGACGGATGCGGGCCCTCCAGCACTCAAAGTATCAGTAGCACCAGAGCGACGCTCGACATTTCCTGTCCGAGCCCCGAGCACTCCAGCAAGATCACCCAACTCCAGCAACAACTCTCGAGGAACGCCGCCAAGAACTTCTAGCACACGTGGTAGTCCCACCAGCTCAGGATCGGTCAACACTCCGCAGCGCGAACAACGAGGACCTTACAATGGATTTTACTGTACTTTTCATGGCCCCAACCGATCGCATTCCAGTGATGAGTGCCGCCAATTGCAGAGGAGGCAAGGTGATGGTCGCAGTAATGGAGCAGCCCATGCAAGCCCACCTATCTCCAGTACTACCGCTCGAGTAAACAATCTAGCAACGCATGAAGAAGCAGATGAATACGACGATATTCCTCCAGTAGCATGCAATCACATCGCCTCGAACAAGCTGATCGAATTGGGACAGCTGGAAACATGCTCCGGCACCGTGAACCAACAACCCGTTCAAGTACTACTCGATGGAGGAGCAACAGCGGTCTTCGTCAAGAAGGCTCTCGTCCCAGCTGACGCCATTTTGAAGAAAGAAATTACCGTTCGGCTGGCCAACAATCATTCCTTCGAGGCGCCTCTTGCCCGGGTCTCTCTCGTTTGCCCCTATTACCACGGAGAGGTGACAGCCGTAGCCATGGAAGAGCTCTCCCATGATGTCATCCTCGGCCGAGTCCCCGGAACCACCTCCTTCGAAGAACATATGACCAACTATGAAGAGCAACCAGTTGCTGCAGAAGTCTCTCACGTTGTCACAAGGGCAGCAGCAAAAGCGATCGAAGATCCCCCTGCCGCACCAAGCACTGTCGATATATTACAACACAACAAAGAAGACATCAAGAAATTACAGCGGGAGTGCAAAACATTGCAGCTTTTATTCAAGAAAGTTGACACCGGCAAAGAAGAAACGCACAAGGGTGGCAGAGTCATTACCTTTGAACTCCATGACGGCGTTCTCCATCGGAAAACGTTACGAGACGGTCAGGAAACCCATCAACTTGTAACCCCTGCAAGCGTGCGCCCACAAATCTTGGAAATGGCTCACGACAATCCACTTGCTGGCCATTATTCCCAAAAGAAGACTCAGGCTCGACTAGAACGAGATTTTTATTGGCCGTCCCTAGCAAAAGATGTGGCCCAATACTGTCACTCCTGTCATACCTGCCAGACGCACGCTCCATCTCGACCAAGAAAGGCACCTATCTCAACCCCACCGATCACCACTCCATTCTCCGCGCTAAGTGTTGATTTGGTAGGCCCATTACAACCAGCTTCGGCACGTGGCCACCGATACATTCTCACCGTGGTGGACCAAGCAACTCGGTACGCAGACGCAGCCCCGCTCAGACATATAGATGCAGAAACAGTCGCCCAGGAGCTACTCGAAACCTGCAGCAGAGTTGGTTTCCCTCACACGCTAACAAGCGACAATGGCACTCAGTTCACAGCTGCAACCTTCGAAGCTTTCCTGAAACTCGTCGGTATCCAGCACCGATTGACGCCATTATACCATGCCCAATCGAACGGCATAGTCGAACGCTTCAATGGCACGCTCAAAGTCATGTTGCGGAAATTAGCCGTAGAACAACCACGAGACTGGGACCTCTATCTGCCTTCCCTCCTTTTTGCTTATCGAGACGCTCCTCAGGCCTCAACCGGGTATTCTCCTTTCGAACTCATCTACGGCCATCGCGTCCGTGGACCTTTAACTGTGCTCAAAGAATGCTGGACAGAGGAAAGCTTGCAAGACGACACGAGCACTGCTCAGTATCTAATGGAAATGAAGCACCGATTGAAAGAAACATGTAAAATCGTTCGCGAGAATCTAAACAGGAGCCAAGAGAAAAGCGCCAAGTTCTTCAACAGACGTACCAAGATGCGAACTCTAAAGCAAGGAGATAAAGTCCTAGTATTTCTGCCCGATTCTCGAAAGAAGCTACTTATGACTTGGAAAGGTCCCTATACAGTGAAATCACGCCTGGGAACCTATACCTATACATTGGACGTGGATGGAAACAACAAAGTTTATCACATCAACCTCCTCCGCCAGTACCACGACTGGGAGAGCAAGTTCCGCCTCACCAAGCGAGACAGATCGCGAGGAGGACGACGAGAGAGTAGAGGAAGCATTTGCAGCGGTTGGCCTCGCCCTAGAACCTACCTGCGAAGAAGAAGAACTCGACCGGAAAGAATCAGAGATACCGTCACCCGTCGGAGAAACCATTGAAGACTGTCTCATCTCCTCTACGTTGACTACAACACAACGCTCAGAACTCCAGGAACTTCTTGAAGAATATCGCGATCTTTTCACAGATACTCCCGGAAGAACCAGCACGGCAGTTCATGAAATAAAATTGAAGGATCAATCCAGTTTTCGACTTCAACATTCGTATCCACTTCCCTTAGCGCTGGAGCCTGAACTGCGGTCAAGTTTAGAGAAGTGGATGATGATTGGAATCGTGATGCCATCCACATCACCTTACTATTCACCGCTCCTTGCCGTCCGGAAGGAAGACGGAACCCACCGATTTTGTCTGGACTGCAGGCACCTCAACAGCCAGACAGTATTTGATGCCGAGCCGATAGCAGACACCACTGCTATTTTCACCAATTTAGCTGGCAAAACAATATTCAGCAAAATGGATCTGACCAGTGGATATTGGCAAGTACCTCTACACCCTGAGTCCCGCCAGTACACCGCCTTCAAACTAGCTCTGGCCTCTATGAATTCAACGTCATGCCTTTCGGCCTAGCAAATGCTCCAGCCACTTTTTCCCGCCTTAAGGGGTGTTTACACTAGGGGACATTTCGGCTGTGAGGCGCGACTCGTGTAGCCGAAGCTCACCACTGAGGCTCAAATTTGTGTGTGTGAGCCCGAAGTTCCCGATTCGCTTTGGTTGAATCCGTGCAGCGGCTACACGTGTGCGAGGCGCAGCTCGACCGGTCAGTGTGCGGATGGCAGTCATCAAGTGAGGTAGCGCCTCTCTCTCACCCGTCATGGCTGACTCAACACTACCGCGATAAACTACACTGCTTCTAATTGAAATGTACTAAGCCCATCAATGCCTTTGGCAGACTAAAAGCTGTGAATATAAGGAGGCTGCTTTCCATTATATTTTAATGAAGATGAACGAATATAGTAACATTTCACTCATGCAAATAAAAAAGAGATTAGGTAGCTACGATGCAGCAACAATATTCACACAAGCTCGTCTACAGCTGCATGGCTGCCACTTGGTTTTGTGCTGCATGGCTGCCACTTGTGTTTGACCAAAAAATTTAGTGTGACCTCAAAAAATATCGAGAAACATATAGATTTAATAATAAAACATCCAAAAATTTATCTAGAAGTAAATTAATTATCTACTATAATAAATTAGTTGAACAATAGCATATAAGGATATTTATTTCATAAATTGCTTTATTTTAGGCAATTTATCTTTATATAAATTATCTAGTATCCTGATATTTACCCTAATAAAGCTTGGTATCCAAATATTCTTCAATTTTACACGTGTTGCGAGTAGAAAGGTCAGTCTCTATTGCATTGCATTTCATCAATGCTCAGATTCCTACTTCTCAACAATTGTTTTAAGGCTTTCACACCGCTATCTTCATCACTTTTAATAATTTTGCAATTACTAAGTAAGTTGATTCTACTTTATTAGATGCATTACTTTAGTAAATAACTGATACACCAAGTAGTTTCATGATAGAAATATCATTGCTCCATCCAACAATAAACTGAACTCCTTGTTACCAATATCATTGGTCGGTCTTTCGTCAAAATGAGGCCACATTACATTATTGATAATGTATGTGCATTTTATTCCTTGATTTTCTGATATCATCACTAGTTTTGCAATTGGAGATAGTGTGCTGTAGCTTATGAAGCGTGAAATAGCCGTCTTGGTGTCGTTCATAATCTGAACATAACATGATCAGAATATGGTTGCTTCACTATTCAGACAATTTGCTTAAGTAAATTAACAAATATAATAAGAATGAAGCAGTAACCAACCATTATGGTGACTTCCTAATTCGAATTTACAGTAATCTATCATATACATAGCTTAACTGTAATTCTAGCTAGAAAATTTCTATCACGCTGAAAAAACTATATGGATTTTATAGCTAATATCTAGGTTCGAAATTTTACATCTAAGCTTCAGCAAAAACACCTAGATCTAGCTATATAATATCTAGCGTGGCAGCCCTGTTGAGCAGCGCGCGCTCCATGGCTCGCTCCAATGGTGTCTAGTCTAAACGCACATGGCTCTTGTGAAGCTCCACACGAGGCGTCTACACGTGAGGCTGCAGCAAAATGTAGACCAGTGTAAACGGCCCTTTATACGTCAAGTCGCTGCAGGACTGCAAGATACTGAGGTCTACATGGACGACATCTTAATCGCCTCGACTACCTGGGAAGAACATTGCGCAGCATTAGCTAAACTGTTTGAAGCTCTTTCTCGACATGGCCTTAAAGCGAAGCCATCCAAATGCGAATTCGGATTTGACAGCCTCCAGTATTTGGGTCATCAACTGAGCAGTAATCAGATCCAGCCTCTGGAGAACCGAGTCGAAGCCTTGAAATCGGCTCCACTCCCAAAAACCAAAGGGGAGCTCCGAAGTTTTCTCGGTACAGTTGGGTACTACCAACAGTACATTCCTAACTACTCTCAACTGACATCTAAACTCCATGATTTCCTAAAGAAGAACTCCCCAGAAGAAATACCTTGGAGCGATACAACAAAAGATCTGTTCGAAAGTTTGAAGACAGCGTTAGTCAAGAGACCGGTCTTAAACTTACCAGACCCCAGAGGTCCTTTCATTTTGAGGACAGATGCCTTCCAAACTGGACTTGGAGCAGCTCTCCTCCAGCCAAGCAAACGAGACTTCCGTCACTACGCGCCGGTAGCATATGCTTCACGTCGACTGAGAGGAACAGAAATAAACTATTCTACCATTGAAAAAGAAGCGTTAAGCATCTACTGGGCTCTACAGAAGTTTGAGGTCTACCTGTATGGACGAGAATTTGTGTTACAAACTGACCATCGACCGCTCCTTTATTTGCAACAGGCAGACAAGTTGAACCCCCGATTGAAACGCTGGGCTTTGTATTTCAGCCTTTTCAGGTTCCGAGCAGAACACCTTTTGGGAGTCGACAACCACCTTGCGGATTTCCTGTCTCGGCTACCATAGCAGAGACACCCTCCCCCGGGCGTGTCAGGCCGCACAGGGGTTGTCGAGCCTTTTGTGTTAGTTCCCATAATCTTAAGTATTTTCTTCATGTGTCCAGCTCTCTGAACGCCGACTTGTCCATTTCTCCGCGCTGATGTTGCGTTTGTGCATTCACTTTAGTTAGCCCTTAAATATCATTTGTATTACATCTCGATATTCCAATGTTTCTTGTGTTATCTAGCTAAATACGACTAATATTTTAAATGCAATTTTGAGTGTTGTACCCTGTTATGCAGTAGCTCACGTCTGTACGCACTATTTTTGCAATAGAAAATAAATCACTGTCTTTGTTAAAATATATCAGTGTATGTAATAGGGACTTCAAAGAGATTCAGCATTGAAAAAGTCACACCCTGAGATAAAAAAAGTTTCCTTACTCCTTCTTGACACAGGCTTTAGTCTCATACGACACTTCGCCTAATGAGGGGTTTTAGGATCCACCTCGGAAGGACGAACTATTTTGCATAGTTGGTCGATTTGGAAGACGCTGTCGCAGTTCGGCACTAACATAATTCACTTCTGTTACCCTAGCGGTCTCATACGGCGCAGACAGTTGCTCGTCTTCCTAACGGTACCGCCGTAGTTCGGCACAAACGGAATTTACTTCTGTTGCCCTAGCGGACTGAATACGGCGTAGGCAGTACCCACACACTCACCTCACCCTAACGGTACCACCGTAGTTCAGCACATAACAGAATTTACTTCTGTCGCCCTAGCGGACTGAATACGGTGCAGGTGGTACCCACACTAACCTCACCCCCACACACAACGGTACCGCCGTAGTTCGGCACTAACAGAATTTACTTCTGTTGCCCTAGCGGACTGATTACGGCGTAGGCGGTACCCACACGAACCTCAGGAAGGGCAGCTGCGAAGAAAAGCTAGCGCCCCGGAAAAAAGTAGCTGCACAGAAGACAGCCCCCTTTTCCACGAACCCTCACGTCGACCCCACGACGGTATCGACACTGCCTCGTATGGTCTATCTATTTGTACACCTCTGATAGCTTATCTATTAGTACACCTCGTATAGTTTGCCTTTTATTATGCCTCGTATGGCTTATCTATTTGTACATCTTGGATGGTTTGTCAATTAGTACTCCTAGTATAGAACTTTTGTTAGACTATTAGCACACCACGAATGGTTTGTCTATTAGTACGCCTCGTATATTTTGTCAATTAATATGCCTCGTATGGTCTATCTATTTGTACACCTCTGATAGTTTGTCTATTAGTACACCTCGTATAGTTTGTCTATTATTATGCCTCGTATGGCTTATCTACTTGTACACCTCGGATGGTTTGTCAATTAGTACTCCTCGTATGGAACATTCGTTTTAGGATGTCCTATATTAAGAAACTTTTAAAAGCCAATATGTTGGTATGTATCTCATGTGGCAACTTGGAAATAAACACTTTTTCTTTTTCTTTTTTTCTGAGTCCTGACTGCGGCCACGCCTTTCTTCCTGCGCCGCTCTGCGAAGTTTGTTCTCGTGCCTGCGTGTGTGTTGTATAAATGTGCGTTATGTTCGTGTACGTGCTTTTGTGTGTTGTTGTGTGTTCGTATATGGATACTCGAGCCCGCAGTTTGGTATAGCGCTGACCATGTAGGGCTACGTTGAAGAATGCCATCTCTTGGGCACGCAAAATTTGAGACGGCAACAGCAGAGTCCCCGCTGCTTTTCCATCCTGTCTTGAGATGCCTCTTCTAAGAAAACATGCCAAGAAAATATTTCGTTCTTGCGATACCGCTCCCACGCTGATGTTCGTTGTAACGGCCAAATGCCCATCAAGCACATTCCTGGGTAAACTTTATTCTCAGGCTCAAGGATATATAGAAAATATTTCGCTCTTGCGCGATCTAGCCCAATTTTTATCCTATTTCATAACAGCAAACTCACGTGGAAACTCCATCTTCAGGTCTCCTAATCAGTTTCCATAACCTGATTAATCATAATTGATAATTTAGGGGAAAGTATTGGTATTGCGGCGCCTTAATCTTTTGTAAAGAGAGCGTCAGGCGACGAAGAGGGGATTTAAACCTTCGATACTGGAAGGGAAAAGTTGGGAAAGGTGCACTAAAAGAACGATATATGAAATATAGAGTGTTCTACATAATCTGCATTTGGTTGATCAACATGGGGATAATGACGAACTATAAGATTTAATTATTTCATTTAAAGTAAACACGTAAGTAATGAAAACTTGAATGTGCTCGCATCCTAGCACATCCAAATAATGAATACATAATCCTCACAATAATACACCAACACAAGGTTGACTACGGCAGAATAAGGAGTTTAAAAATATAATTTTCATACCACAACGTTATAATTTAATACGAGCCACAAAATAAGAAGGAAAATACACGCTGTGTCTTAAAAATCTCCCGCACAGTGCTTGAGCGCTTGAGGAGAGCGTCCCCCATACGGACTTTTTTTTGTTATTGGACCTAGAGCAATGAAATTTGGTATACTGATAGGAAATGCAATTTAGAATCGTTAATCTTCTATAAAAAAGTGCGATTTTCTTGAAAAAAAAGGGAAATCAAAGTAAACGATATTATAGGGGGGGGGGGAGGTTTAAAAGTGCTTCTTGTCCGACAGTTTTCGAGCTACAGTAATGATTTTGGTATCATTGGTTGCGGAAAGACGAGGGCTTTTATAGATACGATATTTGGGCTTTTCCCAATTTGGGCTTTTCAATTTGGGCTTTTCCCCAAATTTCCAGTTTTAAATAAAAAAGTGAAAAAATTTGAGAACAAACTCTGCTTTCGAAAAAACGCGGATTTATGACGTCCTAACTTATGAAAAAAAAGTAATTGTGAAAACATTATAGTATCTATAAAAGCCCTTGTCTTTTCGCATCCAACGATACTAAAATCATTACTGTAGCTCAAAAACTGTCGGGTAGTAAGGATTTTGAACCCCAATGTCCGAGGTTTTCATTATAGGCGAAACAAAGATAGGTAAATGTTGTATCTCAGTATAGGCCTCGCATTAGGAGCGCAGCCGGATATCCCTATCGCAATGGCTTAGGATGCCGCGGTCACGCGTGGGCCGGAAGCGTGTTACGAGTCCCTTTCGGAGATCACGTCGTTGCCATCCTTTTTCCATGAGGCAATTCTTTTCTTGTATTCATTATCGTCATTTTCCTGTTGCTTTCATTCCTCTCGGTTGAAGGTCGTGACAGAAGGTCACAATTATTTTATTTTTGTTAATAAAGATCGAAATTAGACTGAGACTTTTCAATGTCTTCTTTCATAATTGATATAATATTGGTAGGAAATTAATTAGTGCCTTACTGAGGTAAATGACGAGAGATTTAGAACTTAATTTAATAATAAAATGATGACGTCTTTCAATTAGTAATGGATGATACAATCAGATAGTACGGAGACACACGATGTACATAGCGTATTCAAGGAATCTAATGTCAAGAATCTGTGAAGAACGATCAATTTTGCGAATTAAAAATGAAAACTTAGGAAAAGTTTTATGTTTGATCAAAATCTTGTAATTGTGTGTAACGAATTTTGTGCGCATTTATTGTTTGCTTGAACAAAAATTGTGAGTTTATAAAACTGTGGGCAGGCGCATTCCAATGCTACAAGTTGCTTGCTCTAACATTAGTGTAGGCCTGAATGTTTACATTCAACATAGAGTGATGTGGCTTGTAAGCGAAGCAGGCACTCGAGCTGGGGTAGTGTTGTGCTTCGTAAGCAAACCTCGAGAGCTCGAACACAGAGTGCGGTGTAGTGTTACCATAAAAGGCAAAATTTGTTGACCATAGGCAGGCCAAGGGTAGGGGTAGTAGAGGGTAGAGGCGTGAGAAAGCTTACTCGCCAACGGGCTTAGACTTCAAGAATTAACGCACAAAATAGAAGCGAAAAATGCGTGTTCGGCTCACAGCGAATAGGGAGCGTACAACCTCGGGAACAGCCAATAGGACAAAGCAGGCGAAGGGTTGGAAGTGCAAGAGTGGTGCCATTGGTCATGATGGGAAAGAGGGTAGCCCCCAAAAGAACACTTTGACTAGCACGAAAAGACGAGAGTCAGTGAGAGTTTGCGCGCATCGCGATAAGGTTCGTCGTGGATAGGCATTATTATACCTAAAGTGTTATACTCTGCGTCGTGAATAGGTGTCAAATTAAATGTTATACTCTGGAATGAGATATAATTTTCTTGAATCAAATAATTAAAAGTTACATTTTTGCTTGTGCAGAGGGAAGAAGATCCCATGCCGGGGAGGTTGTTTTAAAGGAAAAGTTGTATAACGGCGTCAGGGCGGGTAAGGCTCGTGCTTTTGTTACGATAGATACCGCTGGAAACGATAGGTTCATACAACATATAAGAGAATTGGAGAAGTTGAATTAAATGTGGAATATGTGCATATATATATGTATGAGAAAATTGTAGAATTAAAGTAATCGTCCAAATTTTTGTTGCCCTACAAGAGGGCGGTTTCTTGTCTCCTATTGATTGCAAGTACGACTTCTTCATAAGAACGTCCAAAGACAGTATATGCACTGTGTGAGAAACAGGGAATGAACTGAACCTGCTCTGGGATGACAGAACTTGTAATCCGAGGCTAAATGACAATCCATTGTGACGTTGGAATGCGCCGACCCATCAGTTAGGCATTATTTCATTGTATGTGTTCCGTGTGTAATTTACTTGAGGCAATTGACCGGTCAATTAGGCAGAGTAGTATTTGTTAATATGTGTTACTCACAGTTCCAGTAAATTACGATTAAGGCTTTGTACCAGGGCGTTCATTATAAAGGATTCTCCAGCATTCTAATGGCGTTTAAAAAACCCGTTACACTCGCACCACATCTCACCGAGGCAAACTAGCGCACTGAAACGCGCTGATGTAAGTTAAGTCAACCATCATCGGTGAGTAACGCTTTTTTTAGTATATTTACTGTAATGTCAATTATTGTCCATAAAGTTTTGTGTCGTATATGTATCCCTTGGAGGTGTGCCATTCCTCAATTCCGAGAGCCGGATCTTCCTGTTAATGAAATGTTAACAAGGAGGTGAAGGGCCCATTTCTCGTGACATCCTAATTTGGCAAGATCCAAGTGATCAAAAAATTTTATTACATCTGTGAGTTAACAGCAGTATTGTGTGTTTAATATTTTTGTTGTATTGTACTTGCGCGTGTTGAAGTGAAATTTAGTGCGTACCCAAGCTTGTGAAGTGTTACAACGATTGGAGAGTGTATCATTTCGAGAGCGGTAAATTGTCATTGTTACTGAACGAGAAGCTAACAAGTGTGTAATGATGTACAGCTGAAAAATTTTGAAGAGATCAGAGGGTGATAGAAAATTGATCTAAATAAATTTCTCAGGAGCTTGAATAATTAAGGTAACGTGATGTTGAAAATTCACAGTGAGTAATTGTCTTGTTAATGAACTGCGTGAGCGTGAGTGATTATTTGTGAAGTCGTGAAGTTCGTATTCAAAGAAGATTAGCATCATGCCTGGGAGAGGACGAAGGAACAACGCCCGCCGAAATGATCCAGCAACGCCACCACAGCCCGAAGAGGAAGAGGTTAATATGCCTGTGGTAACCAGTTGCGTGGGGGCCATTGGTGCTAAATTCAGGAGGGGCGATGATGTGGGGGAACATATGGCAAGGTTGAAGTTTTTAACTGGTAATCTGAATAACAGCGAACAGGTGCATGCCTTCTTCCTATGCCTAGGCCCACAAGAGGCAAAGGAATGCAATCAAATAATTGGTACTCTAACGAACCTACGAGAAGCAGAAACCTGGCTGCGCTCTTATGCCGACCAAGTCGAACATCCGACTCAAGCGCTGTTTGAAATAGTAACCAAGAAGCAAACAAGCCGAGAGGGAGTTTCAGAGTACCTGACGCGCCTGGAAAGGCTGTACAACGAGAATTATCTAGAACATCCGGAACGAGTAATTATAGATTTGATGTGGCTCGGATTAAGGGACGATATCACGAGACCCTTTCGAAGTGATGCGCGACCTGCGACAGTACAAGAATTGAGGGACATGGCAATCGGAGTGGAAAATCGACGGATAGTACCAGTACCAAGGGAAACGACAGAGAGGAGGGAACCGGAGAGAGAGAGAGCGCCGCGGAGCGAGAGGAGGCCACAGCATGAGACTGCACGTGTCGGCCACACGATGCGGTATTCACCACAACGGCAAAGAGGCTACCGCCATGAAGTGCCACCCTGGAGAGAAAGGAACAGACAGATACGACACTCTCCTTATCATCGAAGAGGAAATTATGAAGTACCCCACTGGAGCGAAAGAGGCAGACTTAGGAGTCATCAGCACCAAATTTACCACGCAAGAGAACCACAGCCGCCTCAGGAAGTACCACCTGCACCTGCGGTGAACTTAGCACAGTATAGAGCAGTGCCACCGCCGTGCGTCAACTGTGGAAAATTTGGGCACCTAAGAGCTGATTGCAGAGTGCAACATTTTGCAGGACAGCCAAAAAACGACATAGGAGACCGTTAGCTCCGATAATAAATCCCAGTGTAATACTCCAAGTGAATGGTGCACCTGTAACCGCACTTCTTGATACCGGAGCAAATATATGCTTGGTGAAAGAGCGTGTGGTTGCGGGGATTAAAAATGCTAGTGTGAAAGGAACATCGACTGCATTAAAAACAATTGGAGAGGAACCCGTACCGGTGCTGGGAAAGATTAATGTGCCAATCGAAGTTAACGGTCAGAAAATTGTACAGAGATGCTTTGTTGTGAAGGAAAATGCATTTCCAGGAGACCTGCTAATAGGAGTGGAAGTAATGAACAAAGTCAACGCAAAGCTAGACTTCGGAAAACGTAGGGCATCATTCTTTGGTACTCACATGAACATGTTTTCAGCACCAGGACCCGCTTCACCGAAAATTCTGTGGGTAACGCGGGAGGAAGCATCGGTCACTCTCGCTGAGGACATTACAGTGAAGCCTCGCGCGCAAACTATGGTGAAGTGCCGAGCAGATGTCAAGTTTGATGGAAAGGAGGTAATTTTAGAGCCTAGAATTAAGTGGGCGCCTTACGTGGGAGCCACCGCAGCAAAGGTACAAAACGGGTATGTTTTGATGCCTGTACTTAACCCTTTTGCCGAAGAAATCGCTCTGACTGAAGGAGCAATAATTGCAACATGCCACGAAATCTCGAATGAAGATGCAACTGCAGAAGAGGATGATGATGAAAACAGTGAAGCAGAAAATCACCGCAGAGAAAAGCGCTTTCAGCAAATTGATGAGCTTGACCTCAGTTACTTGGATGCTGAAAAGCAAGAACAAGTCAGAAACCTGCTGAAGGAATATCACAAGACAATTAGTGCAGACGAGATGGATATTGGCCACGTTAAAGGAGTAAAATACAAAATTTTGCTGAGTGATTACAGGCCAATTCAAACAAAAGGATGGCTTATTCCGTACACCAGCCAAGAAATTATTGATAAAAAGGTCTCGGAGATGATTGAAAGTGGAGTTGTGCAAGAGAGCACAAGTGCTTGGAAAAATCCCCTCGTACTCGTAAGGAAGCCTGGGGGAGGACACAGAATTTGCCTTGATTTGCGAGCTCTAAACATGAGGGTAGTTAACGAACATTACCCGATTCCTAACATAGTAGGAACGCTGGAAGAAGTTGCTGGCAAAGAGTACTATTCCATTGTAGATGCAAAATCAGCCTTCCATCAAATTGAGCTAGATGAGGAGAGCAAGCAGTACACAGCGTTTCAAACTCGACAAGGAAACTTCGAGTTCTCTAGGCTACCTATGGGACTCAAGTGTTCAACATCAGTGTACCAGAGAGTAATTTGTCATGTTCTGAAAAGGCAGTTTGGAGAATTCGCCGCCATTTATTTGGACGATGTGTGCGTCAGCTCTATGACTTTTGAGAGTCACCTAGAAAATTTAAGGGAAGTGTTGCACGAGTTTCAATGTGCCGGAGTAAAAATAGGCTTAGACAAGTGCAAATTTGCGGAAAAACAAGTGAAGTACCTAGGATGTTACATCAGTCGGGAGGGACTTATTCCAGATCCCAAGAACGTGGATGCGATGCAGAATTACCCTAGGCCGACGACCGCACGCAAAGTCCGATCCTTCGTCGCTGCACTCAACTTCTACCGGCGGTTCATTCCGCATTTCGCTACAACCGCTGCACCCCTTAATGCTCTGACTAAGAAGGGGCAAAAATTCAAGTGGAAGGAAGAACACGAACAAGCCTTCTGTAAACTTAAGCAGCTCATGATAGAAGCGCCAGTTCTGAAGAAGCCTTCTCTAAATGAGACGTATTACTTGAGCTGTGATGCCTCAAATGAGGGCTCTGGCGCGGTCCTGGCTCAAAAATGTGATGGCATGGAACAACCGATTGGATACTTCAGCAAAAGATTTAATGATGCTGAGAAACGCTATTCAATCACTGAACGTGAAGGATTAGCAGTAGTGGCGGCTGTAAATCACTTCTCACCTTACTTGTATGGTAATAAATTTGTTGTAATCACTGATCACACGGCGCTCAAATATTTGTTCCAAGGTAAAAACACCAAGAACAACAGAATTATGAGATGGGCCCTAACACTCCCACAGTATGATTTTGAGGTAATTTATCGCCCAGGAGCTCAGAACGTGGTACCCGATGCGTTGTCGAGAAACATTGCGACAAACAACGAAGAAGAAAATCAAGACGACGGAGTCCCCAAAACAGTGTTCGTCACGACGATGATAGACGAAGCACCCAATGTGCAAGAGGCGAAAATCAGCTTGCAAAAAGAAAATGTGAAAGCAGAACAGTTGAAAGATTCTGTTTGGGGGCCTGTGCTGAGGTATCTTGAAGGTGACAAATTAGGGGACGCTCCAAGTCTCGCTCTGAAATCCGAAGTCTTCACCGACGGAGGCATATT
Source organism: Morinoia aosen (assembly GCA_030386875.1). Lineage (NCBI taxonomy): Eukaryota > Metazoa > Arthropoda > Malacostraca > Amphipoda > Talitridae > Morinoia > Morinoia aosen. The sequence continues at coordinate 28,605,924 of CM059568.1, forward strand.
GTATTTCAGAAAGACGCAACGAAAACCTAATAGAACAAGGCACTTGATCGTTGTGCCAGACGCTCTGAGAGAAGCAGCGATAACATTGGCACATGACAGCACAATCGGTACACACCAAGGTCGTGCTAAAACGTGGAAAAAGCTCATGGAATTCGGGTACTGGATTAACATGGCGCGTGACGTTAAAAAGTACGTCGATTCGTGCATGCAATGTCAGAAACGTAAGATCAACAATCGCATTTGTGTTAGTATGGGTTCATTCCCTGAAATTGACAAGCCTCTGGACAGAATAGGCGTTGATTTAATTGAAATGCCAGTCTCGAACGAGGGACACAAGTACATCCTGACCGTGGTCGATCACTTCAGTAGATATGTTGCAGCGTTCTCGCTCAGAAGCAAGACAACTGAGGAAGTGACTCGAGCGTTGACTAAATTCGTGACTACGTACGGCCCAGCCAAGACGCTCATCTCAGACAGGGGCACCGAGTTCACGTCAGCTTTGTTCAGAAATGTGTGTGAAAAATTGAAAATATAATACTACAACACTTCAGCATATCATCCCCAATCAAACGGAATGACGGAACGGCAGAATCAGAACATAAAAGTGATTTTGTCACATCTTGCCGCCAGCGATCAGTTATCATGGTCTGATGCACTTTCTTGGACGTGCTTGGCGCTGAACACAGGTTATCAAAGTGTTATTGAAGAAATTCCGTATTATTTATTCTTGGGGAGGGACGCTGAAATTCCTGTTGTTGACTGGCTGAAAACACCTCGCATGGATTATTCTTTAGGAGAGAATTACAGTGCAGAGATTAGCGTCCGGCTCCACAATGCGTTCAAAATCGTAAAAGCCAAGTCCAAGGCGTCACACGACAAGTCCGTGCAAATGAAGGAAAGAGGTGTGAAAAACAACCAGGTGCAGATCGGAGACCTCGTTTTATTACATAATCCGACAGGAAAAGCCGAAGCTGCAAACGCGTGGCCAACGGACTGGATTGGACCGTTCCGAATCATTAAAAAGAGCGACACAAATGCCACCATCAAAACACTGTATGGTAACCGTCAAGAAAGGGTTCACTTGGACAGATTGAAAGTTGCTCATTTACGAGGCGAGGCGTTTCCCGGCACATCGGACGTCGCAGCTGAGCCAGGGAATGGAAACGAATATGAAACAATTGATAGTGAAGATGAAGAGCTGAGAACAGAAAACCACGTGAACGAGAGAGCGGCGTTCAAAGAGCGGCGGAGCTACAATCTACGTTCTAGGTGTAGGTGAATCGTCGGCCAAAACAATGATCAGCTGCAATGAATTAAGTTCATGAATTTTTTGATTTTTCAGGATGTTTCCTTCGTGTGTAATTTTAGATGTGTTCTTCAATAGGAAGGCGTGTTCGAGTTTCGTATTATCGTAGTTTGCACTCGCAAGAGTGAGATGTGTTCTTCAGTAGTTGTATGTGTTACTAGCTGTGGGTGAATTTGAATTTCTGCTCACGAGCGATCTTGTTGGAAAACGAGAGGCTTGTCGGAGTGTTCTGATCTCACGCTGTACTTGAAATTTCATTTCTATTGTTGCTAAGAGAAGAGAAATTGAGCTTTTCGTTAGTTTGCTGTCGTGTGCTTCTCAAAGGGAATGCTATGTGACTTTTCGTAGTATGCTTTCATTTTCTCGCCAGCTCCTCGTAAAGCGTACGCGCTTAATACGAAATAACTCTAGTGAATTAACTAGTTTAATCTGAAGTTCTTAGGCTGAGGCTATCTCAGGCTTGCTAATTTTATCAATACCTTTAGACCGTTCATTTTCGTATCGGGGAAAATATGTTTAGCGTCAGATTAAAAGTTGCGTATTCTTTCGTGCTGTAGTGTTGAATTTTCTGACTTTGTGTCTTTCTCTTGCCCTGAAAGAATATCGTAAAACACGGTATTCCGGAAGGAATTATTCTTATCTTACTCTGTAGAATGTAGTACATTTCTTTTCAGACTTAAGGAATTAATTTCTTGGAGGATTAGCGTAGGAAGTACGTCAGCACAAAACAGGCCAGAACATTGCATAACACGAATGAGTCTCGGATAAGCAGCAAAATTACGCAAGAATCACGTGGAGCACGAGTAATTATTCACAAGAGCAAAGAAGAGATAGCAAGTGTACAACAGAGGGGATTCATCGCACTTGTATTGGAAGTATTTGACTCTAGAAGAAAATTCTAGCGTTGCTTTGGGAGACGAAGAAGATGTATGTGCAGCTAGAATTTCGCATCATGTTTCGGAAGAATGCCGCAGGCTCAAGTAATTAGCTCAGAACGTTGGCGGTTGAGCTGTGGCTGAAGACATCGTCCAGACAAATCGTTCGCTAACAAGCTCGTACCGGGAAGGGCTGCTCAACTAATTGGAAGTTAATACTTCGAAGTGAACAGCACCACAGAGGAACAAAGCATCAACATGAGGAAGAAAGGAGAAGCGAAAATAATGAAGATAATCGTCTAGGGTGCCTAGAGGTACTAGCGTTCAGAAATGCTTTTATAAAATGGGCACTCATATAACACAGTAATAATGCGTTTGTATTATTGAGTGTTGAAACTGACTTAAGTACTTTGGAATTTGCGTCGTAACATTTATGCCTAGTAAGGCATTCCTGAAATTCGAATGCAAGTTTCCTGTGAATTTTTTTACTAGGCAAATTATCACATCGGAATATTGAAGCCGCATTTTAGGCATCTCTATTTATACGTGAAATAAAAAAAATTAAAAATAGAGATTACGTCGGATAGGCTTTGAACGAGGCGTACGATCGTCAAAGAATATTAACCCACGAAATTCTCGCGCAAATGAGAGTATTGACTCGGACAAATGGATGGAACAGCATCTCGTGTCTCCCAGAAATTATACGTCGACATCAAGGAATTTTGAGAAGCATTATGCAGGATACCCCCGCTCATACAGGATACCACCGCCGGATATACCTCGGATTCTTCAGGATTACCCCGTAGGATTCAGGACTTTATTGCGAATGGAAACTGTATTGAATGAAATTTAGCGACGCTTCGACTCGCATTTATCGACAGACCAATATAACTTCCTGACTTGCTGATTCGCCTGATCAACGAATCGGTGTTCATGAGTAATCTGCCGGTTAAAATTGGAGTTTGAATAAACGTCATAAAATGTAAGTGAAACATTGCACTTAACATGATTGGGTGGTAATTTGAATCGTGATAATAATCCATCTTACAGAACGCAATCGTGCAGTCAATGTGGTGTATAGAAATTTTATACGAGCCTGAATATTGGGCTCGCAATACTTCCTCCTGAAGATGAGTTACCTAACATCGACGCGTGTGTGATGCTATTAAAATGCCAAAGGAAAAACATGAAGGAAAGCAAATTCCGTCAGCGATACCAAAGGAGTCACCTTCGAATTGTCAACAGCAGCAAGGAGTTGGACAGCAGAACATGCAAGCGTGAATTGAAATCTACGAGATATAAAGTCATCAATACTGTAGGATGTTTGAGAGTGAAGGAAATGTGCCCGTAAATTTTGTGAACACAATACAATACATTAGGCCGTGCTGAGTGGAATGAATAAGAGTCTTAATTGTAATGTACCCTGTTTGTTGCGGAATTAATTTTAGAATATAATGGGATGAAGTAGAATTTACCATGTGTGTCTTATATTGGCTCCATACTGTAGTACTTATGATTCAATAAATAGCTGAAAGCTAATTAAAAAAAATTGTCAGGCCAATTTTTTTAACTCTAGGAGGGCGGTCCTGTCAAGAATCTGTGAAGAACGATCAATTTTGCGAATTAAAAATAAAAATTTAGGAAAAGTTTGTCGCGAAAACAATGCTCTCAGAGCACGTAACGCAGAGGGAATTTCAACCCCCACACATAATGAATATAGTACACCTTTGTGCTTGCATGGTACCCACATAATAAGCATGGAAAATAAAAAGCATTGAAAGATTAAACACATTCTGTTTAAGATGAACACGTGGAAAATTGGCACAGGGAAACATGTATCGCAACACTCATTTTCGCACCAGAGCCCTCAGGCAAGATGTTAATGATCTGCGACATGATAGTTTTATCCGGCATAATGATATGCTACATAGACAAACGGAGAAAATTCAACACATTCTGTTTAAGATGAACACGTGGAAAATTGGCACAGGGAAACGAGAGATTCAGGCTAGAAAATTATTGAATGCCAGCAAACGATCACATGATTTAACGCAACTCAGCATTTCTTGGCAATCGTCAACCCGGAGGTTCACGCACAAACAACATGAAATTAGAAACATAAACATGAACATCCTGGCTAGCACAATTCCTATCAAACACTGCGCGCCAAAAATGGGTTGCACTGTCAGCGTGCTTTTATCTGTACCTACTCCACGATCACTGCTGCGAGCGCTCCCTAGTCAATTCACTGACGGCGGCCTGCGGCGGCACGAAGCATGGCATCCATGTGAACTTTTCTACTGCTGAATACCGGGCTGGTGTGGAACTTGCTGTGAGATTGAGAACGCCCAGCATCAGCCACCCCGGCAGCGGTGCTACGAAGACCCTCCCGCCTGTGAACAATGCACAGGTTTACATTATCTATTCCCTGAGATATGAACGTCATTGATCGAATTACTTCTTTACTCCCCTTTAATTCTCAAAATCAATCATAATTTATTTCCCTCTGAAATCAATCCGGATGAGTATTTTACCCCCGCTTCACAAAATAAATCACCCAGCACTTTGTTACATAAAAATATCAAGCCTGTACTTCAATAATAAAACACGAATATTCTGATTCCCCCATCCTATGCCGTCTCAAAAACAGATCTCCCATGAGAATGATCATTTTTACCGTCATACTAAAGCCCAATGCAAAGCATCCTATTTGAGATAATAAATCCCACATGCCCCGGATTGAAAATTAAACATTTGCACAGATCCAAAGACTGATCCCAGCACAGAACAAAGAATATAATCTCACCTCCCATCTTGGCACACGCAGGCCTACATCTTCACTTAGTCAGGAGTACCCAGAAATAGACTGGGTGCCCTTGTTGCTACCCTTATATACCCCCGCCACACAAAGGACCCATGGTGCGGCAGTGTGCGCTGCCCGCGCAAAGTTGCAAGTGACGTGGCATCTCGCGATTGGGTGCTTATCACGCGTCACCTCTGACGTGTTCCCTGCGTCACAAACTTGGTATTGCTACGCGCATTTATCTCTAACATATTCTTCTAAGATGCATATTTTCCATAGTTCCCCTACTCGTTGGTACTTAATTTTAACCTATTGTTTTCTTATGCTACACAATCAAGTTGCCCTCGTGTGATACTATATGTAGTTATCGAGCTAGCTCTCTACACAGACGCTACCCCCTACGTACTCCTCCCTTCTCCTCCTATCCTCGGCCCGTACAGCGTCCTTCCGGTTACCGGCTGCGTCGTGCCGGTTCTGCTTATATCTGCATCGTGCCATTTCTGCTTATATATGCCCAATATCAATTGTATCCCAACACATCCCTACGCGCTCCACAAAAATTTGAGCCAACGGGTTAAATTTTCTATGCCAACATCAAATTTCTATAAGGTCGTAAACTTCCATCCGTACTTTGCATATCCGCAGAAATGAACATAACTATTATGTTGTTGACGCACGCTGACGTTGATAAACATAGACGTATGGCGTTAATCAAACACACATCGCATCCTAACGTCCAAAAATCACATCGAAAAGAAACATCCTAGGACTCGGAGGAAAACACAGCTAACATAACACACATATCGAGCAAATAGACACAAGAATCTTGAAACACACACATGACATTTAATATTGAAACACACATATCAAATTTATCTTATTTTCCGGCTTGCCTTCGGCACACCAACGACATTAGAGATTGTTTAATAGGCGTGTTCATTACAAGGCATAACATTATCGCGCTTATAAGCCGCCTAACCACATCTCTCTAAATTTGGGGCAATATTTCAACGTTGAATATCTTCTTATTTATCCTTAGCTCGTTCTCCTTCCAAGCAGTGGTGCATCATTATTGTTATCATCCTCAACATCATTATCAGCATTATTATTATATTTTCTCGGCAAACGTTATCATCAAAGTGGGCCCTCTGGTTCATCAGAATTTGTAACCTACTAATATTTCGTTGTCGATTCAATCAATGTTCTCCATCCTTGCGTCACGCTATCTGCACGGAGAGTGTTCGTTGAAATTATCCTTGCGTCGCGTTACACGCGGAAAATTAGACATCGCGTTTCCGCGGAAAAACTGTAGATTCCATCGTCGGAGCTCGTAAGCTGGGCTCGTCAGTCCTTCATTTGTTTCCCAGGGTAACATACATATTTTCAGAGATCAACTTCCACCTACGATTTACCATCTAACATTGTCACTTAGGTGATCGATAGACATCGTACAGTTTGGTTCCTCTTAATTAATTATTCATTTCTCGTGAATCTTTCCAAGCCTACCCTGACTGGGCAGAAGTGAGGTCACAAGAATTTCAAATGAACTAAATAAATCCAGATATCCATAACGAACTACAGACAAAGTCAAGAATGCTTCGACGGTGTCACTGCTCAGTTACTTTTACCTACTTACTAAAAATGGATGCAAAACATATAACATATGCACAGACGAGAGAGTTACCAGGTCGGCCGATATCCCGTGTGCTCTTATAAAAATACAGATTGTTAACATTCATCAGACTTACGCCACACTGCCGTGCACTGCAGTTTTAGGCGATCCAATTACTCGTCAACACCCACAAAATCATGAGAAAATTACAATCACATCCTAATTCACCTGATTTACCAGCCTTTGAGACAGTTTAGCCTTTATTCATATCATGTCATTCCACTCGAAGAGACGTCGTTGAACTTTCATGACATTATCAATGTATTTACATAACTCATGAGCCTGCAGTATGTTTGCCGTACAATGACGGAGAGAGTGTTGTGTTAGCTTAACATAACTATTATCCTAAAAAAATTGAATTAGAATATCCGTCGATGTTGGAGTACGAACAGTTTGAGTGCCTGGAACATCCCTATGCGAAGGAAACACCAAAACTTCCACACATGAACGCTGCGGCAACTCACACCAAATTGTATCCAAAAGTCAGTAAGTCAATCAGGTAGTCTAAATCCGGTAAACATCGCAGTTACTCAAACTCAGAAAATAGGACATGCTTTATTTCTTCAGCTGCGCCACTGCAAATGTAGGTCAAATCCGCAGTTCCCATCCTCGTTCCCTCACTCAACGTTCACCAGGCGTAAGAGAGCCAAAGTTCCCAGCAACGCTCATAAGAGATTCAGAATTAAGGAACAGTTCTTATCCTATTACACTTAAAATTTAATGAACTATCACCAGCACCTCAAAATTCACGAGAGTCCGCCTGATCGAAAGACGCAACAAGAAAAACCAGCAAACATTCCCACGTAAAATTCAGTGCAAAGGATTAAGTTCATCTTATTATACTACGATGGCGTGTAATTGTGAAATAATTTACAATTTCTGCAGGGAACCCTTAATGATATTCACGCATTTATTAATCTACTTGTTCCTTATCCAGCCTGCCCAGAGTCTGACCTTCTCGACATCACCAACACAAGAAACCTTTGCATTACTTACTCTGATTCTTTTTATTTAGCTGATACAGGAATAGCACAGGGGATTTTCTTTGCAAATTCTACAACTCTCAAAAAACCAGAGACACCAAGAAAAACGAGCTGTACTATTTTAAAGTCCAATTCCCCGCCGTTGAAGTTCAACACATTTTAAATAATAACACCAGTAATATTTCTACTTCATTTCCTATAGCATTCTGTATTCTTGCGTTCACACAATACCACACGAGTAATTAAAAGATGAGACTCGACGAACGCAAAATTTTTATTGCCCTGGGATCAGAACAGTAATAAAACTTACACACGTCTTCTCCGCTTCGCATCCTCCATCTCTAGCACACACATTAGCACAAAATTCCCGTTTATTCATTACAATACTCAACTATCATTCATTACTAAAATTTTCCAACAAATAAAGGCTTCAATTCAATATATTGTATATTTTCATCGTAGAAAATAGCATATTCCAATGAGCCAATTTATTCAATACAGTTATGTGGACACATTCTCGCTCCAACCTTGCAATTAGCTTGTAATTGCGGACGAAATAGTTACCATCATTTTATTTAAAAAAAAATATATGAAGATTCAAATAAAGTTCCCCACTGAACATGAAATTCACACATAGGGCATTGTGGACGAATGCATTAAATCATCAATTGGACATCGTAACTCGTGAGTTTACTGAGGTTGAGTGAATAAACGCACTTAGGGGTTCGTAGATTCTGGCATCCCCAGCAGCGTCATAAGAATCCTGTCTCACACTTGAAATAATCTGAAGGCTTCAATAATCACCCCACTTGCAGACGCAGCAAAAATAGAATATAATCTTGAATTCATTGCCCGACTCAGTAGATAAAAATGAAAATTCCTTCCTCGCTTATGGGCGCCTACTTAGTCAAAAATGCATTTTAATCACTCCACGTGTTTATCCGATGAAACTAACTATACTTAAAATGTAAAATTCCTTCTCAACTAGAGGAACTGGGGTTGAATTACACTTAAAATTAATACGTCTAACACGGTCGACACTTTCAAATTATATTTTTTCTTGAGTTTGAAGGAACTGGAGCATGACACAGCAAAGATTTTATGCCCAAAAATAGAGAAAGCCACAAACAGAAACACAATTAATTAGAACTTAGGTCCGTCACCGCATCAATTATTCATCTCACGCATAGACAATGTGGCACCTTGTAATAGATGAATTCAGCCATCACTTATTAATTGAAATACAAATTCTCAATTTTCAATTCTGGAGTTTCGTATCCTGCTTTTGTGAACGGGGACATCATGACAAAGGGGTTAACTTCAACTGACACATGTGTAGGCGGTCTCCATATATTGCTAAGTAAGTAACTAAACTATGTCAAGAATTAGCTGCGTAGCATTTCAGAGATACCACACACATTCTTAAAAATCCACCACACTAAATTATCGATAATCCTACATTCCGTCACTTAACTCAATTTACTCCTACGATTGGAAAAGGTAATATTTACTCTGTCTATGATAGCAAGAAAATTGAATTTCGAAACAATTCCATCACTCATATCAGAGATGTTAAAAAATTTTTATAATTAAAGTACTCAATATTAGCGAATAAAAATGTGAATTGCGTTAGACGTTAACGTTACTTCAAACAAAAATTTATATTTACTTTAACCAGCAGCTGCCATGAAAGTAAATTCTTAAGACGCTTCAAAACTTGTCCTCAGATATTTTGGCGAAGGCGATTTTTCCTTGAATCAAGGCATTAATTTCCTGCGCCACCTACTTCTATTTCTACACAAAACAAAATTTAGGAAAATGTAATTGGTGGATCAATAATAGCGACATTCAAAAAAATTTACCACACAAAATTTCATCCAACACATCGTTGAGAAAGTTTGCTACTATGTTATCTTAGCAAAATGCAGCAGGATCAATTCTCTCAAAGCACACAGATAGAGTTCAAACACAATCACATTCGACTGTGATTTTAATTAAAATTCAATGATACTGGCTGCACCTCAGAACTCGACAGCATTATGATGGCTTTTACATGTTCCCAAAATAAACATACTCAGAAGCTCCAGCATCGTTATTCAAGATACGGGCGAAATTTTACTGCAAAATGATCAAAGTTACTGATGGTACTCTTCTCTCATGACGTGTAGAAAATTAATGGCAACATGTAATACAACCCAAAACCTGCACACTGATTCACGTTCATTTCAACGAGAAACTCAGAAGGTCTGGCCGCAGCAAGGAGAGCTTCACTTTTATGACTCTAACAGCCGACTCGCAGGGTCTTACACAGCGGCATGAGCCTTTATGCTGGAATTTTACTTTAAATATTAAACTGCACTCAAAAGGACCCGGGAAACCAGCACACATAGAAACATACATTGAACTACTCTGTATTATACAGCAAGAAAATCTGCTTTGAAGGAAAATCCTATCACCGCGGGTCAGAAAATATAAATTGTGGAATTTTATGTCTCAAATGTCATTAGCAAAGGTATGCATCACGTTGCTAAGGCTTATCAGAAAATTACCATGGAAACAAATTCACACGACAGCGCACAAAATTTTCTACTAATTATTTAATTTAATGCACGCGGGATGGTAAATTTCAATTTTGATTAGTCACCAGAAATCCCTAATCACTGCAAAATATCAAATCTGTTTCAAAGCTTCAACTGAGACTATCACCAATCATAAAAAAATTTGAGACAGCTGAAAATGCTTAAAATGCTGAATAAAAAATTTCCATACAGAAATGCAGGTAGCACGCTAAATGACACGAGCAAAAATGGTACAGGAAGAAATATCTGTTTAATTTCGGGCACTTGTTCTACTAAATTCAATGTTTAAGACAGCATCACACAAAAATTTTAAGACAACGAATGACTACTCAATACTCATGCTGACACACTAAACGTCATACGTCATGACAAATTTGAGCCAAGAATTCAATATTGAATCTGAATCGTTCATTGTGTTAAGAGAGTTTTCAATAGAAATGTGGCATTCAATCTTTACTTGACTTAGTGAGCGCTCTCCAATCACCTAAAATTGAGCCAGACGCGCTGTGGTTGAGTCGCCGAGCCACACATTCCTATGCATTTATGACTCCAGCTCAATGGCAGGCAATTACACTACGGAACTGCAGCTCCTCAAGGCCAAGCTCGCAGCCACAAACTTTCGGCTGTGCTCCACTGATTGTTATTGAAATGAATGGAGCTACTAATAGCAAGCGAAATATACTACTGGATAAATCTTTGCAGAACGATTGGACAATTATCTGAATTCTTTCTTGAGGGATCATTACAAAATTGAATAATTTTTAACACAACTGAAAATGATGACAAAAAAATTCTCCATGCTACTATACAGGTATCAAGTTCGCACCGGGTACTTTCATTATTCTTTCTCCTGTCGCGAAAACAATGCTCTCAGAGCACGTAACGCAGAGGGAATTTCAACCCCCACACATAATGAATATAGTACACCTTTGTGCTTGCATGGTACCCACATAATAAGCATGGAAAATAAAAAGCATTGAAAGATTAAACACATTCTGTTTAAGATGAACACGTGGAAAATTGGCACAGGGAAACATGTATCGCAACACTCATTTTCGCACCAGAGCCCTCAGGCAAGATGTTAATGATCTGCGACATGATAGTTTTATCCGGCATAATGATATGCTACATAGACAAACGGAGAAAATTCAACACATTCTGTTTAAGATGAACACGTGGAAAATTGGCACAGGGAAACGAGAGATTCAGGCTAGAAAATTATTGAATGCCAGCGAACGATCACATGATTTAACGCAACTCAGCATTTCTTGGCAATCGTCAACCCGGAGGTTCACGCACAAACAACATGAAATTAGAAACATAAACATGAACATCCTGGCTAGCACAATTCCTATCAAACACTGCGCGCCAAAAATGGGTTGCACTGTCAGCGTGCTTTTATCTGTACCTACTCCACGATCACTGCTGCGAGCGCTCCCTAGTCAATTCACTGACGGCGGCCTGCGGCGGCACGAAGCATGGCATCCATGTGAACTTTTCTACTGCTGAATACCGGGCTGGTGTGGAACTTGCTGTGAGATTGAGAACGCCCAGCATCAGCCACCCTGGCAGCGGTGCTACGAAGACCCTCTCGCCTGTGAACAATGCACAGGTTTACATTATCTATTCCCTGAGATATGAACGTCATTGATCGAATTACTTCTTTACTCCCCTTTAATTCTCAAAATCAATCATAATTTATTTCCCTCTGAAATCAATCCGGATGAGTATTTTACCCCCGCTTCACAAAATAAATCACCCAGCACTTTGTTACATAAAAACATCAAGCCTGTACTTCAATAATAAAACACGAATATTCTGATTCCCCCATCCTATGCCGTCTCAAAAACAGATCTCCCATGAGAATGATCATTGTTACCGTCATACTAAAGCCCAATGCAAAGCATCCTATTTGAGATAATAAATCCCACATGCCCCGGATTGAAAATTAAACATTTGCACAGATCCAAAGACTGATCCCAGCACAGAACAAAGAATATAATCTCACCTCCCATCTTGGCACACGCAGGCCTACATCTTCACTTAGTCAGGAGTACGCAGAAATAGACTGGGTGCCCTTGTTGCTACCCTTATATACCCCCGCCTCACAAAGGACGCATGGTGCGGCAGTGTGCGCTGCCCGCGCAAAGTTGCAAGTGACGTGGCATCTCGCGATTGGGTGCTTATCACGCGTCACCTCTGACGTGTTCCCTGCGTCACAAACTTGGTATTGCTACGCGCATTTATCTCTAACATATTCTTCTAAGATGCATATTTTCCATAGTTCCCCTACTCGTTGGTACTTACTTTTAACCTATTGTTTTCTTATGCTACACAATCAAGTTGCCCTCGTGTGATACTATGTGTAGTTATCGAGCTAGCTCTCTACACAGACGCTGCCCCCTACGTACTCCTCCCTTCTCCTCCTATCCTCGGCCCGTACAGCGTCCTTCCGGTTACCGGCTGCGTCGTGCCGGTTCTGCTTATATCTGCGTCGTGCCGTTTCTGCTTATATATGCCCAATATCAATTGTATCCTAACAAGTTTTATGTTTGATCAAAATCTTGTAATTGTGTGTAACGAATTTTGTGCGCATTTATTGTTTGCTTGAACAAAAATTGTGAGTTTATAAAACTGTGGGCAGGCGCATTCCAATGCTACAAGTTGCTTGCTCTAACATTAGTGTAGGCCTGAATGTTTACATTCAACATAGAGTGATGTGGCTTGTAAGCGAAGCAGGCACTCGAGCTGGGGTAGTGTTGTGCTTCGTAAGCAAACCTCGAGAGCTCGAACACAGAGTGCGGTGTAGTGTTACCACAAAAGGCAAAATTTGTTGACCATAGGCAGGCCAAGGGTAGGGGTAGTACAGGGTAGAGGCGTGAGAAAGCTTACTCGCTAACGGGCTTAGACTTCAAGAATTAACGCACAAAATAGAAGCGAAAAATGCGTGTTCGGCTCACAGCGAATAGGGAGCGTACAACCTCGGGAACAGCCAATAGGACAAAGCAGGCGAAGGGTTGGAAGTGCAAGAGTGGTGCCATTGGTCATGATGGGAAAGAGGGTAGCCCCCAAAAGAACACTTTGACTAGCACGAAAAGACGAGAGTCAGTGAGAGTTTGCGCGCATCGCGATAAGGTTCGTCGTGGCTAGGCATTATTATACCTAAAGTGTTATACTCTGCGTCGTGAATAGGTGTCAAATTAAATGTTATACTCTGGAATGAGATATATTTGTCTTGAATCAAATAATTAAAAGTTACATTTTTGCTTGTGCAGAGGGAAGAAGATCCCATGCCGGGGAGGTTGTTTTAAAGGAAAAGTTGTACAACGGCGTCAGGGCGGGTAAGGCTCGTGCATTTGTTACGATAGATACCGCTGGAAACGATAGGTTCATACAACATATAAGAGAATTGGAGCAGTTGAATGAAATGTGGAATATGTGCATATATATGTATGAGAAAATTGTAGAATTAAAGTAATCGTCCAAATTTTTGTTGCCCTACAGGAGGGTGGTTTCTTGTCTCCTATTGATTGCAAGTACGACTTCTTCATAAGAACGTCCAAAGACAGTATATGCACTGTGTAAGAAACAGGGAATGAACTGAACCTGCTCTGGGATGACAGAACTTGTAATCCGAGGCTAAATGACAATCCATTGTGACGTTGGAATGCGCCGACCCATCAGTTAGGCATTATTTCATTGTATGTGTTCCGTGTGTAATTTACTTGAGGGAATTGACCGGTCAATTAGGCAGAGTAGTATTTGTTAATATGTATTACTCACAGTTCCAGTAAATTACGATTAAGGCTTTGTACCAGGACGTTCATTATAAAGGATTCTCCAGCATTCTAATGGCGTTTAAAAAACCCGTTACACTCGCACCACATCTCACCGAGGCAAACTAGCGCACTGAAACGCGCTGATGTAAGTTGAGTCAACCATCATCGGTGAGTAACGCTTTGTTTTTAGTATATGTACTGTAATGTCAATTATTGTCCATGAAGTTTTGTGTCGTATGTGTATCCCTTGGAAGTGTGCCATTCCTCAATTCCGAGAGCCGGATCTTCCTGTTAATGAAATGTTAACAAGGAGGTGAAGGGCCCATTTCTCGTGACACTAAAATGACAAAATTGCTATCAAAGCTCGGAAATTACTTCAACTCCAATCTGTCAGATGACGCAATTACAGAAATTCACATTATGACTTTAAATAAGCAGGCGAAGCCTTATTACTTGATCAATTGACGAACATAGATTGCTAATACATTGATGATTATGATAATAAGCACATCTTCTGAGGTGAAGCCTCGACGCTGGATTAAGTAGTAGAGAAACAAAGATCGTCTAGTACATCGAACGAAATTATCCTACACGTGAAGCTTCCTTGACACGGGTGAGAATATGGATGAACATGTTGGAAAGATACCTAGCTCAGTCCTGAGAAGCGCTTAATAAGTTTGATCAGTAACCGGAACCCTCACTCCTCTGGCGAGACTGAAAGAGAGCGAGGTTGACACGTCTTACACAAGTGGAGGCAACCCCTATAATGCCGCTTCTCCACACCCACTAGGAGCAGCTTGCGCGTCTCCGTCATGAGTGCCAACAAATACGTTCTCTATCTCGAAGCTTTATGCTAATATATCATTGGAAATAGAAAGTGCTGTGAGATAATTAAAATGGATTAAGCTTCATAATTGATAAACAAGTAATTTATGTTGAATGAATAAGATCCTAGGTCAACAAGGAAGGAGTTGAAATATACGAAGAGAAATGGAAGTATTTGGCAGCGATACCTGGTATACGTGGCTAACGCAGAGTAGAGGGCATGAAGTACGATGGTGGTGTTCGTAGAGGGTATGAGAGTGTTCGCTGGTTGATTTCAAATGATGCTTCGATGCAACGGCTGGCGATGCCTGGGTGTAGATCGTAGATATCGGAAATGCTGCGCTTATTGACGAGAATATATTTTCCGATGACGGATCTTTTGAGATGATGGTTTGGCCAGACCATTTTCTCTTTCACGTTTACTTGAACACGGCGTAGGGCAGTTATAGTAAAACTATAACAAGCGTCCCGACTGTCGGCGCCGGATGGCTCAGGCGGAAGTTCTTTGTTGCGCGCTAGATTTAAGATCGAGCTGTGAGCAACGGAAGTCGGTACATTATTAGGAGCGTTGCTGAGAGTTTCCTTCTCCTCCTTAGAAATTTAAGGCTTCCGAAGCTGTAGTTGCAGCTACAGCTAAATAAACCTCAAGTTGTGCTGAAAGTAACGACACAACATATATGGCGACGAAGATTTCGAATCTCCAAGGTGAATTTGAATTTTACAAGTGCTCTGAAACCAAGATGGCTTACTCAGCAGTTAGCTGTCCTCCATTCGATGTTTATGTGGAAACAGTGAGTGAATTTCTACCACGTTTAAAAGTACAGTGTGCAAACGCTCTTCAGAAGGCGGGAAACAATGGCGGTAAAAAAGCTAGTATTTTAGTTAAAGCTAAGCCTGTAAATATCATTACTGTTCTACAACGAAGAATTAAACCTACATTACTCACTGATGCTACGCATGATGAACTAGAAGAAAAACTAATCCAACAATTTGAAGTAGAGAAAACGATTGCCGGCGCGTCTGTTACATTTTTAATAGAAAGCAAGGTGTTAATGAATCCATAGAAAGTTATGCTAAAACATTAAATGACTTAGCATCTGCGTGCAACTATGATAATTGCTGTCGTGATCGTCTATTGAGAGATGCTTTCGTGGCTGGCCTACATTCAGCGCAAATTCTCAGAGCGGTTCTACAGAAGTGTGACCGCAAGTCATTCAATGAATGCGTGGAACATGCAAAACTCATCGAACAGTTAAGCTCCGATGCTCAAGATATTTTTCGTAAGGATTCATCTTCATCGTTTTTCACAACATCAAAACTACAGCCGAACTACATTTGCATTCGCTGCAGAACTAGGCAAAAGCACCTTGCAAAAAATTACTATTCATAAAAATTAAAATGCAAAAAACGTGGAAAAATAGGCCACATTTCTAAAGTCTGCAAATCTGCGACGACAGCACGGCCTTCTCCGGCGGAGCCCACACGAGGAGAACCTACACGAGGAGAATTTGATGCAGCTCACACTTACATAGTGCAGCCAGAAAGGAGCGGTTGTCTTTGCAACGTCAGAAGAGAAGATGTGTCAATGAAGAGTTCACGTGAGCCTCTACAGCGGAAGAACGAAGTTGGATTACAAAAGCCTAGGAACGACAATGGTGACGGTAATTCTATAGATGAATTCTCTGATAATCTTTTGAATGATTCTCATTTCTTAGAGTAAACACCTCTGTAATTCCAGTTACAAAAGAGCCTACAATATTAACATGCAACTTAAATGGTAAACCTGTTGAATTTCTGCTTGATAATGGTAGTGCAGTCTCAACTATACGTAAAAGAGATGCACTTGAAGTTGGTGCTGTTATAAATCCTACGCGAAGCAAAGTGCTCGGATACGGTGGTGGCTCTGTAAATTTGCTTGGTCAATCTTCAGTAATCATTAGTTATAAAGACGTTAGTTTTAATCATAAGTTTCTCATTATGGAAGATGATAGGATCAACCCACTTGGCCGAGAAATTTGTTCTAAACTCAACGTAAACGTTGTCATTCCTGATAAATGCGAGTCTATAAATAAAACGGATTGTCATAGTTTGCCGAGAAGCTTGTCTTTGAAGAAAGAAAGAAAAAAAGAAGAAAGAAAGAAAACCGTTTATTTCCAAGTTGCCACATGAGATACATGCCAACATATTGGCTTTTAAAAATTTCTTAATATAGGACGTCCTAAATCAAATGTTCCATACGAGGAGTACAAATTGATAAACCATCCGAGGTGTACAAATAGATAAGCCATACGAGGCATAATAATAGACAAACTGTATGAGGTGTGCTAATAGACAAACTATCAGAGGTGTACAAATAGATAGACCATAAGAGGCAAATTAATAGACAAAATATACGAGGCGTAATAATAGACAAACCATACGTGGCGTGCTAATAGTCTAACTCTGTCAAGGGGTAGTTGAATAAAAAATGAAAAATATCATCGCTTGGATATTTTATATTCCAAAAGATTGCTAACAACTAATAAATAATTCGAATACTACTAAAGAATTCTTCGGAACTCCCAAGTTATTAGTTGAAATTATCGAGGTAAGAAAAAGACCAAAAACGCTGTACCGGAGCAGATTGAAACACCATCGTAAATGACAATCAAGTATTGAGAAAAGATTAGTCACGAAGTAATTTATAAAGAACGTCGCGCAACACAGCACGCACATCTAGAAATGCGTAAACAAACTTACACTCAAAAATGAAATGCATGGCTTGTTCGGCATACAAATATAGAGATAATTTTTGCACGAGCGCTTTATTTCATTAGTCTGTTTATACTTTTTAATTTTTTCCATTCACAGAAATGCCCTTCGGGGCCGTGATAGATCGATTTATGAATCATTAAGCAAGCGCAATCAATTTGTTTATTTCTGGAATTTGGTTCAGTATTAACTGATCGCAGAGGTTTAGGTAAATATGTAATGTAAATGAGGTTTTGCTTTTTACGCAAAAATAGAAATAGAAACATATATATGCACATGTGTGTATATATATGTACGAACGTGTGCATGTGCACACAAATACATAGCAATACATGCGCACACATACACACACTTACACATATTCATATACATACGTATTGAAAATGAATATAAGAAAAATGCTAATTAACATAAAAAATAATCTTGCTCTTTCCACTTTTAAAATGACAGCCAAAGCTCTGTGTCATCTTAACCCGCGCACGGTCGCGCATCCCTCAGAAAAGTAGTCAATTTACCCGCGTTACTCTGCCGTTCCCTGTTCACTTACCGTAATAGGCAGAGATGTAAAAATATGAAGTAATGAGTAAAAAATGTTGCTTTACACTTTGATGTTGTCAGATTTTTGATAACTTGAACCGTTTCTTTGTAATATGGAGTCAAACTCCGTAGATTTTTGCACAACATTGCTTCAAAGAGATCAATGGCCATTTTTGTGTTTTGGGAACAATGTAATGTTTTTCACTGCTTTTTTATGCAGAAAATCCTTCCAAACCTGCTGATGTTTTTATTTTTCCTCTACAACAATTAGAAAAAAAGTTATGACCATTTATGTCTACTAGGTGTTATCCATTCTTCGTTTTAGTTCCTACATAAATGCATGTTTGCATGTCTGGTTATATTACTGTAAGTATAGTGTTTCGAAACTTGTAATTTTCACACAATATGAATAAAATACTGCTCTACACGCTACTGACTTCAGATTTGTCTTATTTGCCATTTTTACGAAATAAGGCGAAATAAGGCCCTGAGTAGTTTCGCTGGTAACTGAGGCTGCCACTGACTGTTCGCACGCACACCCTCTCACGGTCGCCTCATTTACCACACTGACTGTGCTTACCCCTCCCAACTTCCAAGTGGTTGGAGCTCTGCCTTAACCCCCACAATGTGGGGGTTTCTGGCTCCAGCTGTGTAGCACTCGCTGAGACGATCATTTTGGTGTATAACAACTTGGGGTTATGCCTTACGTCTGGCAACCAGTGAGCCTGGTAAATGAGGCGACCAGTTACAGTGCGCGGGTTAAGAAATAACCTGAGGAAAAATAAGGAATAGAAAAAGAACTTCGAAAAACGTAGAAATGAAATGGTTATTTAATTTCCTAAAAGAAATTTTAAGAAAACTTAAGTTACCGTCGAGGAACAAAAACAAAAAAAAATATTTCATATCTTCTCGACATTCTTTGCAACATCATGCGGACATGGGTACATGGGATAAAATGGAGATACAGCGTGAGCCGGTTACCACTCATGATTGACAAATATCTACAAAATTTTGGCAGAAATGCGTAAACAAACATATACTCAACATCAAAATTCATAGTTTGTACAACATACGGACAGAAAGATAATTTTACCACGATTTATATGCTCGAATTGTGCTTTATTTCATTAATTGTATTTATCATTTTTCTGATTCACAGAAACGCCCCCTGGGGAAGCGATAGATCTATTTGTGAGTCATTTCGCTAGTGCAATAAAATTTATTACCCGGATGGTTTTCGCGAAAAGAAATGAAGTAGAAACATGTACATCTATTTATGTAGATTCATTTATATATATATACCTACATACGTACACACATATTAATATATATGCTTATTGACAATGAATATAAGAAAAAAATACATATATGAAATGAAAAGATAAAAAAACCTACCATCTACTACATCGAAAATGACAGTCGAGCTCACTGTAATCCTAAAAAAGTATTCGAAAACAAAATAAAAATAAAATAACTAAAAGGAAAAGAAGACTTCGAAAAATTTAAAAATGAACTGGTTTTTAGTATCTTCATAGAAATATTTAAGAAAACTCAGGTTACAGTCAAGAAACAACACAAACTCTTCAGCATCATACGGACACATGTACGAGGCCTGTCGAAAAAGTATCCGACCTTAATTTTTCCCGCGCAAAGTAGTGATTCTAAGGCGGCGCCACTGTGCACGGTGGAAGGAGGAATCTTAATGCGCATGCTTGACTTTTTTCACCGCATTCACTTGGGCCAGTCACTGGCTGGTGGTCGCCAAGTAAGGTGCTGTTCTAAGTGTTTGTCGGATTTAGTTTTCTTGCAAGATGACTGAACGAATTGAGCAAAGACACTGCATCAAATTTTGTCAAAAGCTTGGTGATTCTCAAATTGAAACAATTCGTAAGATTCAGCAGGTGTTTGGGGAAGATGCTATGGGTGTAACACAAATTAAGGAGTGGTTCAACCGATTCAAAGATGGCCGCACATCAGCGGAGAGTGAGCAGCGTTGTGGCAGGCGTTGTGGCAGGCCGCACATTCATCCCATTTGATCCGCAATTTCTTGGCCAAACATGGAATTACGACCGTTCGCCAACCTCCCTACTCTCCAGACCTGGCTCCTTGCGACTTCTGGTTGTTTCCAAAATTGAAGACACCACTGAAAGGATCCCGTTTTGAGAGTAGAGAAGAGATAATGCGGAACGCGACGACAGAGCTGAACACCATTCCAAAAGAAGACTTCCAGAGGTGTTTCCGGCAGTGGAAGGATCGGTGGGCTAAGTGTGTGGAAGCACAAGGAGCCTACTTTGAAGGGGATTAGGGTCCCAACCCCGTCAGGTTGTTGAAGTATTTTTTCTGGCCAAAGGTCGGATACTTTTTCGACAGGCCTCGTACATGGGATAAAATGGAGTAACATTGTGGCCGGATATCACATCTGAGTGGCGAATATTTACAAAATTTGGCACATATAGGTAGATTGAACAATGGTCCAAAGTGATAATTTCAATTTCGGAAACTGAGAGTTTTTTCGATTTGAAAGTTCAGTGATAGTGTGCGCTGAACGCAAGGAAAAATATAAAAAGAATAAATGAAATGCTTAAATTACACCCTTACCCCAGCTCAGCTTAAATCGATTGAAAAACATCTTCGAGAATGATTTTGAAATAGCGCGACAACGTTAGCCAAAATTTAATTCAATAAAAACTTCGCACAACCCTCAACCTGTACATTGGTGTACACACAAAATATATTTTAGGGTATGTTTGTCATACGGACGTTGAATATTAATACAGAAAAGAGAAAAATAACAAAATATAGATGAGGAAATACTCTTAATTATGGAAAAAACGTTCGTTCTGCTGTATTGTGCTGACGGCTGTGGTGTTCATTATTGTCGACAGCAATAAGTAAGATGAATATTAGAATGGCTTAGCAAACGTAAAATGAAATAGTTTCTAATTTTCTAACAGAAATTTCAGGAAAATTAAAATTTCAGGTAGATGGGAAATTTTACCGAAATGCTGCAGGCCCTATGACAGAGATGCAAAATGACGTGACACATTTACTCTGAATTCTTTTACAGTTTTAGAGTTTTTGATATGCTGGGGAAGTTTGTTTCGCAAAAAAGCTCCAGAAACTGAGAGAGCTTTTTGTCCCACGTTAGATGAACGGTAACTGACTAAGACATCATTCCTCCGATTTGGTTTTTTATTTAGGATATTAGGTGGAAATTATTTTACAACCTCTGCATTACTTTGGGGGAGGTACAGAGAGGAGAACACTCGTCGAGCTTTTTGGATCATGAATCTGTTCGGTATTGAGATCCAGTCGAGTTTTCTTAGAAGAGGAAAGACATGATCGTTTTATTGAAATTTCCTTTGCATACCACTTTGGCGGCGAAGTTTATACATTTTTGCAGCTCTTCCTGACGATATTGAGGTAAATCTCCCCACACAAATCTGCAGTAGTCCAGACGCGATAAAACTAAAGACTGAATCACTAATAATTTAGATTTTTCGTCAAGTGTGTTTTAATGCGATGAAAAAACATTAAGGTTCCGTTAATTTTGTTGCTCATTGTTTCTACGTGTGAATTGAAAGTCGTACTTTTGTCAAACCAAACACCAAGATTTTTTAACTCATCTACTGGTTCAATTGTATCGTCTCCATATGTTAGCGTGAATGGTGGTAAATTTTTAGTCGCATTCTGTGATCCAAAAATAATGCATTGTGTTTTACTTGCGTTAAGTTTGAGGCTATTTTAGTCATACCACAATTCCAGATTTCTTAGAAGCTTTTCAGCGTTGGCTTGTGTTTCTTTTAAATCCGCTGTTGAGCTTGTCATGGAAAGTTGTACGTCATCAGCATACATTGAGATTTTTGTGTTTGCTGACATGGGGAAATCATTGATGAAAATTGAAAATAGGAGCGGGCCGATGATTGAACCTTGAGGAACGCCAAAATTATTTTGTATGAATGATGAAATTTTGTTATTCAAGCACAATGCATGAGAACGGTTTAGTAGGTAGCTTTCAAACCACTGAGTGTCTATTCTGAGGTTTGAAATTTTTTGTAGAAGTTTCTTATGCTCAACACTGTCGAAAACTTTGGAGAGATCAAGCAGTAGTAGGAGAGTTAATTTTTTTTCCATATCATTGAATATTTTTTCTGTTATGTTTAACAGAAAAGTTTTGAGTACTGGTATTCCTTCTGAAAGTATATTGATTGCGATGCAGTAGATGTGACTCGTCTATGTAAGACGAGAGCCGGTTTGTTATTACTTTTTCTAATATTTTGGACATAACAGGCAGGAGACTGATTGGTCTGTAGTTTTATGCTATGTCGATATCACCAGATTTATGTAATTGCTTAATAATGGATAGTTTCCATTGATCGGGAAACTTGTTTGTGGCTATAGATGTATTTATTATCAAGCGAATGAGGGGTGCTGTGACAAGAAAGCTGTCTTTTATATGTTGGAGGCTTATGCCATCATGTCCTGTCGCTTTAGAATTCTTTAGTGAGTATAAGATTTTTCGTATCTCAATGACGCTAACCGGCTTTGGTCTCCATTTTTTTCTACTATTTGGGGATGAAAAATCGATCAGATTTGCCCCTGTAGATGTGTCTGAAACTGTCCTGGATACTTCATTGAAAACATCTTCGCTAACTTTTGAGAAGAAAGTGTCAAAGTCATTCGCCGTTTTTGAGGGGTTGTCAAAAGGGCTTTTGCAGTCTGAATTTTTATACTGAACAACTTCTCTCATGATTTCCCCAAGTTCTTTTTGGGTTTTGTTTTTCCGCCAATAGGTCTTTGTGCAAGTATTCCCGTTTTTCTTCCTTAACTTTTCTTCGTAGGACCTTCTCATGATCTATATATAATTTTCGACGCGTACTGTCTGATTCGTTCAGCTTGTACTCACTCTGCAAATTTCTTTTAGCCCTGCTCAACTGTTTCATCTCATCTGTTATCCATTTAGAAATTCTTGGCTTAACTTTCTTCGTAGTGAAAGGTGCGCATTCGTTAAGGGCTGATACGAAATTTTCGTTGAAAAGCGAAACTTGTAGATTGACATCAGCGGTGTTTTCCATGCCTTGAAATTCACTCCATCTGTCGAATAGTTTTTTTCGGAATAGTTCAGGGGAGTAGTGGTTTTTCATGCGATATGTAATGTAACTAGATTTCTGTTTCTCTTTTCAATATTGATTCGGCATTCTTCCGAATGGTGATCAGAGAAGGACGGTAAGATCTCTGTGCTGAGTACTGGTTAAGGTTAGGTTAGGTTAGGTTAACATCGGCATCTTTGGGATGCTTTATTTCCAATCAAGCCTGATACATATGATCTTAGCATTGGTTTTTCAAATGTCTTATAACTAACCCTATATATAGGACACCATGACGGTTCCCCCGTAAAGCCGGTACCCATTTCCGACACCTGGGTTTAGTGGGGTATTGTGCTTGAGCTTTCCCTTATACCCAACGGTGAAAATCTCCGCGCCAGCGCCGGGATACGAACCCGCGACTCCAACATAAGAGCCCGATCCCTTAACCACTGTACCACGGAGAGCATGGGGATTGTTTGTAATTGCTAGGTCAAGAAGAGTTTTGGAAGTGTTGGTGATGCGTGTTTGTTCTTGGACCATTTGAGAAAGATTAAGTTTGTGCAGCATCTTGTTTAGCTGATTGTTTTTATTTGTCAGATCTACATTAAAATCTCAGAAAACATGGAAAGACTTTTTGGCTGCAGAGAATAATTTACGCGTATTTTCAATGAAATCTAATGTTGGACGTAGAGATGCTGACGGATGTCTGTAAAGGCTGCTGAAAATGAAAGACTTGTGTTTGTTCACTGGAACATTGAGCCAAACCATTTCTATGTCTTCGCATTTTTCTTTTATCGGAAAGTAGTAGACATCTTTGATGAAAATGCATGAACCGCTACCTTTCTTACTCATGACTACGTCATAACGGTACAATGTGTACCCGGTAATGCTGAGATGTGAGCTTTCGACTCGTGAATCGAACCATGTTTCAGATCCGCATAAAATATCGATATCGTTAGTGATCAACATTACTCGTACGTCATCCATTTTACCCTTGAGACTGCGAGCATTTATGTGCAATATTTTGATAATATTTATCTCCATAGGCAGATCTTTAGTGGAGTTATTGCATTTTTTAGGTCTAGCAGGGCATTTAGTATTCGTCTCTAGGTCTTTATTGCCGCGTTTACTGTTTGTGATTTCAATTTTAGGAAGAAATTCAATTTGTTCAATGTTATTTAGTCACAAAATGGGGGCGGGAGCAACACGATTTTCATCACACGATGAAATATGATTTGTACTTATCATCCGACTCACGGTCTAACGTTAGAGATACCGTTAATCTTGATGTGTTGCCTGGTGCAGTTCCTGTATTTTGTAAAGCACGCCCTGTTCCTGTAAGACTAAAAGACTCCTGCTTTGCAACCTGTTAGCAGTTCACATGTAAAAAATGCACCTCGTAAATCGGGTAGAATAACTAAACCTGTAATCCGAATAGGTTGCTGTGTTCTTCCTTCCTTGAGTCAAATATTCATCTAAAGGGAGGGAAATTGTATCTCAATATAGGCCTCGCATTGGGAGCGCAGCCGGATATCCCTATCGCAATGGCTTAGAATGCCGCGGTCACGCGTGGGCCGGAAGCGCCCCGACCGCCGGCGCCGGAAGGCACCAGGAGGAAGTTCTTTGTTGCGCGCTAGATTTAAGATCGAGCTGTGAACAACGGAAGTCAGTACTTTATTAGGAGCGTTGCTGAGAGTTTCCTTCTCCTCCTCCTTAGAAGTTTAAGGCTTCAGAAGCTGTAGTTGCAGCTACGGCTAAATTAACCTCAAGTTGTGCTGAAAGTAACGACACAACAGTAAACAATTATAATTAAAAATTTTAAAAATTTTTGGTTTCAGGTTAGACCCTTGAAATCATTATAGCGTAATACAGAGACATAGGAGATGACATAGCAACGTCGCGTCGTAAAGAAAGTGCCATGGGGGAGGTGAAGCATGATAAAATACCACTTCCCTCTCCCCCCATTCTTCAAACCCCGGTAGCGGGCGAACGAGTGAATGTACGAGTCTCATTTTTTCACAGATTGTACCTGACCTCCTACACTTCTTAAAGCAGCAAAAATCCCAGCTTCTAAAATGATCTCAAAAACATGGATTCCTATGGGGGACGCTGTCCTTAAGGCCGAATTTTTCTTGCGTGGCCTCGTCACAACCTCCAATAGCACTATTCTTTTCATTCGTATTAAAACGAAACCGTGAATTGTACTCTTAACTTTACCTTAAGCGTGTTTCTTCATATCTACCATCTTTCTGATACGCCGGAGTTTTTAATGTCGCGATGCTCAGGTACCTTGGTACGCTGTTGCTGTGATGCGCATGGTACACGGGTTCTCTGGGGATTCGCTTAAATCACTTCACTTATGATCAAAGATCAAAGCTGTTACCAGATCAAAGTTGGGCTACGAGAGCATTACGTATCAGTATGCCACTGAAAGCACACCAAGTCTTTTGGAGCTATTGCACCAGGCTGTGACCTAGAGCTTCCCTTTATCAGCCTCTCCTTGGATAGCGGAGAGCCCTCCTTTAAGTTAAGGCAAAGAAGAAGATGGAAACAATTTATTTCCAATTAAGATGATACATAAGATAAAGGTCTTCAGTTGATATACACACATGGGTATCGTAATATCGGGCGAATAGTCGAAATAAAATGAGGTCAATATTGATTTCATTGTCAGCGATCTTGAATGACATTTTGCTCGCAAATGCTTACTTTTCGAGATATTTAACTTTGAAGTGATAGGAACGTCGTATATAAAATTGAACAAACAGACACGTAAATAGGCTGAAATACGGTATTGACGTAACGATAGGTGAGGTTAGTTAAAGTTATATTAGTTAAAACTAACCTTAGTAAACCTTAAATAACTTCACTTATCCACACCGACACCGATGGTTTCCGTCAGAGAACTGCGCGTCTTCCGTATCCGCCTATAACACCGGAAGAGCTATGTCGAAACTGCCGTTAATGCTATTCTTACCTGAACGTTATTTATGCTATATCTCAAAAACTAAGCATTTTTGAACACAATATCATTAATGTAAAACGTCTTAAAATATCTCCAATTACCTAAATGTGGCAACGAAATTTTGAAAATCGTTGACAACAATAAAATTTTTTTTGACTCAAAATGATTGAGAGAAAAGCATGGAAAAATACATTCCCTTTGTTACGTAATCTAGTTTTCATAACGCATGTAAATACGAGCTAAAAAAATGTATATAATACCAGTGAAAATGCACGATTGAAAACACTCGTATTAGTGTGCACTTACATTGAAATACAAGCTTAGGAACGTGTCATATAAAAAATTAGCGTTGAAAGTAAAATGGGTGAGGTTTGAATAGTCCTGTATCTAAGACTAAAGGGTAAATATTCGAAAACTATATTTTCATTCCTACGTATCATCTTGTACACCAATTAACGAGCTCTGAGAAAAAAAATAGTTTACCATAACACAAATTAACGATATCTCTTTCGCTAATGATAGTAGCACAAAAGAGGGCCGATATTGAGTTTTATGATCTCACGGAAATTAAGTGGAAATTAAAAATTCTGTTCCAAAGAATCACTAAAGGGGCCCATTTAAAACGTTTTAGACGAATGACATTTTGCGTGATGCGTCATTTTTGAGTTATTCAATTTTGAAGTTATAGGAACGTCGTATATAAAAGTGAAGAAACGGACTCATAAATATACTGTAATATGGTATTGACGTGATGATAGCTTAGATTAGGTCAAGTAACGTTAGGTTAGTTGAATAATCTAGCCTAAACTAACCTAAATAAACCTTAAATAACTTAACTTAGCTATACCGACACTGATGGTTCCCGCCAAAATACTGCGCGTTTTCCAACAATGCAGGTACGACGCAGCCGACTACATAATGCTATTCTTACCCGAACTTAATTCATGTTATATCTCGAAAATGACGCATCAGCGAGCAAAATGTCATTCACGTAAAACGTTTTTAAATGTGTTCCTTCACTGATTCTTGGGAACCAAATTTATAAATTTCGCGAGCGCATTAAACTCAATATCGAACCAAAAGAGTTCAAAGGAGCCAGAAAACATCAGAAGGATTCTTGTACAATGCTACCCATAGCATTTGAGACATGATTGGAACAATACTTGAAATTAACTACCTAAATAATGCTGTCATAATATACTCACGAGCTTGAGAAAACAGTTTATTTCCAATCTAGATGATACTAAAACATGATTGGTTTTCAAAATATTGTAACATAAAGTCCTAAATTGATATACACACATAGGTATAGTAATACCCAGGCCAATAGTCAATTCAGATAAGTGAAAGAATAGTTTGGAAAATGTATTTACTTTGTTAAGTAATCTCGATGTAAATAAAAGTTGAGAAAACTAAATACCAGTGACTACGCATAGTTGAAAACACTCTTATTCTATAATGCGCACTTACATTGAAATACGAGCTCAGGAACATGCAGTACAAGTAATTAATGTTGAAAGTTAGATGGTTAGATAACAGTGGCACAAAGAGTTTACATGAGTCAAAAACATGAAAATAATTGTTTCACAATGCTAACCAAAATATTTGCAATATATTTGGAGTAATGCGTGAAATGAAATAGCTAAATAGTGCTGTCGTAATATACTCACGGGCGTAAGAAATGATAAATTGTCACAGAACAACATTTTACGCATGAATAAGAAAATAAAACGGTAATATCGTACCAAGGAGATGGGTACGTGTCAAAGTCAAACAGTCTTTGAAACAGTCAAAGATTAGATTTTATCAACATCTAGGCAAATCATTTAGAATTAATAGGCCGCTAGGCTGCTAGCGACTCCATCTCATTCTTCGCCTAGACTTCACTGTGAAAGCACCAACCATGTTTTCTCGGTGGATGATTTTTCAATTTTAGATTCAACGTGTAATAGCGATCTCCGGATTTTAGAATCAATGTACATTTTTGAGCAGAAACCCGTTCTTAACTGTGATCAAAGTGCCTGCCAATTGTATATTTTAAAGGCTGTATATCAACAAATTGCTCTTAGATCACCTCTAAAAATCACTTCACAATTTAACTCCCGAGTCAGAAGCTCCCTCGCCTTGGATGATAAAATTTAATGCTCAACCCTTAAAATAAAACCACAAAATGATTGTTTTTAGTTGACAGCCTTTCCAAGTGAAATCTCCAGCAAAAGAAACCCTTGTTTGCCTTCATATGATCAACACTCTCCTCCCTCTACCTCTAACAGCTGCAGAGTACCTACAAAAAAATAGGTTTTCCGTCTTATCTGATGAATATACAAAAGATGACAAGCCCTTCTCAGATACGAGTATAAATCAACATCCAACCATGTACTCGGGAGCAGTGAAATCAACATTAAAAGAGAGATCGCTGCCAAATTGCAGTCGAATCTCGATGGAAAATCCACTACCCAAGTGCATGCGCAATCATCGTAAAAAAATAGAAATGACAAGAGCATTCCTCATTTCTCTGTCGATCCCTCTAGAAGAAATCACCACAGCCGGCCCATACAAAGCCATGAAAATGAAAATTCTGAAAAATTACTCTCTGTTTTAACCTTCTAATGATGTGAAAAATCGATCAAAAAATGTCGCAACTCCGATTTGTGCAAACATGAATTCTACAATGGATGGCTTAAAACTATAATGGAAAATAGAGCTGTTTTCTACCAAAGTCGATTGATACACCCTCCTTCATGCAGTAACTCATTTTCTTACGAAACAACCAGCATCAAAATGAATTACCATTCTTTAAAGACTGCAATCAAAATGGAGAGCAAACCAAACAAAAACACATACGCCAATTTTGTTGACAAGAATAACTGAAAAAAGAACGAAGAAAGAAAGAAAGAGAAAAAGTTTATTTCCAAAAAGGTTGGCACATGAGACACATGACAAACATATTGGCTTTTAAAAATTTCTTAATATAAGATGTCATTAGACAAACGTACTATACGAGGAGTACTAATAGACGTACAGACCATATGTGGTCAACTAATACACAAACCATACGAGGTGTACTAATAGACAGATTATACGTAATAGACAAACTATCCGAGGCGTACAAATAGGTGAACCATACGATGCATACTAATAGACAAAACTATCCGAGGCGTACGAATAGGTAAACCTTACGAGGCGTACTAATAGACACGCCATACGTGGCGTGCAAAATAGATTAACCCTGTCATGGGCTAGTTAATTCAAAAATATCATTTCTTGTATATTTTATATCCCAAGAGATGGCTGACAACTTATAAATAATTTAAAATAGTACTAGAGAATTCTTCGGAATTCCTAAATTATTTGTTGAACCGAAAGTAAGAAAAGACAAAAAACGCTAGACCGAAGCCGCTCGAAACACCGTTGTAAATGACTATCAAGTATTGAGACAAAGTTAGTCACAAAGTAATTTATGAAGAACATCACGCAACACAACACGCACATCTATAAAAGAAACGGGTAAACAAACTTACACGAAAAAAGAAATTCATGGCTTGTTCAGCATACGTACAGAGAGCTGATAATTTTTCACGAGCGCTTCATTTCATTTATCTGCTCATATTCTTCATTTTTTCTATTCACAGAAGTGCCCTCTGGGGTGGGGATAGATCGATTTTTGAATCATTAAACAAGTTCAACAAATAAATTTATTTCTGAAATATGGTTTAGTGTTTACTGTTCGCAGAGCTTTTGGTAAAATGTAATGTGTCTTGAAGTTTCGTTTTTACTCAAAAAATAGAAATAGAAAACATATTTATATACATATGTGTGTATATATTTGAACATGTATATGTGCGCACACACAGACACACACGTATGCGTGCGCACACACACACGCACCCACCTACACACTCATATTCATATGTATACGTATTGGAAATGAAAATAAGAAAAATACTAACAAACACACAACCAATCTTGCTCGTTGTACACCTAAAATGATAGTCAAGCTCATTGTAATCGTAAGAAATAACCTGAAGAAAAAATGGGAGGAAAATATTTCGAAAAACTTAAAAATGAAATGTTTTATTAATTTTAGGACAAAAATTTTAAGAAAAACTCAAATTTCAATCGAGGAACAACAACAAAAAAAATCTCGTTTTTCATATCCTCTCGGTATTCTATGCAACATCATACGGACATGGGTACATGGGATAAAATGGAGATACAGTGTAAGCCAGATTTCACTAATCAGTGCAAATATCTATAAAATTTTGGCAGAAACGCGAAAACAAACAAATACTCAAAATAAAAATAGTTTTTTCAACATACGGATTGAAAGCTAATTTTTCCACGATTTATATGCTAAAATTGCACTTTATTTCATTTGTCTAATTGTATTTTTCATTTTTCCTATTCTGAGAAACGTTCTCTGGGGTTGTGATAGATCTATTTTTTAAATAATTTCGCAAGATAAATAAAATTAATTAACCAGATTATTTTCGAGTTAAAAATAGAGATAGAAACATGTTTATATATTTATGTTGATATACATATACCTACATACGAGTGCACAGATATATCCATATATCAGGTTTCACATCCTATCGGTACTCTCTTCAGGGTACATGGGATAACATGGAATACTATTTTGGCTGGATATCACTTCTGAGTGGCAAATATTTCCAAAATTTGGCACGTTAATGTAGATTTAACAGTTGCCCTGAGTAATAGTTTTAATTTCTGAAATTTAGAATTATACCTGATTTGAAAGTTCAGTGCTAGTGTGCGCTGAATGCACAGAAAAATTAAAGAATTTAAAAATGCTAAAATGCTAGATTCCCTTCTCCCCCCAGCTTAGCCGAAATCGATTGTAACACCTTTGTGAATGATTTCGAAAGAGTGAGACAACGTTAGCCAAAAATTAATATATTAAAAACATAGCATAACCCTCACATCTGTAAACCTGTATACTGATGTACACACAAAAATGTATTTCAAAAGTTTGTTTATCACACGGATGTTAAATATAAAATACACAAAATAGGAAATCAGGAAAATTAAGATGAGAAAGTATGAGAGAATACTACTAGTAATTAAGGAGAAAAAAATTACCTTTATTCCGCTGTATTGAGTTGACGGTTGCGTTGCTCATTATAGTCTACAGATATATTTAAGATCAATATTAGAATGACTTAGCGAACATTAAGAAGAAATAATTTCTAATTTTCTAACAGAAATTTCAGGAAAATCAAAATTTCAGGAGAGTGGGAAATTCAAACCGAAGTGTTGCCGGCCCTATGACAGAGATGCAATATGACGTGACACATTTACTTTAAATTCTTTTGTAGTTTTAGAGTTTTTGATGGGCTGGGGAAGCTTGTTCCACAAAAGAGCTCCAGAAACTGAGAGCGCTTTTTGTCCCACGTTAGATGAACGGTAACGGACCAAGACATCATTCCTCCGATTGGGATTTTTGTTTGGGATATTGGATGGACAAAATTTTACCACATCTGCATTGCTCTGAGGGAGCTAAAGAAAAGAAAAGAACAAACAAACAAAACAAACAAACATCGGCATCTTTGGGATGCTTTATTTCCAATCAAGCCTGATACAAATGATCTTAAGCATTGGTTTTTCAAATGTCTTATAACTAACCCTATATATAGGACACCATGACGGTTCCCCCGTGAAGCCGGTACCCATTTCCGACACCTGGGTCGAGTGGGGTATTGTGCTTGAGCTTTCCCTTATACCCAACAGGGAAAATCGCAGCGCCAGCACCGGGACACGAACCCGCGACTTCCAACATACAAGTCCGATCCCTTAACCGCTGAGCCACCGCGAGAAAGAAAAAGAAAACCGTTTATTTCCAACGACGTTGCCACATGACGTTCTGCTTAAATCAATGCAATTTAAATACGAAGTTAAAAAAGCAGTGCTTGCAACACGAGGGAAATGGTGTGCACAGCCCAGTCTCGAACGATAGGCCTGTCTGAAGTGTCCTTGTTCCCTCAGTCACCCCTCACCGAGCCCGAATCCCCCCCCTCTTCCCGTACCCCTGCCTCCCATCTCTCTGACCGTTCAGAGCATGGCAAATCCTGAACTTTTTCGCTCCAAGCAACCAGAGAAATTACGTCTGATTTGATAAATTTTTGGTAGGGTCTAACCTCTCAGTGAAGTTTTTGTTCACTTCCCACGTGGCCGAGACGGCAAATGATAGTTTAAAGTGAGCTACCAGTAAGAACAACGGGTGGACGGGAAGTTGAAAAACATTCACAATTACCTGTGAAAATAGGATAAAAAGTGCAACTAACTTTAAATCGTAATTCAAATATGTTCTCATTAAAAGCGCTAGTCATCCTACATACGATGTGTTTGTTGATCCTTCAAAATTTCCTGCAAAATTACCGCAGCGAAAGGAAGCCCATCCGAACGAAGGAAACGACTGAAGATGAGACTGCACACTAAGATACGCTCCCCTTTATACTCAATGAGACTAAAATGTAAAAATTGTGCTGTCCCTCAATATCATCACATCACATTTGTACCAGATCTCATTCTGTTGAATAATTAAAGCGTCCCTCAAATAGGAAGAAACTCTCGGTCAACTAAAAAAAAATCGCGACTCATGTCGGAGACTGACCTGGTCGTACAAAATGCAAAATTACGTACAGCAAATTTCGAGAAACAGACATCTCGAAATCAGAGCACCACTGAGCGTAACCAATTTTCATCATGAAGACGTCATTGTTCACGGCCGGCCCCAACCCTCCCTATTCCACGCCTCCTTTCTCCAGCATTAAAGGGCAACTCCTCTTCTCTCAGCTGTAAGCTTCAATACATCGATGAACGGCTTGGATTTACCTCACTTTTCATAAAATATATATACTTGCTGAGCGAGGTAAAAATTTTAGCAAATCAGTATCAGCGACATAGATACAAAAGCCACTTCGTTCTCAAAATCCAGTCATAGCTATGCAAATATAACGCACGATGCATCATTACGAGACTCGCTTCGCAGGCCGGAAAGTGGCGTTCTCTGAACAAATGTTGCCCTCCACAACATCCCGAAAAAATGGTTCTCTCAGAGGGCAAAAATACGGCCTTACCACGAAAAATGCCTGCCAGTAGGAGACCTACATCCTCTCACTCACAAGATTCTAATGCTCAAGTGACAGGAAACTTGCTAACAGCTGACAGTAACCCCGTCAGAGAATGTGTGTCACCTTCCGAAGTAACGTCAGTGAAGACTATGCAACCAATATCTCCGGATGAGGGAAAACACATCTGCCAAACCTCCAGCAATCATTTGAAGGTTCGAAACAGTCAAGTCTTAGACGCAGCTCCACAACCACCCGCTGCGCCTCATCTCAACAAGCAAAACAGCGCGCAAGCTCCCCAGCTCTGCGTCAGCAACAACGCTCCGAACTGTCCGCCAGCGACGGGGACACAAACACCATCCTCATCAGTGGTACAAGACAGAATAGTTGTTATTAATAAGGCCATTTCAAGCGTGGTAGACTCTCCTGATTCTCCAGATTTTATGTTCGATAATATTCGCGCACAAACCGATACTGGCAGTAAATTACCCCAGAACGTAAGCTGCGAAGATAAAATAAAATTTCCAATACAGAGCAATAGAAAAAACCCTGTTGCTTCATTTAATGGCTACTTGCACCCGCTTCAAATAACAAGCTCTCAAAAAATTCATGAAATTATTCACAATTTGTCTCTAACAGCAGCGTTTTTCAATAAATCCCTAAGACAACGTGAGCCTCCTAGCCCGTCGTCCAATTTTTCAACTCTATCAAGCATTCAGAACTTAACCGAGCAACTTTTTGCTTTAAATTTACATATAAGTTCTCAAGACCTTGCACCTGTGGTTCCTTCTAGTATCTCTTGTGAAGTCGACCCCAATTGTCGAGAACCTTACGATACTTTGCTGCTAGGTGGCAATATCCTAAGCACGATTTTGATCGCTCGTGCTGGATCAAAACTGTTCCATCTGGGCGCTTCGATGACTTTCTCCATACTATAAATTGCATGCCTAGATTTAAAAAATATATACTAAGTTTTGATGGTCTCTGCCACTCGCCCTCAGACCTTGCTCGAATCAAACAACAAATTGTAAGGAAGTACGCACTTTCTTGTATTTATATTGCCAATGCTTGCAGTGCGAAAGAATTCAACAAAGCGATGAACTTTTGCAAAAACCTGTTTGGGATTATGGGGGCAAGTACGACGACGAAGTTCGTTCTATACTTTATTTGAAAACAAATACAGAACACAAGAGGATAGTGGGAGAGGCACACATCCTAACGGCAGTGAGTAGAGGCGGCAACTGACAGAGTCATTACGGAACCGTGAGTGTCAGTGTTGACTGACGAAAAAACTGATCGTGTGAAAGGCCCTTAACTAATGCGCATTACGTCTAGACATTAAATTTCTAGAACATTCCAAGAAGAAATACTAATATGAGTAATATAGTGAAACATCACATTTTACTGGTAGCAACAAATATTCCTCACAACAAATAAGAAAATACTATATACAGTAATTTCATACATGGAAACAGTTGTACAAATTAAGGAACTAGTTTACCGCTGCTTCCAAGAGAAACGTCTGGAACGATTAACATCTATAAACATAAGAAACAGAAAAAACACTCAAGGTGTAACTTTAACAAAACCTGGGTTTAAACTTGATTCAATTTCAAACTTACCCAGATAATGAAAATGGTGACGCACTCAATAACTTTCAATGGCCTCGCACCCAGGAAGAAAACTTTTGTTTTCTTGGACAACTTGCAATGAAATCAACATTGCGAATCACCGTGCCATATTGTCCTCATTTCAACAAATGTCAAGCAATAAATGTTATTGTAGATCATTCCAATGAATCGAAAACTTCACGGAATGAGACAAATAGTCTCACTTTAAACTTTGAAAAATAAAATAAGCCTATGCACATCACTGCACATGGTACACCAAATCCTACAAAATTAATTGCGTCATCAAGCAGAGCTCTGAGTAACTCACCCACCCACAGCATGAGGAACGTGAAGAAGCCTGAGCCTTTCCCTGACTCGATCTCAGACAAATAAACTGTCAGTGCGAAAAATAAATTTGCGTTACTTGCAACAGACACGAATAGTGACTGTGACATGCCCTCCTTTTCAACCAATTCTCAACTTTCCAGTAGGTACGCAGGAACCGAGGAAAGTCAAGTGAATAACGATATTCAAAACTATTCCAAAGAAAATCAAATCATTCGAAAAAAATCTGATGCCTCTGCCAGGCCTCTATCGAACGACCAAACCGATACTGCTACCGCAAAATCAACAGTGAATCAAATTTGCACACGCGTTGCAGACACACTCGGCGACTTGAAACGATCGCTCAAAATGGAGCCTGCTTACACTTTAGGTGACAGCCACTGTCTTCTCCACGCAGTTACGACACAGTTTGCTTCACAACAAATATTGAAATGGAATTATACATCTCTGAAAAAAGCCATCAAAACTGAGAGCTCCAGAAACACGGACAAATATGCAAAATTCGTTGACAAGAACAGTGGCAGTTTCGAACAACTCATCGATAAATACATCGATAGAAAAGTCTTCGATCACGCAGTTGGAGACCTCATACCCCGAATACTTTCTAATGTGACGAGAACACCAATTCACATATTTGATGAAAGAGACAATGGGATTTGGAAGACGACAATCTCCTCTACATCAAATGCTCTGGTAAACTGTCCTCCGGTAAGCATACACCGGAAACAGGACCACTATAGTGCCCTCTTGAAAATGCGTGATGAAAATCGTGTTGCTCCCGCCCCCATTTTGTGACTAAATAACAGTGATCAAATTGAATTTGAAGCTGAAATCACAAACAGTGAACGCGGCAATAAAGACCTAGAGACGAATAGGCCTACTAAATGCCCTGCTAGACCTAAAAAATGCAATAACTCCACTAAAGATCTGCCTATTGAGAAAAATAATATCAAAATATTGCACATAAATGCTCGCAGTCTCAATGGTAAAATGGATGACGTACGAGTAACGTTGATCACTAACGATATCAATATTTTATGCGTGTCTTAAACATGGTTCGATTCACGAGTCGAAAGCTCATATCTCAGTATTACCGGGTACACATTGTACCCGGTAATAATGAGTCAAGAGTAGGAGTAGGAGTCAAGAGTAGGAGAGGTAGCGGTTCATGCATTTTCATCAAAGATGTCTACTCTACATTCTTACTTCCGATTAATGAAAAATGTGAAGACATAGAAATGGTTTGGCTCAATGTTCAAGTAAACAAACTCAAGACTTTCATTATCCGCAGTCTTTACAGACATCCGTCGGCATCTCTACGTCCAACATTAGATTTCATTGAAAATACGCTTAAATTATTCTCTGCAGCGAAAAAGTCTTTCTATGTTTTCGGAGATTTTAATGTAGATCTGACAAATAAAAACAATCAGCTAAACAAGATGCTGCACAAACTTAATCTTTCTCAAATGGTCCAAGAACAAACACGCATCACCAACACTTCCAAAACTCTTCTTGACCTAGCAATTACAAACAATCCCCAAGCAGTACTCAGCACAGAGATCTTACCGTCCTTTTCTGATCACCATTCGGTAGAACGCCAAATCAATATTGCAAAAGAGAAACAGAAATCTAGTTACATTACATATCACATGAAAAATACGAAAAATCTGAAATATTTCTTGACATATTTCACGAAAAGCTATTAGACAGATGGAGTGAATTTCAAGGCATGGAAAACAACAATGATATCAATCTACAAGTTTCGCTTTTCAACGAAAATTTCGTATCAGCTCTTAACGAATGCGCACCTGTCACTACGAAGAAAGTTAAGCCGAGAATTTCTAAATGGATAACAGATGAGATAAAACAGTTTAGCAGAGTTAAAAGAAATTTGCAACGTGGGTACAAACTGAAGGAATCAGACAGTACGCGTCGAAAATTATATAAAGATCATGAGAAGGTCCTACGAAGAAAAGTTAAGGAAACAAATCGGGACTACTTCCACAAAGAACTCTTAACGGCAAAACAAAACCCAAAAAGAACTTGGGAAATCATTAGAGAAGCTGCTCAGTATAAAAATTCAGACTGAAAAAGCACTTATGACAATCCCTCAAAAATGGTGAATGACTTCAACACTTTCTTCTCAAAAATTGGCGAAGATGTTTTCAATGAAGTATCCAGGACAGTTTCAGACACATCTACAAGGGCAAATCTGAGCGATGTTTCATCCCA
Organism: Morinoia aosen; assembly: GCA_030386875.1. NCBI lineage: Eukaryota > Metazoa > Arthropoda > Malacostraca > Amphipoda > Talitridae > Morinoia > Morinoia aosen. The sequence goes on from CM059568.1 coordinate 28,643,364, forward strand.
AAATAGTAGAAACAATTGGAGATCAAAGCCGGTTAGCGTCATAGAGATACGAAGAATCTTATACTCACTAAAGAATAATAAAGCGACTGGACATGATGACATAAGCCTCCAACATATAAAAGACAGCTTCCCTGTCACAGCACCCTTCATTCACTTGATAATAAATACATCTATAGCCAAAAACAAGTTTCCCGATCAATGGAAACTATCCGTTATTAAACCATTACACAAATCTGGTGGTATCGACGTAGCGACAAACTACAGACCGATCAGTCTCCTGTCTGTTATGTCCAAAATATTAGAAAAAGTAATAACAAACCAGCTCTCGTCTTACATAGACGAATCACATTTACTGCATCGCAATCAATATGCTTACAGAAGGAATACCAGTACTAAGGACGCCCTGGTTAACTTAACAAAAAAAAAATTTACAATGATATTGACCAAAAAAAATTAACTCTCTTACTATTGCTTGATCTCTCCAAAGCTTTCGACAGTGTCGAGCATAAGAAACTTCTACAAAAAATTTCAAACCTCAGAATAGACACTAAGTGGTTTGAAAGCTACCTACTAAGCCGCTCTCATGCGGTGTGCTTGAATAACAAAATGTCATCATTCATACCAAATAATTTTGGCGTTCCTCAAGGTTCAATCATCGGCCCACTCCTATTTTCAATTTTCATCAATGATTTCCCCACCATGCCGGCAAACACAAAAATCTAAATATATGCTGATGACGTACAAATTGCTATGACAAGCTCAAGAGCGGATTTAAAAGAAACACAAGCCAACGCTGAAAAGCTTCTAAGAAATCTGAAATTGTGGTATGACCATAATGGCCTCAAACTTAACGCAAGTAAAACGCAATGCATTATTTTTGGATCACAGAATGCGACTAAAAATTTACCACTATTCAAGCTAACGTTTGGAGACGATACAATTGAACCAGTAGATAAGGTAGAAAATCTCGGTGTTTGGTTTGACAAAAATACGACTTTCAATTCATTCGTAGAAACAATGTGTAACAAAATCAACGGAACCTTGATGTTTTTTCATCGAATTAAGAACACACTTGGCGAAAAATCTAGATTATTAGTGATTCAGTCTATAGTTTTATCGCGTCTGGACTATTGCAGTCTTGTGTGGGGAAATTTACCTCAATATCGTCAGGAAGAGTTGCAAAAATGTGTAAACTTCGTCGCCAAAGTGGTATGCAAAGGAAATTTCAATAAATACGATCATGTCACCCCTCTTTTAAGAAAACTCGCCTGGATCCCAATATCGAACAGATTCATGATCCAAAAAGCTCGACGAGTGTTCTCCTCTCTGTACCTCACCCAAAGTAATGCAGAGGTGTTAAAAATTTTTCCATCTAATATCCCAAACAAAAAACCAAATCGGAGGAATGAGGTTTTAGTCAGTTACCGTTCATCTAACGTGAAACAAAAAGCTCTCTCTGTTTCTGGAGCTGTTTTTGTGAAACAAGCTACCCTCAGCATATCAAAAACTCAAAAACTGTAAAAGAATTTAGAGAAAATGTGTCACGTCATTTTGCATCTCTGTCATTGGGCCTGCAGCATTTCGGTGTGAATTTCCCATCTACCAGAAATTTTAATTTTCCTGATATTTCTGTTAGAAAATTAGAAACTATTTCATTTTACGTTTGTTAAGCCATTTGTATATTCATCTTACTTATTTCTGTCGACAATAATGAGCACCACAGCCGTCAGTTCAATGCAGCAGAACAAACGTTTTTTCCATAATTAGGAGTGTTTCCTCATCTTTATTTTGTTATTTTTTCTCTTTTCTTTATTAATATTTAACGTCCGTATGAAAAACATACCCTGAAATACATCTTGTGTGTACACCAATATACAGGTTTATAGATGTGAGGGTTGTGCAAAGTTATTAATGAATTAAATTTTGGCTAACGTTGTCTCGCTATTTCAAAATCATTCTCGAAGATGTTTTCAATCGATTTCGGCTGATCTGGGGGTAGGGGGTAATTTAAGCATTTCATTTAGTTTTTTATATTTTTCCGTGCGTCCAGTGCACACTAGCACTGAGCTTTCAAATCGGAAAAAACTCTAAATTTCTGTAATTATAATTATCACTATGGACCATTGCTCAATCTGCCTATATGTGCTAAATTTTGTAAATATTCGCCACTCAGATGTGATATCCGGCCACAATGTTACTCCATTTTATCCAATGTACACATGTCCGTATAATGCTGGAGAATTGTGTTGTTTCTTGTCTATAACCTGAGTTTTCTTAAAAATTTCTATAAAGAAATTAAAAACCAGTTCGTTTTTACGTTTTTCGATGTCTTCTTTTCCTTTTAGTTATTTTTTTCCGAATAATTTCTCAGGATTACAGTGAGCTCAACTGTCATTTTCGGTGTAGTAGATGGTAGGTTGTTTTTATCTTTTTATTTTATATATGTATTTGTTTTCTTATATTTCATTTCCAATAAGTATATATATTAATATGTGTGTGTACGTATGTCGGTATATATATCTACATAAATAGATATACATGTTTCTATTTCATTTCTTTACGCAAAAACCATCCGGTTAATAAATGTTATTGCACAAGCGAAATGATTCAAAAATAGATCTATCACTTCCCCAGAGGTGTTTCTGTGAATCGGATTAATGACAAATACAATAAATGGAATACAGCGCAATTTGAGCATATGAATCGTGGTAAAATTATCGTTCTGTCCGTATGTTATACAAACTATGAATTTTGATGTTGAGTATATGTTTTTTTACGTATTTCTGCCAAAATTTTGTAGATATTTGTCAATCATGAGTGGTAACCGGCTTACGCTGTATCTCCATTTAATCCCATGTACCCATGTCCGCATGATGTTGCAGAGAGTATCGAGAAGATATGAAATATTTTTTTTTTTTGTTGTTTCTCAGCGGTAACTTGAGTTTTCATAAAATTTCTTCAAGGAAATTAAAAAACCATTCCATTTATACGTTTTTCGAAGTTCTTTTTCTATTCCTTATTTTTCCTCAGGTTATTTCTTACGATTCATCAGAGCTTTGGCTGTCATTTTAAATATAGAAAGAGCAAGATTATTTTTCATGTTAATTAGCATTTTTCTTATTTTCATTTCCAATACGTTTATATATGAATATGTGTGTGTATATGTGCACGTACAACTGTGTGCACTAGAGTAGATGAACCAGTCGAAGGTGCATTTTATGTCATTCCTCTCCGTTTCTGTGCAAGCATCAAACTAGACCGTCATGGTACCTATGTGTGTGTGTGTTGATCAATTACAGACATTCTGCACCATATTACAAAGACAATGTATTTTTTCTAATATGAAATTGTAAAGCATCCATGTAAAAAAAAATAAATTCGTTGTGTGATCATCCATTTATACTGCAGTAATATACTTATTCGGCCTATAGTTGTATGCTTATAATAATGTGATACCTATGTTTGTTTATCAATTGACGACAATTTGCGCCATATTTCAAAGATAATGTGATTTTTTTTTTCTAATATGAAACCATTATAGGACATTAAGGTTTTCTTTCTTATTCACGTCCCACAATCGTTTTCATGTTTCTGACTTAAGTAGACTGTTTTGTGCCACTATTTTTAGTACGAAATTTTATAAAATTCATGCTATAATAAAAGATATTTTCTCAGTTTCCCTCGATTGGAATTCTGATTTATACTGACTAGTTTTCGCTGATATTTGCGCACATGCTTACTTGTGTAAATGTGTACGTGTCCACGCTATGCGTATGACACTCTGTAGAATGCGTATGTATTGCCTCGATGTATAGAAATGCATTTGCGTATGCTTACGAGTCAGGTGTAAATATGTGCGTGGGTATATGTGTGCATGTGTATGTGTAAATATTTACATGTATACGTGCATATATGTGTGTACTAGACTGACAACTAGCATTTTACTAGAGATAATGGTCTTTTTTTCAGTGCACTCTCAACTTGTAACATTACCTAACTCGTCATATCTTTAGTATTGTAAAGCATTCATGTAAAAACTATACATTTGTTGTGCGATCATCCATTTATATTTAAATAAAATGCTTGTTAACTAATGACCGTTATGTTAAAATTGTTGAATCAGAAATGCAAAACCTATAATCTTCTTGGTCCTCTTGCTTATATGTACACACGTGTGTGTCCATGTTAACGAAACCGGTGTTTTTCGTAACCTAGGCACACACATGGCCGTAAAACGCGTGTATATATATGTGTGTGTGTGTGTATGTGTGTGAGTGTGTGTATGGATATATACACACATGCATACGTATATGTACATATGTGTGTATGTGGGTATATATTTATATATATTTTTCTTTTTTTTATGCTTCCTCAAAATGACACTTGTAAACATTGACCGAAACAAGCGATTTCATATATTATTTCCTGGCGTCAAGAATTGCGAAGTCTTATGTCATGTACATGTAAACTGTCAAAAGTGTTTTCACCCCACAATGAAAATGCATCGTCCATGAAATTGTGTTATCTCTTACAATTTTCATTACATGTATTATCAGATGTAGATTAAGCTAGATTAGGAGTTCATTGCCCTCAATCATTTCTTTTGACTAGTGACACGAGTTTTTCAATACTCGTGTGTGTGTATCATCTAAGTGTATTAATTTTAAGATATTTTAAAAACCAATGATGGTACTTTTGTACCATCTCTATTGGAAATAAACCATTTTTTTTCTTTTTTATGTGTACATATATGTGTATATATTTACATGTATGTGTGCACATATGTGTGTACTAAACTGACAACTAGCATTTTACTAGAGATAATGGTCATTTTCTGTTCACTCTCAACTTGTAACATTACCTAACTCGTCATCTCTTTATTATTGCAAAGCATTCATGTACCAACTATACATTTGTTGTACGATCATCCATTTATATTTAAATAAAATGCTTATTAACTAACGACCGTTATGTTAAAATTGTTGAATTAGAAATACAAAACTTATAATCTTCTTGGTCCTCATGCTTATGCGTACATATATATATATATATATCTGTATGTGTGTGTGTATGTATCTATATATGTATGTACGTATATATATGTATATGGATTTGTATTTATATATATATATTTTTTTTTTCATGCTTCCTTAAAATGACACTTTTGAACATTTGCCGAAACAAGCGATTCATATATTATTTCCTGGCATCAATAATTGCGAAGTTTTATGTCATGTACATGTAAACTGTCAAAAGTTTTTTCACCCCACAATGAAAATGCATCGTCCATGAATTTGCGTTATCTCTTATAATTATCATTACATGTATTGTCAAATGTAGATTAAGCAAGATTAGGAGTACATTGCCCTCAATCATTTATTTTCGACTAGTGACACGAGTTTTTCAATACTCGTGTGTGTGTATCATCTAAGTGTATTAATTTTAAGATATTTAAAAACCAATGATTGTAATATTGTACAATCTCTATTGGAAATAAAGTTTTTTTTTTTTTTTTCTTTCTTTCTTGGGTGCCGAAGGTTTGTGGAGAGTCTGTTAAAGAAGGTACAGTGAGCTTTGTAATACGACATTGTTTTTAGCTTTTGGCTGTCGCGCGCTTGTGAAAAGTTTATCAAGGGAAGAATAGTAAATACGAGACTGTCTTTAGATTTTCACTGTCTTTAAAAAAGTTGGGCTGAAAAGAAACGATAAACATTGATAAAACGCGATACTGTCTTAAGCTTTTCACTGCCAAAGAATTTTGTAAAGTGTGTAAAACTCAAAACAAGAAATTTTGATGAAATAACGAAACTCTCGTAAGCTTTTGAGTGTTAAAAACTTGTGAAAAGCCAGCGAGGAAGGAAGATAGCGTTTTGAGCTATTGATGTTATCATTTTAGAATGAAATTTTTGCTGAGTGACTTCAACTCAAGTAAACACCTTACGCAATATTCAAAGAGAACCAGCGAAGCAAGATAATTGAAATTGAACATGAAATGAACCTAAATTGACAATGAGGCTTTTCCCTATTCTATTAATCACGAATCATTCCTCGGTAAGAAAACGATACAGATTTTTCTCATCAATCTTAGGTGCATGAATGCAGGTAGTGAGGGAGAATGCCACGACCATGTGAAAAGACAGCGAAATGAGACCGTATGAAACGTTTAACACGTGGTTGTTGTACTAAAAATCGTCATTGGAATGATTCCCAATCATAGGTATAATTGGCTTTCATATTCACAATGAACACTACAGAGTTTCTTTGTACAAATGAGAAACGTCTATTGTTAAAAACATAAATTTATTGATTCACTCGCGGAAATTCAAGTCATCTTCTATTAAACATGAGATCTACATTAATATACGACGGAAATGTGATATAATGAAGACAAAAGTGGTTTTATTGATAAGAAAAATAAAACGAAGAGAATTAAAGCGAAACAAAAACACTGAAACTGGATCTCAAATCCCAATAATTAGAGAATGCCACCAACCCCGTTGTCGTGTGTTTATTGAATTATTGGTGTTGGCAGAGAAATCTTTCCAGCGTTGCAATTAGTATTAATGATGAGCGCAAAAAAAATGAATTAGAACATTTTTAATTTAGTCGTATTGAAAATTCATTAGCAGTTTAATAATTGAAATAATATTATCATGATTGAAGATTCGCCACAAAACCTTGAACTGAATCTTTAAGCCCAAAGCAAGTAAAATTTCGGGTTGAAAAAGCATAGAGGATATTCATCGCGTTAGAGGAGTAGAGTACTGTTCAAATAACCTGAAATATCTTTCGAGTTACTCGCTCTAAGATTTTACGCAGTGTTTCTTATAGATGATGTGGAATGGTGGTTTGCTAGATTACCAATGCGTGCGTTTATTAAGTGGACCGCTCAACGAAGAATTACAGCGCTATATATAACGATTTGATGCATTGCGTTTTGGACAGCTTGATGACAGTGTCCAACAGATTCAATTAAGATGTCTTCTATAGAACGAATTGATGACGGGGCATCGTTCAGTCTGCACTCTGATTCAGTCAAAGCGCTCACAGTTTTCATTTTCTCCCACGGGATTATTATTATTGGTTCTGGATTGGGTTATAAATTCTGAGTTTTTCGAATCCACAGGAGACACGAAGGAAGTTATGCAACTACAAAACAACTACTGTTGGAAAGTTTCAAAATCAGGAATGAGATGTGTTGGTTCATATATATATATATAGGACAGACATACAAGATTGGGAATAAAACCTAGCACTCGATCACGCTTTCGTGCCGCACTGAATTGAAATAAAGTATTATTTTGATCCTAAATTATGCAGGAACTTTTTTCAAGTCATTCTTTCAAATTTAGATTCAACTGAAAATTAGGCCCTATTCCAGGCAATATTTAAAGATTTTATATCGAAGCCGACCAAAACAAAATGACAGACACGAGTGATGAAATTACCGAGTTTTCTTTGAATGACTTTCAAACTTCAAGTAATTCTTAACTGGATGTTGCCAATGGCTTTCAGTTTTTATGTTTGCGGAAAGTCGCTGCTGAGTTTAGCAGAGTTTCCAAACAATGGAATTTTATGATCATTTGACATTTTATTGAAAAGGAGAACTTTATTCTGATTACCAAAGATTATGAACAAAGCGTATCAAACTTTTAAACCAACTGACGGAGAGTTAACCGACGAATCGAGGATGACTAAAGGCTTATAAACATTAAAAGCAACTTAATGACTGGAAACGTATTAAAAGCATTGAAAGCAAATGCAAAGACATACATATGTAGTACTTCATCTTTTTGTTTATGGACATCAATTTATTTGTACATATATATTAATAAATAATATTATCCTTTGTTTTAAAAGAAATATAAAATATATAGAGATTTAATAAAAGATGACGTGTATCAGTCTCAGAAAGTAAAGTTTCAGTCACGGTCTTCGTCATTCACTGAGCGCTTCCGATATAAGAATGATGGTTAAAGGTTAAAGGTTAACATCGGCATCTTTGGGATGCTTTATTTCCAATCAAGCCTGATACATATGATCTTAGCATTGGTTTTTCAAATGTCTTATAACTAACACTATATATAGGACACCACGACGGTTCCCCCGTAAAGCCGATACCCATTTCCGACACCTGGGTTGAGTGGGGTATTGTGCTTGAGCTTTCCCTTATAACCAACGGGGAAAATCTCCGCGCCAGCGCCGGGATACGAACCCACGACTCCAACATACGAGCCCGATCCCTTAACCACTGTACCACGGAGAACATTGCTCACACTCCAAACGTCAAGCTTACAAAGAGTTATTTCTTCTCTCCTTTTTGTAAGGCGTCGTCAGGCTACTTTGATGGCCAAGTATTTTCATAAATAATTCATTCCTAGGAGTCATCGCATTAGTACTTTAGTAGGCGTCTTCGAATTACAGTGCTACAAGCTGCACGAGCAAAGGTATGATCATTAGGGAAAAATATCAGCGTCGTCCGTCCTAACCGTCTGCAAATTTATACGGCCTCAAATGTGTAAATTTTTCTGCTTGGATTCACTGCATTCATGGCGGAATTATTTAGTTAAATAAAAGTGGCATCCTAAGAGATTTGAATATTTCTAGTCAAGTGTAATTTGTTTCTTAAACAATATTAAGAGAACAAAAAAATCCTCACCTCTGATACATTTGTAAATCAATGTATAATATTAAATATAATAGGCAAAGAAACAAGCCCCCTCATTCAGTGAGTGTAAAACCTTTATTCGTGTTCAAAAGTTTTTAATATTTACAAAACCCATTTCATCTACTGTCGTTCTCTTTCTGTGTAGAATTTTATCGGAGATTGTAATATTTATTTCGGTACGTGACAAGCACAATCGACACATAGTTTGAGTTTTGACTCATTCTTCAGTCTCATGTCACCCAGCGTTATTACTCTTATTATCAAGGTCAGGCACAAATTAATCTGTAGCACCAAGCCAATTCAAGACTTAACAGTGGAAAAAAAGAGAATGCGTTCTAAATATTTTTGTAACTACCATTGATTTCATTACTCGATATGTAAAAACTACAATAAGGTGATAACTTAATAAAATCAAACAAGACCTGGCACTTTTCTTGGGCATTTTTTAGTTCACTTAGGAATTTTAAGCTTAAAATCAAAGAAAAAATATATTCCTTTTTACAAAGAGTTGCAAGGAGTCAGCATCAGGCAAGAGTGTTATACGTGGAAGTGGATGATGAAGTTGAAACAGATTTATTGCTACAGTTCAACTGCCTCAATTCGTCAGATTAGAAGTTCTGGCTTCCCTATTTACGAACATCCGAGTTACGAACATTCGGAGATACGAACGCGAGATGACTGATGTTATGCATGTTAATTAAAGGTAAATAAAATTTATTGTCAAAATTATTATTTCCATTAACTATTCTCATCATTTGATTCTTTAATATTACATCTTTCACATCTTATCTCTCTTTTCTTACCATATACGTGTACAGTATCTAAGAGGTTTTAAATACCTTTAATTACTAATTATAGACAAAAATTACCATATAACGTCAGACGAACATACGAACAGCAGTTCGGGACCAATTGTGTTCTTAATTTGGGAATCAAGTGTAATAGCAAAAGTAAAAAATAAATTTGAGAGGAATGAACTAAAGGCGTTCCTTTCTCTGCCGCCTGACAGACATAAAATTTAAATTGGAAATTTTTAAATGTCTCTGATGAATTTTTAAACGTCCCTGTTGAATTTTGAAACGTCTCTGTTAAATTTTGAAATATCTCTGTAGGGTTTTGAAATTTCTATGTTGAATTTTGAAATTGTCTCTGTTGAAAATTGAAGTATCTCAGTTGAAATTTAAAATTTTGAAATATCTTTATTAAAATTTAAAATGTCACTGTTCAAACCTGAAATGTCTCCTTAGGAAATAAGAATGTCTGCTGAAATTTACAGAAATGTTTGCTGAAATTTGTAGCTCACCAAAATGCTAAACCAAAATTATTACTGCAAAACTCATCGTAGACTGATGGAACAGATATTTAAATATTAGAACGCAATTCAAAGAGTCAAGTTTGGAGGAAAGACGGTAGCGCCTTACACCAGACTCAATTCCTTCAGTAAAATTTGCCTGAACTGACATTGCCAGACGACATCTATGCAAATAGTAATCAACCCGTAAAGGGTAGAGTGGATGTTACCTCGTATTAAAATTGAGCACTGATTTGCTTCATTCAGTAAGAATCTTGCTCATCGAAAATAACTAATCTAAATAAAGGATCTTCGGGTCACGACGATGTATCAGAGCATGCTGTGAAATCATAGAAAAATAGCGTACTGGACGCAATTTTAACGAGACAAATTTCTGATGAAAGCTGATGTTGTTTACTACTTATTTCTTCAGCAGGAAAGCAGCGTAGAAGGTAAAGTTAAAATCTGTTCAAACAAAGGGCACATTTATTCCTAAAGAACTATGCTTCTCAACTTCAGCCCTCAGCGACGATTGTGAATTTGAATTCTCGAGAGCCACCTTGCCGACCCGCAGATAGTGTGGCGATAGCGTTGGTTTACGAAAGCACAGGCGAAGAAAAAAATTCACAGATTGTCGAGTAATGGATTAGAAGAGTACGAATACATTTATTTAGGGATAACGCAGTTTAAAAATAACGCATGCAACGGAGACCTAAGCAAAAATACTATACTTTCAAAAGTGTTTGATAAAAGTAAATAAAGTAGTATTGACGTCACTCCTGTTTGGTAGCTTGAAAAATTAAAAATTACAGCTTTTTACCAGCCTACGGGAATATATCAGGTTTTGGTAAAAAATGAGAAAAACTTAATACTATTTTCGACTAGAACAGAGCTGAAGCAATCAGTGAGTGAGCTTATTCAATTCTGAAATGGAACAGGGTGCAGTCATTTACATGACAAAAATTAGAAAAAATGTATGTTCTGAGCTATTTTTACTTATATTTAAGCATTAATTTTTATTAACAATTAATGATTGTTTTCAATTTATTATTAAACTTTATGCATAGTGATACTACTGTCCAATTGCATATTCTGTAGTTATATTATACACATTTTTAATAATTTTTTGTCTTCCGTCGTTTAAATAACCATTCAAGAATCTACGTTTAGTAACTGTGTGTCTAAACAGTAAGAACCTCACGTAATTAAAAGCAATGTGTCATTCAGCCGGAAAATCTGTTAAATTCAGCTGAAATTTATGCGTGAAAATATCTGAAAAAATTTTGTGTAATGCTTGGTACATCGACAAGGCTTGAAATCCCATATGCAACGATTCAGATTGACACAAGAGTTGAAATTGCATTAAATAATGAATTTAAGTTATGCATAATTGGAATGAGGCAGTAAACATTGAAAAACCTCGTGTGTGTAAATGTGACTTATGAGAAATTTTGAGAAGTGATCGGAACTTCCAGAAATGTTCCCATGAGGTTATTAAAAGTTTTATTTTGTACTTGACAAAATGTTTCTATTTAACGTTTCTCCATGTGGTTCGTAAAAATTGGACGGAGTAGTTTAGAATTTCGTTTTTAAAATTTAACATTGATATTCCCATTGTACTTAATTAACAAAAAAATCAAATAATGGTAACTTCTAAAGAGGTACTATGTACAATATGTCAGAAATTATTTTACATCTTCATTTTTCCGTTTTCAGAAACCAGTGAAATTTTTGTATGGTAATATTATACTTTTAAAGAAATATCCATACATGCCAAGCTAATATTCTCTTGGCATTCTTGAGCTCATACAACCTTTCAATGTTAGAACGTATCAGCTCACTCAATTGAGCTAGAAATTATTTCCCTCAGTAAAGTTTTCAAGGCTTTGAATTAAAACTTGAAGTCAATGTGCAGTTTGATTCATTGTTTCATATATATTTTCAGGTAGCAAGTACACAAATGGAAACATTTTCCAACTTCAAAAACTTAATTTCAACGTTGATAAATGTGAGACACTTCGTACGCAAAGGGGTTTTTCGTACATCAAACATTTAGCAAAATTATTACTTAAAATTTGAGGCTGATGTGCAGAATAATGAATTATTTCTTCAAAATATTTGACTGATAACGACAAAAGAGCCTTACTTCACACTCTCGAGAACTAAATTTCAGTCATTGATGAAAGAAAAAGTACGAAAGAAATGTGAAAGAAAGAATAATGAAAGTACACAAAAGGGTTTTTCGTACACTGAACAATGAGAGCGAAGTGAGGAATGTGATACTCAGCTTCAGTCCGGCACACGACTCGCCCGATCTCCAGTAACGCTGCCCCAGGACTAAGCAAATCCCTTCTTAGGACACTGAAAGTTTCACACAAATTTATCGATGAGGGCACTTAAATGAGGGTTGCATGCTTTATTCATATGAACGTAGACTAGACATCGTCGATCCCAGCTGTTGGTGGACTTGAAACGCTCTCTTCATGTATGCTATTCTCGGCCAACATTGGTGTTGTTTAGGACGCAAAAATGTTTGATGAGGGTTGTATTAATTTAGGCGATTTGGGCCTATTTCTCAAGGGAGTGTTTTATACTCGGTGAATTTTTACAAAAAATAGCTTGTGTCCAGCTTTTCCATCTTTTCGTTCCCTGCCATGATTCCTAATTCCATCCATGATTCCTTTATATGCTAGTAAAATTTACACCCATATAAAAGGAAAGTTGAGGATTCATCGGACAAAAATTAATTTAATGGTTTTGTGCCTGAGCCTATTATGAACAAATAAAACTAAATGTTATAAAAAATACTACAATAGAGTTAGATAATAAAAAGCAAGGCGAAAATCGCTACACGTAAACTCATTTTAAAAAAAAATGATCAAATAAAACTAAACGTTTCGGACTAACTGTCCATCATCAGCAAGAAATCTCTGTAAAACGAAACAAAAAGAAGAAGAATTAATACACTAAAGTAGCATCTATAAAAATCTAAACTTTGAAAAAATAAGTACAACGGTAAAAAAAAGGTAAAGGAAAAACTGAGCAACTGAATTAGGTGTTGGCAACATGAAGCGGGAAAGCACTTTGGGTGTCATTCAGAGCAGGTTTCATTTCGTAAATATGCAATGATTCGAGAAGGTGCAGATCTGTTCTGTAAGAGGTAATGGCTAAGATTTTAAAATCATTTAGGGAGACAGAAACATCGCACTCTTCAGCATGAGATCTAACAGAGGACATTGGGGAGGACCCAAGAGGAAGCCCAGTTCTGCAACTACGCCCAGCATGGTCGAAAACTCTAGTCATCAGGGTACGGCAGGTAGAACCAACGTACCGCGATTCACAACGTGAACAACTATATTGGTACACCAGAGACGAGCACAGTGAGGGTGGCAGTTTGTCTTTGAAACGAAAAAGAGAACCAATTGTAAAATTATTCACGAGAATCATTTGAACTTTTAGCTACGGGAAAAACTTGTAGTTTTTCATCAAGTTTTTCCCGCACTTTTTTTCAAAAACTTGTAGTTTTTCAACAAGTTTTTCCGCAGCTAAAGGTTCAAATGATCCTCGTGAATAATTTTATAATTGGTTCTCTTTTTCGTTTCAAATACAAACTGCCACCTTCACTGTGCTCGTCTCTGGTGTACCAATATAGTTGTTCACGTTGTGAATTGCGGTACGTTGGTTCTACCTGCCGTACCCTGATGACTAGAGTTTTCGACCATGCTGGGCGTAGTTGCAGAACTGGTCTTCATGATGGGTCCCCCCACTGTCCTCTGTTAGATCTCATGCTGAAGAGTGCACTGTTCCTGTCTCCCTAAATGATTTTAAAATCTTGGCCAGTACCTCTTACAGAACAGATCTGCCCTTTCTCGAATCAATGCACATTTAAAAAATGAAAACTGCTCTGAATGACACCCAAAGTGCTTTCCCGCTTCATGTTGCCAACACCTAATTCAGTCGCTCAGTTTTTCCTTTACCTATTTTTTACCGTTGTTCGTATTTTTTCAAAGTTTAGATTTTTATAGATACTACTTTAGTGTATTAATTCTTCTTCGTTTTGTTTCGTTTTACAGAGATTTCTTGCTGATGATGGACAGTTAGTCCGAAACGTTCAGTTTTATTTGAGCATTTTTAACAAAAATGAGTTTACGTGTAGCGATTTTCGCCTTGCTTTTTATTCTCAAGCTGAGAAGCATCAATGATGGAGTTATTTTAAAGTTAAATAAGTATAACCTTAAATATTCACATCAAAATAATATAAATAAAAAATTATTAAACCTACGCAAGTAACTCGTAATTTAGAGAATATTCACTTTTCATTATGTTTAGAGATGCTTCCAGCTTGTGGACATGAAATCAAAATTAACCGAGGAAAAGCGCAAAATGATATTATTATTATTATCATTACCAATTCGCTTATAAATGCTCCCTAACATTGGTATTTAGAAATCAACCAAGAATCAAACCGATGATTCTAACCGGCGTGCTCGGTAACTCTGACGTAAAGCGCTCATTCGGTTCTGCCCACATCTTGCGTTGCGCAATGATTGCAACTGGAGCTAGCGATGAGTGAAAATAGCTCGCCAGTTTGAAGTTCATAATGAAAGAAGAAAGCATGATAGCAAAACTTAAGCGAGTTGAAATTTCATTAAAAAAGCGATGCGCGCAACCAGTCACCATTGATGAAAAATTATATGCTAGCCGGAAAAAAACTGATCTGATAGCAGAAAAGTATGAAGTGATTATAAACTAAAATTGGGCGAACAAAAATTTCAGTAAAAAAGTTAATAGATATTTCAGGTCGATTGTTTTAAATTGTCCACAATGATGTCACAGATTTTCATGTTTCTAAGATTCATAACCAGGACACGCTATTTGATTATGTAAAATATTTCAACGACTCTATTGAGTTTACAAACGGAGAAAAAAAATAATTTAAATAATTCTATGAAAGAAAAGTTGATTTTCTATTCACAAAAGTTCGTTTAATGACTGTATCACCATTTCATGCAGACATTTCTATAATTTCATGAAGCTACAGTAAGTAATTTTGTCCACAGAATACTTTTCAAAATTTCAATCAGAAAATTATTTTCATAATATCATACCTTGAAGTAATTGCGTATTTGCTTCACAGACTTATTTTCAGGTCTTACCTCACGCAACTATTTCCAAAACTTCAAGCATAAAATATTTTTATAATTCCGCATCAAACTCTGCCCATGATTACCTCAAAAATATATTAAGGTGGTTCATTTTCGTAGGTGAGAACATCCGTCTGAATTTCTTCACGATATTTATACAAGAAGAAAATCGTACTTGTAAATTACATATCTTTTTGAATATTGATGATGAATTATAATGGTTAAGTAATTACTGATGGCTTAACTTATATTAGTTAACTAAATCATTTCAAACATAAATGGTCATTTAGTACTACTGTGGCCGAGATGAGAGTAGAAGTAAACAACAATCAATAGCTTATATTTTAATCTCTCGTGTATCGACTATCAGCGCTAATGTACGACTGTCTGTTGGGGTAAAAATAAGCCTTATTACTAGGCCAAGAAATATATTGAGTTTTTTCATTCATTACCAATTATCATTATTATCTTATTAATTATTATCTTCTTATTAATTATTATCATTATTAATTATTATCTTCGCACAGCCGCTCTCAAATGGCAAACCGATGTCGGTATCGTCGGGTAATATTTTACAATATATGATTTAAAGAAAGTCAAATCAGGCATCAAATGATTATGTATCAGTAGCATACTATATCACTGAAAAGAATAGTTATTTACTTGGTATGTATTATCAAGAGTGTGAAGAGCGCCTCGATTAGCGTGACATTTGCACGTGACCGTCCCTGCGTGTAGCTAGCGTGGGTTGTATTCAAGTCATCGTCAGTATTGCGATTGTGACAGATAATGGGTGGTACAATGCGTATTTTGAGCCTGAAGTAGATGTGCGCTACATCATTACATACAGTACATAAAAATCCTTACGCATTTCATACCTGAAAAAAGCAAGTTATTTAAGCTTCTCTTTGTTAGCATTACCAGAGAAGCATCAACACAACCAGCAGGCAAATCGGTCTCGACCCATCGCTAGATATCAGTTAAGCCGGTCAGAAATGCAGTGAACATTTCAACCTAAACTACATTCTTAGTACGGTCTAGCAACGTCGTGGAAAGACAGCACTCTAGCAACTGTTTCAAAGTTTACACCTCAATGGAAATTGATCATTAGTTGATCAATTTTAAATTATTTACAGGTTGTGTAGAAAAAAGGCGCTCGTGCTTATAGCTGTTTTAAAGGCGTCCACGCAGCCTTTGGATATCTCGATTCTCTTCTATTTGAATCTATTCATAAAAATCCTTGCTGTTGAAAACATTCATTCATGTCTAATATCACCAATGAGTTTACATAAAGCTTAGAATTTTTGGTGCTTGAGTCAACGAGCAAAAAATGAGTCTTAGTGTTTATAAAGAAACAAAATGACTAAACTTTTTCTGTGTGAATATCTGAGGTAACAAAAGATCTGTGGAAGTTACGAAGTAAAGAGTGTAGCTCTTCGAATGTTCTGATAATTCTTATATTTGAGTGAACACGCGCATTCAAATGTAGCTTTATTGTTTAAGCCATATTTTTTATTTTCCATGATATGATACACTTGCGTTTGCAGAACATGTAGGTCAAAAGTGAAACATTTATAATTTTTCAATGCAGTTCACTACAATGTAAAAATCCTATGCCTAATTTCAGCATAAGTAAATATATAATACTGACATCTTGCAGGATTTTTTTTTTAGTTCAAGTGTAGCCTATTTTAAATGGCCTCTACTGGGTTCTCTTGAATGGTGCAAATTGTTTTTTTGCCGAAGGGCAAAAATGGAAAAATTCAATTTTGGAAAAATTTTCTTCTAATTCACTCAATGCGAATTGAGTGATTACTATGGGCCTCAATATATGCACACGGCGTTAAAAAAAATTTTAAAAAGAGAATTCATACTTTCGTAATTACTTTTCATTGCTTCATTGAAGAAAATAACGCAGTATCATTAATTTATTGATGGAACTCGGCGATAAAAGTTATACATCCAGCGTCTGCAGCATTTCAGATAAATTATCTCATTGTTTAGTTACATTCATTTTACTCCAATGAACATTATAATGAATTAAGGATACAAGATTGAACCATGAGTCAGACATATCAAAAAGTAATTTTCAACTAAGCAAAGGAAAGCAACCAAAGCTCTCTGGCGCAAGGAATTTTCAAATGACTCCGCGGCCGCGCTCAAACTTGCGACCGATGGCAGCCGTGACGAATCATCCCTTTTTCATTTGCGCGGAATACTCGACGAATGGTAGGTATGGGATTTCATGACGAAAAAACAGTTTACTGGAAGGAATCGTAGGCCTGGTACCTCCAAGCTCCTGACTTTGAAGACAATCTCAACTGAGCAGCCTTACAAACAACACGTATGCTACAATGATCCGCATTTTGTGAGAAACGAATTGTTTTTGCCTGTTCGAAAAAAATTATGACTAGAAACACACACCCCTTGTTGAAAATCACCAGTGCAAATTTATTACAAGAAACCCCCGGCGAGTTAAAGGACCAACTGCCGCAAATAAATTGATGGAGCAGCTTGCTTCTTCCGCTGCCTGCTGATTTGCTGTAAACCGGCAGAGGATTAAGGAGTTCATCCGTGAAGTGGACCATTCCATATTGGATGTTGTGTCGCCTGAAGATGAGGAGGCCTACCTGAGTATGGTGAGTGGATCAGTTGTTAACGACTGTTGCTTATTTTAGTGGATGAAGTTACTCACTTAGAATTTCTATGAGATATTTATATTTACTGCGGTCCTCATTAGATGCAGCGGTATTGTACTTTGATACCAAATTAGTGTAAAGGTAGTATAACTAGTGTCCGAAATTTAACTTGCTAAGGAAGTTAAATTTAAATAGAGTTAATTTTTTGTTTAACTTTTTGTGCAAAGAGATATTATAGCAAATGTAGCCACCACATAGTTGTAATTAACTGAAAATTGATTGCATTTATGTATCTGATATAACCGACATTACAAGATAGAAGGTAGCAAAATTTTGATGTAGTCAGTGATTTTGAAGAGTGAAAATTTATGAGATTAATAATGTTCATGGGAAAATCATATTATTTCTAATGACACATAGAAACCATTGACAAATTTACCAGTAAATGTCTTCATTAAATTCAACTTGGGCGTTCACAGCTCCAGTCCTGTACATTTCCTTCAGTAGTGTGTGTTGGTGTCAGGATTGTAAAGGTTCTGTGTGCAACATTAGGTAAGAGTGGGTCTTTGTGAGGTGACTGTATTGGACTCCTAATTATTCTGCTCTTCAAATAAATACAAATGCATTTTGATAAAATTAGAAGAATTTAGAACTGCGATATTATTGGTTGTGATTTACAATATTGGAGTATTTGTTCCAAGTCATATATGAAAAAATGAGCCGCGGAAGCAGTCAGTGTTTCATGCCTCTGGCTTATTCTCTAATTCCTTGACGTCTATTTTCCACTGAGAACTACACAATGTTTCACTTGACTGCAATTTAATTTTGTGAGTAACTTTTTTAAATTTTATAAAATTTTCCATTATTTTCATGAGCAAGCCTATATTTTTTTCAGCATTGCTAATATTAAAATAAATAAAAACATCTGCACCATAAAATGAGTGTCATAGTCTAGAAAATACTTGTTTTTAGATATTTGTTTTTTATATTCGCTTATGAAAATTAATTAGAGGTTTCTTGATTTCTCTACCAACTTTATGCTCAGAATGAATTCAAGTCATAAAAAGCTGTTCTCAAGGCACTCTGTAGTAACTTAATAACTTGGGCGTGTTACTCTAGGCCTTGCATTTGCATTGATACTGTTTTCGAATTATTTTCATTCTAAAATTGACTCCGTTCAATGATGATACTTTTTTTGTTTTTCATTAAGCAGTAGTAAAATATACAGTCCTGCGATTTTTTTCAAAATAGTGATGTTAAATCATGTCGTTTATTTCCAAGTTTGTACAGCAATGAAAAATGAGCCCACTATTTCAACGATTTTAATTACATTATTGAATTATTGAATTGACTTGAATTTTTATTCTTATAATTTTTATTGTTCAAATTTCCGCATATAGTTTTTCATAATGAAATTATTTTTTCTACACAAGACATTTAGTATGAAATTCAATAAAAAAAATACTCTATTGAAAGAAATCTCATACAATCTAACACTTGTTCTGCGAGTTCAAATTTATTCGTATTTTTTTTATATTCACGTTTGTGTAATCAAATGAGCATTTGCGATGTATCCAATCTTAATAAAGGAAAAAAACATAGAAGGAGAAAACCTCAAGAAGATCTAAATTAATAAGGCTCTAACTCTGAAAAACTGACAAGTTGTTAATATGTCTAAAAATTAATTTTAACTCATTATTGAGTATTCTTTCACAGCAATGTTCTGAACTCAAATTTCAATACACATGAATTGTTTTTATTTTCTTCAAGGCACTGAAAGTTGTGAACGATTTAACTAAATAATTTCATTTGTCCACAGGACGTGGCCACAGCCCAATGGAGCCACCAGCACCTCGTGCCGCCGATGTGCTTCCGCGAGCTGCGGAGAGTCCTGGGCACCGCGCTCTCGCGTCCGTCCCTGCGTCAGGTGGGAGCCCTGGTGTCCGTGCTGACCGTTGTTTTGGAGGGCGCTGATGGTATTTATGATGGCTACACCCCGACTGCTCCTTATCCTCTTGTGCCATCGATGAAGTGGTACGTTTTTATTTTGTAGTTAACTACATGCAGGCAACTTAGGCACCAGGTGTTCCATGCATCCATACCTGACTGTGAAAGGAATTGCATAGTGACGATGGTAGATTTTATTTTATATAGTTTCATTGCTTATTTTAAGATTGTTCACGATAATTTTTGCTCATTAGAAAATATTTTTGTTAATTAGTTTATTGTAAAATAAACAGAAGAACCAAAGTGCATATATACATTTTAATTAAAAGCAAACGTTTCGGAATACATAGATTCCATCTTCAGTGCAGTCTGAAACAAAGTAACATACTGTACATGAGAAAATGTCCGCAAACTATGAAAATAAAAAGTAGTTCACATATTAAGAAACTAAACTACCTAACCCAATACTAAAATTGATCAGAAAATAAGCAAGTCTAAAGATAACGTATATTTACAAATTCAAAAATAAGATACCTAAACAAACCCTATTATTCAAAAGCCATTCATTCACACACTCAAATCACGGATCCATTCACACACCAAGTACATGCAACCTCATGCTAGTAAGTAGGGACAATGTTTAGTTTAGTGGCACTGTTATCTTTATTCAATTGAGGTCTATGAGAAAATATATAAAGTGATTCTAAGATTCGAAGATCTTGTTCATTATTAGTTTTACAAAGCGTTGAAAAGTTACTGGTTTTGAATGAATGATCTGAATTTTCACAGTGCTCCCTGATGGAAGATTGCGATGGTGAAGCTAATGGTCGGCCTGTTCTATGAGAAATACCTGCATGTTGGCTGTGTCTGATGAACTGTTGGACAGTAGTACTCCCAACATAAGATTGCATGCAGCAATCACACTTATACATATAAACACATCCACTCCACAGACATTCCTCCAAACATTCCTTCCTATTAAAAAACGATACAATTTTGAAATTGTTTCTATAAAAGATTCGCACGTCCACAGACACAAAAAAGTTCCGAACCAGAGCTAACAATTCTTTTCTGAGACTGGCGTCCAAATAACCTAAGAATGGTATTTCAATATACGACGTCTGCTTTGCTGCACTTTGGACAACCGGTGGCGGACAAAATTTTCTATCTGTTTATTACTTCTGTTTATTTTACGCATAAGATTCCCTAAGAATCGTCCAATAAGTACTATATTAGTTTATTGTGTATGAGATGTGATATTTCACTGTTAGGAACACACTTGTTTTTATCTCCCATCTCCCATAAAGAACATTAAACGTTATTTTAGGTTCACAGTGATTTAAAATTCACTAATTAAGGAATAAATAAAGGCAAATATTTCCAACGTTTATAAGCTTGAAAAATGAGGGGGATACGTAATAATTGAATGTTCTTCGTTTGAGCGTCTCATTTTATATTTTTGCTGATGATTAATCTAGTTCATGAATTCCACCGAGTGAAATAATACCAAGCTTATTGTTAATCTTTTTTAATTTTTTGTTTTTGTTTTTGGTCTCCAACTCAAATAGTTTCATTGTTTATCTTCATCGGTGTATGGTGTCCAGCTCTCCCCTACTTTTCGATAAACACAGCAGTAATATTTATTTTTGTCTTCTAATATTTGTCAAATGAGCTGTTTACTCAAACTTCATCTAACAAAACACAGCAATTAACTTGAGCTTATGAAATTACATCTCCCTTGGATGAGCTGACGAACGCTTATCAACTTGATACTGTTTGACGTCTACACTCACGTTGATATAAGCCAGTTTAATAAAGAAACAATGCAACGCAGCACATTAACTCCTGATAACAGTCATAAAATTACTTTTATGGGAGCTAGAGTTTTGTGTGACTCAGGTATTGATAGTTAACAATAACATTCGACTCTTCTTTCCAGCCTCCATAAAAAAGATTGGAAATAATAACTTTGCAATGCTTCTTCTTGCAGTTGCCCGTTTCGGGTATGTGGTGCCGGCACCGGCTTCTGGATGTGCAAGTCTCCGCTGGTGGAGTACCAGAGGCACCTGGAAGCCGGCAATTCTGCGCTGCAGCTCGACGAGGACTTCGGACCCCAGACTTCGGGCTGCCTCAAGTATCTCTTCGGGTTGTACTAACTCCTGGACCCGAAGTTTGGAAGACCTTTGACCTTCTTATGATAACGATCCTGGCCATTAACGACTTATGATGACAGGTACAACAGTTTAAGTTATCCTGTATTAAATTACAAAGTAAACTGTGTATTTCTGTGTTGTCTGTATCGTTTTAGAGCCGAGACCGATAGAGCTATTTTAATGACGAACCAAATAATATGATAACTCAAATAATTTATTGCTGTGATAAATATGCCAAATATATTTTAATACTTATATATCCAAAGTGTTCCTTACTGAACTTTCCCCTTTCAGCTTTTGTTAAGATAACACGTAGTAAGTACATACTCGTTAAAAATTTACTTGACGTAGGAAATATTTTGGAGACTCATTCATATAGGCTACTTTTTACAATGATATTGACCAAAAATAATTAACTCTCTTACTATTGCTCGATCTCTCCAAAGCTTTCGACAGTGTTGAGCATAAGAAACTTCTACAAAAAAATTCAAACCTCAGAATAGACACTCAGTGGTTTGAAAGCTACCTACTTAACCGCTCTCATGCAGTGTGCTTGAATAACAAAATGTCATCATTCATACCAAATAATTTTGGCGTTCCTCAAGGTTCAATCATCGGCCCACTCCTATTTTAGATTTTCATCAATGATTTCCCCACCATGCCGGCAAACACAAAAATCTCAATGTATGCTGATGACGTGCAAATTGCCATGACAAGCTCAACAGCGGATTTAAAAGAAACACAAGCCAACGCTGAAAAGCTTCTAAGAAATCTGAAATTGTGGTATGACCATAATGGCCTCAAACTTAACGCAAGTAAAACGCAATGCATTATTTTTGGATCACAGAATGCGACTGAAAATTTACCACCATTCAAGCTAACATTCGGAGACGATACAATTAAACCAGTAGATAAGGTTAAAAATCTGGGTGTTTGGTTTGACAAAAATATGACTTTCAATTCACACGTCGAAACAATGTGCAACAAAATTAACGGGACCTTAATGTTCTTTCATCGTATAAAGAACACACTTGACGAAAAACCTAGATTATTAGTGATTCAGTTTTTAGTTTTATCGCGTCTGGACTACTGCAGTCTTGTGTGGGGAGATTTACCTCAATGTCGTCAGGAAGAGTTGCAAAAATGTTTAAACTTCGCCGCTAAAGTAGTATGCAAAGGAAATTTCAATAAATACGATCATGTCACCGCTCTTTTAAAAAAACTCGACTGGATCCCAATACCGAACTTATTTATGATCCAGAAAGCTCGACGAGTATTCTCCTCTTTGTACCTCCCCCAAAGTAATGCAGAGGTGGTAAATTTTTTTCCATCTAATATCCCAAACGAAAGACCAAACCGGAGGAACAATGTCTTAGTCAGTTACCGTTCATCTAACGTGGGACAAAAAGCTCTCTCAGTTTCTGGAGCTTTTTTGTGGAACAAGCTTCCCCAGCATATCAAAAACTCTAAAACTGGAAAAGAATTTAGAGTAAATGTGTCACGTCATTTTGCATCTCTGTCATAGGGCCTGCAGCATTTCGGTATGAACTTCCCATCTAACAGAAATTTTTAATTTTCCTGAAATTCCTGTTGCAAATTTAGAAACTATTTCATTTTACGTTTGCTAAGCGATTCGTATATTCATCTTACTTATTTCTGTCGACAACAATGAGCACCACAGCCGTCAGTTGAATGCAGCAGAACGAACGTTCTTTCCATAATTAGGAGTATTTCCTCATCTTTATTTTGTTATTTCTTTCTCCTTTCTGTATTAATATTTAACGTCCGTATGACATATATACCATGAAATACATTTTGTGTGTACACCAATAAACAGGTTTATAGATGTGAGGGTTGTGTAAAGCTTATAATGAATTAAATTTTGGCTAACGTTGTCTCGCTTTTTCAAAATCATTCTCGAAGATGTTTTCAATCGATTTTCGGCTGAGCTGGGGGGAAGGGGGTAATTTAAGCATTGCATTTAGTGAACGCACACGAGCACTGAACTTTCAAATCGGAAAATGCTCTAAATTTCTGTAATTAAAATCATCACTTTGGATCAAAGCCTAATCTACCTATATGTGCCAAATTTTGTGAATATTCTCCACTCAGATGTGATATCCGGCCTCAATAATACTCCATTTTATCCCACGTACACATGTCCTTATAATGCTGAAGAGTTGTGTGGCTTCTTGACTATAACCTGATTATTCTTAAAAAATTTCTCTGAAGAAATTAAAAACCAGTTCATTTTTATGTTTTTCGAAGTCTTCTTTTCCTTTTAGTTATTTTTTTTGCGAAAAATTTCTTAGGATTACAGTGAGCTCAACTGTCATTTTCTGTGTAGTAGATGGTAGGTTGCTTTTATCTTTTATTTTATATATGTATTTTTTCTAATAATTCATTTTCAATAAGTATATATATTAATATGTGTGTGTGTACGTGTGTAGGTATATATATGTATCTACATATATAGATATACATGTTTCTATTGCATTTCTTTACGCAAAAACTATCCGGTTACTAAATTTTATTGCACTAGCGAAATGATTTAAAAATAGATCTATCACTTCCCCAGAGGGCGTTTCTGTGAATCGGATTAATGTCAAATACTAGCCGGTTCAACCCGAGTATCGGGTTGTCCGACTTGCCTAAAAATAAAAAAATAAAAAAAATAAAAAAAAATAAAAAAAATAAAAAAAATATAAAAAATAAAATGGAAAAAAATAAATAAATAAAAAATAAATAATAATTGAAAAAAAGTAAATAATCAAAAAATAAAGAAAAAAAGAAGAAAAAAAATAAAAAAAAAAAAAAATCCAAAAATATTTAAATAAATAGTTATCTGCAAATATAGACACCAGTGGCTTCAATTTAATACCTCACTCGACCATGTAGACTCAGCCAATTTTCCAAACGGGCTCGCACAAATTTTGAGTTTTGCTATTAAGTATATAGATAATTATTGAAATAAAGTGCAATTTGAGCATATGAATCGTAGTAAAACTATCTTTCTGTCCGTATGTTGTACAAGCTATGAACTTTGATATTGAGTATATATTTGTTTACCCATTTCTACCAATATTTTGTAGATATTTGTTAATCATGAGTGGTAACCGGCTTACACTGTATCTCTATTTTATCCCATGTACCCATGTCCGCATGATGTGGTGAATATCGAGAAGATATGAAATATGTTTTTGGTGGTGATAGGGCTTTGCATATTTTTAGGGCATATTTTTCATTTCTCGTTCAACTACCCTTGACAGAGATAGACAATTGGCACGCCACGTATGGTTTGTCTATTAGTACGCCTCGTATATTTTGTCTATTAATATGCCTCGTATGGTCTATCTACTTGTACACCTCGGATGGCTTGTCAATTAGTACTCCTAGTATAGAACTTTTATTAGACTACTAGCACACCACGAATGGTTTGTCTATTAGTACGCCTCGTATATTTTGTCAATTAATATGCCTCGCATGGTCTATCTACTTGTACATACATATACCGGGCTTATCGTCCCCATGGGAGGGTAGCCGACAGCAGGCCACAATCACCACACTTAGTCACTAGGAGGCGAGAGAGGCAGCACTGGTCGCACCTGAACTGCCAGGATCAGCAGCAGCCCAGCACAACCACCTTCCACAGTCAGGCCCGACAGCAACAGCTGCAATGGTTTACCCCGACCGCTTCATTGAGTGCAGCCCCTCCCCCGCACATGACAGGTCAACCCCATCACACGCGGGCAGCTTCCAGTAACGCGTCAAAAATAAAATTACCTCCTTATACACTGCCCCCACTCATTTCTGTCCACAGCCATCCCTCTCGCCACGTCCACAGTCAGACCCCTCTCATACAAAGCACGTCGCACCCCATCCATCCAACTCATCCGTGGTCTACCTCGCGCTCGAAGACCACTCACTTCCGACATATATATCTTTTTCACCAGCCGCTCAACATTCATTCTTTCAACATGCCCAAACCATCCAAGCACTCTTTCATCCACTCGCCTGCTCAACTTTTTGATAACACCCGTCTGCTCCCTAACCAACTCATTCCTGATCCTATCTCTTCTAGTTACTCCATACATGCTCCTCAAACACTTCATCTCAAACACATCCAACTTCCTCCTCTCAGCTGCTCTCAACCCCCAGGACTCTGCTCCATACAACAAAACTGGCACAATCAAACTTTCATACAGTCCCCTCTTAGCATTCATACTCAAACTCCTGCATTCAAAACTTTCCTCATTGCACCCAATGTCTTACAACCTTCACTCACTCGATGCTTCACTTCTACTTCCATACTATCCTTAACAGTCACATCCGACCCGGGGTACCTAAAATGCTCTACCTCCTCTAAAACTTCCCCATTCAACCTCACATCCAAAGTTCCAAACACTCCACCTCTTGAACACCTCATCACCTTACTTTTATTCACATTTACCCTCAATTTCCGCCTTTCGCACACTCTACCAAACTCTGTAACCAGTCTCCTCAGTTTTTCCTCTGAATCAGCCACAAGCGCCGTATCATCTGCAAACAACAGCTGACACACTTCCCAATACATACCATTTCGTCCCACCAACTGCGCACCTTTTCCCAACACTCTGGCATTCACTTCTCTCACCACACGATCCATAAACAAATTAAACAACCACGGCGACATCACACATCCCTGTCTCACACCTGTCACAACTGGGAACCATCCACTCACCTCATTCCCTACTCTCACACATGCTCTGCTATCAATGTAGAAACTCTTGATCGCATTCAACAGTCTCCCACCCACTCCATACAAACTTACCACTTGCCATAAAGCCTCGCGATCCACTCTGTCATACGCCTTCTCTAGATCCATAAATGCCCAATATACATCCTTTCCCTTTAATAAGTATTTTTCATTCACCTGCCTCACAGCAAACATTTGATCCACACAACCTCTACCACACCTAAAACCACACTGTTCTTCAGCAAGCACACGATCCGTCAACACTCTCACTCTTCCAATTAACACTCTTCCATACAGCTTCCCAACGACACTCAGTAGACTTATACCCCTAGAATTACTGCACTCATACCTGTCACCTTTCCCCTTGTACAACGGAACTATGCACTATCTTTTATTTTATATATGTATTTTTTTCTAATATTTCATTTTCAATAAGTATATATATTAATATGTGTGTGTGTACGTGTGTAGGTATATATATGTACACCTATCTACTTGTACACCTCAGATAGTTTGTCTATTAGTACACCTCGTATAGTTTGTCTATTATTATGCCTCGTATGGCTTATCTACTTGTACACCTCGGATGGTTTGTCAATTAGTACTCCTCGTATGGAACATTTTTTTTAGGATGTCCTATATTAAGAAACTTTTTAAAAGCCAATGTGTTGGCATGTATCTCATGTGACAACTTGGAAATACACATTTTTTTTCTTTTTTCGTGCCAGAATGAGGTAAGAAAAGTTACTGCTGTTAGCATATATTAATTTTTAATTCAATACGAGCCAAAGCAGCCCTATTGGGCATTTGAGTTTTTCTGTAAGTATTGCATCTCTGCCTGGGAGACAACGAGTTGTTCTGATAGAATGAATAGAGTGGTACAGAGATCGAGACTGGAATTTACAGAGTGGTACAGAGATCGAGGCTGGAATGTACAGAGTGGTACAGAGATCGAGGCTGGAATGTACAGAGTGGTACAGAGATCGAGGCTGGAATGTACAGAGTGGTACAGAGATCGAGGCTGGAATGTACAGAGTGGTACAGAGATCGAGGCTGGAATGTACAGAGTGGTACAGAGATCGAGGCTGGAATGTGCAGAGTGGTACAGAGATCGAGGCTGGAATGCGCAGAGTGGTACAGAGATCGAATTTGAAGCTGGAATGTACTGAGTGGTACAGAGATCGAGTGTTAGGCTGGAATGTACAGAGTGGTACAGAAATCGAGTACGAGGCTAGAATGAGCAGAGTGGTACAGAGATCAAGGCTGGAAGAAACAGCACACGTCACTAAGCAGGTATTGTGAGAAAACATCACTTTATCTCTGTGTTCTGAATGATTCTATGAATTTCGTCATTTTATTTTCAGTCTTAAATATTTATTTCTTAACGGAATTTGAGTTGTTAAAGACACTTAAATTAAAATAAATGGCTGATTGCCAATATAACAGGTTGACGGGAGGTCCGGCCTGTTTGAAATAAAAGCACTGAATTTTTAAGCTCTGCTAGATAGTCAATTGAAAAAACCCTGGCAGCGCTTTTCACACTCCTCATAATTTCAAGCAAATAACTTTTTTTAAAGAGTGATGTAGGATATTGTCTGAAATACGTTGCTCATTCCATACCTGATTAGGCTTTAATCTAAGGTGCATTAAATAATATGTTGGGAAATATCACATGACGATGCCACGTGGAGTTTTCGAAATATTTCTAAGACCAACTGAAGGAAAATAATTCTGAGAAGGAATATACAAAAAATACATTTGTAGGGATATAATAGGATTTATCCATTTATCCATTTATAATATGCATGACAATATCATGGAGGAAAATCTGAAGACTTAGCTTCGAAATCTGTTTAATGTTTTACAGAGTGTTTCTCAAAAATTGAGTCATCTGTTTGAATGGTATTAATTTGCTACCTAATTTTTCGATCTAAACGTGATTAAGAGTAAGAAATTGTTTTCTGTCACACCTACAAGGCAATTTTTAAACTAAAACAAAACTCTAGTTATAGCTACTTAACAGGTACGAATCCTTAGAAAAGGGTCAAATTGATCTACTTCTTAGAGAATGAACATTTTTTCCTAACATATTCTGTAATTTTTTCTTTTTTTTTCATCTCGCGCCCTACAATCTGCAGATTTTGCTGATAAAATTGAACTCTGCCGTAATCTTTTCTCCTGAATCATCTGCATTCAGCGGTGGAGTTATGTAAACTTTATTCTTTAGAAGTCCCACGATAAAAACCGTCATATAGAGTGAGGTGTGGAGACCTCGGCAGCTACTCTTGGCCTCGGCAGCTACTCTTGGCCAAGATCTTCAAGAAATATTCGCGTACTAAAACTTAATGATGACAAGATGCACCGTTTTCCACCCTCCAAACATAAACGATTACCAAGTCTGCATCCATGCACCTTAAACTATAAGTCTTGTCTTCATTTGCGATTATATGTCCTGTAAAGTATTATGGATACCATCGCACGTTTCAAAAATCTGTGACTCAAAATTCTGTTTTAAGAAACAATAATAGTCTTGCTTCTATGTCAGAAAAATTTCCTCCGCGTAACGGAAGAAAATATATAAATCGGATTATTAATTAGCAAGTTATTACCAGTCAAACTGAGGGTTCCAATTTTGTGAAACATTCAGCATATAGGGTTATTTATTTTGCATTTCTGCATTCGTGTCTTGTATTTATATTACATAAAATTGGTCAGCAGAGTGATGCCGGAAAATACAAATTGAGTTTTCATGATTTTGTAACCAGATAAAATTTGACATCATCACGGGAGCCTCGTTGAAGCATTTCAGACAGCAAACAAAAACTCTGTCTAAATTCTTAAGCTCAATTGGCTCACGATTCAAATTTGAAAGCCAGGATTGATTTTGAGATGATAATCTGGTGAAAAAAATCGTTGAAAAGCTTTGGTTATCCAATATAAAACAAATAGCACTACTTTTCTTTCATAAATCAACTCACTCAGAGTTTGACAAAACTTCTGTTTACCTGTTCACTTCTATACCCCCTAGCTGGTGTACGTAACAAAGAAAGTGATACCGAAACCCTATTTCGAGCATTGTAATCATTCAGAATCCCACAATATCGTAATGTTTTATTTGCTCATGAACTCAGTAGCTCTCAGTACGTCAATGGAGAATGTTTTCGTTCTGTGATATTCATTCTTCATGATCAGTGAAAGCTATTTTTGGCGCTTCATATCTTGCAGCATCATCTCTCGATGTGTAATAGTGAGAAACAAACAATCCGAATCCAGGCAAAACGTGGGAAACTACGGCCGAAATTTCTTTTTTTACGAGGTTTATGCATGGATATTTTTTCTACAACTATTTTATCTACAAATATATTATTAACAACTGAACACATTCAAAGCTAAATTATGCAACGCGAAGTGAGTCGAAGTAAGTTTTGTTTATTACAAACTGTTCATTGGTAAAGAAGCGCTAGGGCTTCCATCGTGTGAAGAACTAGCACGGCGTCTAAAGTCAATTTAACCAAAATATAGGACATTGTCCTACATGTGAATGCTAGTGAGTATGTAGGTCTCCTCATCGATATATGGCACAGTTCCGTTTATTGGTTGCCTGTATTACTGAATGTAAATGTCATAAACTGGTTTTCTGCAATAAAATTTTACAAATGATTTTCCCACTTGCCTCTGCGTTATGTTCCTGCAATTTAGCTCATTCCATCTGTTGTGTGCGTCTCACAACTTCGTACAAAACATTTAGTGTAATAACAAAGCGTAATTAGTTTCTATATTATATTAGTTTCTGAATAAAACCGGTTCGAAAAAAATAAAGCGAAAATGTTATTCACGTTGATCTACAACATACATGATTTGACCTAAACGTGTTCGCATATTTCTGTACTTTGAACTCCTTACATCGAATACTGTACTTATAAATGAAAGAGCAAAGAAAGTCGCTTTTAAATCCAACATTCTTATTAGGACGTTAGGACGTAAGAAGAACGTTTCGACCTGTATGGTCATTTTCAACTTCTGTCGGTAGAAAATCAAAAAATCCAGTAAAATTTCAAGTGAAATGTTAGACAATGAGAAAAAAAATTATATCACACTAAAAATCAATTAATTCAACCTAAACTGGCTGAAGAGGGAAAGCAAACTGACTGTCATTAAAAACTGGTTTTGTCGTTAAAATATACAAGGATTCTAAAATACGAAGAATAATAATACCAGATGTGGATGGAATTACTTTAAAATCGTTTAAGCGCACTGGGAGATCGCATTTCTCTGCATGAGAACGGATGGCAGAATGGGATGGCGTAGATAGAAGAAGGCCTGTTCTAAAACTCCTACCAGGATGCTCTGCAACGCGAATACTGAGGGCCCTTTTAGTTGAGCCCACGTACTCAGACGCACAACGTGCGCAACAATATTTGCAGATAACAGATGAGAGCATGCCTTTGGGAGTTTTATCTTATAATTGAAATATGACCCTATTTTGAACGTATTGACCAATATAATTTTGAAATCCACATGCATGAAATATTTAGATAATAGTACATGCAATCCTTTTTTAGGTTTTTCTGATTTGTACCCAAAATATGGTAATGTGAGGTAAAAAGGCTTCTTATTGACTAAGCATGAATTTGGCTTGCTGTTAAATTTATTATTCAAGAAATTTTTAATAGCTGAATCAACGAGTTGGCAGGGAAAACCGTTGCATTTGAAAAAAACATTTCGAAAAATCAAATTCTTTATCAAGAGAGGAAAATGATGAACATATACTATATGCCCTATATTTTGTGATTTTCTACCGACAGAAGTTGAAAAGGACCATACAGGTCGAAACGTTCTTCTTTTAATATTAGACTGTCCTAATAAGAATGTTGGATTTAAAAGCGACTTTCTTTGCTCTTTTATTTATAATTAGGATTTGCATGAAGCAAATCATAAATATTAATCGAATACTGTACTATTAATTCAAAAATTGACATCATGCCGCATAAATAACGAGCAGCAGAAGTAACCAAATCTTCATTCAGCATTCGTGAGAGATTCTGTCAACAGCAAATTGGTCAATAACGTTTTCACACAAAACCCTGTCTCCAAGGCTCCGACGATCTATAAGTAACAAACACCTCGAATAAATGTATACTGGCAGAGACACTAAAATATCCAATTACGCTATTTTGGCCCCATATTCAACAGCAAATTTAAAGATGCCAACACGGTTAACTTTTTATTTGTTCAGCCTGAAACAACAAAACAACTCTGGCGAATGAAGCTGTGAGATATTTCCGATGTCAGGCAAATCGAACATTTTAGTTTGAAAACTAAACCTTGAAATTTTGAGGTGTGTTATTCCAACAAATGATAGAAAAGGATCTAAAAGAAGCAAACATCTCAAATAAATGTATATAAAATATATTTGGTATATTTATCACAGCAAGAAACTGGTCGTCATTAAATTATTTGGTTCGTCGTTAAAGTAATGCCATCGGTCTAGGCTCTGACGCGATGCAGGCAACACAGAAGTACACAGTTTACTTCGTAATTTATTTAATACACCACAACTTGAACTGTTGTGCCTGTCATCATTAGTCGTTAAAGGCCACGATCGTCATCGAAAGAAGGTCATTGGACATCCATACTTCGGGTTCAGGGGTTAGTACAACCCGAAGAGATACTTGAGGCAGCCCGAAGTCTGGGGTCCGAAGTCCTCGTCGAGCTGCGGCGCAGAGTGGCCGGCCTCCAGGTGCCTCTGGTACTCCACCAGCGGAGACTTGCACATCCAGAAGCTGGTGCCGGCATCGCATACCGGGCACGGGCAACTGCAAGAAGAAGCATTGCAAAGTTACTATTTATAATCACTTTATGGAGGCGGGAATGGAAAGTCGAATGTTCTTGTTAGATATCAATACATGAGTCTACCTGAACTCTAATTTCACAAGAAATTGTTTTCAAAAATTAGGACTTAATGTGCTCAGTAACCGTTTTTATTTTAAACTGGACCTTTTTACAGTGACTGCAGTCGTTGAATTGTGTCAAGTTGAAGAGCGTTTGTTGACTCATTCAGAGCAGAAATGCTTTTCTCTGCCGCGAAATTAACGGCCGGTGTTTTGTTAGAAGAAAATTGCATAATCGATTCATCTGTCTAATACTGAAAGGCTATGACAAAATGAATAATATTATGGAAAAGCGGAGGAAAGTTGGACACCATGCTCGTATGAAGAAAAATGCTGAGACCATATAAATTAAAATACTAATTATAAAGAAAATAAAGAGTAACTTGGTATCATGTTACTCGGTGGCACTCATGAGATATGTGAATCATCAACAAAAATATCAGATGAGGAGCTACAACTAAAAGATAAAAAATTTCCGAAATCCCCTCATTTTTAAGGCTTATGATCATTGAAAATATTCGCCTGTAATATTATGTGCGGTTACGAATTATCTATATACTTAATTCAGTAACTCGAAATTTGTCCGAGTCCGTTTAGAAAATTGGCTGAGTGTATATGGTCAAGTGAGGTATTAAATTGAAGCCACTGGTGTCTATATTTGCAGAAAACTATTTGTTTATTTATTTTTTTTTATTTTTTTTTATTTTTTTTTTATTTTTTTATTTTTATTTTTTATTTTTAATTTTTAGGCAAGTCGGACAACCCGATACTCGGGTTGAACCGGTAACTAGTTGTCTTTAATTAACTAAAAAAAACCATTTTCGAATGAGCAAACATTAAATGAACCCTGTGAAAAATAAATAAACTCTGTAAATAAAATAGCATCTACCATCGTCACTGAGTGCCACAGTAAGTTATGGATGCATGGAACTCCTGATGCCCAAGTTCCCCGCATGTAGTTAACACTAAAAGAATAATTGTTAGCAAATTGGACTTACTGCGGCCTGAGGCGAGCTGGGGCGCAGCGGTAGCAGAGGAGATGGCGACAGCTCGAAAGCACGCAGAACTCGTCGTCGTCCTGAATGGCATCCTGGCAAACTGCGCAGCTCTTCACGGTCCCGCAGCCCAGCATCTCCTCCACCGTAGAGCAGGGCGTGATGGGGAGCTGGAGGGGGCTGGTAGCAAAAGCCCTCTGCAGAATCAAAGGGAAGACCAAGCTAGCGACAAGATTCTGCATGTGGACGGTGCTGTAGAAGGCGGTCCTGCCCTGAGGATCGTTAGCCACGACGGAGCGCATCTCCTCATACACAGGGTCGAAGAGCAGCACTTTGTACAGGAAACAAAAGCGGCCGAGGTCCCTCAGGTGAGCGATGAAGTTGCCGTCATAGAGTTGCGGCGAGCTGATGCGCTCCAAGACGAGATTAATGCCTTCCACCACGTCCAAAACGTACCACTTCATCGATGGCACGAGAGGATGAGGAGCAGTCGGGGTGTAGCCATCATAAATACCATCAGCGCCCTCCAAAACAACGGTCAGCACGGACACCAGGGCTCCCACCTGACGCAGGGACGGACGCGAGAGGGCGGTGCCCAGGACTCTCCGCAGCTCGCGGAAGCACATCGGCAGCACGAGGTGCTGGTGGCTCCGTTGGGCTGTGGCCACGTCCTGTGGACAAATGAAATTATTTAGTTAAATCGTTCACAACTTTCAGTGCCTTGAAGAAAATAAAAACAATCAATGTTAGGTACTAGCTAAGATCATTGCATAATTGTTAGGAAACTTAATGATGAGTTTATTATTCATATCTTAGCATACTGACATCATGTCAGTTTTTTGAAAGTTAGAACTTTATTAATTAAAATCATCTTGAGGTTTTATCCTCCAATTTTTTTCTCCTTTATTAAGAGTCGATGTATTGTTAATATTTATTTATTTGACGTCAGAAATATGAATTGCAAAAAATATAAATAACATTGAAACTCGTAAAACATGTGTTGGAGTAAATGAGACTACTTTCAATAAAGCGTTTTGTTTTATCAAATTTGATATTCAATACCTGACGTAGAGTAAAATAATTTTATTCTGAAAAACAGAGAGTGGAAATTTGATCAGAGGATACAGATGTGGTATAAATCGTTGAAATAATGCACTCATTGAGCATGAATGCAAAAAATTGAAAATTTAGTGAGACATGATTTAGCATTAAATTTTCGACAGAAAAGCGAGAAAAACTTTTTTTGCTACAGCTTAATAAAAAAACCATAGAGTATCAGCATTGAACAAAGTCAGTTTTAGAACATAAAATTTTCGAAAACAGTAAAATGCAAATGCAACATTCAGAGTAACAATTCTAAATGACAGGCATTCTCAGAGAATGCTTCATGAACAGCTCTTTCTGACTTGAATTCATTCTGAACAGTGAATTTGCTGGGAAATCGAAAAACCTCAAATTAAATTTCATATGGGAATTCAAAAAACTATATCTTAAAACTAGAGTTTCTCAGGCTATGACAATTATTTTCATAGGACTTAATTTATTTTTCATTACAATATTAGCAGTATTCAAAAAAATAAGTAAAGAACTGTTGTTGAAAGGAATGGACAATTTTCTAAAATCAAAAACACTCACACAATTATATTACAGGTATTTGCAACATTGTGCAGTTTTCAATGAGAAATAGATGTCATGAAATTAGAGAATAAGCCAGAAGCATGAAATCCTGCCTTCTTCAGCCGTTCAAAAAAAATGCTCCAATTCTATCAAGCACAAAAGTTAACATCGTAGCGCTTAATTAAGTAATTCTTTCAAACACCATTTGTATTAACTGAGGCACAAAATATAGAAAAGTCCAATATAGTTTATTCACAAAGACCTACCCATTGTTGCGTGTGGTGATCCCAGCGGCAAGCCGCGGACCTCCACAAGACCTGAGAAAAGCTGCTTCCAGACTACAACCGCATCCGTTCCAGAGCACCTCCGGACCCGAAGCGCCTAGTCAACTAAACACGGGACCTGAGAGAAGCCGCCTCGCGACTATGAGAAAAGGTGCCCGTAAGCTACAACAGCTTCCTGCCTCCAGCACCACAGGCCCACAAACTCGCGACCAATCAGGACTCACGCCCGGACTCAAGGCTTGCACTCGAGGCCTACATAAGGCGACCCCAACAAGGCTCGCACTCACTCAAACCCTCGTCCTCGTTCAAGTCACATCTCCAGCACCAGCCTCGTGTTCCTGCATCTAGCTTCCGAGATCGACTTTGTCTCTCGCGTACCTGCACCAAGCTCCGGAGACCGGCCCTGCCTATCGACGCCCCAAGGTGTTGCAAGGTCTTAAACCTAGTAGCGTCTTGACGCTTCAAGGTGTTTCAAAGCCTTAAAAAGTCACGTTGCAACGTCCCGCGCCGGCGTCGTCGGCCAAGCCGCTCTACGACATCTCTCGCCCGCTCCGGCCGGCTAGCCTCGCCGTAGCTACTTACCAGCTACAACGGTGAACCGCGTGGCGGCTGGGCCCGACCCAGCTGACTAGCCTCGTCTCGGCGCCCCGCTAGCACCAGCTGACCTGTTCGTAACAGTCGCACGACTAGCACCAATCATCACGTCTCGCCGCTGCGTTCGTAAGTAGCGTCCTCGCGGACGTTACCCGCTATTGGTGCTTGTTTCATTCATTACGTAATTCTCGCATAGTATTGTATTTCAATCATCACGTATTAGTGCTATTCTCGCATAGGATTGTGTTTCAATCATTACGTGATTTATGTCACTTTCGAATAGGATTGCATTTTAAGCATCACGTATTAGTGCTATTCTCGCATAGGATTGTGTTTCAATCATTACGTGATTTATGTCACTTTCGAATAGGATTGTATTTCAATCGTCACGTATTAGTACTATTCTCGCATAGGATTGTGTTTCAATCATTACGTAATTTATGTCATTTTCGAATAGGATTGTATTTCAATCATCACGTATTAGTACTATTCTCGCATAGGATTGTGTACCAATCATTACGTCATTCCCGAATAGGATTGTGCTTCAATCATCACGTATTTGTGCTATTCTCGCATAGGATTGTGTTTCAATCATTACGTCATTCCCGAATAGGATTGTGCTTCAATCATCACGTATTTGTGCTATTCTCGCATAGGATTGTGTTTCAATCATTACATCATTCCCGAAGAGGGTTGTGCGTCAATCTTCACGTATTTGTGCTATTCTCGCATAGGATTGTGTTTCAATTTATGTCCTTCTCGAATAGGATTGTACTACCATCACCACATATTTGTACTATTCTCACATAGGATTGTGTTTCAATCATTACGTACTTCTCGAATAGTATTGTATTTCAACCATCACGTATTAGTGCTGTGTTCCAATCATTACGTAATTTACGAGTAACGAACATGGCTCATAGTAGTCACCGAGGGCCCAGTGTAATGGTCCGTGTTCCGTGTACCTAACAGTCACCAATATAATTACCGTGTTACCCCCGTATTGTCCATATCCTGCCGAATACGGTTGTACCTCAGGCACTCGCTTCGGGCTATCCTATCACGAAAAAGATAGCTCAAAGTCTACCCGAAGCGTGTTGCAGCCTGGGGGAGAACACCACACTGGTTGACCCCAGAGGTATTCGGCAGGCAATAGGAGGCATGGCTGGGAAAGATTTCCGGTTGCCCGCATTCAGCGGAGATGTGAAAGGATGGTTACTGCATTGCGACGTGTTCCTCGCACAAGTACCAAACCTGGACGACGGCGCAAAGTTCGGAGCGTTACTAGGAGGACTCCCAACACACATCGTATCCGAGATCCAAGAAATACTCCTGAACCCACCGGCAAACGACAAATACGACGCATTAAAAGCCGCATTAACGCACCGTTTCGTGCGACACGACGAGGAAGCAAACTACGACACCATCGTCAAAACTACCATGGGAGACAATACGCCATCAGAATTGCTCCTCGAAATGAAACGACTGAACAGCTGCAGGCAAGCACCCCTACCACCGTCCGTCATCCGCTCCATGCACCTCGCAAAGCTACCAATCACAGCACAACCGCTGATCGAGGCACTAGGCAGGGGAAAAACGGACGAAGAATACAGAGTAATCGCAGATCAGATCATAGCAAGGTAAACCGCTTGCCAAACTGCCATGAGTGAACCCATCGCCGTAACTGCCATCAAACAACCACCATCTCTTACCGTCCCAAGAGCGGAATTTGACAAAGCCCTACAGGAAATAGCAGAACTCAAGAAAATGCTGGCAAACGCTTTACGCCCACAGGAAAACAAGAAGCAAGCAGAAGATTGGCGAAACCAAACCCCAGGACCTAGGTACGGAAACAGAAGCAATACAAGAATCAAGCAGGACCAAGCAATCTGCTATTACCACCAAACTTTCGGTAACCGAGCAAGAAACTGTACCCAACCTTGCAGTTTCGCGGGAAACGACGACCGCGGAGAATGGTAAACGCCCCAGTCTCCGCACAGACAAAAAAAGGCGAGCTAATGTACGTCACAGACACCGGCAACGTACGATACCTCATCGACACCGGTTCAGCCGTCAGCCTAGTACCAGCTAAAAATAAACACACGCTCAAACCCCCGTCCTACGACTTACTCGCCGCCAACAACACCCCCATAGCTTCTTACGGGACGACTGAGCGCATCATCCTGCTCAACCCCCTATGGCCCGTAAGTTGGAACTTCATAGAAGCGGACGTGGGACAACCGATCATTGGCATGGATTTCCTCGCCGCACACCAGCTAAGCGTCGACACCGCAAACGCAAGCCTATACGCCCAAACTTCCGGAACCAAAGTACCCTGCAAACGTGTCGTTTCAAGAAGCCAACGAGTGCACAGGATCGAACACCAAACCGCCCCGGAATTCAACACATTGTACGAGGAATACCCCGGAATACTACCGACCTCCCAACACATCCGGCACACACAAAAGAAAATCGACGTAGAACACCACATCGAAACAACCGGACCCCCAGTATATGCACGACCAAGGAGACTGTCTCCGGAAAAATTGGAAGCGGCGCGACAAGAATTCAAGGAAATGCTGGAACATGGCATCATCAGGCCGTCGAAGAGCGCCTGGGCATCACCCATGCACATGGTACCAAAGGCAGCCGAACCCGGGGCATGGAGAATCTGCGGAGACTACAGACGACTGAACGCAAGCACCAAACCTGACCGTTACCCAATACCACACTGTCAAGACTTCCATTACAAACTGCATAACAAAACAATCTTCTCCAAAATCGACCTCGTCAAAGCCTATCACCAAATACCCGTCAAAAACGAGGACATCCAGAAAACGGCCATCACCACACCATTTGGGCTGTACGAATACACCGTGATGTCATTCGGGCTGCGGAACGCAGCCCAAACGTTCCAACGATACATCGACGCGGTAACAAGAGACATGGACTTCGTAACGGCATACATCGACGACATACTGATAGCGTCCGCAAACGCAGAGGAGCACCAAAAACACCTCCGACAACTCTTCCAACGGCTACAAGGAGAAGGACTGCGCGTGCACCCCGCCAAGTGCATTTTCGGAGTGCCCGAGCTAGACTTTCTTGGACACAGAGTGTCAGCCGGCGGAATCTCACCACTCCCTCAGAAAATAGAGGAAATATGCAGTTTTCCCCAACCAGCAACAGTAAAAAAGCTACGACAATTCCTAGGAATAGTCAACTATTACCACCGATTCCTCCCAGCCGCAGCAGAAAAGATGCAAGCTCTGACCGGATTGACAAAAGGATACTCCAAAAACTCAAAGAAAATTATCAACTGGACAACAGAACTAGACGCAGCGTTCACTAGCCTAAAACGCGAGATCTCGCAACTCACCTTGCTAGCGCACCCCGCTCCAGAAGGCAAAAGCACCCTAATCACAGACGCATCA
Source organism: Morinoia aosen (assembly GCA_030386875.1). NCBI lineage: Eukaryota > Metazoa > Arthropoda > Malacostraca > Amphipoda > Talitridae > Morinoia > Morinoia aosen. The sequence goes on from CM059568.1 coordinate 28,682,756, forward strand.
GGAACCGCAGTCGGCGCCGTACTACAACAAAAAGTCGGGCAAGTACAGCGCCCCGTAGCATTTTTCTCCAAAAAACTAGACGACACCCAACGTAAATACAGCACCTACGACCGCGAACTAATGGCGATATTCCTCGCAGTGAAACACTTCGAGCATTTTTTGGAAGGCCGAAGCTTCGAAATCAGGACAGACCATAAACCGCTCTGTTTTGCCCTGCAAAAAGCCACGGAAGGCAACAGCCCCCGGGTAGCAAGACAGCTTTCCTACCTCTCACAGTTCGACTGCGAAATCAAGCACATCAGCGGCGACAACAACACGGTCGCAGACGCGCTATCACGTCTGGTGTCAACAATAATACCTAAAGGACCCGCGATAAACTACGACAAAATAATGACCGAACAAAACAGAGACGCAGAATTAGAAGAACTGCTGCACCCAGCATCAAAGAACGCGCTCAAACTACGCCCCATAATCAGACAGACCGGTAAACCACCCCTCTGGTGCGACGTGTCAACAGGCCTACGGAGGCCATACATCCCGGAATGCTGCAGAAAGAACGTATTTCAGCATTTCCACGGGGCGAGTCATCCCGGCATACAAGCAACAAGGGACCTCTTGAGGCAGCGAGTAATCTGGCCCGGACTCAACAAAGACGTCGGCAAGTGGACACGCGAGTGCATTCCATGCCAGTCAAGCAAAATAATAAGGCACACCAAATGCCCGCCCGGGAAGATGCCGGTACCCAAAGAACGGTTCCAGACGATACACATCGATATCGTCGGACCACTACCCGTGTCACAAAACAAACGGTACCTGCTGACGTGCATTGACCGCTTCACCAGATGGTGCACCGCTACCCCAATGGCCGATTGTACGGCAGAAACAACAGCACGGGCATTCCTAAAAGACTGGGTAGCATCATTCGGCGCTCCAACAACAATCATCACGGACCAAGGCGTCCAGTTCGAGTCTAACTTATGGAAAAACTTGCTGACGGCGCTGGGCGCTGAGAGACAGCGAACGACAGCGTACCACCCGCAGAGCAACGGACTGGTGGAGAGGATGCACAGAAGATTGAAGGAGGCGTTAAAAGCTACGGTCACTGACGCAGACTGGGCAGACGCACTACCCCTCATACTGCTTAACATCCGAGCCACGCCACACACGGACGCAAACATCTCCCCCGCCGAAATGGTATACGGACAAACATTGCGCCTCGCAGGAGAGCTACCCGAGAAAGAAAAAGGAGACCGGCCCACCAGAGAATTTCTACAATGCCTAAAAAAACGAGTGACAAACCTGCAGCCAATACTGCCACGACAACAGGGACCCCAAAAAGCCAATGTCCCGAGCGCTCTATACAAGGCGACCAACGTCTTCGTGAAACACGGGGGGCACAGAAGACCCTTACAGAAACCCTACGCAGGTCCCTTTCCCGTGCTCCAAAGGACACCAAACTACATCACCGTAGATATACAAGGCAAAAAAGCTAACATCGCGACGGAAAGGGTCAAAGCAGCGTACCTACCCACCATCGAGGATAAACCTCAACAACAGGCTAAGGCACCGAGAGCAACAAACTACGAAGTATACGAGGGAGTTCCGTTCCCTGGAACAGGCACAGCAATCCCTGAAACAGTAAAACAGGCAGTATTCACTAAATACGGCAGAGAAAGCAGACCACCAGTGAGGTACTAAGTTTAAAAAAAAAAAAAAAAAGGAGAGGGACACCTGTGGTGAGCCCAGCGGCAAGCCGCGGACCTCCACAAGACCTGAGAAAAGCTGCCTCCAGACTACAACCGCATCCGTTCCAGAGCACCTCCGGACCCGAAGCGCCTAGTCAACCAAACACGGGACCTGAGAGAAGCCGCCTCGCGACTATGAGAAAAGGTGCCCGTAAGCTACAACGGCTTCCTGCCTCCAGCACCACAGGCCCACAAACTCGCGACCAATCAGGACTCACGCCCGGACTCAAGGCTTGCACTCGAGGCCTACATAAGGCGACCCCAACAAGGCTCGCACTCACTCAAACCCTCGTCCTCGTTCAAGTCACATCTCCAGCACCAGCCTCGTGTTCCTGCATCTAGCTTCCGAGATCGACTTTGTCTCTCGCGTACCTGCATTAAGCTCCGGAGACCGGCCCTGCCTATCGACGCGCCAAGGTGATGCAAGGTCTTAAACCTAGTAGCGTCTTGACGCTTCAAGGTGTTTCAAAGCCTTAAAAAGTCACGTTGCAACGTCCCGCGCCGGCGTCGTCGGCCAAGCCGCTCTACGACATCTCTCGCCCGCTCCGGCCGGCTAGCCTCGCCGTAGCTACTTACCAGCTACAACGGTGAACCGCGTGGCGGCTGGGCCCGACCCAGCTGACTAGCCTCGTCTCGGCGCCCCGCTAGCACCAGCTGACCTGTTCGTAACAGTCGCACGACGTAGCACCAATCATCACGTCTCGCCGCTGCGTTCGTAAGTAGCGTCCTCGCGGACGTTACCCGCTATTGGTGCTTGTTTCATTCATTACGTAATTCTCGCATAGTATTGTATTTCAATCATCACGTATTAGTGCTATTCTCGCATAGGATTGTGTTTCAATCATTACGTGATTTATGTCACTTTCGAATAGGATTGTATTTCAAGCATCACGTATTAGTGCTATTCTCGCATAGGATTGTGTTTCAATCATTACGTGATTTATGTCCCTTTCGAATAGGATTGTATTTCAATCGTCACGTATTAGTACTATTCTCGCATAGGATTGTGTTTCAATCATTACGTAATTTATGTCATTTTCGAATAGGATTGTATTTCAATCATCACGTATTAGTACTATTCTCGCATAGGATTGTGTACCAATCATTACGTCATTCCCGAATAGGATTGTGCTTCAATCATCACGTATTTGTGCTATTCTCGCATAGGATTGTGTTTCAATCATTACGTCATTCCCGAATAGGATTGTGCTTCAATCATCGCGTATTTGTGCTATTCTCGCATAGGATTGTGTTTCAATCATTACGTCATTCCCGAAGAGGGTTGTGCGTCAATCATCACGTATTTGTGCTATTCTCGCATAGAATTGTGTTTCAATTTATGTCATTCTCGAATAGGATTGTATTACCATCGCCACATATTTGTACTATTCTCACATAGGATTGTGTTTCAATCATTACGTACTTCTCGAATAGTATTGTATTTCAACCATCACGTATTAGTGCTGTGTTCCAATCATTACGTAATTTACGAGTAACGAACAGGGCTCATAGTAGTCACCGAGGGCCCAGTGTAATGGTCCGTGTTCCGTGTACCTAACAGTCACCAATATAATTACCGTGTTACCCCCGTATTGTCCATATCCTGCCGAATACGGTTGTACCTCAGGCACTCGCTTCGGGCTATCCTATCACGAAAAAGATAGCTCATAGTCTACCCGAAGCGTGTTGCAGCCTGGGGGAGAACACCACATGCGCACAGATCCTTTACAATTCTGACACCAACCCACACAACTGAAGGAAATGTAAAGGACTGGAGCTGTGAAAGCCAGAATTGAATTTAATAAACGAATTTACTGGTTAATTTGGCAATGGTTTCGATATGTCATTACGAATAATATTATTTTTCCCATAAACAATAATAGTTCACAGAAATTTTTACAGATCACGTAAATGAGCATTGGATGAGTGTTATAAGAAAGGTGAATTCGTTTATCGTTGAATTTGACATTGTGACGTGGGGACCGTCAAGTGAATAATTTATCAAAATTTGTCTATGTTCTACCTCGAACATCGGCCATATCAGTAACAGAAATACGATTAGTTTTTCCTTTTTTGCTACTATATCTACTTGCAAAAAAATACAAACGAATATTAGTTTTGTGATGCACTTATTTTCTTTGCAGGTTAACCTTCCAATCCTAGTATATGTACCTTCAACATGATTGTATGTCTAAGTACATTATTACTGCGTAACATGAACACCGCAATAAATATAAAAAGGCTAAGTGAGTAACTTTATCTACCAAAATGAACAACAATCGTCAACAACGGATGCGTGCACTCACCATATTCAGGTAGGCCTCCTCGTCTTGAGGCGACACAACATCCAATATGGAATGGTCCACTTCACGGATGAACTCCCAAATCCTCTGTCGATTCACAGCAGACCAGCTGGCAGTGGAAGAAGCAGGCTGCTCCATCACTTTATTTATTACGGCAGTTGGTCCTTTAAGTCGCCGGAGGTTTCTTTGAACAAGTTTGCTCTGCTGATTTTCAACACTAGGTGTGTGTTTCCAGTAACAAAATTTTTCGAACAGGCAAAAACAGTTCTTTTATCACAAAACGCTGATCACTGTAGTACACGTGTTGTTTAAAAGGCTGCTCGGTTGAGACTGTCTTCACAGTCAGGAGCTTGGAGGTACCAGGCCTACGATTCCTTCCAGTAAACTGTATTTTTCGTCATGTAATCCGATACCTTCATTCATCGAGTGTTCCGCACTAATGAAAAAGGGATGATTCGTCACGGCTGCCATCGGTCGCAAGTGTGAGCGCGGCCATTTCTGAGTCGTTAGGAAATACCTGGCTCCAGAGAGCCTGGCTATGTTCCTATGTTTAGTTAGAAATTATTTTCTAATATTCCAAACTCATGGTCCCATCCTGTATCCTCATTTCAGTAAAATGTTCATCTGAGCAAAATGCGTATGACTAAACAATGGAATAAGTAGTCTGAAAATACTACAGACGCTATAGATGTATAACTTTTATCAGCGTGATTCATTTAGAAATTCATCTTACTCTGTTATTTTTTTAATTCAAACAATGTTTAAAATTACGAAAGTAGGCTTTTTTAGTTTAAAAATTTGTTGACAAGAAAATACTATTGCACTCGCTGTGTACCGATATTGTACCTCACGGTAATCGCTCAATTCACATTAATTACAATAAAAAATTTGAGAATTTATCTTTTACATTTTTGCACTCCTACAATAAAAACAATTTGAACAATTGAAAAGAACCCAGCAAAGGCAATTTAATTAGGCAACACTTGCATCACAAAATATGAAGCATGATGCGAGTGTACATTTATGTTGTAATTAGGTGAAAGCGTTTTGCATACTAGTGAACTGCGTTGATATATCTTATTTGTTTCATTGCACATGAACTGCAGACGCAAGCGTATTATATCATTGCAAAATGAAAACTAAGACGTAGATAACGATGTGAAGTTTGAATGCATGTGTTCACTCGAATATAGGAAAAATCGAAGAGCTCCTCTCCTCACTTCATAACTTCCACAGATCTTTTGTTACCTCAGATATTCACAGAGAAAAAGTTTAGTCTTTTCGCTTCCTTAAAACACTTAGGTAAATTTTCCGCTCGTTGACTCAATCACCAAAAATACCAGGCTTTAAGTAAACTTATTGGTGATATTAGATACGTAAACTCAATGAATGTTTTATACAGCATGGACTTTTATAAATGTGTTCGAATAGAAGAGAATCGAACGATCCAAAGGCTGTGTTGACGCTTTTTACACAGCTATTAGCAGAAACACCTTTTTTGAACACAACCTGAAAATAAAGTAAAATTCATCATTTAATTATAAATTGACAATAAGTTATAAGCTTTTGAATAATTGCTGGAGTGCTGTCTTTCCTAGCCTTTCCCCGTCCGTACAAAGAATGTAGTTTAGTTCGGGATTTAACTGCATTTCTGACCAGCTTAACTGATATCTAGCGATGGGTCGAGACCGATTGGCTTGCTGGTTGTGTTGATGCTTCTCTGGTAATGCTAAGAAGGTGGAGCTTTAATCGACTGCGACTTTACCTCGCATGTGGAAGAAATAGGTGAAGTCATTTTATGATGTTTCACGTGCAGTTAGTAAATGACAGTCATGCATCTGTGCTGAGCTTTGATAAAATGATGCAGGATTGCTGACACTGTAAATGCCACCAAGCTGTTTATCTTGAATGCTATCTCACTGGGATCAAACACATTCTTCAATAAAATTCCAAGCGCGCTTATTTGTAATTTTTTCCAACTCGTATGCCAAAGAAATAAACCTGGTAATCACCGAATAAATACAGGCCATGGAGTATCGCTTTGTTTTTAATTTCCTGCGTAATTTCTATTACTTTTTATAACATTCGACACTCATTAATTGGCTTGCGTAGCAGTAAACGTTATTCACTACGACGCAGCCTCTTGACTCTCAATATGTCGGCATTATATTTTTTGACATACAACAATTTTTGGCTTCGATCGTAGAACGACAAGTTTTATCTCATCTCAGCATGAAGATTTCGCGAGACCGTATGGCACACATTTGAGATACGCTAAAGTGAAATTTATTTTATTGTGTTCGTAGATACTTCATGTTCTTCCCCATGCCGTAAGGATTCGAATTGTAAAAATATTGATAGTTAAAAATGGTATTAGTTAGTAATGCTTCGAAAACTATGCATAAAAAGTATTTTTGAATGCCCTTATTAAAAAATGAACTTAATTAGTAATGCTGCGAAAACTTTACACAAAAAGAATTTTTGAAAGCCCGCTTGAGCGTAGAATTTGTACCAGCGAAATAAGGCCATGTGACCTGGGTGCCTCAAATGCTTTATTTGATTAATTTTCCTGCACTCAATTTTGGAATATCAGAACATGTCCATATCATGTCTACCGTGAATTCTACCTATATTGAAGTTTTTTAAAATCAGTTTTAAAATTTTGGGAAGAAATATGAATAAAACGTGCATTTTATCGGTTGTATGTTTTTGAGAGGCGTGCTGTAGTATATTTCTACCAAAATTATTTTATTTTATCCTGAATGATGCTATTTCGTCCCATTGAAACGCTGAAAATCCAAGTAGAAAATAATTTCCAACGACCAACAACTCAAATGAATTCCAAACGATAATGCTTGACGCAAGCCTTGGCCCTTGGGCTAGCATCTCAGGTAACACACGAACCAACCTGGGATTTGTGGGAAATTCCGCCCACGTGTTCTCAATTTCGCATTTTGAGCGGGTTCTTTGCGTCGCTTTTCCACTGTCTGTTGTTGGCTGCGGATTTGGAACTTGAAGAAGGTATGGGAGTTATAAAACTTCGAATTGTTCGTATTGGCTGTTGAAATTTTACTACGTAGCGGTCGATGCAGCATCTGAACGATACAGTTTATGTATTTGTTATCGAAAGATAGTTTATTGTCTTGCGAAGTACCATTAGCCTTGCGGAGAAATAGGGCTTTGCAATCACTTTCTAATTAATATGTAGGTGTGCTGGGGAACGGAAGTTTTGTCTAACTCTGAGGCAGTAGATTTACGCGGAAAAGTAACGCGTTTTGTTTATACAAAATACCCTAATTACTTTCTAAATGCATTTTTATAAGATTAACAGCACAATATCATTGGTGACTTACAAGTACTCGCTGTTAACTAATTGAGCGTGAGAATTTATAAAAAGGTCTTCTTTACTGCCTGAGATGCTTCAACGTGGCTCCGGCTATAGGAGTGTCGTCAAATATTACGTAGTTACAAAATCATGATAACTCGGCTTGTATTTTTCAGTATCACTCAGCTGACCAATTCTGCGAAATACACCAGCGGGACAAAAAAACAAAAAAATAAACTAGTAACACTGAACAGAAGTCGGAGCGAAGTCCCAACATTCTTCCGCCGCCATTTTGCCTCGTATTCTGTATTGAGAAGTTTTATATAGTTTTTTTGCTCAGCGCATTTTTTACTTAACCGTATTTTTCAGCGTAGTTAGTTGGGTTTGAAATTATGGAAAGCCTGTGTTGTTAGCTTCTAAGTTCAAATATAACTACGTGTTAGGCCCCGCGTCAGTATTGCCTGAAGGATATTATAGCATTACGCTCCCGGCTTTGTAATTAATGTTCGCCGGAATTTAATCCGAACCCCCTTGAATCCGGCTGATCCGAAATCCGAGAGAGCGACGAAAAGAACTTCGGTCAGCTCCCTGGAAACTCCGGAACCGTCTTACCCAATATTGAATGACTCTGCGACTAACCTTGTTTACCGTACAAATAAAAATAGAAAACATAAAAACGAACCTTCTCTTCCCACGAAGAAAGCATAACAACCCTCAGAAAAACCATAAGACAGGGACTTTAATAAAACGCTATCCAAATAAGGACTCGGCTACAGAAATCATCTAATACTACGTCTTCACTTATTCTGGTCATTTTTCTGAGAAACATTGATGATTATTTATACATTAATTCACGATGTTTTAAATTTATTATTTATATTATTTTAATTAATAATTAACTAAATTTTTCAAAAACTTTTAAAATAAAAAAGTTGCCATAATGACTGATCCTGCTGCTTCAGTTCAGTGTAAGGTTTCTAGCAACTCAGGTACACTCGTATTCTGAGTATTTTATTCGTTTTCAATGTAAATATAAACTGACTTCCAACGCTCTTTTCAAGCATCTCATCTTTTCGGAAATTAAAAAATAAAGCAGGACAAAAAATTCAAGCTTTTCAGGATTTCTCGATTCATGTAGAATTTTTGAATAAATCACATAGTTTTATTAATTGCAATTAAATTCCGGAAAACAAGTTGCGTTTGTCTATGTGTATCGTTCGGATTTTCCGCAGTTCAAATGCACAGTAAAGCAAAGTTTAAATTAATTGCATCATCATGTGGGAAATTCCAACACAACTTGATCATACATATAGAATGGCACATTCATCCCTGATACATAAATTTTATTTTAATGATAAATGTGGCACTACAGCATTGAAGACAGTTTCAAAAAGAGAGCTCGTAATTTAAAATAATACCTACAGCAAAAATTTTTTTTGCAAGTTAATGGTAGAAATAACGGTTCTTCGTGGGCTTATTTCAAGACCAAAATCAACGTTTGGTAAAATGGGCTTATGAGCTTAGTAAACGCTCCCATGGAACTGAGAAAAGTAATGAAACAGCGTTTTTAATTTTTACTCTGAGTCATTAGAGGAATATGCTCGACCAGAACTAGCTTTGGTTCACGATCGCATAACGAATGGCCAAAATTTGATGGATTTACATTTGCTGCCAGTACGCGAACACCTGAAAGAAACCTGTTCGCGCTTTAAAGTCTGAATTTATATCAAACCATAATTATAACTACGTTACTTGATTGGATCGATGACGAATGTTCGAGGTACAGAAAAAGACGTTCTTTTTGGTGTACGATCAGACAGATGTTGGTTGCGTGATGGATTTTGGAGTATAGTCTTCACGAGTGAATGGTGATGTTTCTTTGTTCGCTTCCAGAAAACATACTCTTTTACCCTCGCATGGGACGTTATGATATTTTTAAAGTTCTTTCTTTTGCGCAAAAACTTTTTGTGAAATTGCTGAATTACAGAGTTCGTACGCTATAACAATTTTACATGTAACCTTCTGTTTGTTTTTTAGCAAAACCACACGATAAATCGCACAAATGCTTTGATCATCAATGGACGAGAAGGTATGAAAAGGGCAAATGCATTCCTAGAAATACTGATACTTTTTCTTATGTGTAAACAGATGAATGCAAACGGATGACAAATGGTTCCGCATGCTTAGAGAAAAAAAAGTTATATATGTCAAGTAAAATGGGTAGTTACCTCACTCGCTGGAGTTCAGTCAAGCTGAAGACTCGATACCGAGGAGTCCATAACATTTTTGGAAAAATACAGTTTTGCGGTCGTACACTGGATACATCTCAATAAAAAAAAACGAACAGGGTTGCGTGAAACATTGTTATTCTTAATCCATTAACGACCTTGTGTGTACCCAGTGTTGGCTGATCATCAATAAGGTATGCAATACATAAATAGTCACTTATGATGCAGAAACGGAAAAAGACAGTGAATACTCCTGAACTACCGAAACGCAGAGTATAAATAGAACACGTTAACTTACGATAATTGCATGGTTCGAGATGGGTAACATATTTTGTGAGCCGAGGCTTCTTAAACTCACGAGCATGTTGATCTTATTAAAAGAAAAAGAAAGAAAAAAGAAAAAATGTGTATTTCCAAGTTGTCACATGAGATACATGCCAACATATTGGTTTTTAAAAGTTTCTTAATATAGGACATCCTAAAACAATTGTTCCATACGAGGAGTACTAATTGACAAACCATCCGAGGTTTACAAGTAGATAAGCCATACGAGGCATAATAATAGACAAACTATACGAGGTGTACAAATAGACAAACTATCAGAGGTGTACAAGTAGATAGACCATACGAGGCAGATTAATAGACAAAATATACGACGCGTACTAATAGACAAACCATACGTGGCGTGCCAATAGTCTATCTCTGTCAAGGGTAGTTGAACGAGAAATGAAAAATATGCCCTAAAAATATGCAAAGCCCTATCACTACCAAAAACATATTTCATATCTTCTCGTTATTCACCACATCATGCGGACATGGGTACATGGGATAAAATAGAGATACAGTGTAAGCCGGATACCACTCATGATTGACAAATATCTACAAAATATTGGTAGAAATGGGTAAAAAAACATATATTCAATATCAAAATTCATAGCTTGTACAACACACGGACAGAAAGATAATTTTACTACGATTCATATGTGCTCAAATTGCACTTTATTTCATTAATTATATTTGACATTAATCCGATTCACAGAAACGCCCTCTGGGGAAGTGATAGATCTATTTTTCAATCATTTCGCTAGTGCAATAAAATTTATTAACCGGATGGTTTTTGCGTGAAGAAATGAAATAGAAACATGTATATCTATACATGTAGATACATATATATACCTACACACGTACACACACACATATTAATATAAATACTTATTGAAAATGAAATATTAGAAAAAATACATATATAAAATAAAAGATAAAAGCAACCTACCATCTACTACACAGAAAATGACAGTTGAGCTCACTGTAATCCTAAGAAATTTTTCGCAAAAAAAAATAACTAAAAGGAAAAGAAGACTTTGAAAAATATGAAAATGAACTGGATTTTAATTTCTTCACAGAAATTTTTAAGAAAAATCAGGTTATAGTCAAGAAGCAACACAACTCTTCAGCATTATACGGACATGTGTACGTGGGATAAAATGGAGTAACATTGAGGCCGTATATCACATCTGAGTGGAGAATATTCACAAAATTTGGCACATATAGGTAGATTAGGCTATGATCCAGAGTGATAATTTTAATTACAGAAATTTAGAGTTTTTTCCGATTTGAAAGTTCAGTGCTAGTGTGCGCTGAACGCATGGAAAAAAATAATAATAAAAAGACTAAATGCAATGCTTAAATTACCCCATTCCCCCATGCTCAGCCGAAAATCGATTGAAAACATCTTCGAGAATGATTTTGAAATAGCGAGACAACGTTGGCCAAAATTTAATTCATTATAAACTTTGCACAACCCTCACATCTATAAACCTGTATATTGGTGTACACACAAAATGTATTTCATGGTGTATTTGTCATACGGACGTAAAATATTAATACAGAAAAGAGAAAGAATTAACAAAATAAAGATGAAATACTCCTAATTATGGAAAGAACGTTCGTTCTGCTGCATTGAACTGACGGCTGTCGACAGAAATAAGTAAGATGAATATACGAATCGCTTAGCAGACGTAAAATGAAATAGTTTCTAAATTTCTTACAGAAATTTCAGGAAAATTAAAATTTCTGATAGATGGGAAGTTCATACCGAAATGCTGCAGGCCCTATGACAGAGATGCAAAATGACGTGACACATTTACTCTAAATTCTTTTCCAGTTTTAGAGTTTTTGATATGCTGGGGAAGCTTGTTCCACAAAAAAGCTCCAGAAACTGAGAGAGCTTTTTGTCCCACGTTAGATGAACGGTAACTGACTAAAACATCGTTCCTCCGGTTTGGTCTTTCGTTTGGGATATTAGATGGAAAAATTTTACCACCTCTGCATTACTTTGGGGGAGGTACAAAGAGGAGAATACTCGTCGAGCTTTCTGGATCACAAGTCTGTTCGGTATTGGGATCCAGTTGAGTTTTCTTAAGGGGATCATCCAAGTTTGAGGCCTTTTTTCGTCCGATTCGTTTGAAAATTAGCCAGTATATGTCTTTTGTGAAAGTAAACCGTTTTTGCTCATGTCATTTTTTCGATTTAGGCATTATTTTTTTTACGAAAAATGAGTTTTTTGGTAAATTTTATGTATATTTCAAAATGTATCTCCTCATTGAGTTTTGATGCTAGAACAAAAACAAAGACAGTTTAGAATCCTTGAAACATTTCTAACAAACTCAGTAGGGCTTTTTTTCAAATTCGAACTTGTTCGATTTTTTCAAAATTTTTGAAAATTTCTGAAATGAACAACAATTTTTTGGGTTTAGAGCTATATATTTTTTCGAAAAACTCGAATTTCAAAAAAGCCCTACTGAGTTTGTTAGAAATCTTTCAAGGATTCTAAAACTGTCTTTGGTTTTGTTCTAGCATCAAAACTCAATGAGGAGATACATTTTGAATGTTGAAATTTGTTTTTTTTTAGTATAAGCCATAACAAATTTTTTTGTTGAAGTGTAATAAAATGATCAATTTATGTAATTGAATGCAGTTTTAATTTTCATTTTGATAATTTCCATACATAACTTCATATTCACACTGTAAATTGTGATTTCCAAAATAAATAAAAACTAAAAAAAATTATTTTTTTTTTAAATGAAATATTTTTTTTCAGTCTGATTCTTATGAAATTTGACTATGATATGTAACTTTGGAAAAGAAACACAATTTATTCCATTCATTTTTTTTTATTTAGGCCCTAGTTTTTGCAAAAATTTGACAAATTGGTTTTTACGTATTGATATTTCACTGATATTGATATTTCAAGACGTATCTCCCCCTTCAGTTTTGATGCTAGAGCAAAAACAAAGACATTTTTCGAATCCTTAGAACATTTCTAACAAACTCAGTGGGGCTTTTTTTCCATTTCCCATTTGTTCTCTTTTTGTATGGGGTCAAAATCGGTCAAAAATTGAAAAATTTTGGTACTTTCCACTGATATTGATACTTCAAGACGTATCTCCTCCTTCAGTTTTGATGCTAGAACAAAAAAAAAGACAGTTTTAGAATCCTTAGAACATTTCTAACAAACTCAGTAGGGCTTTTTTCCATTTCCCATTTGTTCTCTTGTTGTATGGGGCCAAAATCGGTCAAAAATTGAAAAATTTTGGTACTTTCCACTGATATTGATACTTCAAGACGTATCTCCTCCTTCAGTTTTGATGCTAGAACAAAAAAAAGACAGTTTTAGAATCCTTAGAACATTTCTAACAAACTCAGTAGGGCTTTTTTCCATTTCTCATTTGTTCACTTTTTATATGGGGTCAAAATTGGCCGAAAATGAATATTTATGTCCCCTCACCACCCCCGGGGGGGGGGAAATTATTGTCCGTAGCGCCATAAAATTTTAGGACCGAATAGTCCACCAACTAAGGGTCCTTTTCCAACAAAAACATGAGAAATGACCCCCGGACCGACAGGGGCCTGGGATGATCTCCTTAAAAGAGGGGTGACATGATCGTATTTATTGAAATTTCCTTTGCATACCACTTTGGCAGCTAAGTTTACACACTTTTGCAACTCTTCCTGACGACATTGAGGTAAATCTCCCCACACCAGACTGCAGTAGTCCAGACGCGCTAAAACTAAAGACTGAATCACTAATAATCTAGATTTTTCGTCAAGTGTGTTCTTTATATGATGAAAGAACATTAAGGTTCCGTTAATTTTGTTGCACATTGTTTCGACGTGTGAATTGAAAGTCATATTTTTATCAAACCAAACACCCAGATTTTTAACCTTATCTACTGGTTTAATTGTATCGTCTCCAAACGTTAACTTGAATAGTGGTAAATTTTCAGTAGCATTCTGTGATCCAAAAATAATGCATTGCGTTTTACTTGCATTAAGTTTGAGGCCATTATGGTCATACCACAATTTCAGATTTCGCAGAAGGTTTTCAGCGTTGGCTTGTGTTTCTTTTAAATCCGCTGTTGAGCTTGTCATGGCAATTTCCACGTCATCAGCATACATTGAGATTTTTGTGTTTGCCGGCATGGTGGGGAAATCATTGATGAAAATTTAAAATAGGAGTGGGCCGATGATTGAACCTTGAGGAACGCCAAAATTATTTGGTATGAATGATGACATTTTGTTATTCAAGCACACTGCATGAGAGCGGTTTAGTAGTGTAATATAGCGAGTAGTGTAAGTTCTAGTTAGAGAGACCGAAAGTTGGCAACGCTCGATAGGGCAACACTCGCGAGTCAGTCTGCTATTGGCCTCGGATTCAACAACAAGTAAATGTTGACCGAGTGTGTACATAATTAACTACTGTGGTTGGTATCTAACTTCTTAAGTTCTAAACTAATGTACTAATTCTATTCTACTCTATTCTATACCTTTCCCGTCTATCTCCGCTCTAACCTCACTAGCCACAGTACCGACATTTGAGTATAAAGTTAAGGTATCCAAGAGGTGAGTGAACTATTTACCTAACTTGCTGTGTCATTGCATTGTATTGTGTTCAGTACTATAACTATGTGGTGTCTATGTGGAACCTACGCTGTGCTCTAGTGTAGGGCTATCCACTCTATAATACTGGCGACGAGGATTATTTTTTGTAGAACTATTGGGAGAGGCTAGACTAATGAAGGAACTCAGAATTTATATTATTCAGTGACTAGAGTATTGATGCTGTAAATTTCTGATTTTTTTTTTTTAACAAGGGGTATTATTACAGCCTCTTGAATTGGCTACTCTTGCAACTGATATTGTTGCTACTACTATTTCAGGTAGATATCTGACAATTAGCTGTACAGCTGGGTAAAAATGCCAATGCTAGGCTCAGTGGGAGAATTCAATCCTTTAGAGGAAGAATTCCCAGAATATGAAGTCAGGCTAAACTGCTTCCTTAGTATTAATAAAGTGGAAGATTCAAATAAAGCTAAAACATTTATTGCTCTGGTGGGCCCTAAAATTGTTAGGTTAGCCAAAGACCTACTGTCACCTAAAAGACTTTTAGATGCTACCTATGAGGAGATCATGGAAGCGTTAAGACGGCATTTTAAGCCGACACGCAACCAGATCTTTGAAAGGTTTAGGTTCCATAAGCGGAACCAGAAACAAGGGGAGAGCATTGCTGATTTTGTGGCTAGCTTAAAGGCCCTGTCAGACACCTGTAATTTCAAACAGGAAGTTCTGGAAGAGACGCTTCTTGATAGGTTCATACTGGGTGTGGCCAGTAATGATGTTCAAAATTGTTTGCTTAATGAAAATGACCTCACATGGAAAAAAGCCGTGGATCTGGCAACTGCCAAAGAAACTCAACTGAGGGAGACGGTTGTGTTAAGGCAACCTAATTCCATACTAAATGTGGGCCAGCATAGAGTAAAGCAAACTGCTATTAAGCCTCAGGGCAAAACTCAGGCTCAAGCTAGCCCCAAATCAGCATGCAGCGGCTGTGGTAACCTGCACTGGCGTAGAGATTGCCCCTATAAAGACAGTGTTTGTCATGGTTGTGGCCAAAAAGGCCATCTTAAGAAGTGTTGCTTTAAATTGAAAAAGCAAAATTCTGCTAAAGACAACAAAAATAATTTTGTGCATGCTATGCATGAGAAAAGGGGGAGGGAACACCACCCTAACCCTAATAGAACTAACAATGCAGCCTGTGCAGACTATCCAGTTGCTAATCTAGGCTGTTATGGAGAGATTTTCTCAATAGCCGAGGAAATGAAACCCCCAATCAAAATAAAATTGTTACTAAATGGTGTGCCATTAGAGATGGAGGTAGATACAGATGCTGCCAGGTCTATCCTTTCAATGGCCACCTACTCTAAAATACCAGCTAAGTCAAGACCCGAGCTGAGACCTTCTGATGTTAAGCTTAGGACTTATGGGGGAGCGGAGCTAGTAGTTTGCGGAGAGATTAGGGCTAACATCCAGCGTGAATCTGGTAATATGGTTCCTCAACTAGCAACTATGGTGATTGTAGACAGGGAGGGGCCAGCTTTGCTGGGTAGGGACCTGATTGATTCCCTTGGGCTAACTATAGTATCAAATAATGTCAACAAATTGACTACCTGCCCTGAAGAGTTAGCAAATAAATTCCCTGACCTTTTTCAACCAGGTCTAGGTTGCTTTAAGGGAAGGAATTTCAAAATAGAAGTGGATCCAGCTGTACCACCAAAGTTTTGTAAGGCCAGGAACGTGCCTTACACACTGAGACCTAAGGTGGAGGCAGAACTTGATAGACTGGTGCAGGAAGGTATCCTCACCCCTGTACAATACTCGAGATGGGCAGCGGCGATCGTCCCTGTGCTCAAGGCTGATCAAAGCATCCGCATCTGTGGGGACTACAAATTAACAGTCAACAGAGCCACTAGGCTTGATACCTACCCTATACCCAGAGTGGAAGATCTATTTAGCGGGTTAGCAGGAGGAGTTATATACTCCAAGCTAGATATGTCTCAGGCATACGCTCAACTACCCTTGGATGAAGACTCCAAGGAACTCACGGTAATAAACACCCACAGAGGTTTATTTGCCTACAACCGTCTCAGTTTTGGAATTGCGTCCGCACCTGGAATCTTTCAGCGTGCCATGGAAGGACTATTGCAGGGCCTCCCAGGAGTGTTCTGCTACCTGGATGACGTCCTGGTGAGTGCCACTAATGAGCAAGAGCACAACAAGCGTCTCTATCAAGTCTTATCTAAACTACAGGCGGCAGGACTAAAACTGAAAATGGATAAATGCCAAATTGGAGTGCCACATGTATCCTACCTTGGATACCAAATTGACAAGGATGGATTGCACCCCACTGCAGAGAAGGTAGCAGCAATCCAGAATGCACCAGCTCCTACTAATGTAACTCAACTGAGAGCCTACCTTGGGCTGCTAAATTTCTATAGGAAATTTCTAAAATCATTTGCAACTATGCTGGAGCCCCTAAATACCTTACTGAGAGACAAAACCCCTTGGAAATGGGATGCAAGTCAGGAGAGAGCCTTCCAGAAATCTAAACAAGCCCTCCTGGACTCTCAGACTCTAGTCCATTTTGACCCTCAGAAACCCATAGTGGTAGTGGCGGACAGTAGTGCGTATGGTGTGGGAGCGGTGCTGTGTCACCTTATTGATGGGATTGAACGCCCCGCCTATTTTGCCTCCCGAACTCTAACAGCAACAGAACGCAACTACTCTCAAACTGAGAAAGAAGCCCTAGCTATGGTGTTCGCACTTCGAAAATTTCATTGCTACCTGTGGGGACAGGATTTCACTGTGGTTACGGACCACAAACCTTTGTTAGGACTATTTGATCCGGGTAGAAGCATTCCTCCGATGGCATCCGGGCGCATTCAAAGGTGGGCTTTACTACTGCAGTCCTACAAGTTCACCTTGCGTCACCGGTCCGGCGTGCTGTTGGGCACAGCTGATGCTCTCAGTCGTCTACCTTTGACAACTCCCGAGGAAGCCACACCTATTCCTGCGGAATGGACGTCCTTAGTTAATTTCCTTGAGTCAGCTCCAGTCACCAGCACCCACATCCGCGACGGCACCCTAAGGGACCCAGTACTTTCAAAGGTATACAAATACTGCCAAGTAGGCTGGCCTTCGACGGTAATTGGTGACCCTGATCTCGCTCCGTATACTAGGAGGCGAGACGAATTGTCCACACAAAATGGCTGTGTGCTCTGGGGAGCAAGAATTATTGTACCCCAAGCTCTCAGACAAGCCATTGTGGATGAACTGCACTCTGGCCATGCTGGATCATCCAGGATGAAGGAGTTAGCTCGCAGCTATGTATGGTGGCCGCTGCTGGACAAAGATCTAGAAGAAACGACTAAGTCATGCAGCGAGTGCCTGAGCACTCGAGCTGCACCAACGAAAGCTGAACTCCATCCGTGGGAATGGCCTGCGAAGCCTTGGCATAGCATACACATTGACTACGCGGGCCCAATGGATGGAAAATACTATCTAGTGATCGTGGATGCACACTCTAAGTGGGTTGAAATTTTTCCCACATCTACTACAACCTCTAGCGAAACGATCTCGTGCCTGAAACACACTTTTGCGACATTTGGATTTCCAGTAACAATTGTTTCTGACAATGCAACGTGTTTCACATCGGCTGAATTCCAAGAATTTGTGAAGGCATGTGGTATGCGACATATTACGAGCGCACCATACCACCCTTCAACTAATGGACTGGCAGAGCGCATGGTACAAACTTTCAAGAAGAATATACGAAAGTCAACGGAACCCCTACGCCTAGCACTAGACCGGTTTCTGTTCAACTATCGGCTGACACCCCACACGACAACAGGTGTTACGCCCGCCGAACTGATGTTAGGCAGAAAAGTTCGCTCTCGTCTTGATCTGCTTTGGCCGTCAGAAACAATCGCGTCCAAAGTTGCTCAACGCCAGGACGCTCAGAAAAGATACCACCCAGGGTCTCGCGCGGTTGATATTCCGCCGGAGTCTCCTGTGATGGTCCGTCAATACACGCCGGGTTCCCCAAAATGGACCCCTGCTACCACCATTGAGAAAACAGGCCCGGTATCCTACAAGTGCCAACTGAAGGGAGGAGAGGTCGTTCGTCGACACCAGGACCAAGTTATTACCTGCTCGAACACCATCCCTGAACCCTTGGAACAACCTACGGAGGAAACCGTTGTGTTTCCACAACCTGCTCAAAATTCATACCCACCACCTCCGACCAATGAACCTGACTCCGAAACACCTGAGTACCCGATTCCCACCCAGGAGGCTAGGCTGAACGAGCCTCCAAGTGCTAGCATCTCACGCAGGTCTACCCGGGCTCGGAAGCCTGTGGTGAGAATGGACCTTTAGGATTGACTATATTGAATAAGGGGACTGGGGATACAGGGAGGGGTTTCTAATTAAGGAGGGAGGGGTGTAATATAGCGAGTAGTGTAAGTTCTAGTTAGAGAGACCGAAAGTTGGCAACGCTCGATAGGGCAACACTCGCGAGTCAGTCTGCTATTGGCCTCGGATTCAACAACAAGTAAATGTTGACCGAGTGTGTACATAATTAACTACTGTGGTTGGTATCTAACTTCTTAAGTTCTAAACTAATGTACTAATTCTATTCTACTCTATTCTATACCTTTCCCGTCTATCTCCGCTCTAACCTCACTAGCCACAGTACCGACATTTGAGTATAAAGTTAAGGTATCCAAGTGGTGAGTGAACTATTTACCTAACTTGCTGTGTCATTGCATTGTATTGTGTTCAGTACTATAACTATGTGGTGTCTATGTGGAACCTACGCTGTGCTCTAGTGTAGGGCTATCCACTCTATAATAAGTAGGTAGCTTTCAAACCACTGAGCGTCTATTCTGAGGTTTGAAATTTTTTGTAGAAGTTTCTTATGCATAACACTGTCGAAAGCTTTGGAGAGATCAAGCAATAGTAAGAGAGTTAATTTTTTTGGTCAATATCATTGTAAATTTTTTCTGTTATGTTTAACAGGGCGTCCTGAGTACTGGTATTCCTTCTGTAAGCATATTGATTGCGATGCAGTAGATGTGACTCGTCTATGTAAGACGAGAGCTGGTTTGTTATTACTTTTTCTAATATTTTGGACATAGGCAGGAGACTGATTGGTCTGTAGTTTGATGCTATGTCGATATCACCAGATTTATGTAATGGCTTAATAATGGATAGCTTCCATTGATCGGGAAACTTGTTTGTGACTATAGATGTATTTATTATCAAGCGAATAAGGGGTGCTGTGACAGGGAAGCTGTCTTTTATATGTTGGAGGCTTTTCTTTGGGCTTAAACCTGAATTATATAATATATTTTTGTTAATATTTTGATTCTATCATTCCAAATGGAGTGCTAAGCTCTCACTCCTGGTTCGTAAATTAAGCAGAGAGAGGCAGGGCAGTTCAATGAATTTAGAAATAAATTCTTCCCATAACCTTTAGCCGCCCTCTGTACGTGCAAGAGTTCTTCTCGTGCTCAGTGTGAAATAAAATTGTTACAGTTGATTTTATTTGAATTATACATTTACTGATAATCAGAGCTTGAATATTAGATTTAATGCATGATTTTAGTAGTGCTGTTATATGAGAAAATGTTCTATTGAGAGACTCTCTCATAATCTTTTATAAATCGGAAGAAATCATTTGAAACGAAGGAAATAGCTTTTGGGTGTTGATGCTCAGTACAGTGTTTTTCTACTTACACCTTATTCAAAGCGTTGCAAGTAAAACTTTACATCCAAAGTAAACTTGGTCAAGAGAATGTTACTTCCTAATAGCATTATTTCCATTTACGAAATAAATAAAAATGACCACGGTCGAAGTTAAACAATTAAAGAAGAAGAGAACGTTGTGCGTATTCTCTAGCCTTGCCTTATAATAGCAAAGAATACGATGTATACAAAAATAACTCCTCGAGATCAGAAAGACAGGCACGTTGTGAGAGACTGATGGAGAAAAAGTATTTTTTTTAGCTGCGTGTCTTCTGATGAGGCGCTGTAACTTGTGTATGCCTCGCTGCACGAAAGTAGTTTTGACGTAGCTGCAAGGTGGGTAACACTTCGCAGGTGGGGTATAATTACTACATAGTGATCTGAGAGATTAATGGTTAGATTTAAATTATTTTGCGTTTAAGAAGACTATGAGGTCGACATTCGAGGCAAGTTTTCATTGTTTACGTATCAACTAGTATTCCAAATAGCAAGCTCGGAGAGAATAACATATTTTACCCTAACACAAAAATTATGATCTAAAATAACTCCAGCATTGATGCTTCTAAGCTTGAGAATAAAAAAACAAGGCGAAAATCACTACACGTAAAGTCATCTTTATCAAAAATGAGCAAATAAAACTGATAAAACTGACTGACTGCTCAAATAAAATTAATGCATTAGTGAATTAATTTTTCCTCTTTTGGTTTTGTTTTACAGATATTTTGCTGAAAATGGACTGTTAGTCCGAAACGTTCAGTTTTATTTGATCATTTTTTATAAAGATGACTTTACGTGCAGCAATTTCCTCATTGCTTTTTATTCTAAAAATTATGATATTTCCTACGTTAAAAACACTGACACAAAAAAGTTTACCGAAGTCAAAAACATGAGAAGGATCGTTGTACAATGCTAACAATAACATTTGCAACATGGCTGGGACTTGACAAAAAATCAAACTACCTAAAATATTATCATCAAAATGTACTGAAGTGTGTAAAAAACGACACATTGTCATACAAGACTAACAAGAACATTTTAGGACAGGAATGTGTAAATATGTACATATATATACGAGCTTCACACGTACATACATACATGTACTGAAATATTTGCATGCAAGAAATTATACTGCATACGCATACTACAAAAATGTGGCGTTTGTGGTATAATTTAATGAAAGATAGAACAATTAGCTTTGGAAATTCCTAAATACTTATCCAGTACTTACTACAGCTTACAATCATTGTGTAGATGCAAGATAACGAGCTATTTTGGTTGTGAATTCTCTTATTGTTTGAGGGATTTTGATACCCAGGGGAAGTTTGTTCTACAGGAAGGCGCCTGATGTTGACAGAGCTTTGTGCCCAATTTTAGATGAACGGTAGGTGATTATGACATTATGTCTCCTATTCGGCTTTAGGTTGGTGACGGTGGGGGGGATGAAATTGTACTATTTCAGCGCTACTCTTAGAAAGATAGAAAGAGGAGAATCGGTATTGGGCTTTGTGCACGAGACACCTTTCCTGAATAGGAGTCCAGCCGAGCTTATTTAGGAGAGGTGTTACGTGATCACTCCTTTTAAATTTACCTTTGCATACCACTTTGGCTGCGAAATTAATGAAATTTTGTAACTCTTTTTGAAAATATTGAGGTATATCTTTCTATACCTAGCTACAATAGTCAATACGTGTTGAAAATGAAGATTGAATGGCCAGTATCCTAGATTTTTCGCCGAGCAAACTTTTCTTACGATGAAGACACATTAAATTTCCGTAACTTTTGTTACAAGTTTTATCAACGTGGGAGTTGAAGGACATGTTTTAATCGACAAAATGCGTACATTTTTAACTTTGTCTAAAGGCTTTATTTCATCATTCCTTACCGTAATAGTCAGATTTGGATTTTTTCAAATGCACCTTTGGATCCGAAAATAATGCATAGTGTTTTTGAGTATAAGTCCGTTTTGATCATACTATGATTTCAGGTTATTCGACAGAATTTCAGATTTTTTGCGCCGACGGTAGCTGCGCTACAGAACTTGCCATTGCGATTTGAACATCATCTGCATGATCGAATGGAGATTCGTTTGTTAGAAGACAGTAGAGGAAAATCGTTGATGAAAATAGAAAACAATTATAGATCAAGGATAGATCCTTGATGAACACCAAAATTGCTTTGAATGAATGGAGACAATTCGTTATCTACGCGGACTGCATGAGGTCGATTCGATATGTAGCTTTCAAACCAGTGTGTCTCCTCCTAATTTCAATATTTTTCGTAAAATTCGCTCATTTCGACGCTATCAAACGCTTTGGAGAGATCGAGTAGCAGCATAAGTGTTACAACATCGTTTTGCTCGACATCACTGTATATTTTTTCAGTGATATTAAGCAGAGCATCTTGTATGTTAGTGTTTCTCCTATAGGCATATTGATTTCGATGAAGTAAATTTTATTCGTACGAATGAGATGACAGTTGATTTGTTATCAGTTTCGGTTATGTTTTGGACGGGACGGGTCAAAGATTTATGGGCCTGTAGCTTGATCCTGTATTAATATCACTAGTTTCATGCAACATTCTAATTATATGGAGTGCTTCCATTGGTCACGAAAATTTTCAGTAGCTATCGAAGTAATTAATTATCAAACGAATCATTGGTGCAGTAACTGGGAAGCTATCTTTGATATATTGAAGGCTGAGACCATCATGTCCGACTGCCTTTGTGTTTTTCAATGAATATAAAATTCTTCGTAAATCTGTTAAATTGGCATGACGTGTGCTATCCCGACACCAGCCTTTGCGGATGCAAGGGCACGGATTTTCCACTTAATGAGTATAAATCCACGGCTGTTTGCAAAGGATTTTCAAATTATTTGTGCGGTCTAGCTTTTTATAATGGGCTACCTCTTTAATAATTCCCCACAGAGTTACAAATTTCAGCTGCCTTACTGTGGAACAAACTTGCACAGGATTTAAAAATCGTTAAGAGAATATAAAAATTCAAGACTAAAACAGCACGTCATTTCTTAACCTAAATATAGTTGAATGCTGGAGTACACACTGAAAATGCAGTTAGTAAATAATTTCTCTCATTTCTCTGCCTCATTTTATTTTTTATCCAAATTTTCGATAGAATGCGTATGTGATATGATCCCTTGTATGCCAGGACATATTATATACGTACGCACAGGAGCTGTTGAATAATCCTTAAGCCGTTGACTTATTTTCACCCTAATTTCCGAATTTTCTCTATTAACCATCGACGTGTCGTGTTGTGTTGTCCAGAAATAATTCAATTATTTGTCTAATGAACAATTAACTTCAAAATTCTACAACTGGTAATTCATCACATCCAGTTATGCCCTACATCCGGTCCTACTTTCCTACGACGCGTGCAAGCGACATTTGCAACAAATTCAACCGCGGTTCACTCCGCAAACATCCTTGAAGCGTCTAAGGTCCTTGCTGACCCGTCCAAAAATAATGAAAAAAAAAATTAAATTGTTTACATTTCTTTGTTTACCTGTTTTGCCTTATTTTGGAGGATCGGAATGTGGGGTTTCAAAATACATTTCCTCCTACGGTTTTGAGCTACAGTAATGATTTTGGTGTCATTGGATGCGGAATGACAAGGGCTTTTCAAAAACTAACATGGCAATTCAATATTAATTTTTTATAAAAAGTTGTGACGTCATAAATTACGAAATTTGACGAAAGAAGACATGCCTAGGAATTTTTCATGTATTTTCATTTCAAACTAAAAGTTTGGAAAATGCCATGTTAGTTTTTGGAATCTACAAGTATTTCCGCATCCAATGATACTAAAATTATCACTGTAGCTTGAAATCTGTAGGAGGAGATCCATTTTGAAAACCCCACTCTAAAATCTCGTGTTCTATGTATACCTCGTTTTCTTTACAAAAAATCGTATTTTTTCATAGAACAAAAATGATTTAAATTGCATTTCCTATTTCTATGCAAAATTTCATTATTCTACGTTAAATTTTAAAGAAAATCTTCCTAAAGGGATACTCTTCCCTTGAATAATTTCGGTTGCAGACATTAATTATCAACAATCTTGTTTATTCTTTTACTTAAAACGGCGACTGAAACTGGCCCCCGGCTAAATTTTTTTAGAGGTGGGGGGGGGGGAGGTTTGGCTTTGGCCACCCATGTCCGTATAATGCTGAAGAGAGTACCGAGAGGATGTGAAACCCGAGATGTTTTTGCTCATATTGTTATTATATATAATTGTTGAAGAAATCCATTTTTTCGTACTCGGGGATCTAGTTTTAATGCTTCATAAATTTGAGAAACTATT
Source organism: Morinoia aosen (assembly GCA_030386875.1). NCBI lineage: Eukaryota > Metazoa > Arthropoda > Malacostraca > Amphipoda > Talitridae > Morinoia > Morinoia aosen. The sequence goes on from CM059568.1 coordinate 28,707,322, forward strand.
ATAAACATTTAAAATTTTCGAGGACGTTCGGTACAGTGTGCCCTTATTTACCAACCAATTAAGACCCTTAATAAGCACGAACGCCTCGTAACCATTCTCGGAATGTTCTGTCTAAAACCGTCAGACACGCTCCAACATCCACCGCAATAACAACTTGCATACGCCTTCTTATGGAGCACCACATTCTTTTTCATCTTTAATTCTTTATTTATTTTACGAAGAAGTTATTAAGATGTGCGTTTTGGGCTAATAACGCCTGCGACCTGCACTGCGGTTCCCTACGCTTGACGTCATGAAGAGGGCAAGTGGCTGACGGCTGAGGTGGGATGACAGCCGCTACTACGGTTTCGCTCAGCTGTGCAACTGCTCCGCACCCGGCTACTTTTCGTCCCCTGACTGTACTATGGTGTCAACCCTGATGGAGAGCCGGTGCCACCTACTGCAGTTCGGCGCTTCAGCGGCCGGGCGGCCTGTTGTCGACCTTCTCTTCTTCACCGTCGTCACGTGGACTTCAAGGGATCTTTTGCGAGGGTAGGTATGGAGATAAGTAGGTGCATTTGTCCCAAACGTTCCTTACTGGCCTCCATGTGGCTGCAGTTTTCCGTTCTCGAGCCGTACTCTAAAATTAAAGCCGTGACTTAAAAGGTGAAATCAAATGTCTTCAATATATTCCAGGTGTAGAGTGCATTGCCTTATCTGTTAACTCAGAATCCTTAATGTATTCTCGGCAGCTCTCAATCCAACCACCGTTAAATTATTTACGTGCCGTCTAATTTATCTCAACAGGTCACGGTTATTGTCAAAATTGATGTGTGCGGCCATCGGGTGTACCAACTTCCGACTTCCTACTTACCCAAGAAGTCTCCAATGTGCCTTTATATGAAGACATCCTCTGCTATTTATTTATTACCATTATTATTAATGTGCATTTGCATCACTAGAATAATTACTAGCATTGCGTCGTCCTTTTCCCCACTCTGTTTTTTCAATAGTTGTTCCTTGACTGTAACCTGAGCTTTCTTAGAAATTTCTGTGATGATATTAAGAATCAGTTCATTTTTACGTTTTTCGAAGTCTTTTTTTCTTTGTAGCTATTTTTTCCAAATAATTGCTCATGATTACAGTGAGCTCGACTGTCATTTTCAATGTAGTAGGAGATAAGTTGATTTTTAATTTTTTATCTTTCAATATTTTTTCCCTCACGCTTCATTTTCAATCCGTACCTATATTAATATGTATGTGTGTGCATACATATGTATGTACGCACACACATGCATGGATATATTGTATGTGTATACGTACGTAGGTTCATGTATATCTAATTATATATATATAAACATGTTCCTGTCTCCATTTCTTACTTGAAAATAATCCAGTTAAGTAATTTTATTGCTTTTGCAAAATTATTTCAAAAATAGATCTATCACTAGTCACTACCCTAGTTCGAACAGTGACAAAAACGGTAATCCGGTGAGCTCAAGATCTTTGAAACAGCACTAAGGTATTTATGGCCTAACGTAGTTACATTCGTCCCAATATTAATGAGCAGTAATTATGCACATTCCCAAATTATGGTTATAAGGGTGTGTGGCTCTAATTAGTGATCATGACTGGTTAAAAGTTATTAACATAACAAAAAGCAACAAGCCAGTTATTAAATATTTAAGGAACTACGTATATTCTTTATATAATATATGCTTTCGAAAGTTTCGATATCTTTAACTTTATTGGTGAAATACTAAAAAGTTGTTTGAATTGTTACCCAGCTTCTGATGGTATCTTGTGGTTAGCATCAATATAAGTTCGGCCTCTCGATAAGACCTGTGATAAGATTTGGGTTGCGGGATAACATACCTTGATAAGAACCTCTTGGACGCTGATATTTCTCATTGTCGCATTCTGATACGAAACTCCTCATAACTGTTTTGGCGTAGTTTTGATCTGTATACCGTGGTCGATATTTAACTGTGAAGAGGTGAGGACAAAGTTAATTTTTTTTTGTGTATGTAGTTAGTTGGTAGGTATTTGGTTCTGGACGAGTTTCAAAGCCATCAATCGTATTTTATATTTGAACGTCGTACGAATGTACAAATGAAGAATCAAACTTGGTAAATGTGTAGCGTTTGGTAATAATCGATTGTCTAGTTTTCGAGGCATTAACATAGTTAATTAGTTTAAAATAAACAAGTTTTCTTCTATGCACTTTCCGTCGCAAATGAGTATTTAATGAGTTATAGCGGTAAATTACTGACCGCAACTCTAGTGTCTGAAGCGGCAAGTTATTCAAACAGCACGTCGGACGGCATCACTGCGATGCCGTCTCGCTTCCAGCCTGATCGTCATCAAAGACGAAACCAAACCTACCGCTATACCTCGTTAAATACTCGTTTGACAAAAAAAGTGTATAGAAAAAAAGTTGTTTATTTCGATGTCTTTATCAGGAATCAAGCAACCAAAATTCGAAAATCTATGAGTAGCTGTTTATTCGAGCGCATTCGTCATCAAAGACGAAACTAAACCTACCGCTATAACTGGTAAAATACTCATTTGTGACGGAAAGTGCATAGAAGAAAACTTGTTTATTTTAACCTAATCAACTATATTCATGCCTCAAAAATTTAAAAATTGATTATTACCAAACGCTACACATTTACCTCAAACTTTTCTTAATTGCCATGAAATAATAATTAAAACTTAATTGAATTATTGCCGATAAAGCTGTACTGCCACTGTGAAGGTTATAGGCCCTAACTTAGATTTAAATTATATGAACATGTACCTAAGTTTACTTACGATGTATTTTCACAAAATATGCATGATATTATTGTTAACGTTTATTCTGAAGAATTCACTTATGTAATATGTTAAAATTGTTGAATTAGAAATACAAAACTTATAATCTTCTTGGTCCTCATGCTTATGCGTACATATATATATATATATATCTGTATGTGTGTGTGTATGTAAGTATATATATATATGTACGTATATATATGTATATATGGATTTGTATTTATATATTTTTTTCATGCTTCCTTAAAATGACACTTTTGAACATTTGCTGAAACAAGCGATTCATATATTATTTCCTGGCATCAATAATTGCAAAGTTTTGTGTCATGTACATGTAAACTGTCAAAAGTGTTTTCACCCCACAATGAAAATGCATCGTCCATGAATTTGCGTTATCTCTTATAATTATCATGGTCAATGTGAAGTTTCATGCAATCACGGAAATTAATAATGATATTGCAAACAATCACTAAAGGAACCCATTTAAGAATGTTTTTCAAGAACGACATTCTGCTCTCTGATGCGTTATTTTTGAGTTATTGAACTTTGAAGTTGGCCGTCGCGCGCCCAAGGAAGCGAGCGTAATTTAATTAAAAATGGAAGCTAACCCCCTATTACAAACGTAAAGAGGTTGGGTCGTGAGGGGTAGCCACAGTTCTTTTAGTGAAAAGTATAAATAAAGCTTCTAAACCACCCATTAGGGTGACGACCGCACGACGGCCAACTAACATGGCGACCACCATGGGCGCCGCCATTTTGGACCCGATGTCAACAAGGTTGCGGTCGTCACCCTAATGGGTGGGTTAGAAGCTTTATTTATCATTTTCACTAGAAGAACTGTGCCTCCCCCTCACAACCCAACCTCTTTACGTTTGTAATAGGGGGTTACCTTCCGTTTTTAATCAAATTACGCTCGCTTCCTTGGGCGCGCGACGGCCAACTTCAAAGTTCAATAATTCGAAAATAACGCATCAGAGAGCAGAATGTCATTCTTGTAAAACGTTCTGAAATGTGTTCCTTTTGTGATTCCTGGGGTCGGCATTATTATTTTCCGTGATTGCATGAAACTTCACATTGACCATTATCATTACATGTCTTGTTAAATGTAGATTAAGCAAGATTAGGAGTACATTGCCCTCAATCATATCTTTTCGACTAGTGACACAAGTTTTATCAATACTCGTGTGTGTGTGTGTGTGTGTGTGTGTGTGTGTGTGTGTGTGTGTGTATCATCTAAGTGTATTAATTTTAAGATATTTAAAAACCAATGATTGTAATATTGTACAATCTCTATTGGAAATAAAGTTTTTTCTTTCTTTCTTTCTTCTTTCTTTATATAAATGTGTAGCGTTAGTCAGTAATCAATTTTTCACTTCTTGGTGCCTAGAAGTAGGTAATTAAATCTGATTAAACAATTTTTCGTCTATGCACTTCCTGGGGAAAATGAGTATTTAACGAGTTATGGCGCTAGGTTTAGTTTCGTCTTAGATGGCGAATGCGCTTGAATAAACAGCTACTCATCGATTTTTGTTGCTTGAATCATGGTAATAACATCGAATTAAACAACTTTTCTTCTATACACTTTTTTCGTCAAATGAGTATTTAATGAGGTATAGCGGTAGGTTTGGTTTTGTCTTTGATGACGGTCGCACTGGAAGCGAGACTTCATTGCAGTGATGCCCTACCACGGGACCAATGAATTTCTTTCCGCTTCAAACACTGGAGTTGCGGTAACTTATTTACAGCTATAACTTGTAAAGTATTAATTTCCAATGGAAAGTGCATAGAAGAAAACTTGTTTATTTTGATCTAATTAACTACGATTAGACACCGAAAAGTGGAAAATCGATTACTGACCAACGCTACACATTTACCTTTTGTTATATTTTAGCACTGATTGTTATCTGTTTTTCAGAATGGCTAATAAACTTGACAAAGAAGTTCGAGCAAATAACAATGGACCTGACCAGGTGTGTATTTATTATGAGAGATTATTATATGCAACAAAAAACTACAATCACTAATTTTGAATGTTATGGGTTAGGTATTAATTCATTGTATGTATCAACTTATGGGTGATGAGCACTTGATAGAAATTCAAAAATAGAAATTGTCAAAGACATTTCAATATTAGTGAACCAAAATTACTGAAAAAGTTTGCTAAGTTTATCTGGTTTAAAAGCTATGTACTGTAGATGTCATATTATGTTTGGTCAAATTTGGGTTTGATGCGCTCATGGAATTTTTAAATTTGGTTCACAAGAATCAGTAGAGGAGGAAATTTAAAAATGTTTTACACGAATGACATTTTACTCACTTATGCATCAATTTTTAGAAATAACATGAATTGCATTCAGGTAAGAGTAAAATTTCATAGTCGGCTGCGTTGTACTTGCGTTGTCGGAACACTTGCAGTATTTTGGCGGAAATCATCGGTGTCGGTATAGCTAAGTTAAGTTATTTTAGGTTTATTTAGGTTGGTTCAGGCTAGTTTATTTAGCTAACCTAACGTTACCTAACCCAATCTAACCTATCATCATGTTGATAATATATTACAGCATATTTATGTGTCCGTTTCTTTACTGTTATTAACAACGTTCCTTTAACTTCAAAGCTTAATAACTCAAAAATTACGCATCAGCGAGCAAAATTTCATTTGTATAAAATGTTCTTGAAATATGTTCCTTTAGTAATTCTTTGAAATAGAATTTTTAATTTTTGTGAGTGCATTAAGCTCAATATTGACCTTACGTTTTAACTTCTGCACTTCTTAGCTGCAATGTTCAATCTAAGCATATCTATTAATATTCTTCCTTTTGAAATTATGATGGTGTGGCTGAGTTCTTTTTACTTATTCATAAGGGGTAGCTGCTGCTCTGCTCCATTCGGGTTATATTTTCTTGTAACTGATGTAAACAATACTTTTCCATACACCTCGAGTATATTTAAAGCCAGGCATTTGAGATGAATAATTTTAGTGAAAAGCTGGTGAGTGTAGTCATAGTTTAGAAAGAACATGAGTTGATGTATCATATTTATAAATTGCACAGAAACTAAAAACTACTACTAAAAATATAGTAGTTAAAGAGCTGTATTTACATTGGAATTTCTTGGTAAAATAATGTTGATGTATAATGAATGCTTACTAGCATGCAAAGTACTTATTGAAGTTGCCAATTACTGTGATTTGTAAGGGTATCATTTTCTCTCTGTATTTTTTTATTTACTTCTCTAATATGCCATTATCCTGTATTCTCTCACTCATGGGTATACAACTATTGTTTCTGTGCAAATTAGCACTCCCAAAAGAGAAATGTAGAAATGTAGCTCAAGGTTAGGTAGGCTTTTAATTTGTTAAAAAAGGAAAGGATTTTATGGGCTATATTTATTTTTACTGCTGTCCTATTTCTGAAAACCTACTGCTTTCTTCAGCTTTTTTTCTTTCTTCATAAGCTTCATTCTCAACTGTTTCTATGCAACGAGGGTCTTGTGTGGAAACATACTTTATGCTTAGATTCTGTATTTCCTGAAGTCCTTATTAAATGTGGCCTTCCTCTCTTTGGAATGCTTTTGTTGTGGTTGGGGAGGCTCAAACTAATTTATCCACTCTAATCCAGTACTCTGCCCTCTAAGGTGCTACCTGCCAGTTCTCACAAATGCTGGAAAGCAAATGCTGCAGTCAACCTCCAGATAACTGGTGTGGGGCCAGCCTCAGCTAAGCCTGTGTCTGTGTACACTTACCTACACAGAGTTGCAGACCAGTACCCAACACAGAAGGCTTTGGCAGTTAAGAGAAATGGCGAGTGGAGGTAAGCCAAGAGGCATATACATAATTAAAATATGTTGCTTAAGTTTATGTACAGTAATTGGAGCTTTTGATCATACCTAATGATTTTTGCACATGCTCATACTTATAGAGGCTCAGACTTAACTGTTTTTAGTTTGTGACATTCTAGTTGTGTTTTTTTTTTTTGAGAAATTTGATGTTGGATGGGCTGTTGTGGATTTTCAGATTGATTTTGAAAGAAAATGAAAATCTTTGATTTTATGTCCATTGTTGTCAGTGGTATTTAATGTCTGTAGAGAGAAAACTGCCACCCATTTGTGCTTGATTGTTTTGCAAGTTTTAATAATATGAAAAATGTAACTTTAGTGCACTTTCTTCTATAATCCTCCAAGTACTTTTGATGCCTTTACTCCTGTGCTATTATTTTTGTGTTCCAGGATCAATTTTGCCTCTTATTTTGTTTGATGTATCCAAGGGCATATGCTAGTGACCATTATTATTTTCCTTTTTATTGGGCAATTTTATATGTTTGGATAGTTTTATTTTCTATGCGGTTTACTGACATCTAAGAACCTAAAAACTTGTGCACAATTTTCCAAGTTTTATTCAAACCATGTTTATTTTGTTTGGTTGATACTCCTTATGTTGGCTGATGCTCCTTATGTTGGCTGTGGCATCAGATTGTAAAACATGATGAAACTCATCACCTTGTACAGACACATTTTAAGACCTTTCACTCTTCATCTGATGGGATGAGGTTGCTGACATATGAAGTATACTCTCTCCACTATCATTCAACTGTCTACGGTTACACAACCCAAGAGTTGCTCCCCTTACTATACAATATTACAGATGGCAGCATGACCCGTAAAGTCTGTTAAGTCTGTTTGAGCTCCCTGGAGTCTTGGGACCCGTTCTTGCAATGGACCACCCATTATAAACACACAGCTGAGCAAAGGCAGTTTCAAGGCTCAATTCATTAAAAAATTTGTGGCTCAGATACTGGACCTACGAAGATTACTTCTCGGAGAGCTGTCTGGTAGCCAAGGCCTTCATTAAGCTGGGGCTGGAGCCACATAAGGGCGTCTGCATCATGGGCTTCAATTGTCCCGAGTGGCTACTGGCCAACTTTGGTGAGTTTTGCTCTATTTATCGGCCCGACAATGGTAATTTAATTCATGACTAGTGACTCTTTCTGATTTTGTTGCCAGGATCTCTAAAGAGGCTCACTTCTTCTGTTGTCAATAACTTTTTGAAGCAGCTTCTTCTATTGCCAGTGATTCTGTGAATCTTGCTACCAATCTAAAATTCAATATAATTAGGGAAGTTGAGTAGGTGAAAATTTCAAACTTCTCGAAATGGTTGATTCACAAAAACGTAAGAGATTTTGCTGTCCAGAAAGTGAAGAGCAATTTGTCATCAGTAAATAAAAACGGAAAGTATTAACTAACGCTAGTTTTTTGTATTTGCTAACATTCATTTTTCATTTTGTAATGTTCAATTTTCAATGTATTCTATATTGCTACCAAGGCACTTCTTGTAACTGGGTATCTGTTTTTTGGCATCAATATTTAACTTTTCTACTTCCAAAGATCTGAATTAGGATGTACCTGGTTCTTTGAGATCTTCATCATTTACGAACTATTTCCCAACCACCAAACTGATCTTTAAATTTTCAGGGAAGACGAGGTGTTCAAAGTGAAATTTAAGTTCTTCAGAATTTTTTGTAACCCAGTTCGGTCTTTGTTGTACACAGTGGTTCATTCTTGTTTAAACATTGCTTCATTTCTGCAGTGGAACTTGTTTATCGCATTATCGTCTTACACATTTATTTATCGTCTTATTTACTAGATATCGTCTTATTTACCAGACCAGATATTGTCTATCATTTATCGTGTTATTTACCAGATAGTTTGGATAGGCCGAGTATTTTAGGTATTTAGAAAACGAATCGTGCCACGCACTTGAAATTTCGTGGAATTTTCGTTTGGCGTTGCCAGCTCAAAAGCACAATAGCGAAGCTCGGCTCACTCTGAGGCAGAGGGAGGAGCTAACTGGCGTGCATGCAATCGTGATTTTGGAGGACCTATGTCGAGCGTGGTGTGCAATTGTTTTTATTTTACGAATTACCCTCGTTCCCTCTTTCATCTAAATGCGAAAAAGAGCTTGAGGCATAATTTTGTGTGGATAATACGAACAAGTTAATGAAACGAGCTGGTAATTTTCTTCACTCTCACGAACCAACCCGAGTGACAGTTAGGTACCACTAAAGACAGTTATTATGGTCAAGTGGATAATTTTGTGCAGCGCGAGCGCTGCCGGTAACGTTCGTTGTCAGCGGCCTGCCCCGATCATGGAGGCGATTTTTAATACAGAAGCCATGATTCGCTCGTGCTGGAGCGTCACGTGCGATGATTAGGTGAGGTTTAACCCCCGCAAAGGCATTGCGTGCGACTGTTCGGCGAGATTCTTTGCATAATCGACGATCAGGCAAAGATTCTAAATCATTCTAATGTATGAAAACGTATACCTAAATGAATCATAACTAACAAATAAATCTGCATAGAAAAATTTCTTAAAAGTTGGTGTCGTAATAATACAGGAAAGAAAAAATTAAGATCATCCTTGGGCGGGGATTAAAGAATTTTTTAACTTGATGTCGGTAAAAAGACGCTATATTCCTGGGGAAAACGTTAAGGGTCAGAGATGGCGCTGGTAATCCATGCGAGAGCGGGACATGTGCGTGACAGCGTTCCTGAGCTGAGCGTTATTTCTCTATCTAGAGGCTTCCAGAACATTTAGAAATTTGTGTTAGTAGAGACGAGGTGCTCGTTTTTTGACAACATTATTGTATTGACGTTTCACTTCCTGTCAAATGTGAAGTAATTGTGTGAGCTTGACTAGTATTTTCATCAATAAATCGTGATTTTGCAGATCATAACAATGCTGTGCATCATTCTCACTAGTGGAAAATTACTCCAGAAGTACTTACTGTTGTATCCTGAGAATTTGAAAAACACACGGCGAAGAATTTCAAACAAGAAAGAGGGATGAGGTACAGTATAACTTACGACACATTTCTTGCCTCTTGATTAAATAACTTGCCCAGCTTTGCGGTAAACTGGCAATGTAGATCCTAGCTATGACATGCATTGAAGTATGCATGTGTCCATTATGAACCTTCCTGCCTTATTTATTCAACATGATGTGTGCTAACTCCGAACTGTACGTTGTAGTGTGATGAATGCAGTCATTTCTGTACATTCCATTTTGCTTCTGATCAGGAGGAATTTTGAATATGGATTGGGGGCCCCATTTTCAGTCTCCCTCGGGATTCTTTTTAGAATAACAAACAGTAACAAGATGTATCTTTTAATTTCATTTACCCACAAGGTGGCATCTTTGCTGGTGGCATCACTGCGGGAGTGTACACCACCAACTCCCCGGACGCGTGCCTTCACCTTGCCAAGGACTGCGACGCTCAGATCGTTGTTGTTGAGAACGAAAAGTATCTTGAAAAGTTCCTGGCCATCAAAGCCCAGCTCCCGGGCCTCAAGGTGAGCCTGAAAATACTAGCAGTTTGCTACAGTGCTTTTCTTTATATTAAGCTGAGAATGGTTGTACACAGTAGACAACGGTCAAATTGCATTTTATCCAATAAACACGCCTTTGGAGGACACTCTACACTGAGAATAAAAATGTAGGAAGCAAAGCGAGAGTCGTAATAATGAACTCTAATTCGATTTGAAAGTGTTAATAGCGTGTGGATGCTTTTGAGGCTTTGTCCAAAATTTAAACTTGCTTTTCATTTTCCCAATCGAGACCAATTACTGCGACCACGATTTTCCTTATTGAAATCAATTACCACGACGATTCTAAACTTTTTACCCATTGTTAGCTTGATACTTGGAAACATGTTTCCATTTGAACATATACCGATTTTTTCGAGTACGGTGGTCAAAACAGGCTCCAACGCTTACGCCACAGCCTAGTCTCCATTGCCGCACCTCTCATCACGCACGCTGCGTCTGCTCTCTCTAGTGTTGCCGACTCGGACGTTTCACGTCTAATTTAAACGTTTACAGCCTTGTCAGATGGCAAATGTAGCTTTTAGGATGTTAGATGTAAATTTCGATATTTTTATCAGAATCTTGAATGTTTTTACTGTGTCAATTATGACTGATGACGGAAGTAAGTGAAATTTAAGAATATTATCAATACATCCCCTATACTGAAAATGCTGAAATTCTCTGTAAAATAATTCAGTAATGTTTGTTTTGCCACTTCTTTACTGGCATTAAACGTGCTCTTTGACGAGTATAAAACGGTAACTCTTTGTCGCGGTCTAGTAACGACAACCTAGCCGAACGAAATTAGTGAAGGATCAGTTCTTGGTACTTTGATTTTATCTTAAATGTTTGTGAAGTACAATTGTATGAGTGGTTAAAAAAGGGTAAATTTTTAGAGAAAACACTCGTGCTTTTGATAAGTTCTTCAAGATACGGAAATGAAATATGATCAGAAATACAAGATTTGTTTCAAACATTTGATCTTGGTCCATGAAGAACAAATTGTGTACCTTTTACAAATTTTAGTAAATCACCTCCTAAGCACTACCCTTGAAAGTTCACACGCTTCTTTTAGTGGTGCTGCAACCGCTAGAAACATCTCGGGAATACAGTATTGGAGTGTTGGAGAACTCGGCCGTTGCTCTGCTCAGCTTCCTCTTTCGACTCAAATCGTTTCTTTTCTAGAGTTGTATTCAGTTTAGATGATAGGAAAAAGTTTGAAGGTGCTATGTCTGTAATAAAGAGTGGGTGTCGAACAAGTGAAGTATTGTTTTTTGGGATGTAAGCTTGTCACAGGGGGGCAGGAAAAGGGATACATTATTACCAACTTCTCAACACTCACATATTCTGTATATTCTGTCTTAAGTGTCGCAAAGCATCGCAAAAATGTCGCACAACCTCCGAATGGTAGTCATTCTTTGTCATGGGTTTATTCATGTTGCACAGTCCCAGTGTACTCAAAAAAATATCAGTATTACCTGGCCGTCGCTGTGAACCTGTCGTGTTTTTTTTAGTCTTGGTGGTGTTCAATGCTTCCATTGTGACCCCTCAGGGGATACAAGTACATATTGTATCTATAAGAAGTAGTGCTTTCAGGGAGAAGATGTGAGGTCTCGACCTGAGAGTTAGGTATGCGCTCCTTTTGTTGAAATAAGTTTTTTGTTCTATTTTTGATCATTTTTTCAGTTCACTGCTGTTCTGTTTTCCATCACCTTTTATTTTATTCAACTGTTATGTTGTTTCATCAACTTCCTTCCTAACTTAAAGTTTCTATGTGCAAGGGATTTAATGCGGGAACACACCTTGTGTATAGATTCCGCATCCCCTTAATTCCGTGTTGAATGTTGCCTTCGTTCTTCTTCTCTTTGGGATACCTTTGTTGTTGTTAGGGAGGCTCAAACCAATTTATAATCTAAAAATTCCATTGTGATAATTGAAACCTTGTTTGCGGATCGCATCCATGCACCCATTTCTCATTACCAGTGATGATGGTCTTCATGAAGTCGCAGTCAGTGTTGGCACAATTAAGCAGGCCTTGTGCAATGTCCAGCCAGAGATGTTTCTGTTGCTCAACACGCACTGGGTAACGAATTTTACCGACAATCGTCGCATGGCCAGAATTATCTGAAATGATATTTTGCTGGTTTCTATTTCTCCAACAATCTCTTCGATCGTCATACGACGGTCTTCCATCACTAATTGATAAAAAATCACAATGAATTGTTAGTATCTGCTGGTGGATGGCCTGCCAGATTGTGACGTACTCTCGATTGAGCTTTAATTTTGCTTGAAGCGGTTATATCATTCGTTTATGTGCGTTATTCACATAGTTTCAGTGCCAATGGCTTGCCAACTCATCTGTATAATTGAAGGGTGGAAAGGTTTTGTGGACTACTTGCATAGGACATCCATTGTAAGTAGTCCACTAAAGCTTTCCACCCTTCAATTTTCGCTCGCGGATCACCAAGCTTTTAGTGAAACTTCATGCAGTATCTCTGCTCGATGTGCTCCCACATGTTGAGTAATGGCGATAATCAGACTAGAATGTGGCGAATGTCCGTACTCCAGCCGTCGCAGACGTAAACTGGGCACTGGCACGCATTCTGTCAAAATTTTAGCGCATGCACAGGCAAGGTTTCCGTCATTCCCCACCTGTAAGAACTGCTGAACGATCTTTCTTTAAATGTGAAAAAATGGGTCTTGCGGAAAATCTCTCTCCTCCTACAATTTTTAAGTTACAGAACAGGCAAAATGTTTTCTAGATAGCTAAGAGATTCGGTGCAAAAGTTTTTTGATAATTTGATTTTTTGAATTTTAAGATCTTTTTCCACAAAAACCACCATTGTTTTCTATTTTTCGAATTACTTTGCTTATAATTTTTGACATGAATCAGAATTAAAAAAACTTTTGCTCCGGATCTCGAGATGGTTTCAACCGCTGTTGATTGATCCGTTTGTCATTCCTGTACCTTCAAAACTGTGGGAGATGAATCCCTTCAAATGTCAACATGGCAAGTTTTCGCGACAGCCGTTTTTCTGAAATTTGTTTTTTCTTTCTTTCATAATTTTTGAACCAAGTTTTCTTTTAAATGAACTCCACAGCTTTTGTAGCTCTATTTCAGTTCTATCGATTGATATATTAGCCATTCCTGTACCTTTAAAACTGTGGGAAAGGATCCATATCAAAAGAAAATAAGTGCAAGTTTCTGAACAGCGGTCTGAAGAAAAAAATGTTTTTCTTAATTACGAACTAATTTATTTCACATCAACTCTATTGCTTTGTAGGTCTTTTTAAACTCTGAGAAGATCGTCCACGTACTGTGGCCATACTCCGAGATCAGTTGATGCAAGAGTGGTTTACAATCAACCTGTCGTACAGTAGGACACATTTAAGACTCAATGCCGAGCAGAATTACCGTCATTAATCGTGCTCGTGGAGGTTCCACATCATATCAGTTGTAGGTGGCAAATTTTGTGTTCGGGGACCTAATATAGTCTAAATATTAAAGTAATGTAGGACAGCTCAAATGGGTTGTGAAAATTTTTCTTGGTGTTTATTTTTTATTTGAATGAATAGTAGTGGCTAGTTTAGTAGTGGTGTTTCATGCGCATTTAGTAATAATTTTTTTGCTGTGTCCCTTTAGTTGTAGAGGTTGAATCAAATTTATAGGAATCCATAATTTTTAGCATAGTTTTTAACACTTCGGCATTAAATCTTAAATCATATCGTTTAAATTTTAAATTATTGTGAAGCTAAATTCTCGTTCGAAAGTTCAGTGTGTAGTTCCATCAAAGCCTGTGACTCTTAGTTTATACTCTGAACACAGGATAAACTGTAAATGTATTGTCTTTAAATACGATATACTGCCTCAATATTTGTGTTCCTTGTTCAAGTTAAAACCTGAGTGGAAATTTGTATGAATCACATTCACTGACTTATCTGAACATATTCCAGGTTTTTGTATGTGAATGCAACCGGAGAATATATCTTGTCTTGAGCATTCAAATACATTGAAATGGTGTTTTCACATGTTAGTTAAGTACATCTAATGATTTAGTATCCACCACTGATTACGAGCTGGTTTTTACGTGAATGATTACTCTGACATCTCTGTTAACTGCGTGTTTCTGAACATTGAATAAAAGTGAATTGTATTCCGACAAGTAAAGTTCTGGTGAGTAGAGTAACGTGAAGTAAATGCTGCAGGCGCTGGTGCAGTGGAGCGGCACTCCGAGCACTGCAGGCGTTATATCTTGGAAGGCGCTTATGCAGCTCGGCGCTGAGGAGCTGGATGAAACTCTCGAGCGGCGCCTCCGCAAGCAGGCCATCAACCAGTGCTGCACCCTCATCTACACCTCTGGTCAGTTACTCTCGTGGGCTGCATCTCTTAGTGCAGGGATGAGTTCGAAGGGTTTTTCTTACTTCTTCGTTAGATCGCGAGAAGTTTGTAGTTTTCTAATGGGCTATTCTCAATAATTAGATAGTTGGATCGTGAGGCTGGAGTTTTCTCGAAGTCGAAATGCATATTGTTCCAACTGTACAGACAGTACAAAAGAATGTTGAACTTATTAATTATTTTGTGTTTATTTGCGCAGTCAATATTTATGTTGTCAGACTGTTCATTTTTGATGTGCAGATATTATACACCTCATAGCATTTTCTCTCGAGATCAGGGTTGGGGCAGCTCTACAGTAATAATTTTCTGTTTTATCTAAAACTAAAAGAAACTCTAGAATACGTAAAATTTTAAGCCAAAGCTTGTTGTTAACCTTATTTTGTGTTCACAGTGGGAATTACATTTATCTAATTGTTAAATATGTGTTGATATGAATGTTGACCCTCGGACGCGGATACAACTATTGTATCTAGAATTAGCACTCCCAGGGGGAAAATGTGTGAGGTTCCAAGCTGAGAATTAGTTAAGCATTTTTTGTTAAAATAAAATGTTTTTTGTTGTGTTAACCACTTTTTTTCAGTTCACTGCTGTCCTGTTTTTAAGCACCCTACTACTTTCTTCTTCAGACTTTATCTCATTTCATAAACTTCTTTCTCAACTTACTTTTTCTATGCCCCTTCTGCATAGATTCCGCGTTCTCTTACCTCCTTACTAAATGGTGCCTTCCTCTCTCGGAACGCGTTTTTTTTTTAGCAGTTAGAGAGGCTTAAAATAACATCTGATCTAGTCTGTAATAAATATTGCTGGTTATTCAAGGCAGGGAGACTGCATTGCACGAATTAACTGCCACTTTCTTAGGAGCTGATGGACCTATTTTATTAGACAAATCTTTCAGACTTGTAAAAAAATTTTTAGCTGTCGTGTTATTTATTTTCATCCCTATTGGGAAGTGTATTTTACACCTGAGATTTTCTCTGGTCGTTATCCGTCCATGTAATAATTTGAGCTCCTAGCTGTGGTGTAGCTGTTGTCTCGTAGATGTGTAGTTATGCTACGCATGGACACTCCTCTAATTCTCAACGTTTTTAAGTAGCGCTCAACCACTAGTGGGCCCTGGAGTCGGTTTAGTGCTATGTTACTTCAGTGCCGCAAGGATGTAAGATGTCCCAACTAAAATGCTCAAAAATTTTCATCTCACTTAGTACTAAAGTTTAATTCCTCACTTTGTAGAAAAACTGTGTGGAGATTTGAGTTGGCATGACTGGACTGAAGCTCATTGAAGGGGGTCCGCTGGAAAAAAATTTTTTTGATCCGATTGGTCTGAAATTTGGTCATTATATGTATTTTTGCAAGATAAACATATTTGAACTCATGAATTTTTTTGATTTAGGCCTTAGTTTTTCCAAAAATTTTAAAATATTAGTTTTTTGGGTCATTTTTATACCTCTTTCAAAAGAATAGAAGTCATTAATTTTTAATGCTAGAAAAAATTCAAAGGCAGTTTTGGAATTCTTGGAACATTTCCAACAAAGTTATATTCAGGGATTTTGTATTTTTTTTATATATGCGATATTTTACCAATATATCAAATATACCGAAAATTTTGGATTTGAACTATGATAAAAAAAATTAAAGTGTAAAAATGGAAAAAGTGGCAACATAACTTTGTTAGAAATGTTCCAAGGATTCTAAAACTGTCTTTGTTTTCTTCCTAGCATAAAAACTCAATAACTTCTATTCCTTTGAATTTTGATAGTATGTGACTTCACACGACAGGCCAAAAACCAAATTTTTTGTTGAAGTGTAATATAATGGAAAATTTATGTAATTGAATGCTGTTTTCATTTTTATTTCGATAATCTCCATGCATAACCTCATATTCACACTGGGAATTGTAATTTCCATGGAAAAAAATTTTACTTATTTCATAAAAATTATGAAATTTTTTGTTTTCAGTCTGATTCTTATGAAATTTGACTATAAGATGTAACTTTCGAAAAGAAACACAATTTCTTCTATACATTTTTTGATTCAGGCCTTAGTTTTTGAAAAAAATGACATATTGGTTTTTAGTCCATTGGTATTACTATTTCAAAAGAATAAAATTCGTCGAGTTTTTATGCTAAAACAAAAACAAAGGCAGTTTTAGAATCCTTGGAACATATCTAACAAAGAACCATTCGCAAATTTACCATTTCTTCTTTTTTTCTTTTTATATGGGATCGAAAATTAAAGATTTTGTTCCCCCTAACCCCCCCACAACCCCCCCACCCCCCTTGGGGGGATCTATTGTCCGTAGCGCCATAAAATTTTAGGACCGAATAGTCCACCACCTAAGGGTCCTTTTCCAACATAACCATGAAAAATGACCATCGGAAAGACAAGGGGCCCCGGAGGACCCCATTAAGAGAGTTCCACCAAAATATCACTATATGTTCAAGTTAAACGTCATTAGGTAACCTCCTGCTGTACGTGTAACTGTGTGCTGGCTTGATAAGTCTTCATGAAGGCATTCCGTGGCACCAATTCTGTACTTAACTATTGTTCACAGGGACCACTGGACCCCCCAAGGGCGTGATGTGCTCTCAGGACAACCTCACGTGGACCGGCCAGCAGTGGGGGCTTCACACATTTGACCTCAACATCTGCGGTGAGAGCGCGATTATTTTCTCATCGCGTATGTGAAGCCTTTTAGAAAACATTCCTGAAAATATATAAGAAAATATCTCTAGAACGTTTCAAAACTTGAAAATGTTCCAAAAGTTTCATAACGAAAAGATGATTAAAGATGATTTCTATAAAACGAAAAGATGATTAAAAAATGGTTTGAAAGAATTTTGATGTTCTTTGAGCTTTAACTTTACTTTCTCTGCGTGAGATGAGAAGCTGAAAAAACAATTATTCTACCCCACGGTTTCAATAATAAAAAGATGAACAATATCTCTATGATACTAAGAATCGAGATAGGCATTGCCTTCTGCCACGAGCGCGTCCGATGACGTTGCCGTGCCCTTCGAGCAGACGAGCGCATCATTTCGTACCTCCCTCTGAGCCACCTGGCGGCGCAGATGACGGAGATTTACATGGCCATCCCCATCGCCGCCACCATCTACTTCGCTCTGCCCGACGCTCTCAAGGGGTCCCTGGGTGTAACCATGAAGGAGGTATGGGTTGAGATCTTTCGTGCCACCTTTAGAAGTTTAATTTCTGCAGTTGGCTTCTGAATGAAACACTTCATTCATAGCAGAATCCTGGTTCCTTCTGTATTGTTAGGGAGCAATCTGCAGTTCTTGGCACCCTCGCAAACTTTTTGGTAGCTTATTAATGGCTTATTCTAGGGCTGTGATGTTGGGAGGTAAGACCTGCATAAATTTTCCCTTGTTATCATGCTAAAAACATTAGTGTCGTGATGTGGGACTTGACATAATTTCATTTATTAGTGGTAGGTATTGCGTGTTGAGGGCAGCTGCGTAGAGATCATGAAATGAATCTTGTGGGGATACCCCTACTTGGTTGTGGTGTGAATAATGGTAGCATGACATGATTAGATGGTAAATGGAAGATTTCTTCCGTCGGACACAGCATTCCCGTAATTATGTGGGAATGATGAGCTCCGGTAGAACAAATTTATGGCAACTGTTTCTTACGCATCACAGTTACGCTAATTGTCATTGCTGCAATCCGTTTTTTACGCTTGCTTGCTAACGTAGCTAGGACGTCAAGTGAAATCTATTTAAACTTATATATATAAGTCTAGTAAGCTCTAATCAATTGGAAGAAAATATTTTTGGGAATGAATTTTTGAATATGAAATGAAGTTGTGTGACATAATTGCAGGTACAACCAACTGGCTTCCTTGGAGTCCCTCGTGTATGGGAGAAGATTCACGAGAAGATGACGGAGGTGGCCAGTACCTCGAGCACCTTCACTAAGATGGTGGCTGGCTGGGCCAAATACCACGGCCTTAATTATTACAAGGCACTGGAGCAGGGCAGGTCAGTGGTTCAGGTGCCTCACTTCACGTATTACAAGGCGCTAGAGCAGGGCAGGTCAGTGGTTCAGGTGCCTCACTTCACTTATTACAAGGCGCTGGAGCAGGGCAGGTCAGTGGTTCAGGTGCCTCACTTCACTTATTACAAGGTGCTGGAGCAGGGCAGGTCAGTGGTTCGGGTGCCTCACTTCACTTGCTACAAGGCGCTGGAGCAAGGCAGGTCAGTGGTTCAGGTGCCTCACTTCACTTGTTACAAGGCACTGGAGCAGGGCAGGTCAGTGGTTTGGGTGCCTCACTTCACGTAGTACAAGGCGCTGGAGCAGGGCAGGTCAGTGGTTTGGGTGCCTCACTTCACGTAGTACAAGGCGCTGGAGCAAGGCAGGTCAGTGGTTCAGGTGCCTCACTTCACTTGTTACAAGGCACTGGAGCAGGGCAGGTCAGTGGTTCAGGTGCCTCACTTCACTTGTTACAAGGCACTGGAGCAGGGCAGGTCAGTGGTTTGGGTGCCTCACTTCACGTAGTACAAGGCGCTGGAGCAGGGCAGGTCAGTGGTGCAGGTGCCTCACTTCACTTGTTACAAGGCACTGGAGCAGGGTAGGTTAGTGTAGCAAGTAGTATAGCGCTTATTTTTATTATTTTTGAGCTTAAAAAAAAACAGTTAATTGGATAGAATGTTTTTAAGTTGATGTCAACATTTTTTGTTAGTTTTAGAAAATGATATTAATTAACTAGATATGCTGAGCTTCTTTGTCATGTGGTCATTTCGCGCTCTAAAATGCTACTCCATCTATAAAAGTTCAGCTAATAAACTTGACGTGTTTGTTTTGTTTATGCTAGAATATCTTGAATGTTCGTGCTAGAATATAATATGATAACTTAATCAACGAAATGGTGAAAAATTACTTTTCTCTCAATTTGTCAGGTGGTTTTAGGTCAGATTAATTGTTGCTTTTTTAGGTACGCTTGATTGACCATACGTGCCGTTTGCCTTTATCTGTAATTTTATAGTGAGTTTCAAATTTATTGGTCTGAGTGAAATACATGTAGCGTGATTTTGTGCACGTTGGTTTGTGTGTATCATTGAGAAAAGAACTCGATCATTTCAGTAGTAAAAAAAAATGTCTTCCTATCTTATTTGTGATGTGATTCGTTGTTTGAGGTTCCTAATATCCTTATGACGCACTGTGTTAGAGAGAAGGTAATACGCATTTGTTACGTCTCTGAAAGTATAGATTTTATGCTAGAGAACGTTAACATGTAGAAACAATTCTATTGTGGAATCCCGTTGTAAAGACCTCATTAAAACTTTACGCAAATGCCCTACTTTCAGGTCAGTTCAAAGCAGCAGAGTGAAGGGTGCGAGGCCTAACTCGCTCATGAGTACAAAACGCGCAGCTAGACGGAGATATTAACCTGAGCCCCTGATTGCAGGCCCCTGTCTCTGTACGAGAGCTTGCAGTACAACTTGGCGCGCACCCTCGTGCTCAACAGGGTCAGGGACGCACTCGGCTTCGGCAGCGCCCACAACTTCGTCTCTGGTGAGGGCGGGGGTAGGAGAGAGAAAGGTGTGGGAGCGGTAGGAAAGTTTGGTCCAAGGGTAGGATTTAAATAAAATTATATCGTAGCGGTATAGCTTGTAACGGGAGTTTTTGTGTTAACCCTACATGAATGGGAGGACAGAGCTGAGGGACATCCGTAGACGATGTTGTTGACTATTCATTTTCTAGTCAAACGACTGAGAAAAGAAAATTACAGCTTCGTTCTGGTTCTAATTGATATCAAACCACCCGTTATACACGAAGCAGGTATCTTAAATACTCTTTCAAACTTGGCAAAGTTGATGGCTGCGCTCTGAAAATTTTAATTTTTGCGCTTGTTCCACTTTGGCTTTTCACCCTTCATTATTGATGTATTCTAAGAACATGCGTTTTCAAACAGCGAAGCGCAGTTGACGATTCTTAAACAGTGCAAGAGAAGCAGCCACTGCCGCATGGAGTGGAGTTGGGGCTGCATTTTCGAAACTAAGCAAGTGTATGGTGCGATAAAACGACTGGAACACCCAAATATTTTAGTATCTCTTGGAATGCGTTCGAGCTATTCATGAACTGCTTGATGCCGTGCCAAACTTTTCTATTCTCAAAATTTGCCATCTCTTCGATCACCGTGGTGCGCTGGTATTAATTCTCGACAGTTGATGTTGGTGTAGTTTTTAAATAGACATGAGTTAATTCATGTTAGTTCACTTCAAACTCGTGCTCGTTTGTGACTCTTCATTTAATCACCTCCATAACTAGTGGGGTATAATCTGCATTGGCTTAACGTGGGGTTAGCTCTTCAAGTTATGTTTTGTCATTGTGGCCCACCACGTTTCTTCAATTTGAAGTGTGCTTGCCGCCCTCAAATAGGGCCTTAATTGTCAAATGCGTCAATTCAGTTTCAATACAGAATTTGTGGTAAGTATGCTTCTGTAGAAATTTTGGTCTAATTCTTCGATTATAATTTTCATGCGTCTGTGTTTGGGCTATGTAATGTTGTTTTAGCTGAGTATATGTGGCGTTATCTTCATTCCATCTTAAATCTTCCTGATTTTCAATGGCCTATGAAATCGTATAGCAAAGTATGGTATTAAATAACATGCGTTATTTACTTTTATTGTTTTTTTTTTTGTGCAGTAATTCGCATTACTTTCACCATAAAGAACTGATGAATGCCGAAGCGAATACGCCGGGAAGAAGCTGTTTTTTGTTGGGTTAGTTGTTGGGCTATAAAAGAAATTGTGATGTTGGATGTGGAGCCCGATAAGCTGTACGTTGTCTGTGATGTGAGCTATGGTGCCCTGTATTGTTATGCCAGGCTGTTTGGTGCAGAAGAATGAATACAAGTGTTGTAATCACGTCTTGTTGGGGTGTAGGTTACGCCTTCTGGTGCCACAACTCTCAAACACCAGTTGCTAAGAATGCTTTATGAGAAAGTAAAGATTTCCCCCCAAAAAAAATTCTCGAGGGAAGCTTTCATATGCCTTGAGAAAATTTGAAATTCGGGAGAGACTTAGATTTCAATTGGAGTGGGAGAATTTCACCAGTCATCATTTCTAGTAATGAGGAAAGTAGCTATAATTAGTTGAAAAGTCAAACCATTTGGTGCACTGTGGGATGCGTGTTGAGTTCCCTTGTACTGAACATCTCGCTTGTTTCTCGCGCGCAGGAGACGTACTCTGAGCAGCTCTCAGGTGAGACGTGTTCTGTTCTACGACTTCATTACGTCTTTTTAACTTCAGACGTTCTTCCTTATTTTTTATCAGCACCCGTTCATCATTGCCTTTTTTAGTTTCTTCATTAGTTGGTACCGCTTTTCTTCATTAATCGATTTTTTTTTTGCTTAGTCTTACTTGGTATTTTCTTTGTTCTGTTTGCGTCTTTTTAACACGTTCATCCTTTCACAATTATTTGTGTATTCTTTTTCTAGGTGTATAACTTCAGAAGTTCTTGGGGTTTGGTTGGTGTCGCTTCCCCTCCCCTTACCCCACAAAATATGAATGGCAGGTGCTTCTGTTCTGTGGCTTCACTTGATTTCTTCTCCCCACACATCTGCTCTCGATTCTGCTTTAGTAATTGGTTTCCGGCAGCTCCTGATTCCTTCTACTACACAACTACAGATATTTGATTTGCAACAAATTGACATATATTTTTAAAATGAGAGTGAATAGTTGCTCAGTACTGAAAAATTATGTAACTTCTTTTCTCATGATCAGGTTCTTCATTTTCTTCCTTGACTATTAAATAGTTGAAGTCTTTGTGCAAGATATCGTCACATTTTGATTTGAAATCCAACACGTTAACAGTGTCAGATGATTCATTATTATCGGTATCAGCTTCAACTTTTGTTAAACTAGATGACCCATAAAATTTGTAAGAATGTTCGGTTCGCGGTTCACGAGCTTTCGTTCGCGGCTCTATCGGTGAAGTACCTGTGCTTCGTTCTGCAGATTTCTACTACCATTGTGGAAATTTGTCATCGGAAAGATTAAACGAAGCTCAAATATTTTAGTTACAGTGATGAAAATAGCATAAAGATTTCCGAAAGATAAAGAGTTGCTTATTACCTTTACTCCAAATAGCAAAATCAGTTTCAAAATAAAATTATGAGCGTCACCGTGCAGAAACGTGATATTTTTTCCCATGTTCCTTCCTCTTGCACAATCCTCGTTTACAGCTCACCGTAGTAACCCACCACACCACCAGCGTTCCACTCTCGCCTTGGTTTACTTCAACGGCTTCACTTTATTATTTTTACGCACGTTTCACTACAACTTGATGGCCTCTAGTTTAACTCTAATTATTGCTTTAGTGTCTTCGGCTTTTTTCTGTTGATGGCAGTAGATTCTAGTCCACCAAAATTCAAAGTTTCGTGAAGGCCTTACATCCGCACGGTTATAGATCGTGTATTGTGGCTTGAGAGCATGAAACAGGCCATGGAAGTTGTTTGATATTTTTTTCTATGATAATGCTGTAATTTCTTCAATTTTTTTTGCTGTTGTTCCTCTCATTATTTTTTATTTATCTATTGAGAACGTAACATAGAATTCGCTGTTTCGAACTTCAATTTTTCCATTCGTGATTTTACTAACGTTAGTAGATTAGCTAAAATACTTCCTTTTCACTGTTGTGTTATTTATTGCAGTAGAGTTTTCATGGGTTGTTATAGGGATTGACGTGGCTCCCCACGTACTGATTTGTATTGGAAATTGGTTTTCGTGAAGTATTCGGGCGAAAATTCCTCTCCTCGCTTCATTTTTACACTCTGAACCCATTCATCCAGCGCTGCAATAGTCGATTCGTTTTAGAAAACCACCAGCAACAATGAAAATTTAAAGGAAGTAGTGGGGCAGGCATTGCAGTCATAAAACACCGAGCATACTATCTGGTCGAAAATCTTGTGGCTAGTACGAAAAACAAGGTGATAATTCTGATTTTACACATCTCATTGTGATTTTACTAGTACCGTAACTAGTTTACTGATATAATTGCGATTCATTTGTAAAAATTTCTCAATGAGATATTGAAAATCATGAAAACCACCAAGTTAACATCACTGTTTCCTACTCACTAGGTAAAATTCATCGAATTTGTAAATTGTGCTTGGTATTTCGTTACTTCGATGAATATCTTGGTACTTTCGTCAAATTTCCTTTCTTACTGGGGGGTTTTCTCTCACGAAGCAGCCATTGCTGTGACGGATTACTAAGTGTAAAGTGTAAGAAGTCCGCAGGGTGAGCAATTTTCACCCTAATGTCTTATGAAAAAATTCGAATTTCCAACGAAAATTGTGTAGGGAACCCTTTCAATGAATGGAACAAGCCGTTCACACACTGGTGAGCGCACTGTGAACAGATTTTGCATTTAAAACGTACCAATAGGTCGTCTAATAAATTGAATAATGGAATGATATGGTGAACATCCTTATTCCAATATCACTTGTCCCCCTGCCGTGCGGCAAAGCAGAGGAACATGGGTTGCACAGAACCGCGCTTGACTGCATACATGGGCCGAAAAGTCATCAAACATAGATACTTTTGAAAATTGATGGGCTACACTGAAAAATGAAATACTACACGAGCCCATTAAAACAAAGCGGACCCTCGTATGCTGTCTTAAGGCCTGTTTACACGGTCATTGAGTGCGCGCGTGAATAGTGAAGAGAGGTGCAAGCCCCGTCCACTTGTTCTCGCTTCAATCGCTTTTACTGCTCAATGACAGGAATGACTGCTCAATGACAATGACAGGCGCTTTTACTGCTACTGAGCAATGACTTGCTCAATGACAGTACGTCTGTAATGACACTGACAAGCTCTGGCCAGCGCCATGAAAACGAGCCTAGTCCGCATTGTCATTGAGCAGTAAAAGCGCCTGAAGAGCGCAAGTGGGCGAGGCTTGCACCTCTCTTCACTGCTCACGCGCGCACTCAATGATTGTGTAAACAGGCCTTTATTCAGGTTTGTATCCACTTTGAGAAAATGTTTCTACGTAATTTGATCAATGGTATGAAAATACACGATGAAGCACTTTTCACGGCTACGAATGATTTCCTACATTAGGTACTAATTAATGTTCCACACTTATAACTGCCTCATTTGATTCACACTAATCCATTTGCAATCAGTAAATATTTTGATGCATTTTTTGTAGAATAAGATTTTTTTAATAGATCCTAAATAATTCCCTGAATACCGTATATACCTGTCAATCCATTCATACCATTTACTGTATTTTTACACAATCAGTTTAATTATGTCAATATATCAATCGTCAACTTTTTTTTAGTCTATGTGTAAAAACTTGCACTACAGCAGCCTATATCGCGAGAATGTCACACTTGACACACCTTTAATTATTTTGTCTTGCTCATATTACTATCGCACGACTCGTGGTTCCCAATTGTATGAGTAACGCTTGCTTGGCGGCGCTGAGACAGGCAGCGCACCCATCGGGCTGGACGTGCTCGAGTTCTTCATGTCGCTGGACATGCCCATCATGGAGGGCTATGGCCTTTCGGAGAGCCTCAGCGTCGGCTCCATGGGACTTCTCAAGCCGGGCAAGTTCAAGCCTGGCAGCTGCGGCAAGGTGAGCATTTCTGGCTCTTTCTCTCCCGAGACGGCTTGTGCCTCGTTTGGTGACTGCTTTATCATCGTTTTGTGACTACTTAAGCATTATTTTATGACTGCTTTATCATCATTTTGTGACAGCTTGTGTGTCGTTTTTTGACTACTTCACAGCATCGTTACATGACTGCTTCAGGATCATTTTATGACTGCCTGGGCCGATTTTTGTGATTCCTGTGTTGATTTTTGTGACTACCTGTGTTTTTTGTGACTGCTCGACTCGTTTCTGTAACTCATCCCTGTACCACCGAAGCTAGACACCCAGACAAGAGGGGCAGCACGTCCCCATTCACCGCCTTTTTAAAACAAACACTGAGCCGGAAAATGTGTTGTCGGCCATCGGAACACCAACAAAAACTATTACAAAGTCTTAACTTCGCACGTTCTCAAATCACAAGTCACCCAAATGATGAGCCTTCTTTTTCTTGGAAAAAAATAGGTGGAATACACAGCTCAGCCTCAATATTGAATTGTGGAACGTCAAACAATGACCCCGAGTAATTCTCCCCCTAACCAAATGAAACAAATCTGGCTATGAAATACAGCTTAATAAGTCAAAATCACTCTCTAGCGCTTTATCAAGTCGGCGCGCTTTATCTGCCTCTTCACAGAAAAAACCTCAAGGTGCATCAATCTATCATCTTAGTCCAGTGTTATTCACTAATTTTTGCAAGAGAGCAGCTACTGCAAGTTAACGTATATCATATAAATGATATGTTAATTAATTAATTTATACATTTTTCGAGAGCCGTGAATTGAGTCATCCCGAGCCAAGCAATGAATACCACTGCCATAGTCCATCACCTGAAGTCAATCGACGTGTCTATTCCATTGGCGATGCACAGCTTCCAGGAGATTTTAACTTTCATGTAACTAATGTTTCAAACCACCGAGCTATAATCTAGGACTGTTCTTCTCTCTGTCACCATAAACTCGAAAAACCTACATATTGTCGAGTGTAGAAAACTACTCACAATCCCTGCCATCTTGGTAGCATGCTAATCAATGGGAATAACAAATTTCAGATCAATATGCAGTGCAATTCCCAAACTGCGATGTAACGCAAGTTCCAGAACCGAATCGCTTATGGTGTACGGGAGATTTACATATTTAACGTAGCAAGTACAATGAAACTGCATAACCACACTTGTCAGTATTCACTACTAAGTTCCATGACTTAGCAATGTTAACCCAACAATTTGGGTTCCTCTGGAGTTCCTCATTCCCATCTTAGTCAAATGTTGCATTCAACTGACCAAGGGCAATAATGATGTGGGCAAGAAAACTGCCAAACTCGCGACTCAGCTGCTTGTTACTATGCTTAGGATACTTGGCGTTGACTCAGATCACGTGGCGGACGCACTCTTCATGTGTACGAAGACTGACCAATCGACCGAACGATCGCTAGCACACTAGTAAAGAGCCAGATTGCTGCCCAAATATTGCGAAGCGTGCTCTTTCTCACCCAGAAAGCAGCTTAAATTAAAACAGAACCCTCAGTGGAAGACTCCTGAAACCACATCGTGCAATTCACATCACAAAGCTCCCCAAGGCACTCGCAGCACCACTTCCAATGCCACCACACTCTTGCTCCATCACTTCACCAAGTCTGAAGTCCCCAATCTTACGATCGCCAACCACAGATCCAGACCGCAGACGCAATGAAGAATGCTGCGTAAAAAAATCCAGGTCATCAAGTGAGTCGCCACCGACTGAAGAATCAGCATGTCGTAGGACCAGACTGCCGAGCAGAGACTGCAAATCATTTAGGCAATCTGGCCCCACTAGAGACCGGAGCAGAGAGAAATCCTCACCAGCTTCCAGCAACTGGGGCTTTACTCTCTCCGTCGTCAGTTGTTCATCATAAGACTTCTTCTAACGCACAAAATGAATTTGACGTTTATTTCCTTGCTTCTCCACGATCATGAAAGCCTGCATCGTTTGCTTGAGCATCGTTTTGTGGCGGCTTGATTGTTCGTTTATGACGGTTGACCATCGTTTTGAGGCAGCTCGAGTATCGTTTAGTGGCGGCTTGATTGTTCGTTTTTGACGGTTGACCATCGTTTTGAGGCAGCTCGAGTATCGTTTTGTGGCGGCTTGATAGTTCGTTTTTGACGGTTGACCATATTTTTGTGGTAATTTGAGCATCGTTTTGTGACCGCATGAGTCTTAAGACTTGTTCGAAATCTAAGTTTGATTGTTTAGATTAGGCCTAGGAGGTGTTTGGCATTGAACTTTTCTCATTGATTTCTGCACAAGTGCAACTTGTATTAAAGAAACGCAACCACAGCCTTCCATGATAGTTTTCTCATTGTAATACAGTGTAGATGAGTAGTACATGGCCGTGGAAGTGTATATCATCCTTGAGTTACAAAGATGGGAAATAGGTCTCCGAGCATAAACCTTGGGTGTATAGTGCTGTAATTGATTCGCACTCTGTACCAGGTCTTGAGCCTTACTTCATTGAAACTGCGGCCGAGCGATCTGGCAAACAAGGAGCAAGAAGGCGAGGGAGAAATTTGCTTCAAGGGTCGAAACATCTTCATGGGCTACCTAAACCTCGAGGACAAGACGCACGAAACCGTAAGTATTTAGAATAGCACCCACGTCAAAGGAAGGTCCGACCTAGTTACGCATTTCTAACGTGACTCAGGAGCAAATTGACTAAACATTGCTTGGCATTTTAGAGCAGCATCGATATATCAGGTACATTTTGACTAGTAAGCAGATTTTCGCGATATCGTTTTTAGGTTTACATTTTGTGTTGTTGACTGCTCAAATCGAGGTATTAGGATGCACATATTAGGAAATTAATGCTTGCAAACCTCTGATGGTCTTACCATGATAACATGAAGAACAACCAATCCAAACTTGGTTGTGATTTACTCCTGGGTTTCTCTGGAAATGAAAGTTAACACGGTGATAGGAATTACAATACTTATATTCAATATCCAATCGCTACAATTTGTACGTCGACATAGGACGTTAACGTTCACTACTTTGATCAGATTGATGAGGAAGGGTGGGCGGCGTCAGGTGACCTGGGCTGGTTGGACTCAGATGGTTTCCTGTACATCAGCGGGCGCGTGAAAGAGCTGGTCATCACGGCGGGCGGTGAGAATATTCCCCCCGTCATCATCGAGGAGTGCATAAAGAAGCAACTCCCTTTCATTTCCAACGCCATGCTCATCGGCGACAAGAAAAAGTGAGGGGGTGTTTGAGTCAGTGCTTGTTGTGGCCTGGTATCGGCTGCATTTCGAGTAGATTTTCAGTGAAGGCATAGATTGACAACCTCCTCATATTATCATTCTGATGTGAAGACTCTCTTGGAGCTGATTCCTTGATTCTAATCCCTTTTGTTCTTTTTTGGAGTGAATATTAAATATTGTATTGGACACCTTTAGTTGGTTGAAAAATTTAATGTGAAGTTTCACACAGGTATATTGTGGTCTTGTTTCAAGTTAAGAATTAGAAAGTGAGATGTCAGCTCATTTCTCCATTCACTTCTCTCAATTGAGTGTTCAGCGAACACAATTTTTGGAGCGTCGGGTTTGGGTCAATTTTCGCGTATTGTATTTCAATCGTACGAGTTGTAGCTCATCAAATTCTCAACAGGACTTCATGTTATTCAAGATGGACCTTGCAAGTTCGTGGTTTATCATCTTTATCATGTCTGTTTATTGCGATTTTCTAATTGAACTAGATATTATCCAACTTCTGTTGCTCTCTTTAAGTTACTGTGCTACCGGCATAAGCGTAGTAGTATCGGTTTGTTTGCTTTCAGCATTAGTAAACTTCAGTTCTGTCACATTTTAGATTTGTTTCTCTTCTACTATTGAGGTTCCTATCCATCCTGCTGACTGTGAAGTGCAAGATGGACGATAGTAAGGGCTCGCCGCTTGAGGCCCTCGCCCCCGCCGTGACGTCGTGGTGCTCCGAGCGAGGCCTTGCGTTTTCCACCGTCGCTGAATTCAAGAAAGAGTCTGACAACAGACGGAGCGTGGTCGCCCAGGCCATTCAAGCCGCCATAGACATGTCAGATATGGAGCGATAGGGGCTGATTTTTGTTCAGTTGGAGCTGCCACACTGAGGCGTGTGGCTTAAGGCATGACACATTTTGACGAGTTTTGGGTCAAGAGGGAATTTACAGTGATATATGACTAGGTTCTGATATGAAGTATTTTCTGGGTAGAATAATTTGGGTTTATTGAGTAGAGCTTCTGCAGTAATTAGTTCACACTACACATTACCATTACGTGCACAGTCTAGAAGTACACATGTATTAATTTAGAGTTTGGTTGTAATAATTAACTTTTTCCAGGCTCTATTAAAAACTGAATAAAAAAAGCGTATTCCTACTATTCGAACAATCTTATAAAGGCCTCTAATTTCTGTTTGTGGGAGAAGTACAACTTTGCCTCTGTACATTAACTTGTCCTAAAAGAGGTTAATAGCACTTCTCTCAACCATCGTTTTAGTGTATCAGAATTTGCAATTAGTGGTGGATAATTTTTGTTCCACAATAAAGTAAGAGCATTTTTGAATCTGCTAGGATAGAATTATACCTATTATATTTTGAGGAATGAATTTTAATTGCTCTCATTTCTTCAATCTAAGAACAGTCCGAGTGAGATATCAGTCTGTGGAGTTTAGTGTTACTTTGAGAAAACACGCTTAGCAACAGCAGAAGACAGATGTTGCTTTAAAGTAACAGCAACTTCCTAAAAGAAATATAGGCTAAGATACTCTTAGTGATGATGCATCTCTATGCGTTAACTTTATACTTCAGCTTTCCATCTATTTTATGATGTCCTTTTATATTATCATTTCTCATATTTTTCTTTACCCATTATCATTTTGTCAACTGTGTGCTTAGAAAAATATGAAACATATCCTAATAGAAGCTAAGATTACGCATGGCTTCTTGATAAAACTGCACATTAACGCTAGCCTTCATCTTCCAGGTACAACCGAGATCACGCCATCTCGAACGCTCAGAAGGTGCAGCGTTGGATGGTGCTGCCGCACGACTTCTCGCTAGCTACGGGCGAGCTTAACAACACGCTCAAACTCAAGCGTAGCGTCGCTGCTCAAACACACGCTGACGTCATTGACGAGATGTACAGCGACAATTACGTCGGCAATCAAAAATAAGTGATGCTTGTAGTTCGGGTTGGACAATCAAAAAACCACTTTCACTGCCATGTTTCAGAGTCTAAACAGAAGTTTGTACCGAGTAGCAAAATTATTAATTCGGGAAAAACTGATGAAAGAAACTAGATTCTTGAATAATATCAGCAGACACTTGATGTTGATTTTGTCATTCAGCTTAATAATGCATGTATTCTGCGTCATTTGTATGAGGCGGCAGATCATGCTACTTCCGAATTGAAAACGTAATCATACTTAGTTCAATTGACCCGGTGGTGTACGATGTGACTCCTGACTTCACCCTGATGATACTTTGTGTTACACCACTCTCATGGTCTCAGAATGAGGGCATTACGTCAAGAAGGTATCCGCTCTCTTCCCGCATTTTTTTACTGTGTTTGTGTAGCTCTGAAGTTTTCTATGCATTAAACGAAGTAGCAAGCAAATTTTTTCACGTAACTCTGAGCTCATTACGTGTCATGAGTACATTTGGAAGCCTGAAGCGTGACGTGGTTGGTCCACGCCTTACGCCTTCGTCGCTTACCGTCAAAAACACTTGCTTCGATTCAGTTTGGTTCTTTAGGAGATTCCAATGACACTTTTTTTGGTGGAATGTCGAATGATACGAACAGTGGCAGCAATTACAACTGATACGGTGTTGTAGTCAGACATCAATTTAACTATTTTTGTTGGGTTTCTTGCAGAAAAATTAGATACCGATTCATATTATTTGTTTGCATCTTGACTTATTGACTGCTGGTCAGAATTAGTTCCTTTGATTTATTTAGTAATGTTTAGAAATAAGTTTTATTGGTTGGTGATAATGTCATAAAAGTTGACCCAGTCAACGTTAAAGTGGTGCTGCGCACAAGTCAGTGTTGTGTGCTAAAGGTAGTGATAAATTATACGATATGTCAGCTAATTTATATTCCAGATCAACTTCTCTTTTCTCTCCGTTTGTGAGTACGTTTTCGTATTGTTAATTAAAGTAGCTGGAGGTGATGTTGCAATGGGGACACAGAACTGTTACACAGCAGATCGTGGCCTAATTCTTCTGAAAAGTTTGGGATTGAAGATCTCTGTATCATCTTGCCAAAACGTTACTAGTCATCAAGAACAATCTTTACATTGAGCGAAATTCTACATTCCAGTTTCATTCAGTCCAATCCAAGTGATACTACTGTTTTTCTCCTTCGCTTGTTCACCAATGCTCAGATGTATTAAGTAATGGTATTACTTGTCAGAAAAATATCCGTTGGCTCAGTCGAGAGTCTAAGGCACGTGTCCTTGGGACGTCCTACATGTTTCAGTTCACCAAATAATTGAACACTGGCTTGTGTTCAGCGCGTAGTTAAAGAGAAGCAATTTTGGTTTTTAAGAACCCTTGTTTGTGTCATCAATTACTGGCTCATGTTGAAGATTCTTTCCCCCGATTCTTTTTTTCCATTAAGAAGAACTTTTTTAGGGCGAAGTTCCTTGTTTACCAATTTGTTGAAGGTATGCTTATAATACACTTTAATGTTTAACATTTACTGTTAAGTGTTTCAGGCATTGAATTTAATGCATTGAATGCATTACCCCCCTTTCTAAATCCAATTCTTAGCGTTTTCGAGCATATTGTACAAGCTCATTAGCTACGCGATTCTGTATCTCAAAGTGGCCATTTGTCTCATTCTGATGCGCTCCTTATATTTCTCGATTTCTCGTAAGGTTCGTTTCGTTCTTCAGGCTGCGTGGCTTCAGCATAACTCTCTTTGAAGTCTATTATGTACCTTCTTGTAGTCAATGATGACTCAACGTATCCTTTTCTTGCACTTGTTCCATTGCAATTTAACGAGCTTCAATGCCCGGTCGTCCCACCATCACCTCCATCTACAGCTGCTGTTGCCATTTCGGACTTCTGAGTTCCGTTTGAAAATGATTCAGTGGCTTTTTCTTACTTGCTCACCTCATCAAACTAGTAATACACTCTGTTAATAACAAGTGGTATTCTGTGTAGTTCAAATTTTGTGGAGTGATACATGGAGAATCTTCTATAGCTCTCGTGGCTGTTAGAAATATTTTTATGGGTTTGTAGTGTGTTCACATGTGCAATTTTTAAATGGCTTTGTAGTATATCAATGACAGTGCTTGAACTTAAGAATTTGATGATATTGCTGTGTTTGTGTTCTGACGTGTATTTTTGTCTGCTGAGCGGTAGTTCTACTTTTAGACTTGAAGTACTTTGCTCCAGCCTAGCAATGTATAAAATGTTCACTAATGTACGCTTTCATTTGCTAATATGTTGAAGCATTTTATATCAACGGAAATGTTAAAATGTTTATTCTATAGAAAGTCTGTTTTGTTTCAGAGTTTATTTCTTTATGTATTCGTCATCCTAGATTTAATGTTTGATTACTAATAAAGCTGTTGGACTGTTCTAGAAAGGTTATTCAACCTAATTTCCTTTAAATCATACTTCTTCGTTTTTCGGAATTTTCACTGCTCCCTTCACCACGTTTTACTGGTGCCGAACTGTGTTATTATTATTTACGTGTCGTGAAGGAAATAGTAAGGGAGAAGGATTTGATAAGGTGTGCGCAGCCACCTTAACAAGTGGACTCAACTCCCCGTAGTAACGGGCCCTACGGCACACAAATTTACGGGGCACCCATCTGGGGCCTGGTAACGCTGAAATTTAAGATAATTAAGCATAAGCGGAGCGTCATTAGCGGGAGCCTCACCTGGAGATCTTCGAAAACAATGTTCAGGCGAACACTCTTCACTGTAGCCGGCTGTCTAGGACCCAAAGTCTTTTGTAGCGAGGGCCGAATGCCGAGTCACGCGCAGCACACGAGAAGAAGGTGCGCTCGCGATCACGGCCGAATTCAATCTGACGTGGCAGCCTTCGGGCGCCGCGCTCTTTGGCTTGCTCGAATCCGTCGCGCTGGCTTAGGACTCGAACAAGAAGATCAGACGAGCGTTTCAGTATTTAAGTTTATATTTTTCGCTGTAGAAGTGAGGACCCCCGCCATTGCTCCGCTTAGTCGTAAAATTATCAGCGTTATTAATTTTTTAGGCTTATTAGATGGAGCACAGCCTTTGCCCCTTATTGCGGAAGACTTTTTGTGCCTTATAAAATCCGCAAAGGTCCTCAGCGTTCGAGCAATGACTGGAATCTCGACAAAGGATTACTTTCCCCTAGCAAGTATTCTAGCCCACCCACACCTTCTCGCGGTGGTACTGTTAGTATACCCATCTGGAGTTGAACTCTTTACATAGTCTTATATGTAAACCGATAGCAAAGTGCTCATAGGATTATTTATATGGTTGCTATCTGTGGGTATAACCAACGTGGGGAGCGCCCACTAACATCAGAGTCTTTTATTTTTAGTTTTGTATGTTTATCTTGAACCTATGCTTCAAGTGTTTAATAAAACTCGAATATCGTAAGCAGAAAGGAAACATACACTCCTGGTCCCGGTAGCCTCGTGCCCCGAGTACCACGCAATATTAGGAGGGGCGGCGGAGGCCCGCGGCCTAACCGATGACACACCGGGAAAGACCAGAAGCAGCGAGCGAAGGAGCCAACAAAAGGGACAACCCAGCCAAACGAAATAAAATCTATCAGGACGCCTCTCGCCGCAAAGACAGGCGAACCGGTAAGTGTCTGTACAACTACGTGTGGATCTTCACTGATGGCAACGAACCATACAGCTTATAATGGAGACCATTAAAAAAATATCTCCGACCGCATTCCCTACATAGAGAGGAACCTCAACCAGCTGGTTAGATCTATAGGCAGGGGGTTACCAGATCGTGCTATCTCGAAATTGAATACGGAGGACAGTAACTCCGACATACCTCCAATCTGCATCGAGGAAAGAATAAAAACCTGGAAAACACCGTCGAGGAAGTAACCATAGCTCTATCAGCCCTGTTTTCACCTGCGGAGGAGCAAGGGAAGGTTACCCAGAGTATGAGACATAGTAGGAAGAACAAATTTGTCCGATGTTACCGAACAGCCACCACAGGGGGGGGGGGGGGGGGGCTTGGTTTCACGCGCTTCTCCCAGGGGGACTATGTGAGGGCCTGAGCTAAAGGTTAGGTAGGCTTCCTTTTTGTTGTAATAAAATAGGTTTTTGTTTCGTTACGGACCGTCTTTTTTCGGTTCACTGCTGTCCTGTTTTTCAGCACCTACTACTTTCTTCTTCAACTTTTTTCTTGTTTCATGAACTTCTTTCCTAGCTTACTGTTTCTGTGCACCTTGTGCATAGATTCCGCGTTCCCTCAACTCCATACTAAATAGTGCCTTCCTCTTTCCTCTATTGGAAAATCTTTGTCGTGGTTAAGGGAGGCTAAAACTTTCTTATATAATAATAATAATAATTCACGCGCTTCTATGCCATGAAGTTTACACCCGAAACAAAACGTAAGATAGCCCCCTACTTGGTGAAAAACGTAATCCGCACAGCCACCGAATCTCTGCCCAAATCCATCGGAAATTTCACTGTTCCCTTTACCGATTTTACTGGTATCTAATTGAACTGATTATAATTGTGATAAAGGGAACATCAGAAACAGACAAGGATATTGATTGTATGGTACCTTCATTAATTTATCTGCACCTAGCCAGGGTTGCGGAGTCGGAGTCGCCGGAGTCGCATGTTTTAGGGTGGAGTCGGAGTCGCTACTCTGAAGTGTGATGGAGTCGGAGTCGCTTCTCCGAATGTGGTGGAGTCGGAGTCGTTCATTCGGATGTGGTAGAGTCGTTGTTGGAGTCACTTTTTTTTGGTGTCTTCGATTCTAATTTTTCCTAAAAATTATTTATAATTGTTTAAAACCAAAAGTAAACAAAACAGAGTTAGAATACTTTGCTGAAAAATCTAAAAAATACGCAATGTTTTTGTTGATTATTTTGTTTTAAGTTTGAAACAGCGTATTTATACCTATCACCTAATACCGTCATGTTATCTATTCATTGTGGGTTTGCATACCTATATATATATATATATATATATGATAGGAGAAAAAAATATAATTGTACTGAGTAATAATGCATATTTTGTAGTTAAAAAGCAAGAATTAGTAATTGAAAGCATTGCAAATTCGTTATGTATATTTCTGTTTTGTTCATTCCTCTTTCAATTAATACATAGGAACTGAAAAATAGTAGTAAATGTGTTGCAAGTCACGAGTAGAACATTTCAACTGATGTAATACATTGTACTCACATAAGGCGTTGTAACTCTTTACGCTCTTAATGATGCGTTGATTGATAATGACTAGTCCTTGTAGAAGCTTAGTTATGTTGTGATCATAAATATTTCTAGTCTTTAGGTTATGATTCATTGCCAATGAGTAGTCTTTGCCAAAACCTGAAGCTATGGTCTGGTGCATAAAGACTTCTAGTTTTCAGGTTATGTTATCAAAATTGATATGGCTTCCTTGTGCAAATTACTACTAAGGCAGTGAGCAAATTTGGCCTACCTTATCTAAACGTATATTATAATTTTGGGGATTTGAAGCATAGTCATTGAATTAACTATTGTAATTTCACTGAATTAGTGCATACTTAGTAATAAAAAACTGTTGATGCATATCTATGCGTCTCAGTGTAGACAGTGCCTACATTACCTACTCAGAAAACACTTGTCAGTAATATACAGAGAGTTTCAGATTCAGAATAAGAGGCAAAAAATTGCACACCAAGTAAAATATGTCCAAATAAAAACTATTCTTCGATTAAATTTGCGAAAAAAGATACATTTAGATATTAACCGTTTATTGTTTTAAAGGATGAAATTTAATGACTAAATTACTCGCAATATTTATTTTGAATTTACGTTGATCGGGCGAAATGTTCTAGTAGCATGGCCTCCTAAATCTCCTGACATGACTCCACTCGATTTCAATTTTTGGGGACACATGAAAAGCCTTGTCTATGCTACACTCATTGAGTCTGAGGAAGATCTTGTGGCCAGAATTGCAGTGGCTGCTGGCGA
The DNA here is from genome assembly GCA_030386875.1 of Morinoia aosen. Classification (NCBI taxonomy): domain Eukaryota; kingdom Metazoa; phylum Arthropoda; class Malacostraca; order Amphipoda; family Talitridae; genus Morinoia; species Morinoia aosen. The sequence goes on from CM059568.1 coordinate 28,743,651, forward strand.
GATGTTTTTTAGCAAGACGTGTTTCCTCATATCTGGCAGCCGTTAAGGCTAACATTCGAAAAGTGAAAAAAGAAAAAAAAAAAGAAAAAATGTTTATTTCCAAATTGTCACATGAGATACATGCCAACATATTGGCTTTTAAAAGTTTCTTAAATATAGGGCATCCTAAAACAAATGTTCCATACGAGGAGTACTAATTGACAAACCATCCGAGGTGTACAAGTAGATGAGCCATACGAGGCATAATAATGGACAAACTATACGAGGTGTACTAATAGACAAACTGTCAGAGGTGTACAAGTAGATAGACCATACGAGGCATATTAATTGACAAAATATACGAGGCGTACTAATAGACAGACCCATTCGTGGTGTGCTAGTAGTCTAACAAAAGTTCTATACAAGGAGTACTAATTGACAAACCATCCGAGGTGTACAAATAGATAAGCCATACGAGGCATAATAATAATAGGCAAACTATACGAGGTGTACTAATAGACAAGCTATTAGAGGTGTACAAAATAGATAGACCATACGAGGCATATTAATAGACAAAATATACGAGGCGTACTAATAGACAAACCACACGTGGCTTGCCAATAGTCTATCTCTGTCAAGGGTAGTTGAATGAGAAATGAAAAATATGCTCTAAAAAATATGCAAAGCCCTATCACCACCAAAAACATATTTCGTATCTTCTCGATATTCACCACATCATGCGGACATGGGTACATGGGATAAAATAGAAATACAGTGTAAGCCGGTTACCACTCATGATTGACAAATATCTACAAAATATTGGTAGAAATGGGTAAACAAACATATATTCAATATCAAAATTCATAGCTTGTACAAAACACGGACAGAAAGATAATTTTACTACGATTCATATGCTCAAATTGCACTTTATTTCATTAATTATATATGACATTAATCCGATTCACAGAAACGCCCTCTGGGGAAGTGCTAGATCTATTTTTGAATCATTTCGCAATTGCAATAAAATTTATTAACCGAATGGTTTTTGCGTAAAGAAATGAAATAGAAACATGTATATCTATTTATGTAGATACATATATATACCTACACACGTACACACACATATTAATTTATATACTTATTGAAAATAAAATATTAGAAAAAAAAAAAAAAAAAAAAAAAAAAAAAAAAAAAAAAAAAAAAAAACATATATAACATAAAAGATAGAAGCAACCTACCATCTACTACACAGAAAATGACAGCTGAGCTCACTGTAATCCTAAGAAATTTTTCGCAAAAAAAAATAACTAAAAGGAAGAGAAGACTTCGAAAAACATAAAAATGAGCTGTTTTTTAATTTCTTCACAGAAATTTTTAAGAAAAATCAGATTATAGTCAAGAAGCAACACAACTCTTCAGCATTATAGGGACATGTGTACGTGGGATAAAATGGAGTAACATTGTGGCCGGATATCACATCTGAGTGGAGAATATTCACAAAATTGGCACATATAGGAAGATTAGGCCTTGATCCAAAATGATAATTTTGATTACAGAAATTTAGAGTTTTTTTTCGATTTGAAAGTTCAGTGCTAGTGTGCGCTGAACGCACGAAAAGAAAAAAAAAATAAAAAGACTAAATGCAATGCTTAAATTACCCCTTTCCCTCCAGCTCAGCCGAAAATCGATTGAAAACATCTTCGAGAATGATTTTGAAATAGCGAGACAACGTTAGCCAAAAATTTAATTCATTATAAACTTTGCACAACCCTCACGTCTATAAACCTGTTTATTGGTGTACACACAAAATGTATTTCATGGTATATTTGTCATACGGACGTTAAATATTAATACAGAAAAGAGAAAGAAATAACAAAATAAAGATGAAGAAATACTCCTAATTATGGAAAGAACGTTCGTTCTGCTGCACTGAACTGACGGCTGTGGTGCTCATTGTTGTCGACAGAAATAAGTAAGATGAATATACGAATCGCTTAGCAAACGTAAAATGAAATAGGTTCTAAATTTCTAACAGAAATTTCAGGAAAAATTAATATTTCAGATAGATGGGAAGTTCACACCGAGATGCTGCAGGCCCTATGACAGAGATGTAAAATGACGTGACACATTTACTCTAAATTCTTTTCCAGTTTTAGAGTTTTTGATATGCTGGGGAAGCTTGTTCCACAAAAAAGCTCCAGAAACTGAGAGAGCTTTTTGTCCCACGTTAGATGAACGGTAACTGACTAAAACATCGTTCCTCCGGTTTGGTCTTTCGTTTGGGATATTAGATGGAAAAAATTTTACCACCTCTGCATTACTTTGGGGGAGGTACAGAGAGGAGAATACTCGTCGAGCTTTCTGGATCATGAATCTGTTCGGTATTGGGATCCAGTCGAGTTTTCTTAAAAGAGGAGTGACATGATCGTATTTATTAAAATTTCCTTTGCATACCACCTTGGCGGCGAAGTTTACACATTTTTGCAACTCTTCCTGACGACATTTAGGTAAGTCTCCCCACACAAGACTGCAGTAGTCCAGACGCGATAAAACTAAAGACTGAATCACTAATAATCTAGATTTTTCGTCAAGTGTGTTCTTTATACGATGAAAGAACATTAAGGTTCCGTTAATTTTGTTGCACATTGTTTCGACGTGTGAATTGAAAGTCATATTTTTGTCAAACCAAACACCCAGATTTTTAACCTTATCGACTGGTTTAATTGTATCGTCTCCAAATGTTAGCTGGAATGGTGGTAAATTTTCAGTCGCATTCTGTGATCCAAAAATAATGCATTGCGTTTTACTTGCGTTAAGTTTGAGGCCATTATGGTCATACCACAATTTCAGATTTCTCAGAAGGTTTTCAGCGTTGGCTTGTGTTTCTGTTAAATCCGCTGTTGAGCTTGTCATGGCAATTTGTACGTCATCAGCATACATTGAGATTTTTGTGTTTGCCGGCATGGTGGGGAAATCGTTGATGAAAATTGAAAATAGGAGTGGGCCGATGATTGAACCTTGAGGAACGCCAAAGTTATTTGGTATGAATGATGACATTTTGTTATTCAAGCACACTGCATGAGAGCGGTTTCGTAGGTAGCTTTCAAACCACTGAGTGTCTATTCTGAGGTTTGAAATTTTTTTTAGAAGTTTCTTATGCTCAACACTGTCGAAAGCTTTGGAGAGGTCAAGCAATAGTAAGAGAGTTAATTTTTTTTGGTCAATATCTTTGTAAATTTTTTCTGTTATGTTTAACAGGGCGTCCTGAGTACTGGTATTCCTCCTGTAAGCATATTGATTTCGATGCAGTAGATGTGACTCGTCTATGTGAGACGAGAGCTGGTTTGTTATTACTTTTTCTAATATTTTGGACATAACAGGCAGGAGACTGATTGGTCTGTAGTTTGACGCTATGTCGATATCACCAGATTTATGTAATGGCTTAATTATGGATAGTTTCCATTGATCGGGAAACTTGTTTGTGACTATAGATGTATTTATTATCAAGCGAATAAAGGGTGCTGTGACAGGGAAGCTGTCTTTAATATGTTGGAGGCTTATGCCATCATGTCCAGTCGCTTTAGTATTCTTTAGTGAGTATAAGATTTTTCGTATCTCTATGACGCTAACTGGCTTTGGTCTCCACTTGTTGCTACTATTTGGGGATGAAACATCGCTCAGATTTGCCTCTGTAGATGTGTCTGAAACTGTCCTGGATACTTCATTGAAAACATCTTCGCCAACTTTTGAGAAGAAAGTGTTAAAGTCATTCGCCATTTCTGAGGGGTTGTCAAAAGTGCTTTTGCAGTCTGAATTTTTATACTGAGCAGCTTCTCTAATGATTTCCCAAGTTCTTTTAGGGTTTTGTTTTGCCGCCAAGAGTTCTTTGTGGAAGTAGTCCCGTTTTGCTTCCTTAACTTTTCTTCGTAGGATCTTCTCATGATCTTTATATAATTTTCGACGCGTACTGTCTGATTTATTCAGTTTGTACTCACGCTGCAAATTTCTTTTAGCTCTGCTCAAATGTTTTATCTCATCTGTTATCCATTTAGAAATTCTTGGCTTAAGTTTCTTCGTAGTGAAAGGTGCGCATTCGTTAAGAGCTGATACGAAATTTTCGTTGAAAAGCGAAACTTGTAGATTGACATCATCGGTGTTTTCCATGCCTTGAAATTCACTCCATCTGTCTAATAGCTTTTCTTGAAATATTTCAGGGGAGTAGTGGTTTTTCATGCGATATGTAATGTAACTAGATTTCTGTTTCTCTTTTGCAATATTGATTTGGCATTCTACCGAATGGTGATCAGAAAAGGACGGTAAGATTTCTGTGCTGAGTACTGCTTGGGGATTGTTGGTAATTGCTAGGTCAAGAAGAGTTTTAGAAGTGTTGGTAATTCGCGTTGGTTCTTGGACCATTTGAGAAAGATTAAGTCTGTGCAGCATCTTGCTTAGCTGATTGTTTTTATTTGTCAGATCCACGTTAAAATCTCCGAAAACATAGAAAGACTTTTTGGCTGCAGAGATTGATCTAAGCGTATTTTCAATGAAATCTAATGTTGGACGAAGAGATGCTGACGGATGTCTGTAAAGACTGCCGATAATGAAAGACTTGTGTTTGTTTACTTGAACATTGAGCCAAACCATTTCTATGTCTTCGCATTTTTCTTTTATCGGAACTAAGGATGTAGAGTAGACATCTTTGATGAAAATGCATGAACCGCTACCTCTCTTACTCTTGACTCCGTCATAACGGTACAATTTGTACCCGGCAATGCTGAGATATGAGCTTTCGACTCGTGAATCGAACCATGTTTCAGATACGCATAAAATATCGATATCGTTAGTGATCAACATTACTCGTACGTCATCCATTTTACCATTGAGGCTGCGAGCATTTATGTGTAATATTTTGATATTATTTACCTCAATAGGCAGATCTTTAGTGGAGTTATTGCATTTTTTAGGTCTAGCAGGGCATTTAGTATTCGTCTCTAGGTCTTTATTGCCGCGTTCATTGTTTGTGATTTCAGCTTCATATTCAATTTGATCACTGTTATTTAGTCACAAAATGGGGGAGGGAGCAACACGATTTTCATCACGCATTTTCAAGAGGGCGCTATAGTGGTCCTGTTTCCGGTGTATGTTTACCGGAGGACAGTTTATCAGAGCATTTGATGTAGGGGAGATTGTCGTCTTCCAAATCCCATTGTCTCTTTCATCAAATACGTGAATTGGTGTTCTCGTTACATTAGAAAGTATTTGGGGTATGAGGTCTCCAACTGCGTGATCGAAGACTTTTCTATCGATGTATTTATCGATGAGTTGTTCGAAACTGCCACTGTTCTTGTCAACGAATTTTGCATACTGGTCCTTGTTTCTGGAGCTCTCAGTTTTGATGGCTTTTTTCAGAGATATATAATTCCATTTCGATTTTTGTTGTGAAGCAAGCTGCGTCGTTACGGCGTGGAGGAGACAGTGTCCGTCACCTACAGTGTAAGCAGGCTCCAATTTGAGCGATCGTTTTAAGTCGTCCAGTGTGTGTGCAACGCGTGTGCAGATTTGATTCACTGTTGGTTTTTCGGTAGCAGTATTAGTTTGGTCGTTCGACGGAGGCCCGGCAGAGGCATCAGATTTTTTTCGAATAATTTGATTTTCTTTGGAATAGTTTTGAATATCGGTATTTGCTTGACTTTCCTTGGTTCTTACGTACTCACTGGAAAGTTGAGAATTGGTTGAAAAGGAGGGCATGTCGCAATCACTATTTGTGTCGGAAGCAAGTAACGCAAATTTATTTTTCGTACTGACATTATATTTGTCTGAGATCGAATCAGGGAAAGGCTCAGGCTTATTTACGTTCCTCATGCAGTGGGTGAGTGAGTTACTCAGACCTCTGCTTGATGTCGCAATCAATTTTGAAGGATTTGGTGTACCATGTGCAGTGATATGCATAGGCTTATATTCTTTTTGAAAGTTTAATGTGAGACTATTTGTCTCATTCCGTGAATTTTTCGATTCATTGGAATGACCTACAATTCCATTTATTGCTTGACATTTGTTGAAACGAAGACAATATGGCACGGTGATTCGCAATGTTGATTTCATTGCAAGTTGTTGAAGAAAACAGAAGTTCTCTTCCTGGGTCCGAGGCCATTGAAAGTTATTGAGTGCGTCACCATTTTCATTTTCTGGGTAAGTTTGAAATTGAATCAAGTTTAAACCCAGGTTTTTGCAAAAATGCCTCGCTTTGTTGAATTCGTTTGCACTGCAAGCATTGGCAATATAAATGCGAGAAAGTGCGTACTTTCTTACAATTTGTTGTTTGATTCGAGCAAGGTCTGAGGGCGAGTGGCAGAGACCATCAAAACTTAGTATATAATTTTTAAATCTAGGCATGCAATTTACAGTATGGAGAAGGTCATCGAAGCGCCCTGATGGAACAGTTTTGATCCAGCACGAGCGATCGATGTCCTTTCTTCTGATCGTGCTTAGGATATTATCACCTAGCAGCAAAGTGTCGTAAGGTTCTCGACAATTGGAGTCGATTTCACAAGAGATACTAGCAGGTACCACAGGTGCAAGGTCTTGAGAACTTATATGTGAATTTAAAGCAAAAAGCTGTTCGGTTAGGTTCTGAATGTTTGATACTGTAGAGAAAATCGACGACGGGCTAGGAGGCTCACGTTGTCTTAGGGATTTATTGAAAAACGCTCTTGTTAGAGACAAATTGTGAATAATTTCATGAATTTTTTGAGAGCTTGTTATTTGAAGCGGGTGCAAGTAGCCATTAAATGAAGCAACAGTGTTATTTTTATTGCTCTGTACTGGAAATTTTATTTTGTTTTCACAGCTTGCGCTCTGGGGTGATTTACTGCCAGTATCGGTTTGTGCGCGAAAATTATCGAACATATTATCTGGAGAATGAGAAAAGTCTACCACGCTTGAAATGTCCTTATTAGTAAAAACTATTTTTTCTTGTACCACTGATGAGGATGGTGTTTGTGTCCCCGCCGCTGGCGGACAGTTCGGAGCGTTGTTGTTGACGCAGAGCTGGGGAGCTGGCACGCTGTTTTGCTTGTTCAGATGAGGAGCAGGTGGTTGTGGTGCTGCGGCTGAGACTTCACTGCTTCGAACCTTCAAATGATTGCTGGAGGTTTGGCAGACATGTTTTCCCTCATCCGGCGATATTGATTGCATAGTCTTCACTGACGTTGCTTCGGAAGGTGACACACATTCTTTGACGGGGTTACTGGCAGCTGTTAACAAGTCTCCCGTCTTTTGAGCATTAGAATTTTGTGCGTGAGAGGATGTAGGTCCCCTACTTGCAGGCACTTTGCTTGGTAAAGTCGTATTTTTGCCCCTGAGAGAACCATTTTTTCGGGATGTTGTGTAGGGCAACATTTGTGCAGAGAACGGCACTTTCCGGCCTGCGAGGCGAGTCTCGTAGTGATGCATCATCGTGCGTTGTAATTGTATAGCTATGATGTTTTAAACTATTCGGTGTCAGTAGGGAAACGGAGGTACGAAACACAATAATTCTTCCGTGCACATTTTTCGTCTTGGCCACGTAGGAAGTGAACAAAAACTTCACTGAGATGTTAGACATTACCAAAAATTTATCAAATCAAACGTAATTTCTCTGGTTGCTTGGAGCGCAAAAGTTCATCAGGATTTGCCATGCTCTAAACAGTCGGAGAGACGGGAGGCAGGGGTACGGGAAGAGGGGGGGGGGGGGGGGGGTAGTGAACGGGTTCGGTGAGGGGTGATTGAGGGGACAAGGACACTTCAGACAGACAAGCCCATAGGTCGCGACTGGGCTGAGCTGAGCACACCTTTCCTTCGTGTTGGTAGCACTGCTTTGTTAGCTTCGTATTTAAATTGCACTGTTTTAAGCAGGAATAAGACAAAAGTTATTTTTTTTTCTTTTCGCAGTTCCACAGGTAGCGTCATATACACTCAACATGATGTTTTTTTTTTGCAATAAGAGATGAGAGAAACCGAAGATGAAAAAGTTTTTTATCCTTCTCAGGTTTTACGTCACTAGTTAACCAACATTTTCCATAAAAACAACAAGACAATAATGTAAGCCAATTTGGTGAATCAGAAATTGATTGTGTGCGTTAGAGATTTTTCAACATTCATGCTCTATTGTAACATAGAAGGAGGGGGCAGGATGCTTGCGGTCGGCAGAGCAGCGTTGCTTGCTGTCCTGCTTGGGGAAGAAAAGAGAACAGAAAAAAAGAAGAAGAAAAGAAAAAAAAGAACTTCAACTCTTCCATCAGAAGATTGCTCTGGTGAACTTTTCGAGAAACGTCGGATTGTTCAAGTTTACTTCACATTGTGGAATTATGCTCTGTCTGTGAACACAGGCTTACTATGTTTAACATGGTAAATTTTTCCCGAAGTTGCTGGATCAAGTTTATTTAATTTTTATATTTAAAAGTTCCTTCAAAGAAGAAGAAGTTTTTTATCCTTCTCACATTTAACGTCAATAGTTAACCAAAATTGTCCATCAAAAGAACATGAGGTAAGCTAATTTTTTTTTTAATCAAAAATTGAATGAGTACATTAGAAATTTTCAACATTCATGCTCTATTGTAACAAAAATAGTTCACAAAAAATGGTCACCATTATTTTCCAAAGATGCGAGTTTGACAGAGCACACTTTCTATTTTGTTTCTGGAGATAACGGCACTTGTCCTTCCACGTTAAGAGTGGAGGTGTTTTGGAGGGATGGAGTGGAGATGGAGGGGGGATTGAGGGGCCAGGGGTAAGCTTGTTCGCGCTGCCCTCACCGGCACTGTGAGAGCAACACTAAGTTTTCACATCTCGCCACTCTGATCTGCTTGTTAAAATGATCATAATTGAATCACCGAAACACTGAAAGTTCACTTTTACCATTTAGTTAGGTAGACGGCACATTCACGGACACACAGTTCTAATTTCGTACTTCGTGGAGTTTTTCTTCCCTCACATTCTGAAACAATTTAGCTCCGGTAACATGGAGCGTGCGTCCACGGTGACAGTTGACAGTTGACATTGACAGTTGACATTGAAGTGCATTGATGTAGGTGGAAAACATTTTGAACAATTTTTGTAAAGTAAATTCAAAATAAATATTGCGAGTAATTGTGCCATTCAATTTCATCTGTTAAAACAATAAACAGCTAATACCTCCCAACCCCGATTTTTTGGGAAAATTTAATAGAACAAAAATTGTTTATTTGGCTATTTTCTACTTGATGTGCAATTTTGTACCTCGTGTTCTGAAACACTCAGTATACATAATTGTGTACACGACTCGTCATAAATGACGGGATTCGATATTGTCTGTATACAAATCTTCCAGATGTGGACCATAAAGAAATATTTCCATCCTAATAGCACCCGCGATTAAAATACTCTAGTACTTGTGTACGGGTGAGGCTCGCATCACAGAGACAGTCATTAAGCATCTTTAAGAGCGTGAAAGGGAGACAGACCAACCAACAAAGACGATCAGCCAATTTGATTTGTTCAATGAAATTTCCTGTTGAATATCTTCCGTATTTCTGATGGTGGCTTTGTGGAAGAACAAGTTTTCTTCAGTTAGCCTCTCTTTCTTCACAGACAAGAATTAGAAATTGTTGAAATTAGTTCTTTCTGTTTGTCTTTTGTTTTGCAGCTGCAACTTTTCTTTCCGTTTTTTTGTGTTTAAATTTAACTTTCTATAATTAAGCATGTTTGAGCTTCTAGCAGACCAGCATTAACCTTAAATCGCTGTAATTAACATTACTCTTGACGCTTTGGCGTTCACTCATTAAATTATCTTTGAGCTTGCTCTGCTTGGGCAGCATGTCACCCTTTTAATAAAAGTGGGTCTGGTAACTCTAATATATTTCTCTTGCGTAAAAAGAAGTCTCTTTCTGCGACTTGAACTCCTCGACCCGGCTCTTGCAGCCTCTTTAATAGGCACTTGTTATTCAAGGTAATAAATTGTCGATTAATTGTTAAAATCTTAGTGCTATATGCAATCTTGCAATAAGATACGATATTCAGCTAGTAGGCGACCAGACATCTTAAAACTCTGTATCTCTCTACTCAGAAGGCTTCTAAAATTTCCTACCGGAGTACTGTGCTGATGACCGGCCGCGTCCATTGGTTTTCTTCTATTTTTAGCGAGTTTTGTTTTAAAAACTGACCTTACGTTAAAAGAAGGTCTTCGGTCTCCATTTTAAAGGAATTTAATAATAAAAATACTACAGAGGACGCTGCTGTGTGTACTGTTGGAATCCTCAATAATAATAATAATAATAATGAGGGGTGTTGATACAATCAACATTAAAGCACGGACACGGGTCCTTTACTGCTCCCCTTTATGCATGTCGTCTGCGATCGAAAGGTTGATTTAGAAACTCATCATTAAAGGTAAGTCAATTGCAATTCAAAGTTACTGAAACATTTAAATTAGGTCGTAGACATCTATCACACGAAGATAGTTCATTAATTCCTTGACGTCTAAATGGCGTCCCAATACCGTCTCGACGGTAGGTTGTAGCGTTTGGCAAGCCTTTATACAATTTCTACTAATTGTTAGACTTTCACATTCTATGATTAGGTGTTTGACAGTTAGTGTTGAGTTGTTGCAAAACTCGCATACTGGTGCAATATCAGGTATCTCGTTGTTCATCAGGTAGCCATGCGTTAAGAATGTGTGTCCTATTCTGAGTCTGTTAACTATTATTTCCTCTTTACGTGATATTTTACCTAGTTCCAATTTCGTGCCTGGTGATGGCTGTATTTCCCTCAACCTGTCTCTGCAATTTTCCCACCTAGTCTTCCACTGGTCAATCATCTTTTGTTGTATTAATGGTTTCCAGTCTGAGTGGCAAATAAGAATGAATTCTTCGGGTCTTCGGGTAGCGTTCTTAGCTGCGGTATCTGCAGCGTCGTTACCGCCTATTCCGACATGGGAGGGGATCCAGCATATGTTGATGAGTTTACCACTTTTTTGCACGTCGTGTATTTCGTGTTGTATTCGGCGTAGTACTGGGTGATGTGTCTCGCAATTTAGGCCGTTAACGACACTCAAAGAGTCACAGTAAATTACATATTTTTTATCTCTTTTATCTCTAATGATGTTAAGGGCCAAGTGAATGGCGTGTATTTCAGCTGAATATATTGAGGCTTCCTTCGGAAGTGTTGCAGTGCGAACAATAGTGCCACATACTGCCGCCGCTCCTGTGCCACCCTCCCCTCGTGAGCCGTCCGTGTATATGGTCACGTATCCATCATATTGTTCTTTTGTTATTCTTTTATGCTCTCGCCGGATTATGTATTCGGGAGTTTCGTTCTTTGGGAGTTCGGTTAGTTCTGTATTTATAGTTGGTTTTGTTAAAGCCCATGTAGGGGTATCAATGTTTAATAGTCGGTAGTAAAAGTCTGGTTTAATTCGGTTTTTCCTCAAACTTAATTTTTCTATTAGTATTTGCATTCTGATGGCCAAAGTTGGGGTTATTCTCCTATTTTGAAAGAGTAGTCTATTGCTCGCCGTTACAGTGCAACTAAAAGCGGGGTTTCCGTGCTGACTTCGGACCTTGTAGTAGTAGCAGAGTGAGAGATAATTTCGTCTAATATCGGGAGGCATTTCATTGCAAATAATATATAGGCTATTTGTTGGGCTGGATCTAAATGCTCCCGTAGCGATTCGTAGTGCCTCGCGCGTAATTGACTCGAGGGGTTTCAAAGTTGTTTGACTGGCAGAGTTATAGATTATTGATCCATAGTCGAGAATTGATCTTGTCATACTTCTGTAGATTCTGAGAACTGTGGTTTGGTCGGCTCCCCAGCTTTGAGCTGTTATTGATTTCAGTACGTTAAGGCTGTCATTTCCTTTTTTCTTTAGAGCAGCGATGTGTTGTTGCCAGTTCAATTTATCGTCGAAGATTAGGCCTAGGAATTTATGTGATTTTGTGTATTGAATGTTTTCGTTATTGATTTTGAGTGTTGGGCTGAGGAATAGTCCGGGTATAATATTAAAATGAATTGCTTTACTTTTGCTCAGTGAAAATTTGAATCCATGATTTTGAGACCACTTAAATATATTATCAATACAGGATTGCATTTTGTTTTGAATGACCTGGAGGTCTTGGTGGTGGTATCCGACTTGCAAGTCGTCAACATATAGAGAGTAATGGAAATTGTTGTCCGGTGGAATCTGTTTGGCTATGTCGTTTATTTTGAGGGCAAATAATGTAACTGAGAGGACACTGCCTTGAGGGACTCCGTTTCGCTGTTCGTAGGTGTTTGAGTTATAGTTATCCACTCGGACACTCAGTGTTCTATGTTCTAAGAATTTGGTGATGAAAATTGGTAGTCTACCCCTGAGTCCAATGTCAAATAAGTCACGTATAATCCCATATCTCCATGTTCTGTCATAAGCTTTTTCGAGGTCAAAAAACACTGAAATGAAGTGTTCTCTGTTTGCAAAGGCTAATCTTACGGTTGAGTCTAGTCTAACCAAGTGATCTACAGTGCTACGCCCTCTCCTGCATCCACACTGCGCTTTATTTATTATGTTATGCATATCAAAATATTCTATCAGTCGGTTATTGATCATTCGTTCCATAAGTTTGCACAGACAGCTCGTTAGTGCGATCGGTCTGTAGTTGTTCGGCTTACTGTGGTCTTTTCCAGGTTTTGGGATTGGTATTATTATTGAGTGCTGCCATTGTGGTGGGAAGTAGCCCGTTGTCCAGAATTTGTTAAAAGTGTTCAAGATGTATTGTTTAGCTGGTAGTTTTAGGTGTTTGATCATGTCGTATGTTATTTTGTCGTTTCCTGGTGATGTGTTTTTAGTTTTTCTTAGGGCTGATTCAAATTCATGCATATGGAAAGTTTGGTTATAGATTTCTACGTTTGGCGAACTGAAATGGATCGGTATAGTTTCATTTGCGGTTTTTATTTGTTGAAATTCAGGGGAATAGCTTTGATCGCTTGACACTTCGCTGAAATTCTCAGCCAGTTTATTCACAATATCAGGGATTGTGCTGTAGTGTATATTGTTTTCGATTAATATATGGACTTTTCTTTGTACTCGACCTTTTATTTTCCTTATTGTTTCGTACACTCTGGCCATTGGTGTATATTTATTAAGTTGGTTTACGAAATTCTTCCACGTTTCCTGTTTGCTTGCTCGAATTTTGTATTTATGATTTGCCCTTGCTCGTTTCCAGTTAATTAAGTTAGTAAGATTTTTATTGCGGTGGTATTTCTTGTAAAGTTTTTCTCTTTCTTCTTTTGATTCTTGGAGTTCTTTTGTCCACCATGGTTTGGGGTAGTATTTTCCTGGTATATAAGTTGGGATGGCTTTTTCAGCTGCTGAGTAGAACCGCTGGTACAAGTCGGTGAGTAGTTGTTCGTTATTAGTTGTTGTGTTCAACATCGGCTTGTTCCATGCATTGTTATTGGAATATAGATCCCAGTTAGCTTTTGAGTAGTTCCAGATAGTTGATGGGGGTTGGTTGGGGCGATTTTCGTTAAGGTAGGTGATCAAAATTGGGCAATGATCGCTATCACCCGGCGAGTCGAAAGCAACCCAGTCTAATAGCACGGCCAATGTAGGTGAGCAAATTGTCAGATCAATAGCTGATTCTGAATTGTATCCTATTCTAGTGGGTGAACCGGTATTTAATAGGCAAAGGTTATTGTTTGTAATAACAGTTTCTATCAGCTTCCCCCTATTATCTGTATTCTTGCAGCCCCATATGGTGCTGTGTCCGTTGAAGTCGCCGGCTAGGATGAAAGGATTCGGTAGTTGGTGGATTAGGTTATTTAGTTTTTCGTTTGTGACTGTTTGTCTACCGGGTATGTAGATGCTGCAGATGGTTATCAGTTGTCCTATGTTTACTTGAATGGCCACGCTTTGTAGTTCAGTCTGTAGATTCAGTTCACAAAAAGGTATTGAGCTATGGACATATATTCCAACACCCCCATGGGGGGTTCTGTTGTAATGACCGTGTCGTAGCACATCACTGTAGCCGTTTATTCTAAACTGGCAGTTATCCCATAGCTTTGTTTCTTGAAGTGCTATTATACTGGGTTGGTGGTTGTTTATTGTTTCCATTAGTTCATCTTTCTTTCCCCTGATGCCTTGGCAGTTCCACTGCAGGATTCCTACGTTAGCCATGGGGTGTGTTTGATTTGATTTTGTTATTCAATCGTTCAATTAGTTACTTTCTTTTGGGTGATCTATCTCTAATCCTAGAGTCTCGAGAGTAGTATGATTGTTCCTCATCTGAGTAAATTTGTCGTTTATCGTGTCTGTTGCGGCTGTAGGTGGGGGATCGTGATTTTGATCGTGATCTTGGTCGCTTCTTGTTTTGGGTTTTGGGAGGTTTGTGCTGCTTTGGGGGTTTGAATTCGTTGAATATTCGTCTGGCTTCTTGTCTCATAATAGGGTTGCATTCGCTCGTGCCATCTTCCTCATTTTCAGATCCTTCGGCTGTAGTTTCAATATTAATTGTGGATTTGAGCAATTGTGTTGGGTTGGGTTTAATGCGGAGTATTTCTTTTTCGCATGTTTCGTGGTCGCGTTGTGAAGTTTGCGGTGGTTTGGTTTCTGGTGTATCGGTTGTGTTATCAGTTGTACCTGGTTCGTTACACAGTGGGGGAGCCATATTTTGTTCGGTGATCGTTTGGTTTTTGGTAGCCGCCATAAGGGGTTGGGGGGTTGGTACTTTGGGTATTTGATCCGTTCGATTTCTGGTTATTTGTGCGTAGCTTTGATCGAGTTGTGGGGATCGTTTGTGGTATATTATAAGGGCTTGTTCTCTTGATACGTTTTGTTTAGTACGGATAGAAATTAATTCTTGTTGCTTGCGTTGTTCCAGGCAAGTCCGGTCTCCAGTTTTGTGATTGTTTCCGCAGTGGTAGCATGTCAAGTTGTTTTCAGTGCAATTTGTTGCTTCATGGCCTTTTGTTGCGCATTTTCCACACACGAACTCTTCACTGGTACATCTTTTAGCAGTATGGTTGTATTCCAAGCACTTTTTACACATCATAGGGCGGTCGAAGTATTCATATATCCTACTCTTGCAGTCTTGGCCAAGGATGTCGATATACTCAGGGGGGGTTGAGCCTCTGAAAGTTAGAAGTATTGCTTTTGCATTTGTGTTGCGGCTTTTTATCCAATTTGCTGGTTCAACATTTTTGATTATATGGTTTTCCATTAAACCTTGTTTGAATTTCTCGAAGTTGGTGAAGTCGTAGTTATAGATGTAGGCGAGTCCTTTTGAAAGATTTACATAGTTATTTTCTGTTACTTGCACAGGGATGTTGTTTATGTCTTTGATTTTCTGTATTTCATCTTTTTGTCGTGTGTGATCTAATTCTACAATAAATGTGTTTTTGCCGCCCGATCGAATAGATTTGGGTTTTCCTTGGATTTGGTTTGCAATACATTTTTCTAGGAGCCATGGAGTAATTTTCCGCTTTTCGTTTTCCTGCATTGTTATATTGAAATGAGTTGTGGGGGTGTTCGTATCTGATATTGGTATCTCGGAGTGTCCTGTGACTATCTGTACAGCACGACGCCTATTAACTCGTTGTTCTTGTTGGACTTTGCATATTTCTGTTTCCATGATATGTTTCGGGCATTCTCTGTGGCCAGTTTCATGTTGACGCTTGCAATGCATGCATGAGAGGGCGCTGCCACAGTGTTCGCTGTCATGGCCTGTTTCTCCGCAGCGTTTACAGTTTGCTTCGTTATGGCAGTGTTTGGCTGTGTGGCCGTAGTTTTGGCATTTGTGGCAGATCATTGGTCTATTAATAAATGGGTATACTATAGTATCTGATTTTTCGCCTGGGATATATATAGAGTCTGGTGTTGTGTAGCTGTTAAAGGTTAGTAGGAGTGGGGTGGTTTGGGAGAATCGAGTTTTAATGAAGCTGGCACGGACAGCGTCACTGATATTGTACTGGCTCTTCAGGCCTTCCACAAAATCTTCCATATTATCTACATCGTATTCTTGAATACATATTAGTCCTTTGGATTGATTGTAGTATGGGTGTTCGCTGATCTGGCAATTAATGCCGTCGACGTTAGTAAGTCTGGTGATGCGCTCAGATTGGGGTTTGTTTCGAGTTTCTATGATAAAGCTATCTTTACTTGAATGAGTTATTCTTTTCGCCTTCAAACCAGTTATTTTGACTATTTCTTCTTGGAGGCAAAATGGATTTATTTGGTTTCTCTCTTCGATTTTGAATTTGACCGAGAAGAACTTTGTATAATGGTCGTTCTTCGTCATTTCTTGGTTCAACGATATGGGTGTGTATTTGTTAGCTTTGCTTTGTTTTCTCACATTTTCCTTCTCGCAGCCCATGATTTTACTGTTTTTTCCTATGTTCTGCGCTTTCGTCATTTCTAGGATTTTTTCGAGTGTATTTTCGATTTTCCTTATTCGATCGTCTACATTTTGTGCTTCCTTTTCAACTTCATGTTTATCGGGGTTGATGCATTTGGTTGCATCACCTGCCGCAAGTCTATTCAGCACTTCATTTAATTTAGCCTCCAATTGGTCCACCTTACAGGTTGCACCGTTTGGTTCCGGTGGAGTTTTTTCGGTTGTTTGGTCAGATGTGTCATTGTTTTCGCTTATCTTCCTGGTGATAGTGTTAGTTTTGGGGTTTGTTGCACCTACGTTGGTAGCAGTGCTTAGGTTGTTTTTGTAAGAGTTTATTCGTTGTTTTAATTTGTTTTTATTTTTGGCGTACATACTCCCGGCTTCAGAGGGGGTTTCCCCGCCTCGAAGTCGGGGTTTGAGGTATTCGCTGATTGTTGCCAGAAGTGCTTAAAGTTTTACTTTGGGATCCAAAGTAGTAATCCAAAATGGACTATTGGTCTGCGTAACTTAAGTCTATTCTTATAGGTTATTTAAGGGCCCTGGAGTATAGGGCAAATTAAAGAGAAAATAACTACGCAAATGAGACCCAAGCTCCGAAGAGCTCGGGCCGCCGCCCGACTTTGTTCTACCCAACAACGGGGATTTGGAAAAAAACCTAAAATCTTAATCCCTCGAAAGAAAACTCAAAAGATAGAGGAAAGAGCAGTTGGGTATTTCAACGGTACCACCACGAGAAGGTGCCGGGTCAGCTGGATACCTGCTCGTGAGTAGGTATTCCTGTATCAATCCTTGTCTACGACTTCTTTCCCTTCACCAAGCTCAATAATTCAATAATTTGGTACCAGTAAAAACTTGGTAAAGGGAACAGCGAAAATTCCTGGAATCCTCAAGATACGCCTAACTTGGGTACGGTTTCTCTTTTTGCGCATCTCGGGAAACGACTTGCTGTTGTTCCCTTGAAGTTCTTCTGTATTTGAAATAAATATTTTGAACAGTCGCCCTTAAGTTTTAAATCCAAAAACTCCATTGTAATAACATAGGGGAGATTACGCTCACGAAATAGCTAAGCTTATTAATTAATTTGTTTAAGGAGACACTTGACCTTTTATTGCATAAGAACAATCAACACTATACTGGGTGTCCCACGAAAATGTCCAGGACTTTTTAATTGATTATATCTCCGCTTTAAATTAACATATTTTAATTGTCTTTTATTAACCGTGTGGTCAACTTAGTTTTCTTTTCAAATAATTTAAGTTTTTAAAAATCAGTTGAATAACCACTTTAAGATGTTCGATTTACTGGAAGGGATAAAAAAATTGCTCAAAGGGAAAGTTTTAAAAAGAACACTGGTGTTCTTCTTCATTTCTCAATACCTACTGTTAAGAATAATTTCATAACGATGTATCCTACATACCACCAAGTATTTAAACCCTCCGAGAGGTTTCAATCTTCAAGTGTTCTCAATAACAGTGTTTCAAGAACTGATAGAAAACGTGGAATATTGGGTAAAACTTTTCGTTCAATGGTGGCTTGAAGTAATACTTCCCTTGAGGAAAGCGGAGGGTATGTCGAATGATACTAAATTAATTTATTTATTTAAAAGTTGTTTAAGGTAATGATTTGTTACTCTTTACTATTTTTGTTTGTTCAGTTTTATGGAAAGTACAAAATATGGAAGAATATCAATATTGTTTTAAAAACTCTTCCTCTGAACAATTAGTTTTTCTATCCCTTTCAGTAAATTGATCATTGTAAAGTGGTTATTCAACCGATTTTCAAAAACTTCAATTATTCGAAAAGGAAACAAAATTTACTACATTGTGAAAAAAGGCAATTCAAATATGTGCATTTAAAACCGAGATATAATTAATTAAAAATCGGGGACATTCTTATATGACACCTGGTATAATAAAAAGCCAGGTGTCCGTCAATTTATAAATAAGTGTATGTTCTTGTGCGTAATTTCCCCTATGTCATTACAATGGGAATCTGCTTGCTGGACAGTATCATAAATACCATTGAAATATTCTGAAAAACCTATCATCTGCTCACCTATGTTTATAAGTAAAAAACATTGCGTGAAAATCGAATATACTGTAAAGAAAATGCGGCTTATCACATTTAAATTTAAAAGGCATTTTAATGCTTAAAAGGTCTGGAAAATTTTTTAAAAACTTCTTGCGAACAATAATTTAAATTATATTGTACAGTTGTTGCTTGCTTGGTTGTTGTGTGCGTCTGTGACGTTCTTAAAGATGCTTAATGACCGTATCGGTGATACGAGTTTTACCTGTGCACAAGTACGAGAGTACTGTATTTTAATAGCGGGTACTGTTATGAGGATGGATTTGTTTGCCATTTTTATCTTGAAATTTTTTTGAACGTTACCACTGAATAATAATAATGAGGGGTGTTGATACAATCAACATTAAAGGTTACCACTGAATCCCGTAATTTTTTACCAATCGTGTACACTAGTATCTTGATTATTAACATTCTGTGGTCAATTTAAAAGTCGTTCACTAATAAAGACTATAATGAATGACTGTCGTGTGTTTATTTGTACGTTTTGTGTCACGCTGTCAAGAATAATTGATAGGAAGAAATTAGCACTGGCGGTCTTGGTTTCAGTTCACGGTCAATTAATATACTTATTTTCGTTGTGCAAGTGCTCTATAATAAGTCACTTTCAAAACAATGAGAGCGATCCAGAGCCTTATATACTCGAATTTGCATCGTGAATACCGATTTCGACGGAGTATTGTATATTACTATGTAGCGTATTGCATAATACAATATGCTGAATTGTATATTAAAATGTACTGTATTACAATGTACTGTATTGCATATAACAATATACATACACAAGTTCGCAGTTGCTTTCATTCAGTAATGCTGAATTTCTGTATCTTGGATACGACACGAATGGCTATAACTACTTCTCTTGCGGCTCAAAAATACGGTGTTCTGAGTGTTTATTACTCTCATAAGAAAATTATGTTACCTTTGGAATAAGCTGAAAGCAAGGAAACTACACTCAAACGAAAATTTGTTGAAGAAAGGTATTGACTCCCGTCATTTTTGACGATCCGTGTACACTAGTTAAGAAATGAAATATTCATCTTATAAATTATAAAAAGGTGAAGTTGGAGTCACGAAATTGTGAATAGGCGGAGTCGGTGTTGGAGTCGCCAAATTCTGGAAAAGTGGAGTCGGTGTTGGAGTCGCCAAATTCTGGAAAAGTGGAGTTGGAGTTGGAGTCGGAGTCGCCAAATTCTGAAAAGGTGGAGTCGGAGTCGCCAAATTCTGAAAAGGTGGAGTCGGAGTCGCCAAATTCTGAAAAGTGGAGTCGGAGTCGGAGTCGCCAAATTCTGAAAAGGTGGAGTCGGAGTCGGAGTCACCAAATTCTGGAAAGGTGGAGTCGGAGTCGGAGTCGGAGTCGCAAATTTATTCCTCCGACTCCGCAACCCTGTACCTAGCCGACCCGCACCTTCCCGAGGTGATACCGTTATTATAACCAGCTGTGTTATTGTACAAGTTATATTGTAACTGATTGTATTGCTTATAAATTTTTCCATTTATCTAGTTCTTCTAGCTAGAACCAACGCAGGCGGTGCCCTCTACCATCAGGGTCCTTTTTCTTATTTTTGTAGTAGTGTTAAGAAATATATAATATAGGGTGTTTTTCCCTGAATTTCGTGTGTGGGCCCATGCCCAGCAAGGACCCCCCCCCCCCCCCCCCCCTCTTTTTTTTGTGAAACTAAATCATGGAACCTATGGAGACACCAGGAGAGGGATCTCCGAGAGCACCCGCAATCGGAGGAGCCCTACCAAAAAGGAAACAAAAACACATCCCTCTACAGCTGAGCGAAGAAAAATACTTTCCGAAGTATTTCTCCATCGCTTTTGAAGGAAAAAAGAAGAAGACCGTCAACCCCTTCAAAATAATGGAAGAGATTATGGCACTGACTGGACAGAAACCGAAGAGACTATTTAGCATAAACAGGCAAATGATGGTCGTGAAGGTGCAGAGTGAGCGACAGGCCGGGAAAATGGCGAGTCACACGCAGATTGGAGATGTGCCGTGCCTGACGGAAGAATATGACCGCTTCAACCACTCAGTTGGATTGATCTACATCAACGACTTCGACGTCGCTGACATAGATGAATTCAGGGCTGGACTCCAGGAGGAATATAATGTAGATAATGTTACCAGAGCAACTTTCATCCAACCACGATACCCCGAAACGCAAGCTTTTCTCGTGTCATTTAGACAGCAATATGTGCCATACAATATATACATCCCCGGAGAAAGACAAGATACAAGAGTGTACCCGTTCAACAATAAGCCGATGATGTGTCATAACTGCCAGACGTACGGACACACCGCAAAGAGATGTCGCAGCAACACAGTAATTTGCAGGAAGTGTGCAGGAGCCGGCCACTCTGCTCGCAACTGTGACGCTGACCAAGAGAAATGTCACCATTGTGGAGGCACACATGCAGCGGGAAGCAGCTTGTGTAAGAAAGAGGCGGAAGAGAGAAGCGTATTGGAGATAGTTCAAAGAGAGAAAGTAACACTTCGGAGAGCCAAACAAATCAACGAGGGAATAACAGAAACAGGACGCATAATACCAACCAGCAAGTACATCACGCACTTCGACTGTAAAATGAGGGAATCTGACAGGCGAAAAATGTCTCCTTGGCTACTCGAAAAATGCATAGCAAATCATCTTGGTGGTAAACCAAAAACTATAAGATCAAAAAGCAAATCGGTATTCACTGTGGAAGTGAGCAATGCCGCACGAAGCCAAAAAATGAATCAACTGCAACAACTGAATCAATTACCCATTACAGTAGAGGAGAACCTTAACATTGGTATCCATAAAGGCCTCGTATATATCTACGAATATGACATGAACAACTTCGAGCAGTTCAAGAGTGGCTTACTGGTAAAATGCGGAGTCCAAGATGCGATACAAGCAACTTGGATAAAACCCAACAATATGCAGGCAAAACCCTTACTACTATCCTTCAGGGAGACACCCATACCAGAGTTCATCGACACCCCTGGAGAACAAGCTAAAACTAAAGTCTACGAAATCAACCCTAGACCAATGATGTGCAAGAAATGTCTGGAGTATGGCCATGGGATAAAGTATTGCCAAGGAGAAGAAATTTGCTCGAAATGTAGTTTGACAGGACACGGAATGAACGACTGTGACTCCGAAGAGACCAAATGCTACCAGTGTGGTGATAAACATATGGCGGGAGCTAAAGTTTGCCAGAGAAGGAAGGTAGAAGAAGAGATCCTGATAATACAGAGCAGAGAGAAAGTTTCTAAAGGACCGGCCAAACTTTTATTCCACCATTGAAATCCAAACTTCACAATGAATTATGCTAAAGCCATCACAAAAGAGGCAACCTCAGATGCAATAGAAACACCGAATACGAAAAAACGACATCGCTCTGGAGAAGAAGAACTCGAAACAAAAAATAACAAGCAAAAAACAGAAGACCTAAAGGATAATGTAGCAGGCAGAAGCAGTAGATGGCCGGTTGCTGATGGGAGAGTGTGCGCTGCGACAGAAGTTGTCTGCGAGAGTCCTAACACAGGAAGAATCTACACTACCACAGTTGATCTTCATCTGGATACCACAGCCTTAGAAAGGAAAACGGAAGAGAAGAAAATAACAGAAATCCAAGACATGAGCAAAAACCAGAGAGGAGTGTTCCTGACACAGATAGAGACTTGTATGAGGAAGAATTAAGACAACCCAGTTTACTAGAAAAGAATAAAACTCAACCAAAATCGCGCGGCGCTTCTAGAGAGGACCGTAAACAGAGATCCCCAAGAAGAATACACGCCGGCAATAGCAACGATCAACGAAAACCCGGAGGTAGCAGGAGGAAATGGCGATGAGCGCAGAGGAGGGAAGAGAAATCTTTCTGCAATGGAATTTGCAGGGAATGGCATGATCGAAGGAAGATCTTATCAACTTAATAGACACCTACGAACCAGCTGTTGTTGCAGTCCAAGAAACCTTTTATGGTAAAGACTTTGTATCACCAATAGCTGGATTCAACGGACTGTGCAAACAAAGTCACTTCAACAATAGATACCATGGAGGAGTAGCACTATACATTCACTCTTCAATACCAACCCAAGAAATCGAGATTCAGTCATCATTCCTAATCATAGGAGCAAGAATACATCTAAATCGCTACAAAATAATCACCATCGCATCTGTATACCTGCCGCCTGGATCTAATGTAGACTTTCAAGAGCTGTCCATCGTACTGAAAGACTTACCTCAGCCGATTGTCGTGATGGGGGACTTCAACGCTCACCACACCGATAGGAGCAACCGAATAATAGACCGCCGAGGGCGCATGATACAAAACCTCCTCATCCAAAATAATCTTAACATTATAAACGATAGCTCAGCCACGCACATATCGGGCACAGTGATTGATCTCACGCTGACTTCTCCCGATGTAACCCCGGACTTGAACTTTGCAGTGCTCTCTTCTGTGTTAAGCAGCGACCACTTCCCTATAATTCTATCAATAACTATGCAACAAGGTGATGGGAGAAACGAAACTGAGGGGTGGAACTACAAAAAGGGCAATTGGAAAGAGTATCGCAATGATCCCACATGGAGAGATGTACATCTGCAGGAACTGCCCACAACTCCTGAAGTGGCAGCCGAGGAACTGTATAGGCTATTCAGATGCACAGCAGAGAAATGGATTCCGAAATATAAGATTCCACGTCACTTCGCAAAACCTTGGTGGACCCCTGAATGTAAAAATGTGTGGCGAGAACGGGAGAAGCTCTACAGAGACTTCAAACGCACCGGTTCTGTGGAAGACAAAGTCAAGTGGAAACGGGCCAGAGCGGTAGCAACACGAACCTTCAGAGAGGCAAAGCTAACCAGCTGGCGGGAGTATGTGTCAACACTCAACACAACCGCATCCAGCAGTTCTATTTGGGAACAAATAAATAGAATCCGTGGCAGAGCAAAAAGACAAATTAAGATATTAAAAGACGAAAACGCCCTCTACTCAACTTTAGATATAGCTGAAAAACTATCAGAAACTTTCGCTCACACTTCCAGCGACGAGAATAATTATTCATACGAGTTCCGTCAGCACAAACAACACGTTGAAGCAATAACGGTGGACTTTGCGAGCAGCAACGATGAACCATACAACGGCCCCTTCACCATCCACGAACTAACAGCAGCAATTAAGAGTAATAGAAATACCACCCCCGGACCGGATAATATAAGTAATCTCATTATAAAAAATCTGCCGGAAAATGCCCATCAATACCTGCTGAAGGTTCATAATAAAATGTGGATGGAAGAATACTTCTCCCACCGATGGAAAGAAGCCATCATACTACCTATCCCCAAGCCAGGCAAGGACCACACAAACCCAAAAAATTATAGGCTCATTTCATTAACAAGCTGTCTGTGCAAGACATATGAAAAAATGATAAATCGACGACTAACAGAATATTTAGAAAATAACAAAATCTTCGCTGACGCACAAAGCGGCTTCAGGAAGCACCGAGCACCAATCGACCACCTCGTGAGATTCGACACCTACATACGGCAATCGCTTGCCGCCGGCAAGTGCGTGGTGGCAGTATTCTTCGATTTAGAAAAAGCATTTGACATGACCTGGCGCCATGCAATGTTGATGGACCTAGCAAACGCCGGCTTAAAACTTCATAAGGGAATTTTTAAAAAACCGGACTTTCAAGGTTAGAATTGGACATCAGCTATCATCTTCAAAAGAACTTGCTAATGGCACACCGCAAGGTAGCACTTTAAGTGTCACTCTCTCTGCAATGGAAATAAATTCATTGGCGAGAGAAATACCAGACGAAGTGTTCAGCTCACTATTCGTGGATGACCTTCTGGTTGCATTTGCGGATTACAATATATTTAAAGTGCAAAAAACTCTGCAAACAACAATCAATCAAGTCACGCAATGGGTTAAACAGAACGGCTTCAGATTTTCAACAACCAAAACAACTGCAATGCAGTTTTACAAAGGGAATGAACCAATAGTGCCCCCAACATTGCAACCGGAAGGTCACAATATACCGAACGTAGAGAGCACAAAATTTCTTGGGCTCGAGTGGGACAGAAAATTCAACTGGAACATGCATATACATAAAACCAAGGCAAAATGCAATAAAGACCTCAACCCGCTGCGATCTGTATCCTCTTATACATGGGGAGCGGATCAAGAAATCCTAATGAGATTGTACAGATCTCTAATCCGCCCGAAGATAGACTACGGTTGCATAGTCTACGGCTCAGCCAGTATAACATTATTAAAAGAACTGGATGTCATTGTAAACGAGGCTATGCGCATCAGCACTGGAGCTTTCAGTACAACTCCAACTCAAAGCCTGAATATCATCACCAATGAGCCAAAACTAGATAAGAGACGAAAAGAACTGCTGCTGCGGTACTACTTCAAGCTTAATGACACGTTCACAACGCATTGGCGCACATGTGTACCACTTGGTGCACATGTTTAGCACGCACTTGGTGCACATGTGTACCACTCGGTGCACACGTGTACCACTTGGTAAATCGCTCAATGGGCACCGAATAGTTAAGTGTCACTTCTTAAGCCCCGCTTATCGTTGCATCCACAATTCAAACCTGGAACTATTCTTCCGCAGCCGTGAGCGCCTCTCGAAGTCGGTTATCCAGAGGCTGCGTGATGTCATCAATGAGTACAACATACCAACGCAACCAGTCCAGCCATACTTCACTCCTAAAATATATTCATGGTTCCAGAAGCGACCGAAAATCGAGGAAAACACAACGAACCTGAGAAAAGATGAGTTAATCCCAGCCCTCCTGAAACATGTGCATGAAGAAACTGTCCGCAACTATAGTGATTATAAGATGATCTTCACGGATGGCTCGAAGTCACAGACGGGGGCTGGTGCAGCAGCAGTGATGGATAACACCGTGAGAAGGATCTCCAAGCCGATAGTTGCAAGCGTAATGACCGCGGAACTCCATGCAATCAAACTTGCAGTCAACATGATAAAAGAAACACAGTCTAATCAGTTCGTAATATTTAGTGATTCAATGAGCTGCATACAAGCCATCAACAACAATGCTGAGGACAATCAACTGCTCAATCGGATGACGTCAGATATGCATCAAATTATTCAAGAGGGGAAGAATATCACCATCAGCTGGGTACCAGCTCACATAGTCATCGGTGGGAATGAAAGGGCGGACCAAGCAACTAAGGAAACAGCAACGAGACCAATTGAATTTGCCCTCGTTCCTTACAGGGACTGGTATTCGTTAATAAGAAGGAGGACTTATGAATTATGGAATGAAGAGTGGCAGTGGGAGCAGAGTGATCTCATGGCGATAAAGAGTAACCCTGGTAGGTGGGAGGTTAGCAGAAGAAAGTACAATCGCCAAGAGGAGGTCGTGATAGACTACGACTGAAACATACTGCCCTGACCCACAGCTACTTGTTGAATCCTGATGCCCTTGGCCAGCCACCCTTGTGCGGATGGTATGGAGATGCAGTTCTTACCGTCAAACACATCATAGAAGTATGTCCTGCTTTGCAACAACCGAGAGAAAGAATCCTTCGCGGGGGTTCCGATGGGAGCGGTGTCGGTCACTTACTGAAGGATGGCGGTCCAATACATAAAGTGCTTGAATATACAAAAGCAATCAATCTATTCGCAAAGTTGTAAAGTCTACCATTCGGTCGAGAGTTGAAATAAACAATTTTTATTAAAGATCGACAGAATGTGCGATGATGTCTTCGATACCAACGAGTGAAACAACTCCGGAACGCAGAAGAGATCGTAACTCGAAGATTTGAGGCTTGGAACGTCCGAGGAAAGTGTTGCGCTCAACTTTCAATGTGTCGACGATTCATCTGTTTGTGGAATAACGCAATCTAATCCCTTAAATAATATCAACTGCTTCAGCGGAGGATTTCTCTATTTTTGGCAGTATAAATGATGAACGCGTAGTATGGCCGGGCGCGCTGTGTTGATACCCCGGGGGTTTCAGCGTGGGTGAGGCGCCTGGCCATAAATGGGTGGGCAGCTGAAACCTCTACGGGGTTTGGTAGCCCAATGAGTTCGGTTGATGCATGGTGTGGTGGATGATCATACCAAGATCAGTCGGAATTGAGATGTTCTAATCCTGGCATAATATGACATTTAAAACCAAGTTCATGGTGGCTGTTGCCATGTCCTGTAAGGTCGATCTTGATGGCTGCAGTAATAACGATTGCATAATACTCTTTGCTGTAGTGATGTGAAGGTTGGTGTTGAATTTGCGAGACTTTCGGTGCGGTGTAGTCTAAGGTTGAGTCACTAGCGGGCTTATGTTTGCTGCCTCTTGTGCTACTCTAGACTGCAACTGTGAAGTAATGTAACTTGTCAACAATCAGTGTAATAATCTTTCACTTATGTGCACAACCTCATAAATGAAACCTCCCGAAAAAAGTGCAAAAACCAGTCGCTAGATTGAGAC
Source organism: Morinoia aosen (assembly GCA_030386875.1). Lineage (NCBI taxonomy): Eukaryota > Metazoa > Arthropoda > Malacostraca > Amphipoda > Talitridae > Morinoia > Morinoia aosen. The sequence continues at coordinate 28,770,565 of CM059568.1, forward strand.
GCGTACAGTGTAACCATCAATAATCTTCTGAAATCTTGGAGGGCACGTGTTATCGAATTGTAACTTTGGCAAATTCGCCAAAGCGACAGCTAAATAGTCTATGACCGAAGCTGTCGTTAAATGAGTTTATTATTATTATTATCACCACCAGTGGACGGGAGAGCTTCACACTCGAGGCCAGAGACAACAGACAAGGCCAGACACTGTTGACAATCGCCAATATAAACGGAGTGCCATGTGAAGTCATCGCCCACCCAAAGCTCAATAAATACAAGGGACTCGTTTATGTCAATGAATACAACATGCAGAACTTCAGCGAATTCGAAACTGGGCTCAAGGAAAACTATAACATCAGTGAAGTAATTGATGCCACATTCATCAAAACAAGATACGAACAAACAAGCGCGATAATCTTAGAATTTAAATCAGAGTCTCCCCCGATTTCATATACATTCCAGGCGAACTATCAGACACCCGGTCGATCAGACAATGTACCCATTTATTGATAAACCAATGCACTGCGCCAACTGCGAGATGTATGGACACACCAAAAAGCGCTGCAGCCGAGCCACAACCTGTGGAAGGTGTGGAGCGGTGGGGCACGGCAGCAGTCAGTGTCTTGCATCTGAAGCTGAATGCGTCTACTGTCATGGCCCTCACCAAGTTAGAGACAAAACCTTCCCTAAGAAAATCGAAGAGAAACAAATACCAGTTATCCAGAACAACCACAAGGTCGGGAAACGCCGTGCTAGACAGATGCTGAACAGCCCAACTGAGTCGAATGAAAACGTGCCACTCCCTACGCCACTCACTTCAAATGAACTTTAGACGCTAATGAAAAACGTAAAATTTCACACTGGGTGCTCGAGCGAAGCCTTCAACTTGAGTTGGGAGAAAAGCTGAAGAGAATTACATCCTAGGATAAGGACTCTTATCATTGAAATCACCACCAATGAACAAAGTACCCTAATCCGTAACATAAAAACCTTGAACAACAACCCAGTCTCCATAGCTGAACACCCTTACTTTAAAAAGCAAGGCCAAAATCGCTACACGTAAACTCATTTTTATTAAAAATGATCAAATGGAACAACGTTTCGGACTAACTGTCCATCTTCAGCAAAAAATCGCTGTAAAACGAAACAAAAAGAGGAAAAATTAATACACTGAAGTAGTATCTATAAAAAATCTAAACTTTGAAAAAGTACGAACAAAGGTAAAAAAATATATAGAAGGTAAAGGAAAAACTGAGACACTGAATTAGGTGTTGGCAACATGAAGCGGGAAAGCACTTTGGGTGTCATTCAGAGCAGGTTTCATTTTGTAAATATGCACTGATTCGAAAAGGCGCAGATCTGTTCTGTAAGAGGTACCAGCCAAGATTTTAAAATCATTTAGGGAGACAGGAACATTGCACTCTTCCGCATGAGATCTAACAGAGGACAGGGGGGGGGGCCCAAGAGGAAGACCAGTTCAGCAACTACGCTTAAGTATTGAAAGTTAGAACACACATTAAACGCTCTATGGACGAGAGTACGGATGCCGCAAACTTTAAAATTGTATGAACAAAAGCTAAAAAAGCTAGTCCCGAGCCCAGAAAAAGTTTTCTTTCGAAAAACAGAGCACTGAAAAGTATTACCAACTCTCTCTGCACCAACATCAAGAAACGGTAACCTATCATTGTCTTCGTCTTCCCTAGTAAATGTAATATTGCTATGACGAGAATTTAAATATTGGAGGAAGAGGTCAGTAGAGCCTTATCTCTGAACAAAACAAAGGTGTCATCAACATACCGCTTATAAAATACCGGCCTAAACACAGGAGGACATTCTTTTAACCAGCTTTGGTCATGGTGGCACAGAAATATATTAGCAAACGTTGGGCCTAAAAAAATGTAAACCCATGCTCAACCCATCAACTTGCTTATAATATTTACCATTGAAGATGAAAAAAGAATTACAGACTGCTAATTTTAGTAACTTTTCAACAATACTGTGAAAGAGCCCCATGAAAGTTTGACGATTTGCGAATAATTTTGATAAGCAAATTTCTATAGTTTCCAGTAAAGGTACATGGGTAAACAAATTTTCCACGTCAAAGGACGCCATGAACAGCCCATCAGCATTATTAAAACTACTCAAACTATCTAAACAATTTAAACAATTTAAACAATTTATTTACCACAGGAGATACAGAGGTAGAATGTTTCTTAAGTCTAATACAATGGTCAGAGTTGAGTATAGCTACCTGTGGGCCCGAATAAGTTCAGCGACTTCTAGGGCATCCTACCATTACATTATTCTAGGGCGTACAATAATGTTTAACCTAATTCACTTAGCCTAGTTTCGCATTAGACTGATCAACAGGATAATGAACTCGATATTGATGTTTAATTTTACAATATAGGTCATATGGACAATATTTAACAGTATATTCGATAACGATTTGGTAGCAGACTGAAAATCGGCGATATTACTCATGGCAAATTGCATTATTAGGACCAGACATGTAGGAGGCAGGATTTGACTTGGTGATCTTACACGACTAGTATTCTGATAAGAAGTGAGACTCAAGATTTCTTTTAAATACCTTGTAAGAATTACTTTCACGGATCTCCGCAGGTATTGAGTTCCTTAAATTTGGCAAGATTAAAACTGGGAGTATTAAAAGAGGCAAAAATCGAGCGAAATTGAAACTTCGTAGCAAAATCAAACTTGTGGATTTTAGGTAGGCCGTACAATAAGCCACGTGCAACCGGATCCGGTCCGGGTACTCTTTACGGCGTACCTAAAATCCACAAGTTTGATTTTGCTACGAAGTTTCAATTTCGCTCGATTTTTGCCTCATTTAATACTCCCAGTTTTAATCTTGCCAAATTTTTTGTTCCAATTCTGAAACCCTTTACAACCAATTGTTTTACTGTAGACAACTCTAAAGCATTTGTAGATAGTTTGAGTAGTTTTAGTAATGCTGATGGGCTGTTCATGGCGTCCTTTGACATGGAAAATTTGTTTACCAATGTACCTTTACTGGAAACTATAGAAATTTGCTAATCAAAATTATTCGCAAATCGTCAAACTTTCATGGGTCTCTAACAGTATTGTTGAAAAGTTACTAAAATTAGCAGTCTGTAAATCTTTTTTCATTTTCAGAGGTAAATATTATAAGCAAGTTGATGGGTTGCGCATGGGTTTACCTTTTTTTCAGGCCTAACGTTTGCTAATATATTTCTGTGCCACCAGCTGGTTAAAAGAATGTCCTCCTGTGTTTAGGCCGGTATTTTACAAGCGGTATGTTGATGACACCTTTGTTTTGTTCAGAGATAAGGCTCTACTGACCTCTTCCTCCAATATTTAAATTCTCGTCATAGCAATATTACATTTACTAGGGAAGACGAAGACAATGATAGGTTACCGTTTCTTGATGTTTGTATAGAGAGAGTTGGTGATACTTTTCAGTGCTCTGTTTTTCGAAAGAAAACTTTTTCTGTGCTCAGGACTAGCTTATTTAGCTTTTGTTCATACAATTTTAAAGTTTGCGGCATCCGTACTCTCGCCCATAGAGCGTTTAATGTGTGTTCTAACTTTCAATACTTACACAAAGAGTTCGATGTTTTGCGATGATATTTTGCCAAGAACGGGTTTCCTTCTTCTGTTGTGAACCGGCATATCAATAGATTTTTGTCAAAAATTTATGATAACTCTTAATCTGTTCAATCTTGTCCACAAGAAGCTTTCTTTGTGAAGTTGCCGTATTTTGGGGATCAGTCATTAACACTAAGCGAGGATGTTAAATCCTTTATTAACAAGTTTTTCCCTCAGCTCAAAGTTCAAATGATCCTCGTGAATAATTTTACAATTGGTTCTCTTTTTCGTTTCAAAGACAAACTGCCACCCTCACTGTGCTCGTCTCTGGTGTACCAATATAGTTGTTCACGTTGTGAATCGTGTTACGTTGGTTCTTCAACTATCGTTCATCTCACATTGGGCAGCAGGCTCTGTCAATATCAGGTGCCTTACTGTGGAACAAACTTCCCCTGAGTATTAAAATCCCTTAAAGACCGAGAGAATTTAAAGCCAAAATAATTCGTCATCTATCGTCTCAACGGTAATTCTTAGTTACAGAACATACTGAAAACGTATTGACGAATCTCACTTTGCCTGGTATCTCCATTGCTTAATACTCTCCCTTGCTCATTTTCTTTATAATTCAAGACATCACACAACAGTCTTGAAGTATGCGTAGGTATTATGATTTGATCGCCTATCCGCTGGGATTTGCAAGCATGCTTACTTGTATATGTGTGTACGTATATGGGTGTGCATGCGTGCACAATACACCTGTATGCACTGGACTAGCAACTGGTATATAAACTATAAATACCAGACTTTTTCATTCTAACACTACCCAACACATCATTTCATTTTATTATTGTAAGGCAATCCAAAGCTTAAATGTCTTGTACATGTAAAATGTGGTACCTATGAATATTTATCAATTGCAGGCATTTTGCGCCATATTTCATAGATAATGTGATTTTTTTCCTTATATGACACCCTTCGAGGACATTCATGTTTCTTTCTTCGTCACGTCCAAAAATGCTCTTGGTAGGCTAGTGTAGTGCAAATTATCATATCATCTCTTACGCTCTAGGGTATATTATAACAACTGCACCTAAGTCTCGCGTGCTTCTGAAAATATTCTGTACTTGGGAACCGTTGTAGAAAAATCGTTTTCATGTGTCTGACTAAGGTAGACTGTTTTGTGCCTATTTTTCTAGTAAGGAAATTTCACAAAATTCATGCCATAATAAATGATATTTTCTCCGATTCCCTCGATTGGAATGCTAGTTTATACTGATTAGTTTACGCTAATATTTGCGCACATACTTCCTTATGTATATGTGTACTTGTGCACGCTATGCGTACGTAGATAGGTGAGTGTGTCACTACGTAATAATTCATTTCACTTGATTATTGGACAGCATTTATAAAATATATATATATATATATACAAATATATCTGTTGCGCGATCACCCACATATGATAAATAAGATGCTTATCAACCAATGATCCTTTCGATACAATATTTAATAAGACATCGCTACAATATTTCATTAAAAATTGTAAGCAACACACACTGAAAGAGTTGTCACGAATTTTCTATGCTCATTATCCTATATTTCAGAACATCGCACAGCATTTTTATAGAACGTGCATTTATTGTGATTGCCTCGATGCATAGAAATGTATTTGTGTACGTTTGCGTGTTAGGTGTATATATGTGCGTAGGTATGTATGTGCATGTATATGTGTATACATTTACATGTATATATGCACATATGTGTGTACTAAACTGACAACTGGCATTTTAACTAGAGATGATATTTTTTTTCTGTTCACTCTCAACTTGTAACATTACCTAACTCGTCATCTCTTTATTATTGTAAAGCATTTACGTAAAAAATTATACATTAGTTGTGTGATCATCCATTTATATTTAAATAAAGTGCTGATCAAAAAATAATGACCGTTATGTTAAAATTGCTTAATTAGAAATACAAATCCTGTAATTTTCGTGGTCCTCATGCTTTTTTATGTGTATATTAATTTTTTTCGTGCTTTCTTAAAATGGCATTTTTGAACATCTTCCGAAACAAACAACTCTAATATTATTTCCTGGCGCCAAGAATTGCGAAGTTTCATTTCATGTATGTGTAAATTGTAAAAAGTGTTCTAAACCCAAAATGAAATGCATCGTCTATGAAATTGTGTTGTCTCTTATAATTATCATTACATGAATCATCAAATGTAGATTAACTAGGGAGCACGTTATAATTATCATTACATGTATTATCAAATGTAGATAAAGCAAGATTAGGAGAACATTGCCCTCAATCATTTATTTTCGACTAGTGACATGAGTATTGCAATACTCATGTGTGTGTATCACCTAAGTGCATTAACTTTAAGATATTTTAAAAACCAATGATAGGAATTTTGTACTATCTCTATTGGAAATAAAATGTTTTTCTTTTTTCTTTCTTGTACCTGCCGTACCCTGAAGACTAGAGTTTTCGAGCATGCTGGGCGTAGTTGCAGAACTGGTCTTCCTCCTGGGTCCCCCTCATGCACTGTCCTCTGTTAGATCTCATGCTGAAGAGTGCAATGTTCCTGTCTCCCTAAATGGTTTTAAAATCTTGGCCAGTACCTCTTACAGAACAGATCTGCGCCTTCTCGAATCATTGCATATTTACAAAATGAAACCTGCTCTGAATGATACCCAAAGTGCTTTCCCGCTTCATGTTGCCAACACCTAATTCAGTTGCTCAGTTTCTCCTTTACCTTTTATATTTTTTTACCTTTGTTCGTGTTTTTTCAAAATTTAGATTTTTTATAGATACTACTTCAGTGTATTAATTCTTCCTCTTTTTGTTTCGTTTAACAGAGATTTTTTGCTGAAGATGGACAGTTAGTTCGAAACGTTCAGTTTTATTTGACCATTTTTAATAAAAATGAGTTTACGTGTAGCGATTTTCGCCTTGCTTTTTATTCTCAAGCTAAGAAGCATCAATGATGGAGTTATTTTAGACCCTTACTTTAACCCAGTTAAAGGTATCTTATGAGTACGACCTTTCCAATTTCGAATGCTTCCGGGAGGGACTCATGGAAGATTATGGACTGAGTGATGCAGTGAGAGCTACCGGGATTAAACCGAAAAACGCGGTCTCCCAAGCAATCCTACTTACATTCAGGCAAAATCTCCGAAACTACATAACCATACCCGGAGAACAATCACAAACCAAGGTATTTCCATACGTGCCATGCCCCATGTTTTGCAAGAAATGTTTGGAGTACAATCACACCCAGGAACGATGCGCGAGGTGCAACAGCATAAACCACGATTCCGGATTATCGACATTTATGTACTGCAATATCGCTGTGTAACGGATGGAGGTGAAGTTTTGGAGAATTGTTGTGGCTCGACGAAAGGAGGGCATACTTCATGTGTTATGTCAGCTATTGTTGAAGTCGGACATGAGTGTATTATATTGAGTTGTATCGCACTTGGCTGAGTGAAAGAGAATATGGGAGCAATAACATGGTAATTGAAGTAATGTGTATTGAAAGCGGAGAAAGATGGAAGACACTCATGACTTCAGCGTATCACCTCACAACAACACAGCAACTTTAGTAGAAATGCGAAAACGACAACTATATAGTCTATGACCGAAGTTGTCGTTAACTGAGTTTATTATTATTATTCCGGCGAATGCAGAAGCATCAAAATAGAATGCCACAACTGCGGAAAAGACCACTTTGCAGGTTCCTATAAATGTATTGAATTTAAATACCAACAGGACATCTTTGCAATCTAGCACAAATACAAACTAAGCAGAGTGCAAGCAGGACAAAAACTGGACAGTGAACAACACCAATATCACAGGAGCTACACTTCTGCCGTAACATCTACCATTGCACAAACACCCAGCCGACAACCTCCAGCACCGATTGAACAAGTGGGGATAGCTCCTCCAGCTCTTCCACCAGGGCTCTCTCAACTTTCAGACGGTACGCAAAGGAAAAGAAAAAACTCCGAAAGCGACGAAAAACCATCAGGAAAAAAGCAGGTAGCTGAAGCAGTCTACGCTGACCCAAGCACAGAAGAAATATTTTCTACCCCCGTACAAATTACATCAGATTACGACTCGGCAATGAGCTACAGCGAAATTACAAATTAGAACAACCCGACCGTTAGAAGTGAAACCAGAAGAATTTGCTATTAGTACCAAAAAGAAATCAAACAATATCAAGATGGATAGCGGAATCTGCATCCTACAGTGGAACTGTCAGGGTGTCTGAGCCAAGAAGAACGAACTTTAAGAATTAATTAACTTTCATAACCCATATATTGTCGCTCTCCTTGAAACAAAACTAAGGCACAACTCTAATTTTTCCATACTCCACTACAATCTACTTACCAAACATGGCCACTTCAACGTCACGCCTCATGGAGGAGTAGGACTACTTATTCATGAATCTATTCCTTTTCAAGAAGTCGCCATAACCTCTGCCATCCAGGTCATCGCAGCCACTGCCTACCTCACTCGACGGAAAACATTTGCGTCCCTGTACACCTCAAGAAGCCACCCCATAAACCAGGAAATAATGAACGAAATAATAAATCAACAACCTCCGCCAATCATTTTCATGGGGGACTTTAACAGCTATAGTACAACTTGGGGTTGCGAAACCACAGATGCCCGTGGCCGAACAATAGAAGAATTCATAGACCAACATAATCTAACTCTTCTCAACACACGAGCACACACACGAATCTCTCACAACTCTGAGTCCGCCATTGACCTAACCCTGGCAGCTCCTCGTCTGAGTGTGGACTTGTTTTGGGAGGCTTGTGAATCTCCTGAAGACAGTGATCATTTTCCCATCATAGTACGACTGATTAATGCACAACGCAACGACCAGAAGCGCTGAATATGGAACCACAAAAAGGCAGACATCTTACGAGGTGTACCAAAACTGGGGAAAACTTAAAATCTATGAAGCTCTCAGCACAACACCTTTATCGACACTTTTAACAGCAGTTGCAAATGATTGTATTCCAACCATAAACCTCACAAAATTCTTTCCGAAGCACTACTGGAGTGCGCAGCTGACTCGAACACGCTCCAACCGCGAACGCCTTTATCAAAAATCCAGGCAAATGAAATCTATTCAAATTGTCCTACGCTGGAAAAGAGCCAGGGCCATGCACAGAAACCTTCTGCGAGAGAAGAAGCGGAAGGCATGTACAGCATTTACCAGCACATTTACGAAAGACACACCAATGACCAATATTTATGCGAACATCAGTAAAATCAAAGGCAGACCTCAAAGACAGTAGTCAATATTACAAGAAAATAATATAAGCTACTGTACTGTTCCAGAAACAGCGAACAAATTAGCAGAAACATTTAGCTCTGTTAGCAGTGCAGATAATTACCCTCAGGAATTTTTACGAAGAAAACAACGTACAGAAGGTAGCCAACTGGATTTTTTATCGGACAATAACGAAACTTACAACGTAGCATTCTCTCTCGCCGAACTGGATTCTGCCTTGGATACTGCAAAAAATACATCACCTGGCGCAGATAGGATATCATGCCAAATGCTTAAGTATCTTCCAGAAATTGGAAAAAGAAACTTACTGGCTCTCTACAACAAATTATAGTTTCATTCATATTATCCCCCTATCTGGAGAGAAGCAGTGATAATCCCTTTTCAAAAGCCTGGAAAGACCCCAAATTCTCCTCACAACTGCAGACCAATTGCGCTTACGGGAAGCATTTTGGGAGCTACTTGGGGGCATCTGCAGTCCAAAAGTCGATTTTCCCGTTTTTGTTTTTATTGCTTTAAATGAGTTTGAGATATGTCCCCGAATGTCTGTAAAAATATCAGGAACGTATCCCAGAGCTAACGTCCCCCCCGGGGGGGGGGGGGGGGGGGGGGGGGGAGGGCATCCACCTTACGGACCTTTTTTTTCATTTTTGAACCTAGAGCAATTAAATTTGGTATACTGATAGGAAATGCAATTTTGAATCATTTATCATAAATTACAAAATGCGATTTTCTTGAAAAGAAAATGGGAAATCATAGAAAACGACATTTTTGGGGGGGTATTCTAAATGCTTCTCCTCCTACAGTTTTTGAGCTACAGTAATGATTTTGGTATCATTGAATGCAGAATAACGTGGACAAAAAAAAAATCTCAAATTTTCAATTTTTTTTCATTTTATTTTTTTATGTATTTCATCATTCATATTCCTCATCCCCATCCGAATATTTTTTTTATTACTGAATTAAGAGCAATGAAATTTGGTATACTGATAGGAAATACAATTTAGAATCATTTATCATTTATGACAAAATGCGATTTTCTTGAAAAGAAAATGGGAAATCATAGAAACGACATTTGGGGGGGGGGGTTTCTAAATGCTTTTTCTCTGATAGTTTTTGAGCTACAGTAATGATTTTGGTATCATTGGATGCAGAATAACGTGGACATTCCAAAAACTTGAATGCTTTTCCTCAAATTTTCAATATAAAAATTCAAAAAATAAAAAAAAATAAATAAAAATATTCTCAAGAAAATTCAAATTTATGACGTCATAACTTTGAAACAAGAATGAATTTTGAAAAACTTCTCAATACATTGTAAAGCCCTTGTTTTTCTGCATCCAATGATACCAAAATCATCACTGTAGCTCAAAAAATGTTGAAGGAGAAGCATTTTGTTTCTTAAAAATAGGTTTTATAAAAAAAGTAACTTATCAAGACGTTTGTCGTTATAACTCCGAAGTTTACAAAGCTAGAGCAATGCGGTTTGTTGCATTTGAAAGTGACATATGTGCTCTATCTTCAATACGGGTAAATTTCCAAAAATTTTTCTGTAAAGATTTCCGTAGACTTTTTTACCCTAAAATTATAACTTTTGCTCTGACCCTTACATGAAAAATTCATAAAAATTCTCATTGAAATGATTAAAAACATCCACCCGTATTTTGGATAGAGCCCACGTTCGACTTTCAAATGCAACAAACCGCATTGCTCTAGCTTTGTAAATTTCGAAGTTGTAATGAATAATATATGTATATATATAATTTTATTTTTTTCAAATAAAAATTTTTATATGGCCTTATGAAAATTTTTTGTTTAAAATAAGTTGTTACAAATGTAGAGATCTAGTAATCTGCAAATTTTCATAGACGTACGTCCAATAGTACAAAAGTTGACCACTTTGTCCAAATGCTTCCCTTACGAGCTGCGTCGGAAAGGTTCTGGAAAGCCTCATCAACAATAGAAAGCCTCATCAACATCAACTATTATGATATGCACGGTCATCTCAGCAATGTCCAGTGCGGGGGTCGCCGGGACAGGTCCGCCGTTGACCACCTAATCCGTCTCGAAACTATAAACAGAAACTTTTGTCCTCAATGAACACTTCGTTAGCGTTTTCTTCGACCTAAAAAAAGGCATATGATACTATCTGAAACTACGGCATTATGCGAGACCTCCATCATCTACATCTCCGGGGAAGACTGCCTCTATATCTCCAACAGTTTCTACGGGACCGTACTTTTAGGGTGCGAGTAAATAACTGCCTATCCAATCCGTGTCCTCAGGAAGAAGAGGTCCACCAGGGTTCCGTTCTTTCAGTTACTTTCTTCATCATCAAAAAAAACGAAATAGCATCACAAATCCCCAAAGATCCACGTTACCATGAATCATTATATGTGGACGATTTCCAACTTGGTTACCGACATAGTGACCTCAACATCATTGAAGCTAAACTTCAAGAATGCATCAACAGAGTGGCAACGTGGACGCAAAACAATGAATTTTCCTTCTCGATAGATAAATCTAAGGCTGTCCATTTTACCTCCCTTCCAGGCCTTCAAGTGCCGCCTACTCTGAAAATTAGCAACAAAAACATCGAATGTGTAAACGAAGTTAAGTTTCTTGGGCTCACGTAGGACCAAAAATTGATCTGGAAAACCCATATCGATATCAAATCAAGCTGCAAGAAAAACTTCAACATAATTAAATCAATCTCTTCTCACGACTGGGGTGGAGACCAGAAAACTCTACTCCACTTGTACAAATTATTCGTCCGATCCAAGCTGGACCATGGCTGCATCGTGTACAGCTCCGCTGCAGCATCAACACTCAAGCTTCTGGACCCCATTGTAAGCGATTGCCTACGATTTGCAACCGGAGCATTTAAATCAACACCTATTCCCAGTCTACAAGTCATCTCCGGCGAAATGCCCCTCCAGCTACGAAGACAGTAACTTTCGCTGAAATGCTATTTGAAAATAAGAAGTCACTTGTCCAACCCAGCCCGCAATTTGGCTGTACCGCCTACCAACAGGAGACTGTTAGTGAACAAGCAGTTCAACAGGAGACTGTTAGTGAACAAGCAGTTCACTCCGTCTTTCGCTGTTCGCACCCACGAATGAATTGAATATCTTCAGCTTGACCAACTGCGCATAAAGCCCTCGTTCTCGTACCGATTACAAAACGTTGATGTACCCACTTGGAAGACTATCCCAGTAGATGGGAACCAGGAACTAACCTACAAAAAAGAATCCACTCACCCAGCATTGTACGTCCGGGATTACCAGCGGCTGCGACTGGAGGAATACCGAGGGTATATACACCGATTTCTACGGACGGCTCTAAATACGACGATCGAGTCGGTGATGCGGCGAAGTGTGGCGGAACAAGGAGGACGATATCTCTCCCCAGCGCTGCATCAATATTCACTGTGGAACTACACGCACTTGACTGGCATTGCAAATCATTCGCGACCACAGTGAGGATAAGTTTGTAATCTATTCAGACTCCCTGAGTGCCCTGATATCACTGCAAAACACACGCACTTCCCATCCTTTTGTACAGGTCCTCAAACACCAAATTGACGATATAATCAAAGATCGCAAAACTGTTTAATTGTGCTGGATTCCGAGTCATGTGGATATAGACGGCAACGAGTCAGTCGACAAGCTTGCTAAAACTGCCGCGGAAAGTGTAATGATTTTTTATTGAGACTGGTACCCAATTATATCTTGCAAAATCAATATCCGGTGGAAAGAAAACTGGCAACAAGAGGGAAACTTTTTACAGAGCATCTGACCTGACCCGTCTCCCCACAAAAAGAATGAATTATCCCGAGGAAATGAAGTCATTCTGAACCGTCTTAGATGCGGCTACACACATCTCACCCATGGATACCTAATGAACAACGCAGTACAAGAGCCTCCACCCGGCTGCTCTCTCTGCCTACGTTCCCGCCTTACCGTACCTCATTTAATTATGGACTGCCCAGCCTTACATCAAGCGAGACGTCGCTACATCAGCCTATTCGCGGATAACAGTCGCCCACCTTTTTCTATGAAGGACGTGTTGGGGTATGAAGCCCCTATTGCTGAACTCCTAGAATATTTCCGGAAAATCCACGCATATGACCTCGTATAAATCGTTTAACAAACCTCTTGCAAAGTATTTACGCATTTAACCATCTGTCGTAATCAACTGTTACGCTCACTACAAACCCCATACTATGAAAGAGCTCCCTGGAAGCTCTATAACTGACGTGCGTTCACGAAAGATCAGCACCACAACACCGGAGAGTATTCCAAGTAAGCGGCCGGCCGCTCTGGGCTACCACTCACATCTTTTGAGGAGTTTCCAGCACGGGTAAGACGCTCGGCCAAAGAGAGGGAGGGCTGCTGGAACCCCCACTTGGGGGGTTTAGCTAGTGCAATTCATGATTACCTAGTGTAAGCTAAGGGGGTCCATAGGTGCAAATTGCTGGTGACCCTGGTGGAAACTCATCCCTAAATTTATTATTATTATTATTTTTAGTTTAGTTTGATTTAAATGTGCTCGCGGTGGCACAGCGGTTAAGGGATCGGACTTGTATGTTGGAGTCGCGGGTTCGTATCCCGGCGCTGGCGCTGCGATTTTCCCCGTTGGGTATAGGGAAAGCTCAAGCACAAAACCCCACTCGACCCAGGTGTCGGAAATGGGTACCGGCTTTACGGGGGAACCGTCAAGGTGTCCTATATATAGTGTTAGTTATAAGACATTTGAAAAACCAATGCTTAAGATCATTTGTATCAGGCTTGATTGGAAATAAAGCATCCCAAAGATGCCGATGTTTGTTTTTTTTGTTTTTTTTTGTTTATTTTCCTCAGTTCAAAATGTTCAAAGGATCATGGTGATTTAAAAAGCCGACCTAAAACCATTAAATCAATTAGTAAAACAGGGTGTATGGTGGAAGTAGGCGATACAGTGCAATGCTTAAAAAATTAAACAGTTGAAAAAATTGAATCACTTGCCCGTCTCTATAGAAGAAAAACAACATTGAAATCCACAAAGGCCTCATTTAAATCGAACGCGCGGACCAGGCGGCAAAGGCAGCTTCAACAAGACCTGCTGAATTTTTACTGATTCCCTACAGCGACTGATTTCCGGTAATCAGAAGAAAATATGAGATTTGGAACTTGGAATGGCAACAGGAACGATGAGACTTGAGAGCAATAAAAACCAGCCCCGGAAAGTGGAAGAAAACCGACTTTAAGTTGAACCGACCGGAAGAGGTTGTCATAAATAGGTTGCGACTGAATCATACAACCCTAACTTACGGTTATCTCCTTGACTCGCATGCCCTCGGACAGAAACCCATATGCGGATGGTGTGAAACAGATATCGTAACTGTGAAATATCATGGAGGAATATATCGCGCAGCAGTGAACAAGAGACCGAATACTTAACCATACTTTGAACCCTGGAGTTTGTCAAAGAAATGAACGTATTCGGAAATCTGTAGAGGTGAAAGTGGACAAGTGTGGAGGTGTGACGGACACTACCTTGAAATTTTAATTCAAGAGTCGGTAGTTTTCGGCTCCGGTCGAGTCGACCGTTCCATCTGATGAGAAGTCACTCACTGTAAACTTTGAGCAAATGGCAGAGCGCATCGTGCTGAGATCCTCAATTCCCTGTCGAGAGGGAGTTCCAGCATGGGTCAGCGCTCAGCCATAGTGAGGGCGGGTAACACAGGGTCCAATCTCGCAGGATTTCTACACCGCCCAACCCTCTCCCTCCACCTCCAAGCAGCTACAGCACCACCTCCGAGCAGCTACAGCAATGTTAGGTTAGCGTAATTTAGGCTAGGTTAAGTTGAACCAAGTTAGGTAAGTAGTTTAGCGTAAGTTAGGTTAGGTTGGGTTAGGTTAGGCCAAGTTCAGCTAGTTTAAGGTTTAATTAAAAAAGTTTGAGAATCCCTGTTTTTGAGTGCCGAGATGGAGGGTCGAATGGTCAAACACCAGCGGTCGTTGTCATAACGTATTATAATGATTTAATGCAGGTTAACTTTGGTATTCCGCTGTAGTATCTAATTACTAAGTACTTGTAGTGGTTATAATGCAGTGATTATTAATAAATGTATTACGAACAGATAGGTTAATAAACTTCAGTAGTACTACATAATTCAATAATTGGCGCGAATGGCAACTTTATGTAGCTACTCGTTGCTTGGTTATAACATAATTATGTTAATATAACTGCTACCTGCTGTCTGATAACTATACATAGATAATGCTAGTTCGTGCAGTATGTTTCAAAATCTAGCCGCTGTCTCCTTTCTATCACCTCTACCATCCCACACACCACCACCCAGGGTTGCGGAGTCGGAGTCGGAGTTGAGAGTCGGAGTCGCCGGAGTCGCATGTTTTAGGGTGGAGTCGGAGTCGCTTCTCTGAAGTGTGGTGGAGTCGGAGTCGCTTTTCCGAGTGTGGTGGAGTCGGAGTCGGAGTCGTTCATTTGGATGGGGTGAAGTCGAAGTTTGAGTCGCTATTTTTTGCTGTCTTCGATTCTAATTTTTACTAAAAATCATTTATAATTGTTTAAAACCGAAGGTAAACAAAACAGAGTTAGAATACTTTGCTGAAAATCTAAAAATACGTAATGTTTTTGTTGATCATTTTGTTTTAAGTTTGAAACAGCGTATTTATACCTATCACCTAATACCGTCATTGTTGTGTAGTCGTTGTGGGTTTGCATTCCTATATATGATAAATACAAGAAATAAATATAATTGTACAGGAGTAATAATGAATATTTTGCAGTTATTTAAGCAAGAATTAGTAATTTGAAGCATTGAAAATTTGTCCTGTATATTTCTGTTCCGTTCATTCCCGCTTCAATTAGTACACAGGAAGTAGCAAATAGTACTAAATGTGTTGCAAGTTACTTGTAGAACATTTCAGCTGATGCAATACATTGTACTCACGTAAGGAGTCGTAACTATGTACGCTCTTAATGATGCATTGATTAATAATGACTAGTCTTTGCAGAAACTGAAAGATATGTTGTGATCATAAATATTTTTAGCCTTTGTGTTATGATTCCTTGCCAATGAGTAGTCTTTGCCAAAACCTGAAGCTATGGTCTGGTACATAAAGACTTCTAGTTTTCAGGTTATGTTATCAAAATTGATATGGCTTCCTTGTCTTTAGGTCAAGTTAACATGTATTATTAATAACAATTTCTGCTCATTTCTAAAGTTATTACTTGAATGTTGTTTGGTTTATTCAGACTTATATTGTATTTCGATATATCATTATCATGTTGAATTTTTATCTTCGGTATCACTCCCCAGTTTTTAAGCATACGCTGAAATGGAGAATTTTATTTTATACTTCTACAATTTTAAACACTGAAATAGTATCCGTTTTGCAGCATTACATAATTAATTACTTCTTCTTATGGAAGATTTGGAAATGTTGTAAGGTAATCAATATCGGCATTGAGACACATGAAAAATTAAAATACAATGTAAACGAGCTGCAATGAAAATAATAACACACTAGCAAAAACTTCACTTAGTCACACACATATTGTAACTGAAAGCAATGCACTATCTCAGCTGCAATGGTTGTTACATTTATGTGATAGTACAAATTTTCTTACTGGAAACGTTTCAAATCGCTCCAAAAAACATGAAATGAGAAGAACATGGGCGTTTATTAAAATAAGAAAGTGTCAAACATAAAGTAAAAAGTTAGACGAGAATAAGAGATAGTATCATATTACACGCAAAGACGCTAAAAGTGGCTTTTATTCGTAAACAAAACGTTCCGAAAACATCAGTCCCCTGCGACGAAAGCAAAACAACTTTTGCCTATTATAGCCGAGATATAAAATAGTGTTGAGTAATAATATGACACCTTTTCTGCATTGTTACCCTGCATAGTGTAGACACAGAGAAAGAGAGGAAGTGTGCAAATCTTGTCTACTTTATCTACATGTATATCATTTTGTGGATTTTAAGCATAGTCATTGAATTAACTATTATAATTTCACTGAATGAGTGCTTACTTAGTAATAAAAAAAAAACTGTGGATACATATCTATGCTTCTCAGTGTAGGCAGTGACTACTGTACCTACTCAGAAGATACTTGTCAGTAATATACAGGGTGTTTCAGAATAAGAGGCAAAATATTGTCCACCAAGTAGAATATGTCCGAATAAAGACTTTTTCTTCCATAAAATTTTTCGAAGAAAGAGACATTGAGATATTAGCCGTTTATTGTTTTAAAGGATGAAATTAAATTACTAAATTACTCGCAATATTTATTTGAATTTACGTTGATCGGGCGAAATCTTTTAGTTGCATGACCTCCTAGATCTCCTTACATGACTCCACTCGATTTCAATTTTCGGGGACACGTGAAGAGCCTTGTCTATGCTACACTCATTGAGTCTGAGGAAGATCTTGTGACCAGAATTGCAGTGGCTGCTGGCGAGATACCTAAATGCCAGACGTGTTTCCTAATATCCGGCAGTCGTTGAGGCTAACATTCGAAAAGTGCATTGATGTAGGTGGAACACATTTTGAACAATTTTGTAAAGTAAATTCAAAATAAATATTGCGAGTAATTGTGCCATTAAATTTGATCATTGAAAAGAATAAACAGCTAATATCTTACGACCCCGATTTTTTGGGGAAAATTTCATGGAATTAAAAGTGTTTATTTAACCATTTTCTACTTGGTGTGCAATTTTGTACCTCGTGTTCTGAAACACTCAGTATATAAATTGTGTACTCGACCCGTGATAAATGATGGGATTTAATATTGTCTTTATACGAATTCTCCAGATGTGGATCATAAAGAAATATAACCAACCTAATAGTACCCGCGAATAATATATTCTAGTACTAGTGCACTGGTAAAACTCGCATCTTTCGATGACGATAAGCATCTTTAAGAGCGTGAAAAGGAGACAGACCAGCCAACAAAGACGAACAGCCAATTTTATTTGTTCAATGAAGTGTCCTGTTGAAAACATTCCGTATTTCTGATGGCGGCTTTGTGGAAGAAAAAGTTTCCTTCAGATGGCCTGTCATAGTTGAAAACTATGTTCTGTTGAAATTTGTTCTTTCTTTTCTTCGTCTTTTTGTTTTGCAGCTACATCCTTTCTTTTCGTTTTTTGTTTAAATTTAACTTTCTATAATTAAGCATGTTTGAGCTTCTACCAGACCTGCATTAACCTAAAATCGCTTAAATTAACATTACTCGTGACGCACTGGCGTTCACTAATTAAATTATCTTTGAGCTTACTCTGCTTTGGCAGCATGTCGTCCTTTTAATAAAAGTCGGTCTGGCACCTCTAACTTATTTCTCTTGCGTAAAAAGCAGTCTCTTTCTGCGACTTTAACTCCTCGACCCGGTAAACCGGCACTTATTATTCAAGGTAATTAATTGTCAATTAATTGTTAAAACCTTAGTGCTATATGCAATCTTGCAATAAGATACGATATTCAGCTAGTCGGCGACCAGACATCTTAAAACTCTATTTCTATCTACACAGAACGCCACTAAAACTTCCTACCGGAGTACCGTGCCTATGACCGGCCACGTCCATTGGTTGTTTTCTATTTTTAAGGAGTTTCGTTTTTAAAAGTAACATTTCGTCAAAGAAAATTTTCGGTCTCCGTTTTAAAGAAATTTAATAATAAAAATAGTACAGAGTACGCTGCTGTGCGTACTGTTGGAATCATCAAGATGTGCCTAACTTGGGTGCTGTTTCCCTTTTTGCGCATCTCGGGAAACGACTTGCTATTGTTCCCTTGAAGTTCTTCTGTATTTGAAATAAATGTTCGAACAGTAGCCCTTAAGTTTTAAATCCTAAAATTCAGTTGTAATAACATAGGAGAGATTACGCACAGGAAATACCTAAACCAATTTATTTATTTGTTTAAGGGGGCACTTGCCCTTTTATTGTATAAGAACAATCAACGCTATACCGGGTGCCCCACAAAAATGTCCCCGACTTTTTAATTGATTATATCTCCGCTTTAAATTACAATATTTCAATTGTCTGTGTTTCTCATTGTAGTAAATTTCATTCCCTTTTCAATTTATTTAAGTTTTTGAAAATCAGTTGAATAACCACTTTACAATGATCGATTTACTGAAAAGGGTAGAAAAACTAATTGTTCCAAAGGAAAGTTTTAAAAGCAACACTGGTGTCCTTCTTCATTTCTCAATACCTACTGTTAAGAATAATTTCATAATGTTGTATCCTACATACCACCAAATATTTAAACCCTCTGAGAGGTTTCAAGTGTTTTCAATAACAGTGTTTCAAGAACTGAAAGAAAACGGTGAAATAATCTGTAAAACTCTTCGTTCAATGGTGGCCAGAAGTAATACTAGCCTTGAGAGAAATGGAGGGTATGTCCAGTGGTGGGCACGATAACGAAAAAACGTTATCGCGATAACCGATAAATCGATAACGAAAACCTTATCGGCGATAACCGATAATCGATAATTGGCGAAAAATTTATCGCCGATAATCGATCACCGATAAATCGATAAATCCAAAATTCCGATAATTTCGATGACGATATTGGTATTTTGAATAAAAAAAACAAATCGAAATGTTTTTTTAATCTTTATCTTAGAAAACAGAAAAATCTTAGAAAAAATAGAAGTCTTTGAAAACTTTTAGAAAAAATAATAAATGTTTATCCTGTCTACTAATAAAAACTGCGGTTTGAAGTAAAATAACTAAATTTAGACGAGGTTCTGCAGCATGTTCCCCTTCATAAACATGAGAATGTTGAAGTTTTCATCAGAGAGGCAGCTCCTCTTGGCCCAGAGGATGTCCTTTCCAAGGGAGAACAAACGCTCCACCGCGGCGCTGCTCGGCATCGCCGTGTTGTACCTCAAAAAGAGGTCGATGAGGACCTTCTCGCTGTTGAAGGGAGGGTCTGCCAGACTGTCAGCCCCTTTGGCCTGCAGCCACACATGCACAATATGAGCGGCCTTGGACTTAGTAAACCTGTTATGACCCCCAGTGTCATCCTCCTCATCACAAATGCTGCCGTAGTAGTCATACGTCTCCATGTCATCGCTGCTGCTGGCGGTCTTCAGGTCAGCACGCCGCAAGAACTCCTCCACCTTCCTCTCCATCAGGGACTTGACCTCTGACACCATAACACGTACACCATAACACGTACACCTTATTACACCTTAACACGTACATCCTACACGTATAGTTCCTGTCCCGAACTCGTCCCGCCCCGTCATGTCGAATCCCAGCGGAAAAACTGAAATTATCGATTATCGATAGTTTGGAACCAAAAGTATCGGCGATACCGATAAATCGATAACTCGGGAAAAAAAATTATCGGATAAACGATAACCCGAAATCGTTATCGCGATAAACTATCGCGATAATTCATCGCGATAACGCCCAGCTTTGGGTATGTCGAAGGATACTGAATTACTTTATTTGTTTAAACGTTATTTATGGCAATGATTTGTTACTTTTTTATATTTTTGTTTGTTCATATTTTTGGAAAGTACAAAATAAGGGAGAGTATCAATATTGCTTAAAAAACCTTTTCTTTGAACAATTAGTTTTTCTACCCCTTTCAGTAAATTGATGATTGTAAACTTATTTTCAAAAACTTAAATTATTCGAAAAGGAAACAAAATTTATTACATTGTGAGTAAAAGACAATTCAAATATTTTAA
The DNA here is from genome assembly GCA_030386875.1 of Morinoia aosen. Lineage (NCBI taxonomy): Eukaryota > Metazoa > Arthropoda > Malacostraca > Amphipoda > Talitridae > Morinoia > Morinoia aosen. The sequence goes on from CM059568.1 coordinate 28,791,178, forward strand.
TTTAAAGCTGAGATATAATTAATTGAAAAATCGGGGATATTTTTTGGGACATCCGGTATAATAAAAACCCAGGTGTCCGTCAATTTGTAAATAAATATATGTTCTCGTGCGTAATTTCTCCTATTTTATTACAATTAGAATCTGCTTGCTTGGACAGTATCATGAATACCATTGAAATATTATGAAAAACCTGGCATCTGCTCACTTTTGTTTATATATATAAAACATTGCACCAAAATCGAATCTATTGTCACGAAAATGCGGCTAATCGCAGTAAAAAGGAATGACAATTTTTTTTAAAAACTTCTTGCTGAATAATAGTTTAAATTATAATACAGTGTTGTTGCTTGCTTGGTTGGTGTGTGCGTCTGCGACATTCTTAAAGATGCTTAATGACCGTAACTGTGATAAAAGTTTTACCAGTGCACACGTACGAGAATACTGTATATTAATCGCGGGTACTATTAGGATGGGTATATTTGTTTGTCATCTTTATCTTGATATTTTTTCAAAACGATACCATCGAATCCCATCATTTTTCACCAATCAAGTACTCTAGTAACTTGATTATTAAAATTCAGCAGTCAATTTAAAAGTCGTTCGTTAATAAAGAATATAGTGAACGTATGTACAGGTTTCAACATCTGCAACCGTCTACTACTAAGAATGACAGTCGTGTGTTTATTTATACGTTTCGTAGCACGCTCTTAAGAATCGATAGGAAAAAATTAGCACTGGCGGTCTTGGTTTCAGTTCACGGTCAATTAATGCACTCATTTTCGTACAAGTGCTCTAGCTGTAATGCCACTTTCAAAACAATTGAGAGATCCAGAGCCTTATATACCAGAGTTCGAATCGTGGATACCGAGTTCGGCGGGGTATTGTATATTACAATGTACTGTATTACAATACACTCTATTGCATATTACAATATACACACACAAGCTCGCAGATGCTTTCAGTAATGCTGAATTTCTGTATCTAGAATATGACACGAATGGCTATAACTACTTCTCTTGCGGCTCAAAAATACTGTGTTCCAAGTGTTTATCACTCTAATAAGAAAAATAAGTTGCCTTTGGAATGAGTTTAAGCATGGAAACTCCACTCGATCGAAAATTTGTTGAAGAAAGGTATTGAATCCCGTCAATTTTGACGGACCGTGTACGCTAGTTAAGTATAAAGTATTCATCTTATAAATTATGAATAGGTGGAGTTGGAGTCCCAAAATTAAGAATAGCCTTACCAAGCTTAATCAGACATTTCGCTGCATTAGCCTTAGATCTTTCGGCCAACTAAGACTCCTGCCGCAACGCCTCTCCAGACTCCAAATTAAATAAAAGAATAGGCGGAGTCGGTGTTGGAGTCGCCAAATTTTGGAAAGGTGGAGTCGGAGTCGGAGTCGCCAAATTCTGGAAAGGTGGAGTCGAAGTCGGAGTCGGAGTCGCCAAATTCTGGAAAGGTGGAGTCGGAGTCGGAGTCGGAGTCGCCAAATTCTGGAAAGGTGGATTCGGAGTCGGAGTTGCAAATTTATTCCTCCGACTCCGCAACCCTGCCACCACCCCTGTACCTGTGATGAATGCCAGATACCGCCATTCTACAGATCATTCGCTATCGAAACTACATGTTTATTTGGATAAGAAGACCAAAATATTACGAATTGTACTAGAACTTCCGTATTGTATTCTCTTATTTCCCTTAAATATTTTATAAACAAAGTGTTAACGACAGCCGGATATTAGGAAACACGTCTAGCATTTCAGAAATCTCTCCAGCAGCCTCTGAAATTTTGGCCACGAGATCTTCCTCACATTCATTCAAAACGTTCTTGCTTAAACCTTTTAATCGAATATCACTAAAAGGAAATTTCATCATTGTACATTAGAAGTTTTTGCAACGTAAATTCAAACTAAATATTGCGAGTAATTGTATCATCAAATTTCACACTTTAAAATAATAAACTGATAATATCTCAAAAACCCAAAAGTGTTCTGAAAATTATATAGAAAAAACTGTTCATGTGGCCATATTCTGCTTGTGAAATTGTGTACCTCTTGTAAAACATCCCGCACAAACTAGCATTATCTCCGTACAGTTATCAGCCAGCAGGTTGTAATTATATAAACTCAATATGTCTGAACACGTCAGTGGTTTGCTTTAATCGCAACCTCATCAGAAACTTAAAAACGAAGGAAATTCCGATACAATTTATCATTTTTGCTAAGAAAACGTTTCGGAGTCCAGCTCCATCATCAGTTCACACGAATAACAAAATAATTACGTCCGAAATATAAGATCGAAGTAAAATGAATTGTAGGTACTATAAATATATCATGAAAGTAAAAATACAAAATATGAGACGGACAAGAAAACAAAGAATAAAATACAAAAGCACAAAAAGAATACATGTGACGCATAGGTATGAAATGAAACTTGGCTGATTCTGACTCTCACTATTCGCTATTTGCAAAAGGTACGAACTGTCCATATTGTTCAAATGAGGGTTTCGCTTGAAGATATGCAAGGACTCTAAAATTCTGAGGTCATACGGGGTTGAAGCTGAGTCTAAAATTTTGAAATCGGCAGGAGATATAAGAACACTGCATTATCATCTTAATTATGCAATAACTAAGTAACAACAGCTTTTTGAAAATAAATATTGTTCACTTTGCTTGACGACAAACTATTGTGACACAAAACGAACAACAGCTTTTAAATGTGAGTGTTCAGTTGATATCTATTATATATATTCCCGCAAAAGAATGAAATACTAATGAAATTCTCACAACTTATCATGACGAAAATTACGACAGCAATATAGAATCGTACAATTCGTAATATTTTTGTCTTCTTATTCAACTAAACATGTAGTTTCGATAGAGCTGTCGTAATTGAGTAGAATGGCGGTATCTGACAGCCATCACAGGTGCAGGGGTGGTGGTGGGATGTATGATGGTGGCGGTGATAGAGTGGGGGCAGAGGCAAGCTTTTGACACGAGCGCATCCGGTACGGCTTCTTCCACCGCCCGTCAATTCAGTGGGCTCGTGCCTTGTTGACGCACCACGGTCGGCATGGGAGGAGGCGGCTAAGCACCTTGTGAGCGCGAATGCGCACTCGTCATCATCACCTCATCGCCTCACCACCGCATGAAGAAACTTCGGTTCGCCATTAGAGCAATAATTCGCAGTGCGTTCGTGTGTCGTGCGTTGTGCAGGCGCTTACTCTTGCTTACGTTCTCCCCCTACTTCACGCTTCTCGCAGTCTATATAAAGCGCTGTCACTATTCTGTCTGTGCTCAATCGTCTTCGTACCTCGCCTGTGCCTCACCTGCCACGGACTAATAAAGCATTTGCCCAAGAATACCTCCAGCGTTTCATTGGCCCGTACATTATTTGGTGGCCAAGTATTGTACAAATTCCCGACACCGTGTGATACATTTCAAGCTAAAGAAGTTATCAAAAAGTGAAGAAGTTTGAAGCCGTTCCTGTTCTGAAGATTTACAGTACTATCGAAGCCTGATCTATGACCGGCAACAGTAAGGACAACCATATTTGGCAGCCTCGCCCATCGGTTCTTGTCCTGGGATTCAAAATTCCGTTCGTGGCGCTATTGGAATCCTACGCTCAACTTTCGGTTTCGATCGACACGGACTCTCTATAACGTACGCGTGTGTTGCTCTTCGACGCGGGTGAAGAACTCGAAATCGTATTGGAAATCACCTTCGGAGGACCAGCCCCTACCACGAGGGATAAGTGTTAGTGCAACGAACTTAAAGTGTGCTAGTGCAACGGGCAATAAGTGATACTCTAACTTAAACAAACTTTTTAAGTGTTACCCGCAATTACTACTACAACAGCTACAACGTAAACTACGTCTAAGTCTATGACATTGGCGGATTTGCAGCGACGTCCCAGCTTCAGTCCAACGTGTTGAGTTAAGTATAAATTGCATCAGTATATTTCATCTGTGAGTGCATGAGTGCAGCGCAGTAGCAGAGTGAGCAGAGGTAGCTCGGTGTTTTTTATTGCAGCTCATTTTTTGGAGTATTTTTTTTTGCAACGGCCAAGGCTGCACTGCCTGCGCCCTGCACTGTGCAACAACAGCTCAGTTGCCTTGAGACTTGAGAGACAGAGAGAGGCTGAGAGACGTTAAGTCGGAGCCTTGTGACAGTGTGGACTGGGGAGCGCAGTTAAGCGTATATTCAGTGCAGTAGCGGATTACCATTACCTTCAAAGGATTACCATATGACGTACGTCGGGTGGCCAAATTTCTTAAAGTGAGTCTAAACTTATTGATGTGATTTGTATTGATGGCGAATTTAGAGCTCAGGTGACTTGTTGATTAATTGATGTATTGGTGGTGATGTTTTTTCCCTGTGTTTTGAGTTTTTTGGCTTAAATTTGGGGGCGTGTATTATTAGAACGTGTATTATTAGGATTAGGAACTTGTATTATTAGAATTTATAAGTGTGTTCCCTGCCTATTGCGTTTTAACGGTGAAGTGAAAATTTGAATCTAAATATTTGTGTTAAAACACCTCATGTCGGATTCATCAGACTCTGAGGAATTCATACGATCAGATACGATAAAAACTAATCGCGGGAGAGTTAGTGTGCCGCGTTTTGCCCCAGCCCAAAGTATAGCAATGACTGATCCTGTAGGGGCCACTGCGCCCAGTACTAGTAGTACAGATAGGACACTATTAGCAAGAGAAATTGCTGCTTGCATCCATAGGGCGGGAACAATACTGTCCAATGCAGAGATTCCTGTTTTTCGTGGAAGGAGACGAAGGGAGGATCCGGATTTCCTTGAAAATAAGAGCTGGCAAACACACGTAATGAATTTGAGAGCGTATGTGTCTCTTCTGCCAGACGTGACTTCAGACGCCAGTAAAAAAGAGCTCCTTGTTCGGTCTGCCAACGAACAAGTAGGAGATTTTAATTCAATTGTAACTAAGTTAGTCAACTCTGACCTGCACTATACTTTTGAGGAAGGGATTAAAATCTTGGATGATATTTATGTGTGCAGGGGTGAAAAGTCTATTAACGCCCTGGCATGCGATCTCAATCAGTTACAATTGATACGCAACGATGCTTTAGCAGCCCAGTTGGTAACTGCTTTTGCTAAAATACGTAAATTATAAGAGCACCTGTTGAATTCAGCTTCGTTAGGCTGGCAGCGCTATCCGTACTACCAGGCTTGTGCAAATCAGGCAGAGTTGAAACGTTCCGTTGTAGACAGCATCGTTTACAGTCTGGCGTTAACGGTTTTGGCACCTTTACTAGACGAATCCTTCTCAAAAAATTTTTTTGAATGCCAGTTCAGTACGTCTGAAGAGCTCCTGGCGCGTTTAGTAGCTACAGTTAGAAGTCAATCTGAGACGAAGAAAATCCTAGCGGTTCAGTACCCGACGCGGTACGTTAAAGAGAGCTATTTAGCAGATGTGATAGAAGGTTTTGAGGAAGGCGTTGAAGCGCAGGACTCTTTTCAGGAGAGTGAAGTCTTTTACGGGAATTACGGAAATTACGGGAGTTACCGTAAGAATCGAGCAGCGGGACGTAGGACAACTCCTCGACCTTGGTTACGAAATCCTCGTGGATGAGCGAGGGAATTTAGTGGCTACGTAGGAGATAGAGGAATAGGTTCCATGGAATGCAATACTGTGCGGACAGAAAGTAGTTCTAATCAGGCCCCAGGGCATTTTGCAGGAGCTAGAAAGCGAGGGTTCCCATTCTGCAATTCATGTTCCATGGTTGGTCATTTTGATTGTAGACCTCAAAGAGGTCAGAGTAAAACGAGAGGAAATTCCGGGCCAGCGTGTTTCGCTTGTGGAGGTCCACATTTTGTGAAGAATTGTAGAGCTTCAGAAAATGAGGTGAAAAGCTATAAAGCATATCTTCGCGGTTACAATGCAATTAGAGGGAGTCAATCGCGTGGTAGACATGAGGTGCATTTTGCAGTTTCCGAGCCAGATGCTCGAGATTTTTATCGGAGGAATAGGACGTGCAGGGATAGGTAGCAGTGAGAACGAGATTGAGCCCGAGAGTCAGAACAGTGCTCTCGTAAATCCTAAAGCTGTGGTCGAAATTCCAGATAAGTCCGAGACGATTAAATTTGAATCCTTCATTGATCCGTTGTTCAAGTGTGATAATAGGTACGAATTATTGCAAGACGAAGAGCTTGCGGATGATAATCACCAAAACAAAGCAGTTGAGGCTTACTTCTCCACTAGTGTTGTGACGGGCAATTTCAAGAAAAAAGGCGCTGGACTAGTTGCTTTTCGTAAAGCTAGTAAACCTACGATAATTTTGAGCAGAAATGATCAGCATTTAAGCTCACTTCTAGACAGCGGTTCTAAAAAATGCCTAATTAGTTACAAGCAAATTAAGTGCCTGAATGATGAAATTAAGCCGAGTTGCCCGACTGTCAAAGGAATTAACAGTAAAAGTAACGTCAGTGGAGAAGTCGATTTAACTATTTCAATTCCTGGTACTAACAGAGTACTTAAAACTAGTGCTTTGATCGTTAAAGATGCAAAATTAAATTACGATTTAATTTTAGGAAGAGATGTGCTGAGTGACGCCATCATCAACTATAAAAGCGGATCCCTCGTATGGGAGGGTGTTACTGTGCCTTTTAAAGAATTAAAGTTGAAACCAGCAGTAAGAAGAGAAGCTGTGTTAGAAAGATTGTAAACAGTGACTGTTTGTTGTCTGATGTAGTTGTTGCCAGGGAGAGCAACAGAGGCAGTTACCGCGCGGTAAATAGTAACTGCAAAGAAGTAAAGAAAGTCGCGCTTGCGGCTGAGGTAAGGCCAGAAAAAAAGAGAGCTCCACTAGTGGTTCATTGCACTGCGGCAGAGGTGCAGAGTAACTCAATGAAGTTGATATACGGGTTTGTTAAAAAGGCAGTGCCCGGAGAGTATTTAATTTTGAAAAGAGGTTTTGAGAACGGAGCGCTATTAGCAGAGTCAATTGCTCTAGTCGAGGAAGACGGCGTGGTGCCTGTCATGATTTTAAATGCACAAGAATATGCAATTTATTTCAGCGAGAATACTATGTTATGCAATTTGGAATTAATTGCAGCTGATGAGATCGAGAATGAAATTTATATTACTAGCGCTGAAACAGCACTTAGGGAAGCTAATAATGTTGAGAGAAACTCTGACGCTATGTCGGATTCAATGCAGGTTGTCTCGGTTTGTGGTGGAATGAAGGCCATGGCTGAGAGGAGACTTGAGTTGCAGTCTGACGAGTGCGGCGGAGATCGAGTTCTTACTAGTAGTGAGGTGTTGGAGGTAAATGCAGGAAAGCAGGACGTACGTCGTCCTTTAACGAATGTTGATATTTCATGTCATGAAGAAGACATGCAGTTACCTTAGGAAAATTTATTAAATCAGTTTCGTGATGTAGTTACGCTAGAAGGGGAAACTATTGGGGTTACAAATGTTATGACGCACCGGATACCGTTGAAACCGGGTGCACCAGTGCTGAATTTAGCTCCATACAGAATGCCTCATAAATATCAGGAGGAAGTTGTAAAAATTACTAATGATATGCTTTCATAGGGAATAATTGAGGAGTCAATGTCCGACTTTAATTTTCCAGTCATCGTTGTTAAAAAAAAGAGCGGGGAGCTCCGCCCCGTCATTGACTTTAGGGCTCTTAATAAAATTTTGGTGAAAGAGTCTTACTCTATACCCAGAATCGATGAAATACTATCGACTTTAGGAGGGAACACATGGTTCACAAATTTAGATTTGCGCTCCGCATTTCATCAGGTCGAATTAGACCAAGAGAGTCGGAAATTTACTGCCTTTAGTGTTGGTTGTCGGAAATACCATTTCCGACGTATTCCGTTCGGTTTGAGCTCGAGTCCAAGCGTATTTCAGCGTGTGATGACCTCTGTTCTTGCGCCTATTCTGAGGAAAATGGCTTTCGTTTCTCTTGACGATATTTTGGTATATTCCAAAACTAAAAACCAGCACTTGGCTGACATTGGAAGGGTCCTTACGATGCTTCGATCTGGGAACTTGTCGTTAAAACTTGAAAAATGTCATTTTTTCAAGAACGAAATTGAATATTTTGGGCATATTATTGCCGCAGATGGTATTAGATGTAAGAGTTCGGAGAAACTGCAGGATTGTAGGGCTCCTGTAAATGTGAAGGAGTTGCAGCAGTTTTTGGGACTAGCAAATTATTTTAGAAACTTCTTACCAAATTTTGCAGAGATTGCAAACCCCCTGTACAGGCTTTTAAGAAAAGACGTTGTTTATAAGTGGAGCGACGAATGCCCAAAAAGCTTTGCTTTTATCAAATCTGCCCTGACTTCTGACACGGTTTTAAGACATCCTGACTACACGAAGGACTTCCACATATTTACGAACGCGTCTAATTTTGGTATTGGAGCCGTCTTGATGCAGGCCGAAGATTCAAACGATCAAGTTATGCGTCCCGTGGCTTATTTTAGTAAAAGTCTAAATTCTAGCCAGAAAAGGTATAGCACCACGAAGAAGGAATTTTTTGCGTTGTATTCAGCTCTAAAATCTTTTACATATTCAATTATTGGATATCCTATCCGTGTTAATACGGATCACCGGCCTTTAGCGCCGCTTTTTGCAAAGAAACTCCCAGAAGATACAACTAAGGCAAGGTGGTGTATAAACAAACAATTTTTAAACAATTTATTTACCACAGGTGATACAGAGGTAGAATGTTTCTTAAGTCTAATACAATGGTTAAATTTGAGTATAGCTACCTGTGGGCCCGAACAAGTTCAGCGACTTCTAGGGCATCCTATCATCACGTTATTCTAAGGTGTACAATAATGTTTAACCTAGTTTACTTAACCTAGTTTCGCATTAGACTGATCATTGAGATAATTTACTCGATATTTTATGCTGTATTTTACAATATAGGTCAAATCGGCTATATTTAACAGTATGTTCGATAAAACGATTCAAGAGCAGACTGAAGATCGGTTATGTTACCCAAAGCAAGTTACATTATTCGTTATCATTAGTTACATGTAGGAGGCAAGATTTGACATGGTGATCTTATATGACTAGTATTCTGATAGGAAGTGAGACTCAAGATGTCTTTTGAATACTTTGTACGAATTACATTTACGGATCTCCGCAGGTATAGAGTTCCAAGTTTTGGTTGCAACGAAGAGCATACTGTGTTGCGACCGGGCCTTCGAATAATAAGGAAGCATGAATTTACTTCTATTTCGGGTTAAATGGTCGTGATGACCAGTTTGCGCAGTCAATAATTGTCTTAGGCTATTATCGCCATCATTTCTTAGTGTTTTGTAAATGAAATTACAGATGGAGATTTTGTAGAGATCCGAAAGTTTAAGTATTTTTAAATTTTTGAAAGAATCATTTGTGTGAGCATTATATTCTAGGTTCTTAACCGCTCTGACAGCTCTTTTCTGCAGAGTAAAAATTTTGTTGGTTTTATTTTATCAGTTCCGTGCCATGCTTCTATTCCGTATTGCAAGTATGGGGAAATGAGCGTTCGGTAGAGCATTTTTAAAGCTGTTTCAGGCAGAAAATTTTCAACTTTATTTAGGATTCCGATGGATTTTGATGATTTAGAACTAATATGAGTGATGTGCTCTTTGAAGGTCAGATGTTTATCTATTATGATGCCCAGAAACTTACATGAGTTGGTTTCTTCGATTTCATCTTCGCCAATTTTAATGTATGGGAGAGATACATCTTTCTTGTATGAGAATGTAATATAATTTGTTTTATCAATATTAAGGCTTATTTTATTAGCTTTGAGCCACGATGAAACCTTATGAAGTTCATTATTTATACTCTCCACAATCATAGCGGGATTTTAGTTCGGAAGGACCGCAGAAAGCGTACTTTCATCGGCAAAAAGTATGAATTTGAAAAATGATGTAGATTTTACAATATCATTGATAAAAATCAGAAACAGGAGAGGCCCAAGAACAGATCCTTGTGGAACTCCATGGCTAATTGGCTGTGGGTCTGATTTTGCGTCGTCAATGACAACGAATTCCTTCCGATTTGTTAGGTATGACCTGAACCAATCATGGGCAATCCCTCGAATGCCATAACAGTGTACTTTCGAGAGTAGTATTTTATGGTCCACACAATCGAATGCTTTTCGAAAGTCAAGAAATACAGAGAAGACAGGCTTTCCTTCATCTATATTAGAAAGGAGGAATTGTAAATGATTTAATATAGCCTGTGTTGTTGATTTTTTAGAGCGAAAGCCGTATTGTTTATCGTAAAGAAATGATTTTTGTTCAAAATAAGAGTACACTTTTTTATACACAACCTTTTCGAATACTTTTCTATATAATTGGTAGTACGGAGATAGGTCGATAATTGTTTACACAGGTTTTTTCACCACTTTTAAAGATAGGGGTTACTCTAGCAACTTTGAGGGAGTTCGGGAAAGTGCCTAGTGAGAGAGACTGGTTAATAATATTTGATATCAGCGGGGCTACAATGTCAGCAATAACTTTAAGTACTTTAGTCGGAAACGTTTGTTGCCTACTCGATTTATTTTTCATGTTGTTTATGCACGTAATTACATCGGAGGAGTTTGTAGGCGTGAAGAAAAAAGAATTGGGTTCTCGAATATGATCCATAAATTCCAGGTGATCAGTAGGTTCACTTGGAATACCATCAGCTATAGTTTTCCCTACGTTTACGAAGAAGTTGTTAAAGAGATTAGCACACGTTCATTCATTCGATCCTATTGTAAAACATTTGCCTGGAAAACAAAATGTCGTAGCTGATTATTAAGCAGACTACCTATAAACGATGATCAATTAACAATTAAAGAACTAGAGAGCTGTGAAGCGCTGTACTCCACGTTTGAATCAGAGGCATGTATTGTAGAGACTCGGTCTCGGACAAAAAAAGATCTGTCTAGACAGCCGGTCAATGACTCGTCGCATAGCGACAGTACTGACGCTTCTGACAAAGAAGCGCAACCAAAACTGATTGATTACGTATCGACAGAAAAGCAAATCTCTTGGACTATAAAGGAATTTATTGACGAGCATAAACAAGACCCATTTTGCATGGAAGTTAGGGAAGCGCTACTTCATGATGGTGTGTCCAAAATTCCAGACCTACAGAGTTACTTAAGGAAATCACCCGGGGGCCCTTGCGATGTCATGGTCATTTTGCATGTTTTTGTTGTAGAAGGACCCTTAGTTGGTGGACTATTCGTTCCTAAAATTTTATGGCGTTACGACAATAATTCCCCCCTCCCGGGGGGGGGGGTGTGTGAAGGGTCCAAAATCTTTCAATTTTCCCGATTTTGACCCCATATAAAAAGAGAACAAATGGGAAATGGAAAAAAAGCCGAATGTGAGTTTGTTAGAAATGTTCCAAGGATTCTAAAACTGCATTTGTTTTTGTTCTAGCATCAAAACTGAAGGAGGAGTTCCATTTTGAAATATCAATATCAATATAAGGACCCAATTTTTTTTCAATTTTTTCCTGATTTTGACCCATATATAAAGAGGAAAAATGGGAAATGAAAAAAATGCCGAATCTGAGTGCGTTAGAAATGTTTTAAGAATTCTAAAACAGCATTTGTTTTTGTTCTAGCATCAAAACTGAAGGAGGAGTCCCATTTTGAAATATCGATATCAATGAAAAGCACCCAAAATCTTTCAATTTTTCCGATTTTGACCCCATATAAAAAGAGAACAAATGGGAAATGGAAAAAAAGCCGAACGTGAGTGTGTTAAAATGTTTAAAGGATTCTAAAACTGCATTTGTTTTAGTTCTAGCATCAAAACTGAAGGAGTCCCATTTTGAAATATCAATATTAGTGAAATATCAATACCTAAAAACCAATATGTCAATTTTTTGCAAAATATAAGGCCTGAATCACAAAAATGAATAGAATCAATTGTGTTCCTTTTCAAAGGTTACATATCATAGTCAAATTTCATAAGAATCAGACTAAAAAAAAATATTTTTTTATTAAAAAAGGAAAAAAAATTATTTTTTTTAAATCACAATTCACAGTTTGAATATGAAGTTATGTATGGAAAGTATCGAAATAAAAATTAAAACTGCGTTCAATTACATCAATTGTTCATTGTATTACACTTCAACACAAAATTTTTTTTGCTTATACCCAACACTTCGAATTTTCAACATTCATCCTGAAACAAGTTCTCGAGTTTTGATGCTAGAATAAATCCAAAGACAGTTTTAGAATCCTTGGAATATTTCTAACAAACGCACAAACGGCTTTTTTTCAAATTTGAATTCTTTGAAGAAATATACAACTCTAAACTCAAAAAATTGTTGCTGATTTTTGAAATTTCAAAAATTTTTGAAAAAATAGAAAAAAATTGAATATGAAAAAAACTGAATGTGCGTTTGTTAGAAATGTTCCAAGGGTTCTAAAACTGTCTTTCTTATTGTTCTAGCATCAAAACTGAAGGAGGAGTTCCAATTTGAAAAATATACCAAAACGCATTTTTCGTCAAAAAAAACTAAGGCCTAAATCGAAAAAATGACATGAGTAAAAAAGGTTTACTTGCACAGAAGACATATACTGGCCAATTTTCAAACGAATCGGACGAAAAAAGGTCTCAAACCCGGATGATCTCCTTAAAATTTGGTTAATTTTCGATCAAATGAGGCAGCGCGTACTGTCGAAAATATTAGGAATTTGATATTGAATAACACTACGGAAAGGAACCTTTACAGGAATATCAAGCGTAAGGATAAGAACATCATTGTGGGTGACCGTGTCCTTTTGAGGAATCATGGGAAAAGAGTTAAATTGGAACTCACTTGGTTAGGGCTGGGCGTGGTTCTGAAGGTCAAGCGTAACTGGGCCGAAATTAAGATTGGTTCCAAAGTTCATAAAAGCAATTTGAACCATGTATCACCCTTACGGAGGGTTAAAAAATGAGTTAAAATGACAAGTCCATTTTTCCTATTTCTACGACTTACTCTACGACTTACGTTATTGACGTCGCAACGACTCGACGGAATACGATTTACTGTGTGGGACAACTGTATTACTCAATCTAACGTTTCCGTTATAGGTTAAGAATTTTTGCTATGTGGTTTGCGCTATCAACTTATATCTGTGTAACTTGTTTTTCCGTTTGCTTTTCCGTTATAATTCGTTATAACACGAATGTTTTAAGCGAAATTGTTTTATTAGGTTAATTTAGGTTAAGTATTGTACTTGAACCTCGAGGTTAAAAAAATGTGTATACATCACTGAGGTTGTCTCTAAGATGTCTTTGTTAATCTTTGCAATTCATTTTTGATTTTGTATTTTGCTGTGCACATGCAACTCTAGGCGTGCATCCGCTTGGACGTTGTTGCTGAATTGACAAATTAAATGGTGAGTGAATTCCTCGGTTGCCAAATGCAATAGCTGATATTGCAGTTCATCTTGTGTGACAGTCGGTCTTGGCGCTAAGGCGTAATTGAAATTGCTCTTTTTACGTTTGCTTGGAATGTTCTATCGTCAGCGAAAATAAATTGAATTTATACGGTGAATGGAAATTTCCCGACCGGGAGTCTGAACACAATTTTCAATTAAAATACTTATATGGCCGACGAGCAAGACGTGCTAATAACTTGTGTAAGTTCATCGAGGAAATCTTTGGTTCTATTTAGCTGTGCTTTGTCAAGCTACAGCTCTCTTGCTCAAGTTATTATGGTTCTGTGTTAAGTAACTAAATTGTGTAAGATTTCATTATTTTTTGGTCATGCTAATCGGTTCTGTTTCTTATCATTTTGCAGGATACTCAGGTGCGACATGGGAAATGCCCAGTCGACCACCGTCGATGTGGACACGCTGGTGTCCGCTCTCTCCGAACATAAAAATGAGTTCGGTAAAGACTGGCTTCAAATGAGGGTGGCTCTGCTGACAGACCAAGTGACAGACATACTGGTGATGCTGATGCTGGTAGCCATTATGGCGCTGGGCACCCTTTTCTACTACATCAAAAAAAACTTGGAGGTTCTCGCCGATCGCAACAGGAACGCCGACTTCCAACTGTGGAGGGGCACACTGAGGCCGCCATGAGACAACAATGCCACCAATCAAGCAGCAGAGGTGTCGGTGTAATGAACATTGGACATAACGTTCGGCAGCAATGTAATAATACTAGTGCAACAGCCTGGTTCAAGGCGGGCTGAGCGTTCGCAATGGCTAGTGTGCGGCCGGAAGCGATTGTGTGTAAGTGTGATTTCGAAAATTAAATTGAAAATTAAATTGAAAATTCAAGGTGCGGCATTGAAAGTTTAATATCTACACACGAGGTGATTATTGAAATTATTGAATTGTTATTGTAATACCGTTATTGGTCTATTTAAATGAAATTGTGTTCTATTTTAGCAGTAAGTTTTTTAATCGCTACTATAATCCTATAGTCGTATAATCGTATGTTTTTTATTAGTGATGCGCAATTTTACAAACGTCCAGCAACGATGTGCAGAACGGGAAATTTGTCTGTGTTAAAAGGTTTACGGTGCCACGAATTCGATTTTAAGTGAGTGATGGGACGGTGTTTTGCTTATAATTCAAATTTCTTGCGCCTAATGGGTACCCTTGCGGATTTTTTTTTATTTCGGATGGTTGGAAATTGTTTTGGTTTACCATTGGTGTTTGCTCAGGAAAAAATATGGCTTTTTTTTAACCCTACCTCTGTCGTCGCGCTGACTTTCTGGTTGCGTGGTAAGTTGGTGCTCTGCTGGTGCTGACCGGTGGTAGCAGCTGGTATTTCGTTAATTTACAACTTGACATATTGTTCGCTGCTTTTTAAGTAATAGTTATTAATCGTTTTTCTTTGCGCTTTTTGTGTAACCATGGTTGTGAGTTGGTGTGACCGGAAGAGTTTAAAAATTTAAAATGTGTTTTTCTTTCACTGCGTGTATTTGGGGTACTAACGTTTTCCACGTTTCGCATGTTATGTGGTTTCTAAATTTTTCGATGCAATTTTTTATGTTATTAAATAATTTATTTTTTTTTCGTGTACTTAACGTCAAAATTCAGTGTAACAAAGTAAGTGATAATTGCTAGTGTAAATCGTTAATGTGCTAATGGAAATAACTGTGTTATTATTATTGTGTTTATTTGAGTTTATATTCCTATAGTTGTTTCAATTTCGAAAATGATTTTGCGTTTTATGGTTATCTCTTATTTTTAGCATTAACTAATTCTGCTCAGTGTTTTCAAACTCGGTTTGGACGAATAATTAATTAATTAATTTCGTCTTGAGTTATAGTGCGTGTTATTGAACCATGTGTCTACTTACGCTAGAGTTGCTTACCTTTAGTTGTACCGAGTTGTTTACATTAACCTTTGCGCAGGGCATTTTTATTTTTGTTCGCTTCTGCGGCCCTCGTCTTTGCTTGTGTTGCCGAGTGTTATAAATAATTCTTGGGTGGTATATTTTTAAGAAGTTGATTCAAATTCATTTGCCAATCTTAAATTTTAAACACGCATGAGAGGCGGGGTGACTTAAAATACTTGCGTCAAGTAATAGTACTAAATTTGACCTTGGGTTTTCGTATTAATTTTGAACGAAGGAATAAAACAACTTGTATTTATGCTAGTGCATTTTCGGGTATAATTAATTCTCTTTGAGTTTTGAGAACATGTAAGGCGGAGACGAAATTTATTTTGGTTACCTTGTTTGAAGTTAATGTTTTTTTCTCGACCGATTATTTTTGTTGGAAGGGGGGAGGTAATGTGCAGGCGCTTACTCTTGCTTACGTTCTCCCCCTACTTCGCGCTTCTCGCAGTCTATATAAGGCGCTGTCACTATTCTGTCTGTGCTCAATCGTCTTCGTACCTCGCCTGTGCCTCACCTGCCACGGTCTAATAAAGCATTCACCCAAGAATACCTCCAGCGTTTCATTGGCCCGTACAGCATAAGCATTAGATTGTTCGGCTGAAGCTCATTGAAGTGTTCCGTTCCCTCCTGTTAAAAAATAGGGCCTAGGGTAATCAATCTCTATGTTAATTAGTTAGAAGTAGATCAGTGTGTATATCAGATCGGTGGGTGTTAGTCAGTTTCGGTGTTGTAGATCAGATCGGTGGGTGTTAGTTAGTTAGTTTCGGTGTTGTAGATCAGATCGGTGGGTGCTGGTTAGTTTCGGTGTTTGTAGGTGTATCAGGTCGGGGTTAGTTTTTGGTGTGTTTAACTATTCCTAACCAAGCTTGGTTACTACTTGGTTACTACTACTTGGTTACTACTTGGTTACGACTGCAAGTCAGATCATCATACTTCGTATAGGTTCCCAGGTATAGGTTCTCAGGCGTGATTTTACTGTATAGGTACCTTTCCAAGTCAATGGTAGTTTTTTCGAGAGTCGGGCAGAAATACGAGGACTTTATCTCCTTGCTTCAGAGTTCGCATCTTGGTATGCCTGTTGAAAAACTTGTCGGTTTTCTCTTGGCTCCCGTTTAGATTCTCGCGAGCGATTTTGCATGTTTCTTTCAATCGTTGCTTCATTTCCTTCAGATACTGAGCAGTGCTCGTGTCGTCTTGCAAACTTCCATCTGTCCAGCATTCTTTGAGCACGGTTAAAGGTCCACGGACGCGATGGCCGTAGATGAGTTCGAAGGGAGAATACCCGGTTGAGGCCTGAGGAACATCTCGATATGCAAAAACGAGGGAAACAAGATACAGGTCCCAGTCTCGTGGTTGTTTTACGGTCAATTTCCGCAACATGACTTTGAGCGTATCATTGAAGCGTTCGACTATGCCGTTCGATTGGGCATGGTATAATGGCGTCAATCGGTGCTGGATACCCACGAGTTTCAGAAAAGCTTCGAAGGTCGAGGCTGTGAACTGAGTGCCGTTGTCGCTCGTTAGCGTATGAGGGAAACCAACTCTATTGCAGATTTCGAGTAGCTCCTGGGCGACCGTTTCTGCATCTATATGTCTGAGCGGGGCTGCGTCTGCGTAACGAGTTGCTTGGTTCACCTCGGTGAGAATGTATCGGTGGCCACGTGCCGAAGCTGGTTGCAATGGGCCTACCAAATCAACACTGAGCGCGGAGAATGGAGTGGTGATCGGTGGGGGTTGAGATCGGTGCCTTTCTTGGTCGAGATGGAGCATGCGTCTGGCAAGTACGAGTATGACAGGAGTGACAATATTGGACCAAATCTTTTCCTAGGGACGGCCAGTAGAAATCCCGTTTTAGTCGAGTCTGAGTCTTCTTTTGGGAATAGTAGCCAGCAAGTGGATTTTCGTGAGCCATTTCAAATATTTGTGGGCGCACGCTTGCAGATACTACAAGTTGGTGGGTTTCCTGACCGTCTCGTAACATTTTCCGATGCAGAATGCCGTCATGGAGTTCATAAGTAATGACTAAGACTCTGCCATCCTTGTGCGTTTCTTCTTTGCCATCGTTAACTTTCTTGAACAAAAACTGCAATGTTTTGCACTCCGCTGTAATTTCTTGAAGTCTCCTTTGTTGTGTTGCAGCAAATCGACAGTGCTTGGTGCGGCAGGGAGATTTTCGATAGGTTTTGCTGCTGCTCTTTTGATAACGTGGGAGACTTCTGCAGTAACTGATTGCTCTTCATGGTTGGTCATCTATTCTCCGAAGGAGGAGGTCTGTGAACTCGGCCGAGAATGACATCGTGGGAGAGCTCTTCCATGGCTACTGCTGTCACCTCTCCGTGGTAGTAGGGGCAAACGAGAGACACCCGGGCAAGAGGCGCTTCGAAAGAATGATTGCTGGCCAGTCGAACGGTAATTTCCTTCTTCAAAATGGCGTCAGCTGGGATGAGAGCTTTCTTAACGAAGACCGCCGTTGCTCCTCCATCGAGTAGTACTTGGACGGGTTGTTGGTTCACGGCGCCAGCGCATGTTTTCAGCTGTCCCAATTCTAATCAGCTTGTTCGAGGCGATGTGGTTGCATGTGCCTGGGGGAATATCGTCGTATTCATCTGCTTCTTTTTGCGTTGTTAGATTGTTTACTCGAGCGGTAGTACTGGAGATTGGTGGGCTTGCATGGGCTGCTCCATTACTGTGGCTAACACCTTGCCTTCTATGTAATTGGCGGCACTCATCACATCACTGGGTTATGGTCGGTTGAAGCGATGGAAAGTGCAGTAAAATCCAGTGTAAGGTCCACGTTGTTCCTCGCGCTGCGGAGTGTTGACCGATTTTGAGCTGGTGGGACCACCAGGTGTGTTAGAAGTTCTGGGTGACGTTCCTCGAGAGTTGTTGCTGGAGTTGGGTGATCTTGCTGGAGTGCTAGGGGCTCGGACAGGGAATGTCGAGCATCGCTCTGGTGCTAATGATTCTTTGATTGCTGGAGGGCCCGCATCCGTCGTTGATGTCTGTGTGCGACCCTTACAAAGCTGATGGAGCGATGTATGTGGTCTTGCTTGTAAGAAGCTATCACCCTGCTCTTCTAGGCTTGCGACTGTGCCACCACCCCTGTCACGCAATTGAGTAGCGAGGAAGGGAGGAAAGCTTGAATAAGCTCGGTCAACGAGAAGAAAGTCACGAAAAGTCTCATAGTTAGCTTAGATGTTGCATCTTTTTAACCAAGCGTCGAAGGCTTGTTCTAGTCGCCGTAGGTAATGTGAGATATTGTCGCCTTCTTCTGGCTTCAATTCGTAGTAGTTAGTGCGTAGTTTTGCCGGGGTGACTTTTTGAGCATTTAGTAGAAGCAATTTGATTTCAGGAAGCTTGAAGCGTTCTGCTGCGAGCAGGGTATCGATGAATCGACGTTCCTTCGGTGTGATCAAATTATGGAGCATGAAACCGAATTATGGAGGGTTCGTGGAAAAGGGGCTGTCTTCTGTGCAGCTACCTTTTTCTGGGGGCGCTAGCTTTCCCGCGCAGCTGCCCTTCCTGAAGCTCGTGTTGATACCACCTACGCCGTAATTAGTCCGCTAGGGGAACAGAAGTAATTTCTGTTTGTGCCGAACTACGGCCGTACCGTTAGGAAGATGAGCAACTGTCTGCGCCGAAATCAGTCCGTTAGGGCTCCTCAGGAAATTCCCTGATTCTCCGAACAGCGACAGCGCCTCCGTTTTAGTCAAACTATGTAAAATAATTTCTCCTCCTAAGGCGATTCCTTATAAACCCTTTAAGGCGAGGTCTCTTGGTACACTGTAGCCTCTATCTAAAGTGGAAGGAAAACTATTTTAACTCTGCGATTCGAACTCTTCGTTCTAGAATATCTTTGCAGTGCCTCTTAAATAAACAGATACAGTTCAGCAAAGACAATGATTTAGTTGCTTTTTGCCAAAATAACGCGCATAAACATAAGTTACTGCATAACACGGTACAACACGCAAAATTACATGTAAAATATTTATGTGATTTTATTATTTGAATATATTCAATTTATTTAATCAGACTAATGCTAGAACTTTTTAAATACAATACAAATGACATTTAAGGGCTAACTAAAGTTAATGCACAGACGCACCATCGGGGTAGGGAAACAGACCTAGCCCGGGTACAAGGAGCTGATCACTTGAAGAAAATGTTTAAGATTATGGGTTACTAACAGAAACTGGATTCGACACCACTTGCGCTGCCTGACAGTTAGTCACCAAGTAATTTATAAAGAACGTCACGCAACACAACACGCACATCTAGAAACGCGTAAACAAACTTACACGCAAGATGAAATTCACGGCTTTTTCAGCACACGGACAAAGAGATAATTTTTTCGCGAGCGCTTTATTTCATTTGTCTGTTTATATTTTTCAGTTTTTTCTATTCACAGAAACGCCCTCTGGGGTAGTGATAGATCTATTTTGGAATCATTAAGCAAGTGCAATAGATATATTTTGCTTTCGACTCGTGACATGGGTATTACAATACTCATGTGTATGTATGAAATAAGTGTTTTATTTTAAGATATTTTAAAACCAAGGATGGGCCATCTTTTTTGTACCATCTTTATTGATGTGACGAAAACACCAATTCACATATTTGATGAAAAAGACAATGGGATTTGGAAGACAACAATCTCCCCTACATCAAATGCTTTGATAAACTGACCTCCGGTAAGCATACACCGGAAAGAGGACCACTATAGCGCCCTCTTAAAAATGTGTGATGAAAATCGTGTTGCTCCCGTCCCCATTTTGTGACCAAATAACATTGATCAAATTGAATTTCTTCCTAAAACTGAAATCACAAACAGTGAACGCGGCAATAAAGACCTAGAGGCGAATGCTAAATGCCCTGCTGGACCTAACAAATGCAATAACTCCACTAAAGATCTGCCTATGGAGATAAATAATATCAAAATATTGCAAAAAAATGCTCGCAGTCTCAATGGTAAAATGGATGACGTACGAGTAACGTTGGTCACTAACGATATCGATATTTTATGCGTATCTGAAACATGGTTCAATTCACGAGTCAGAAGCTCATATCTCAGCATCGCCGGCTACACATTGTAATGTAATGACGGAGTAAAGAGTAAGAAAGGTAGCGGTTCATGCATTTTGATCAAAGATGTCTACTCTACATCATTATTTCCGATAAAAGAAAAATGCGACGACATAGAAATGGTTTGGGTCAATGTTCAAGTCAACAAACACGTCTTTCATTATCGGCAGTCTTTACAGACATCCGTCAGCATCTCTACGTCCAACATTAGATTTCGTTGAAAATACGCTTAAATTAATCTGAACAGTCAAAAAGTCTTTCTATGTTTTCGTAGATTTTAACGTAAATCTGACAACAACAATCAGCTGAGCAGGATGCTGCACAGACTTAATCTTTCTCAAATGGTCCAAAAACCGACGCGCATTACCAACACTTCCAAAGTTCTTCTTGTCCTAGCAATTACAAACAATCCCCAAGCAGTAGTCAGCACAGAGATCTATCTTACCGTCCTTTTCTGATCACCATTCGGTAGAATGCAGAATCAATATTGCAAAAGAGAAACAGAAATCTAGTTCCATTACATATTGCACGAAAAACCACTACTCCCCTGAAATATTTCAAGAAAAGCTATTCGACAGATGGAGTGAATTTCAAGGCATGGAAAACACCGCTGATGTCAATCTACAAGTTTCGCTTTTCAATGAAAACTTCTTATCAGCCCTTAACGAATGCGCACCTTTCACTACGAAGAAAATTAGGCCAAGAATCTCGAAATAAATAACAGACGAGATAAAACAGTTGAGCAGAGCTAAAAGAAATTTCCAGCGTGAGTACAAACTGAACAAATCAGTCAATACGCGTCGAAAATTATATAAAAATCATGTGAAGATCCTACGAAGAAAAGTTAGGGAAGCAGAACGAGACTACTATTTAAAGAACTATTGGCGGCAAAAAAAAAAGAACTTGGGAAATCATTAGAGAAGTTGCTTAGTATAAAAATTTAGACTGCAAAAGCATTTTTGACAACCCCTCAAAAACGGCGAATGACTGTAACACGCTTCTGAAAAGTTGGCGAAGATGTTTTCAATGAAGTATTTAGGACAGCTTCAGACACATCTACAGGTGCAAATCTGAGCGATGTTTCATCCCGAAATACTAGAAACAAATGGAGACCAAATTCGGTTTTAGCGTCATAGAGATACGAAAAATCTTATACTCACTAAAGAATATTAAAGCGACTGGACATGATGGCATTAGCCTCCAATATATAAAAGACAGCTTCCCTGTCACAACACCCCTCATTCGCTTGATAATAAATACATCTATAGCCACAAACAAGTTTCCCGATCAATGGAAACTATCCATTAATAAGCCATTACATAAATCTGGTGATATCAACATAACGTCAAACTACAGACCAATCAGTCTCTTGCATGTTATGTCCAAAATATTAGAAAAAGTAATAACAAACCAGCTCTCGTCTTACATAGACGAGTCACATTTACTGCATCGCAATGAATATGCTTACAGAAGGAATACCAGTACTCAAGACATAACAGAAAAAACATCACAGAAAAAATTAAACATAGCAGAAAAAAATTATGATTTTGACAAAAAAATTAACTCTCCTACTATTGCTTGATCTCTCCAAAGCTTTCGACAGCGTTGAGTACAAGAAACTTCTGCAAAAAATTTCAAATCTCAGAATACATAGACACTCAGTGATTTGAAAGCTACCTGCTAAACCAGTGTGATGCAGTGTGCTTGAATAACAAAATGTCACCATTCATACCAAATAATTTTGGCGTTCCCCAATGTTCAATCCTCGGCCCGCTACTATTCTCAATTTCCATCAATGATTTCCCCACCATGCCGGCGAACACAAAAATCTCAATGTAAGCGGATGACGTACAAATTGCCATGACAAGCTCAGCAGCGAATTTAAAAGAAACACAAGCCAACGCTGAAAACCTTCTGAGGAATCTGAAATTGTGCTATGACCATAATGGCCTTAAACTTAACGCAAGTAAAACGCAATCCATTATTTTTGGATCACAGAATGCGACTAAAAATTTACCACCATTCACGCTAACATTTAGAGACGATAAAATTGAACCAGAAGATAAGGTAAAAAATCTTAGTGTATGGTTTGACAAAAATATGACTTTCAATTCACACGTCGAAATTACATGCAACAAAATAAACGGAACCTTAAAAAATCTAGATTATTAATGATTCAGTCTAGTTTTATCGCGTCTGGACTACTGCAGTCTTGTGTGGGAGATTTACCTCAATATCGTCAGGAAGAGTTGCAAAAATGTATTAACTTCGCGGCCAAAGTGGTATGCAAAGGAAATTTCAATAAATACGCTTATGCCACCCATTTTTTCAAGAAAACTCGTCTGGATCCAAATACCGAACAGATTCATGATCCAAAAAGCTCGACGAGGCATTTCTCTGTACCTCCCCCAAAGTAATGCAGATGTGGTAAAAAAATTTCCAGCTAATATCCCAAACAAAAACCAAATCGGAAGAATGATGTCTTAGTCAGTTACCGTTTATCTAACGTGGGACAAAAAGGTCTCTTAGTTTCTGGAGTTTTTTTTGTGGAACAAGCTTCCCCAGCATATCAAAAACTCTAAAACAATAAAATAATTTAGAGTAAATGTATCAAGTCATTTTGCATCTCTGTCATAGGGCCTGCAGCATTTCGGTGTGAATTTTCCATTTACTTGTAATTTTAATTTTCCTGAAATTTCTGTTAGAAAATTATAAATAATTTTATTTTACGTTTGCTAAGTCATTCTAATATTCATCTTACTTATTTCTGTCGACAATAATGAGACAAGCGTCAGTTCAATGCAGCGGAATGAGCGTTTTTTCCATAGTTAGGAGTATTTCCTCATCTTTATTTTGTTATTCTTCTCTTTTCTGTATTGATATTTAACGTCCGTAAGATAAACATACTCTGAAATACATTTTGTGTGCACACCAATATACAGGTTTATAGATGTGAGGGTTGTACAATGTTTTTAATATATTAAATTTTGGCTAACGTTGTCTCAATATTTCAAATTCATTCTCGAAGATGTTTTTAATCGATTTCGGCTGAGCTGGGGGAGGGGGTAATTAAGCATTTCATTTATTCTTTTTTTATTTTTCAATGCGTTCAGCGCACACTAGCACTGAACTTCCGAATCGAAAATACTCTAAATTTCCGTAATTAAAATTATCATTTTGGACCATTTTTTAATCTACCTATATGTGTCAAATTTTGTAAATATTCGCCGCTCAGATGTGATATCCGGCCACAATGTTATTCCATTTTATCCCATGTACACATGTCCGTATAATGCTGAAGAGTTGTGTTGTTTCTTGACTGTAACCTGAGTTTTCTTAAAAATTTCTATGAAGAAATTAAAAACCAGTTCATTTTTACGTTTTTCGAAGTCTTCTTTTCCTCTTAGTTATTTTTTCCGAATAATTTCTTAGGATTACAGTGAGCTCGACTGTCATTTTCGATGTAGTAGATGGTAGGTTGTTTTTTAAATTTTATTTTATATATATATTTTCTATATTCATTTTCAATAAGTATATATATATATTATTATGTGTGCACGTATGTAGGTATGTAAATATCTACATAAATAGATATACATGTTTATATTTCATTTATTTACGCGAAAACTATCCGGTTAATTAATTTTATTGCACTAGCGAAATGATCTAAAAAATAGATCTATCACTTCCCCAGAGGGCGATTCTATGAATCGGAAAAATGACAAATACAACTAGTGAAATAAAGCGCAATTTGAGCATATGAATCGTGGTAAAATTATCTTTCTGTCCGTATGTTGAACAAGCTATGAATTTTGATGTCGAGTATGTGTTTGTTTACGCATTTCTGCAAAAATTTTATAGATATTTGTCAATCATGAGTGGTAAACGGCTTACACTCTATCTCCATTTTATCCCATGTACCCATGTCCGCATGATGTTGCAGAGAAAACCGATAGGATAAAAAGCAAAGCAAAAATCGCTACACGTAAAGTCATTTTTTTATTAAAAATGATCAAATAAAACTGAACGTTTCGGACTAACTGTCCATCTTCAGCAAGAAAAATTTATGTAAAACGAAACCAAAGAAAGGGAAATTAAAGCACTAAAGTATATATATACAAAATCTAAACTTTGAAAAACATAAACAACGGTAAAAAATATGTAAAAGAAAAAACTGAATTAAGTATTGGCAACATGAAGCGGGAAAGCACTTTGGGTGTCGTTGAGAGCAGGTTTCATTTTGTAAGTATACAAGGATTCGAGAAGGCGCAGATCTGTTCTGTAAGAGGTACCAGCCAAGATTTTAAAATCATTCAGGGAGACCGGAACATTGCACTCTTCCGCATGAGATCTAACAGAGGACAGAGGAGGGGGGACCTAAGAGGAAGGAAAACCAGTTCTGCAACTACGCCCAGCATGCTTGAAAGCTCTAGTCTTCAGGGTTCACCAGGTAGAACCAACGTACCGCGATTCACAACGTGAACAACTGTATTGGTACACTAGAGACGAGCATAGTGAGGGTAGGGTGGCAGTTTGTCTTTGAAACGAAAAAGAGAACCAATTGTAAAATTATTCGCGAGGATCATTTAATTGAACTTTGAGTTGCGGGAAAAACTTGTTAATAAGGGATTTAACATCCTCGCTTAGTTTCAATGACTGATCTCCAAAATTCCCCAACTCAACATAGAATGCTTGTTGTGCACAAGATTGGACAGATTGAGAGTTATCATAAATTTTTACAGAAATCTATTAATATGCCCGTCAACAATAGTCAACAATTACGGTTTGCGGCATTCGTACTCTCGTCCATAGAGCGTTTAATGTGTGTTCTAACTTCCAATACTTACACAAAGAGTTCGATTTTTTGCGACGATATTTTGCCAAAAACGACTTTCCTTCTTCTGTCGTTGACAGGAATATCAATAGATTTTTGTCAAAAATTTATGATAACTCTCAATCTGTTCAATCTTGTGCACAACAAGCTTTCTTTGTGAAGTTGCCGTATTTTGGAGATCAGTCATTGAAACTAATCGAGGATGTTAAATCCCTTATTAAGCAGTTTTTCCAGCAACTCAAAGTTCAAATGATCCTCGTGAATAATTTAACAATTAATTCTCTTTTTTGTTTCAAAGACAAACTGCCACCCTCATTGTGCTCGTCTCTGGTGTACCAATACAGTTGTTCACGTTGTGAATCGAGGTTCGTTGGTTCTACCTGCCGTACCCTGAAGACTAGAGTTTTCGAGCATGCTGGGCGTTGTTGCAGAACTGGTCTTCCTCTTGGGTCCCCCCCCCCCCCCCCCCCCCCCACTGTCCTCTGTTAGATCTCATGCGGAAGAGTGCAATGTTCCGGTCTCCCTGAATGATTTTAAAATCTTGGCTGACACCTCTTACAGAACAGATCTGCGCCTTCTCGAATCCTTGTATATTTACAAAATGAAACCTGCTCTCAACGACACCCAAAGTGCTTTCCCGCTTCATGTTGCCAATACTTAATTCAGCTTTTTCTTTTACATATTTTTTCCCGTTGTTTGTGTTTTTTCAAAGTTAGCACGCCACGTATGGTTTGTCTATTAGTACGCCTCGTATAGTTTGTCTATTAGTATGCCTCGTATGGTCTATCTATTTGTACACCTCTGATAGTTTGTCTATTAGTACACCTCGTATAGTTTGTCTATTATTATGCCTCGTATGGTTTATCTATTTGTACACCTCGGATAGTTTGTCAATTAGTACTCCTCGTTTGGAACTTTTGTTTTAGGACGTCTTATACTTAGCAATTTTTAAAAGCCAATATGTTGGCATGTATCTCATGTGGCAACTTGGAAGTAAACGATTTTTTCTTTTTTTTTTCTCATGTGAAAATAAACTTTTTTTTTCTCCTGAAATATGGTTCAGTGTTAACTGGTCGCAGAGCTTTAGGTAAAATGTAATGTACCTTGAAGTTTAGCTTATACGCAAAAAATAGAAACAAAAACATATATATGCATACGTGTGTATATACGAGTATGTACAGGGTGTTGGTGGAACTCTTGGTAAAAACTTCGGCTACTAGTAGAAAATACAAATTTAAACACTTTTTCATCAGTGAAAAAATATCGAAAAACGCTTGGTTTTTTAAATATCTGACTTAGAAGTTTTTAATGCCACGCTACAAGAACACAACAGCGATTCCGCAACAGACAGGAATAAGGGCAATATGGGGAATTAGAATGAACAAGTGTTGGCAGAATCGAACATGTTTTATTTACAGTTTAAAACATGAATTCACAGATTCAGGAAATTTCTAGAAATTCCTAGTCAACGTTAGCGAACCCTGGTGAGAAGGGTATGTATATATTTTGTCTGTTAGCACCGTGGCACTGAAGTAACAAAATGTATCGCCTTACAAATGCACAAATAGCAGACATGCATTTCACTTATGATGCTGCTAATGGTAATGCAAGACGTGCTGCGAGAATCTA
Organism: Morinoia aosen; assembly: GCA_030386875.1. Lineage (NCBI taxonomy): Eukaryota > Metazoa > Arthropoda > Malacostraca > Amphipoda > Talitridae > Morinoia > Morinoia aosen. The sequence continues at coordinate 28,818,062 of CM059568.1, forward strand.
TCACGAACGTTACCCTAATCGAGAAGTCCCTGATCATCGATTATTCACTGCATTGCACCGAAGATTGACGGAAACCGGCAGTTTTAGTGTAAACAGAGTAGACGTTGGTCGCCCAATAAATTATCATCGAGAGCAAGAAGTCTTGGAACATTTCCGTAGAAACCCGCGTACGAGCACCCGTGCCGCAGCAGTATCTTTGGGTATTCGTGAACATTGTACAGTGTGGCATGTATTGAACCGGAATAATTATCATCCGTATCACTTCCAGAGAGTCCAGGGTCTCGTTCCTGTTGATTATGGTCCTCGTGAGCGATTCGCGCAGTGTTTTTTTAGATTGGGGGGGGAGGGGGGGGGGGGGGGTAGAAGATGCCAATTTTGCAGAGTGTATGTTGTTTACGGATGAAGCAACCTTCAGCCGAGATGGAATTTTTGATTATCATAACTTTCACTCATGGCAGCAGAACAACCCTCATGTCATCCATGAACGTCATCACCAACATCGCTACACTGTCAATGTTTGGGCAGATATCGTGCACAATCAACTAACTCATTGGTCCATACATTCTGCCAGAGCGTCTTACTGGAGATGTGTACAAAATCTTTCTTGAAGAAGTCCATCATGGTTTATTGGAAAATGTGCCATTAGGTATTCGTAGACGACTTTGGTTTCAACACGATGGAGCTCCGGCACATTATGCTCTAAATGTGCGACGGTTTCATGACCAACAATTTCCAAATCGATGGATTGGTCGTGGTGGTGCGTCCTGGCCACCGAGATCACCTGATTTGACTCCGTTAGATTTTTCTTATGGGGGCATTTGATATCTCTGATTTATGCGACACCTGTGAAGTCGGAAGAAGACCTTGTCGCTCGAATTGCAGTCGCTGCTGGAGATATCGCTGACAACCCAAGAATGTTTGGCAACGTACGCAACTCGCTTCGACGAAGGTGTCATGCGTGTATCGATGTTAATGGTCGAAATTTTGAACACCTACTTTGATGAGTTACTTTCAATTATTTATTAAAGTAACTCATGATATTTAACGTTTTCATTACCCTCGTGTGTTATTATTGAACATTAGTGCATGTGGATCGCCGTGAGTTCTAGGATCGCCGTGAGTTCTTGAAGCGCAGCATTAAAAACTGCTAAGCCCAATAATTAAAAAACTAAGCGTTTTTCGACATTTTTCACTGATGAAAAAGTGTTTAAATTTGTATTTTCTATTAGTAGCCGAAGTTTGTACCAAGAGTTCCACCAACACCCTGGATATATATATATGAACATGTACATGTGCACGCACACATAGACATACATGCATGCGTGCACATACACACACACATACACGCGCCCACTCATTGTTGTATATTAAAATATGCATCGTATAATGTGATACTAGTTTTATGAGTACGAGTTCCGGAGCGGAGGTTTGCGCGTCTTGCCGGATGCCATATCGCGTTCAGGTCAGATGTCTTTATGGGACCTCCGCCGGAAGCTGTGCCTTCGGGGCGCATCGCATTGGTATGCACCGGAAGAGCATTGTTTAACTTCCGAGCGCTATAGCTTATAAGCAGAGTCAGTGTATGGATGATTCAGTACAAGAATAGGAACCTAGCTAAGAGTTTCCTTTTCCTACTCCTGAAGCTAACGCTTCAGTTACGGTAGTTACTGCTACCGATACTGTAGTTTGCAGCTACAATTACTAATCCTAATATCGTGATGAAAAACCACGAAATAACAAATGGCGACGAAGATTTCGAATCTCCAAAGTAAATTTGAAGGTTACAAGTGCTCCGAAATTAAGATGGCGCATTCTACAGTTGGCTGTACTCCATTCGACGTTGAAGTGGAAACGGTGAGTAATAATCTACAACGAAGAATTTAACCTACGTTACTCACTGATGCTACATATGAGGAACTTGAAGGAAAGTTAAACAACAATTTAAAATCAAGAAATTCAATGTTGGCGCATCTGTTACATTTCTAAACAGAGAGCAAAGTGTTAATGAATCCATACAAAGTTATGCTAAAACGTTAAATGACTTAGCATCTTCGTGCAACTACGAAAATTGCGGTCGCGATCGTCTCTTGAGAGATGCTCTTCTGGCTGGTCTACATTCAGCGCAAATTCTCAGCGCGGTTCTACAGAAATGTGACAGCAAGTCCTTCAACGAATGCGTTGAACATGCAAAACTCATTGAACAGTAAAGCTTCGACGCTCCAGATATTATTCGTGAGGATTTATCTTCATCGTTTTTCACTACAGAAAAACTACAGCCGAATTACATATGTATTCGCTGCGGAACTAGGCAGAAGCACCTTACAAAGAATTGCTATGCCCTAAAATTAAATTAATAAAATGCAAAAAATGTGGAAAAAAGGCCACATTTCTAAAGTTTGCAATTTACGACTGCAGCACGACCTCCTCCTGTTAAGCCTACACGAAGGGGACCTACACGAGAAGAATTTGACGCAGCTCGCACTTACACAGTGCAGCTGGAAAGGAGCGGTTCTCAGTGCAACGTCGGAAGAGAAGATGTGTCAATGAAGAGTTCAAGTAAGCCTCTACAGCGGAAGAACGAAGTTATTCTACAAAAGCATAGGAACGATACTTGTGACGGTAACTATGTTCATAATTTCTCTGATGTACAAACTAATTACGCGTTATTTCAGTCACATTGTATTCCTCAAAGTGTCACAAAACTTACTCCCTCTGTTGCGCTGAACAATCGTAAAATTGTTACTTCCAGAGATAGAGTTCATCCTAAATATTCTTTGTCCAGAGCTAAGCCTATGTTTGTAACTCAATTCTCTGATGATCTGTTTAATGATTCTTACTTGTCATCTGATTCAGTCTAACGTTAAAGAGACCGTTCATCTAGATGTGTTGCATGATGCAGTTCCTGTATTTTTAAAGCACGCCGTGTTCTAGTAAGACTAAAAGACTCCTGCTTTGACACCGGTCAGCAGTTTACCTGTACAAAATGTACCTTGTAGATCAGTTAAAATAACTAAACCTGTAATGTGAATAGGTTGCTAAGTTTTCCTTCCGTGTGTCATATATTCATCTAAAAGGGAGGGAAATTGTTGTATATTAAAATATGCATCGTATAATGTGATACTGGTTTTATGAGTACGAGTTCCGGAGCGGAGGTTTGCGCGTCTTGCCGGATGCCATATCGCGTTCAGGTCAGATGTCTTTATGGGACCTCCGCCGGAAGCTGTGCCTTCGGGGCGCATCGCATTGGTATGCACCGGAAGAGCATTGTTTAACTTCCGAGCGCTATAGCTTATAAGCAGAGTCAGTGTATGGATGATTCAGTACAAGAATAGGAACCTAGCTAAGAGTTTCCTTTTCCTACTCCTGAAGCTAACGCTTCAGTTACGGTAGTTACTGCTACCGATACTGTAGTTTGCAGCTACAATTACTAATCCTAATATCGTGATGAAAAACCACGATATAACACTCATGCACACATATTCATATACATACGTTTTGAAAATGAATACGAGAAAAATAAGAGATACCACCCAGGGTCTCGCTCGGTTGACATTCCGCCGGAGTCACCCGTGATGGTCCGTCGGTATACGACGGGTTCCCCGAAATGGACCCCTGCTACCACCGTTGAAAAAATGGGTCCGGTATCCTACAAGGACCAACTGCAGGGGAGAGAGGTCCAGGAGCAAGTTATTACCTGCTCGAACACCATTGCCAAAACAATGGAACAACCTTTTGAGGAAACCGTGTTGATTCCACAACCTGCTCAAAATCCATACCCGACACCTCCTACTAATGAACCTGACCAGAGACACCTTACAACTCGATTCCCATCCAGGAGGCAAGGATGCACGAGTCTACAAGTACTAGCATCTCACGCAGGTCTCTTAATATCGATGTGCTTGCTCCTCCCATGATATTTGGGATTGTTGGCAAGACAGATGGCTGACTGGTTGTCTTCGTTTATAACCATTGGTTCCATAGTACCAAAATTTTGATCACTGAGTAACTGCTTCAACCAGACAGCCTTTTGAGCCGCACCGGCAAGAGCAACGTATTCAGCTACTGCAGTTGAGAGGGCTACACAAGTTTGTTAGTTAGATCTCCACGTAATTACCGAATTACTGAGGGTGAAACAGTAACCAGAGGTAGACTTGCGGTCATTTTAATCACCAGCCCAGTCAGCATCTGAATAACCAATGCAAGTATCAGAACATTTGCTATACAAGATACCTAGTTTAGAGGTGCCTCTCAGGTACCTGAATATCTCTTAACACACATCCAATGCTGTTCAAGAGGTTTGGAGCTGTATTTAGCAACATTATTCACTGCGAATGCAATGTCAGGTCGAGTTCTGGTTGACAAATACAAAAGGCTACCTACAGCACTTTGATAAGTAGCAGGGTAAAATTCGACATCATTTGGGAAGCATATCGGATTTTCATTTACATCAGCGGGAGTTTCAACAGGTTTACAATTATCAAAGCCAAATTTTGACAACAGAGCCTCAGTATAAGCAATTTGATTTAAGAACACATTGTTTTTAGATTGTACAACACTTACACCTAGGAAGTAACTCAGCACACAAGGTCCTTCATCTTGTATTGGGTAGAGAGACTCATCTTTATTTGATTTATTTCGTCACCAGACTTAGAAGCAATTATTAGATCGTTACATACACCGCCACAATACACAGTTTCTCATCTTGAACACGAGTGTATATACAAGCATCACTCTTAGATTGTACAAAACCCAATTTCTTCAAATAGCTATCTAGTGTAGTATTCCAACACTTAGGAGCTTGTTTTATTCCGTAGAGCGATTTTTGTAGTTTACACACCAGATTTTCTTTGCTTTTGACAATAAAACCGTCAGGTTGAACCAGGTAAAGTTCTTCAATCAGTTCTCCAATAAGGAAGGCTGTTGTAACGTCCATAAGATGGACTTTCATATTATATTTGGCAGCTAAAGCTAGTACTGTCCTGACAGACTCAAATCGAACCACGGGACTGAATGTCTCGTCGTAATCAGTGCCATATTTTTTAGCCCTGAGCCACAAGGCGACCATTGTATGAGCAAATGCTTCCGTCAGGTCCGTTTTTTCTTTCAAAGATCCATTTTGATTTAATAGTTTTTTTGTCATTAGGACACTCTACAAGAGACCATACCTTCTTTTGATTTATAGACTCCATCTCCTTCTCCATAGCTGTCTCCCATAGTTTTGCTTCTGGTCCACTGAGTGCTTCTTGAACACAAGATGGTATATCAAGCTCATTTTTCATTAAATACACCCATTCACCAAACCTATCAGGAACCCGTCGATACCTGGCTGATTGTCCAGGCTCCACTCCCTCCATCCCAGCCTCTGACTGTCTATGCTCCACCCCTTCCTCAGAGTCTTCTGGTTCTGGTTCCTGAGGAAGAAGAGTAAAATTACCATCATTTACTTCTGAGGGCTCCTTCTCAATTGGCATCTACTGAGATTCATTGAACATAACGTCTCTACTCAAAAATATCCTTCTGCTGCTTATGTCATGCAGACGATATCCCTTGGATCCACTTCCATATCCTACAAGAACACACGGCTTAGACTTTGGATCAAGTTTTTCCCTCTCATCTTTGGGGACATGAGCGTACGCACTGCAGCCAAAGGTTCTGAGGTGCTGTACATTGGGCTTGTGTCCATTAAGGGCTTGATAAGGAGTCATATCATTCAATGCACTAGCAGGGCTCCTATTTTTGACGTACACGGCAGTTGATTATTATTATCATGTTCTTTTGATGGACAATTTTGGTTAACTAGTGACGTTAAATGTGAGAGGGGTAAAAAACTTCTTCTTTGAAGGAACTTTTAAATTTAAAAATTAAAAAAACTTGATCCAGCAACTTTCGGAAATAATTTGTCATGTTAAAGATGATTAGCCTGTGTTCACAGACAGAACATAATTCAACAATGTGAAGTAAACTTAAACAATACGATGTTTCTCGAATAGCTCACCAGAGCAATCTTCTGGTGGGAAAGTTAAAGTTCTTTTTCTTTTTTCTTTTCTTTTCTCTTTTCTTCCCCAAGCAGGACAGCAAGCGACGCTGCTTTGCCGACCGCAAGCATCCTGCCCCCTCCCTCCCGCTCACACTCTCTCCTCTTCTAGCTTACACCCCAACCCACCCCTCCCTCCTCCCTCGCTTTCCCATTGGCAGTTCTTTTTCATCAACCTTTAAAAGACGAGGTCTTCTACTTTAACCCAATGAACAAAATTTAATTTTTCTTCCTCTCTATCAACATCACAATGTATCAATATAAAACTCGTTCAACTACTCGGAACGTTGCCCCATCTGAAAAAACAACATCCTCCAGTGCAGCGTCGTACGAAAAGCTCAGTAAAAAGCGTAATGCACCAGCCATAAAGCGGAAAAGCCGACCTAATAAATCCGCCCCTGTGAATCCATCAGTTCAAGGTCCTCAAACACTCAAAACGAAAAATGCTTCTCGGACGTTCATGAAGTCTGATATCAGCAAGTGCTTCTCAGCCCCTGAAGCATCACTAATGACTGCAAAATCAGAGTCATCCGACACGGGCGAAAATCTCTCAGGCGCTGCTTGTAATAATTCAGCTCCCAGTAATACTTCATCTTCTCAAGTTCCGAAACCTGCTACGGGCACACCCGAAGCGAGTTCAAGAAATTACATGCAAGCAGCACTCGACTCGTAACCCCACGTTTTGGACTGTGTCCGAGAAGATTCATCGTCCACAAAGCCAGGAATCTTAAGTAAAGAAGATACCTCGTCACTAGCGGTAGCTGCCACAGCACTGCGAGCTCCTTCGTCTCACCGAAACGATTGCGTCATGGCGACGTCGCCGCTGCCCTGCATCACTGAGAAAGCTCAAAATCGTTCACCGCCGACAGAAATACCAACGTCATCGTTAGAACGCGATAAATTTTGGATGTGTGCAACCAGTCAGAAAGTAAAAGGGGTAATTTTAATTATAATTTTAATGATAAATTGTGTGTAGACCTTTCAGGCGGAGAAGTTATGTTTGAAAATGCACACGCAGCAGCTTATACTGGCAGTAAAATTCCTCAGAGCGTAAGCTGCGAGAATAACTTGAGATTTTCAGTGGAGAACAATAAAAACAGACCTGTTACCGCTTTTGATGGGTACTTACATCCTCTCCAAATGACCAGTTCCCAAACTATTCACGAAATAAATAACACGCTGTCTCTTACAGCTGCATTTCTCAATAAAGCTTTGAGACAAAATTGTCCCCCAAGCCCAGCGTCGATTTTTTCCAATGTATCAAATATTCAAATGATAACAGAACAGCTTTTTGCTTTAAATTATTGTATCAGCACTCATGATTTTACGCCGGTGGTAGGTGCGAGTAACCATCCAAATACGGAATCCCCTCTAGACACTTTTCTTGTTGGAGACAATAGTCTCACAAAAATCAACAGAGATGACATAGATAGTGCATGCAAAATACAAACTATAACTACTGAACGTCTAAATGATCTCTATGATGTGATTGAACGCGCACCTCCTTTTAGGAACTACATAATTAGTTTCAAAGGTTTAAGCATTTCGTCCCATAACCTTACTAAGGTAAAAAATCTCATCATGTCAAAGAATGTTTTTTCTCATGTTCATGTGATGAGTACCTGCAGTGGTCAGCAAATGTACATGACATCGAGTCTGTGCAGAAAAATTGGTCTTAAACTGATTCCGCTGCGAGCAAATGCAAAAACAGTTACTGTTAATGAAGCTTACAACAATGTCCGCACTTGGCCTATTACCGAGAAGAAACTCATCATTTTCTTCAACAAATTGCTCTAAGATCACCTTTGAGACTAACTCTATATTTTATCTCCTGCGTCAGAAACTCCCATAACCTGAATGAAAAAATTGAGTACTCTAATGAATATTCAAAACAGGAAAATGAGTTGAATGACTGCTCTAAGTTGACAGCCTTTCCACCTGAAGCCTTTTCCCGTGAAACCTCCAGCGCATTAACCGATGTTTACCTTCATACAACAAACCTTCTCCTCCCCTCTCCTCCCGATGTTTGACCTCATATTACAAGCCCTCTCTTGCATCTGTCACAAACAACAGCAGAGTGCTTACAAAAAATAGGTTTTCATTGCTATCCGATGCTGATACAGCGGATGAAAAGCCCCTCTCAGACACGAGTATAAATCAACATCCAATCACATACTCAGAAGCAGTGAAATCCACAGGAAGAGAGAAATCGCTGCAAAATTGTAGCCGAAAATCGATAGAAGAACCATCCAACTGCATGCACAATCCTCACCAGAAAAATAGAAATGACACGAGCATTTCTCAGTTCTCTGCAGATCCCCATACAAGCAATCACCACAGCCGGCCCATTCAGAGCCAGAAAAACGTAAATTCCCCGCACCACTCCGAACCTGTTAACGATGTGAAAAGTACGAAAAAAAACGTCTCCACTCCCATTTGTGAACGCATGAATTCCACAATGGATGAATTGAGACGATCCTGGAAAATAGAGCTGATTCCCACCAAAGCTGATGGACACTGCCTCCTTCATGCAGTAGCTCATATACTTACGAAACAACCAGCATCAAAATGGAACTACAATTCCTTAAAGACTGCAATCAAAACGGAGAGCAAAGCAAATCAAAGCACATATGCTAAATTTGTTGACAAGAACAGCGGAGATTTGCAAAACCTCACAAATAATTACATTGACGACAAACATTTTGATCAAGCTGCTGTAGACCTTATACCACTAATCATCTCGAACGTGACAGGCCAAAAACTTCTCATCCTGGATGAGCAGGAGCATTGTGTCTTGAAAATATCAGTCAATCCCTCATCAGAGTCATCAAATAATAACCCTCCACTACTGCTCCATCGTAAAAACGATGACTTCAGTGCCCTTGTCATACAAGGCAAAAATCAGACTGGAGTTGCCTCATCTTGACAAACTGCTGCTGCCCAGCTAAATAGTAGACTTTTTTACATAGCAGATGCTGGGCCTAACACCCTGGGTAAGGTAGGCAAGATCGATAAATCTTCGGAACGATCCTATCGAGATAGTAACTTTGCTACCTTCAAAAAGAGTCATAATACAAGTAAAATCAAAATAAAGCACATAAACGCTCAAAGCCTGAATGGGAAACTGGATGACATCAGAGTAATGTTGGTCACTGAAGAAATTGACATTTTGTGTGTTTCAGACACTTGGTTTGATTCACGAACCCAAAGTTCATTTTTTAACATTCCTGATTACGTGTTATACCGCTACGATGGCGCTAAAACCAGCCGAGGTAGTGGATCTTGTATTTATGTGAATGAAATGTACTCAACATCTTCAATTCTAGAGAATGAAGTTTGCGAAGGCATTGAAATGGTTTGGATAGAAGTGCAAATAAATAAACATAAATCCATAATCATTGGCAGCCTTTACCGGCACCCATCGTCTCCACTAAGTCTAACACTAGATTTCATTGAGGAAACCTTCAATGAAATCCTTCAGGCAAAAAAATCATTCTTTGCTTTCGGAGATTTTAATTTTGACTTAACGTACAAGAACAATCACCTAAGCTAACTGTTGTATAAACTAAGCCTATCACAAATGGTCATAGAACTGACTCGCATCACTAAAGTCTCTGCAACCCTCCTCGATCTGGCAATCACAAATAATCCCACCGCAATACTCAGTATAATAATAATAATGAAGGCATCTACGGATGCTTTATTTCCAATCAAGCCTGATACATATCACCTTGTACATTAGATTTTCAAATGCCTTATAACTAACGCCAGGACGCCATGACGCTTTCCGCCGGTCAAGACCGGTACCCATTCAGACACCTGGGTAGAGTGGGGTATTGTGTTTGGAATTTTTCTCCTATACCCAACAGAGAAAATCGCCACCGCCAGCACCGAGTTTCGAACCCGGGTCTCTGCCGCACGGCGGCAGAACCTCTAGCACATGGCTATCGCGAGCACAAACAGTACAGTAATATCGCCTTTTATTTCCGATCACCACTCTATAGAATGTGAAATTAATATTGCAAAGGAAAGACAAAAATACCGCTTAATGACTTATCGCTCGAAAAGGCACTATTCTGCGGAACTATTTCAAGAAAAACTTCTCAATTGGTCAATTCCAGAATATGATGCAATCTGACGATGTTGACATTCAAGCGTCCATCTTCAACGAGAACTTCACAGCTGCTCTCGACGAATGCGCACCTTACGTCACCAAAAAAAAAACAAGCCAAAACGCACTGTTGGGATTACTGACGAAGTTAAAGAGATGATCAGAATAAAGAAAGCTAACTTGCGAGAGCACAAAAACAATAGATCAAACAGTCCCTTATACAAAAGATATAAAGAACATGAAAAAATTCTTCGAAAGAAAATCGCTGAAGCGAAACAAACTCACTTCCACCAGAAACTAATAACGGCTAAAAATAATCTGAAACGAACTTGGGAAATCATTAGTGAGGTAGCCCCATATAAAAATTTAGACCGTACAAGTAATTTTAAAAATCCCTTGGCAACAGCCACGGATTTCAATACATTTTTTTTCAAAGGTAGGATTCAAGTTTTCAGTGAGGTGTGTACCAGTCCAGGTGAAACGTCAAATGAAAATTCATGCCCCACTGCATCCTCGAGGGCTGATGTCAGGTGGAGACCACGTCCTGTCGAATTACCGGAGTTAAATCACTAAAAAACACAAAGGCAGTTGGACATGATGGTATCAGTCTTCAATATATCAAAGACAGTTTCCCTGTCACAGCACCATGGATTCGTCTGATAATTAATACATCAATAGTAACAAACACGTTTCCAAACCAATGGAAACACTCCATTATTAGACCGTTGCATAAAAGTGGCGAACTAAATACAGCATCATTCTACAGGCCCATCAGTCTTTTACATGTAATGTCCAAAATATTGGAGAAAGTGGTGACAAATCAACTGTCATTTCACCTGGACGAGTCAAACCTACTCCACTGAAATCAATAGGCCTATAGGAGAGACACTAGCACTCAAGATGCTCTGCTCAATATCTCTGAAAAAATATACAGTGACATCAATCAGATGAATGTAACACTCTTGCTGCTACTCGATCTCTCTAAAGCGTTTGATAGCGTCGAACATGATAGACTTCTACGTAAAATACTGAACTTGGGAGTTGACACGCAATGGTTTGAAAGTTACTTGTCAAATCGCTCTCATGCAGTCCGCATAGAAGACAAATTGTCCCCATTCATTCAAAACAATTTTGGTGTTCCCCAAGGATCCATTCTTGGTCCGCTACCGTTTTCTATTTTCGTTAATGATTTCCCTTCAATGCCTTCTAACCAGGGTTGCGGAGTCGGTGGAATAAATTTGCGACTCCGACTCCGACTCCACCTTTCCAGAATTTGGCGACTCCGACTCCGACTCCGACTCCACCTTTTCAGAATTTGGCGACTCCGACTCCGACTCCGACTCCACCTTTTCAGAATTTGGCGACTCCGACTCCGACTCCACCTTTTCAGAATTTGGTGACTCCGACTCCGACTCCATTTCTCCAGAATTTGGCGACTCCAACACCGACTCCACCTATTCACAATTTTGTGACTCCAACTTCATCTATTCATAATTTATAAGATGAATATTTTATTTCTTAACTAGTGTACACAGACCGTAAAAAATGACAAGATTCAATACCTTTCTTCAACAAATTTTCGTTTGAGTGGAGTTTCCATGCTTTCAGCTTATTCCAAAGGTAACTTAATTTTCTTATAAGAGTAATAAACACTCAGAACACAGCATTTTTGAGCCGCAAGAGAAGTAGTTATAGCCATTCGTGTCGTATCCAAGATACAGAAATTCAGCATTACTGAAAGCAACTGCGAACTTGTGTATGTATATTTTAATATGCAATACAGTACATTGCAATACAGTATATTGTAATATACAATACAGCATATTGTAATATGCAATACCCCGCCGAACTCGGTATTCACGATACAAACTTGAGTATATAAGGCTCTGGATCGCTCTAATTGTGATGAAAGTGACTTATTACAGAGCTATTGCACAACGAAAATGAGTGTATTAATTGACCGTGAACTGGAACCAAGACCGCCAGTGCTATTTTTTTCCTATCAATTATTCTTAACAGCATGACACAAAACGTATAAATAAACACACGACAGTCATTCTTAGTAGTAAACGGTTGCAGGTGTTGAAACCTGTGCATATGTTCATTATATTCTTTATTAGCGAACGACTTTTAAATTGACTACAGATTGTTAATAATCAAGATACTAGTGTACATGATTGGTCAAAAATGACGTGATCCAATGGTATCGTTGTTAAAAATCTCAAGATAAAAATGGCAAACAAATATATCCATTGTAATAGTACCCGCGATTAAAATACAGTATTCTCGTACTTGTGCACTGGTAAAACTCGCATCACAGATACGGTCATTAAGCATCTTTAAAAACGTCACAAACGCACACAACAACCAAGCAAATTTTATAACATAATACCTACCTGAATTGTAATTTAAATTATTGTTCGCAAGAGGTTTTTAAAAAAATTGCCATACCTTTTAAGCATTTAAATGCCTTTGAAATTTAAATGCGATGAGTCGCATTTTCTTGACAGTTGATTCGATTTTCACGCAATGTTTTTTACTTATAAACATAAGTGAGCAGATGCCAGGTTTTTCATATTTCGATGGTATTTATGATACTGTCCAAGCAAGCAGATTCCCATTGTAATGAGATAGGGGAAATTACGCACGAGAACATATACTTATCATTGACGGACACCTGGCCTTTTATTTTACCGGGTGTCCTATAAAAATGTCCCCTATTTTTAATTAATTATATCTCAGCTTTAAATTAACATATTTTAATTGCCTTTTTTCACAATGTAGTAAATTTTGTTTCCTTTTCGAATAATTTAAATTTTTGAAAATCGGTTGAATAACCACTGTACAATGTCCAATTTACTGAAACGAGCAGAAAAATTAATTGTTCAGAAGAAAAGTTTTTAAAACAATATTGATATTCTTCCTTATTTTGTAGTTTCCATAAAACTGAACGCACAAAAATTTTAAGGAGTAACAAATCATTACCTTATATAACGTTTAAATAAATGAGGTAATTTTAGTATCCAACGACATACCCTCCATTTCTCTCATGGCAAGTATTACTTCTAGCCACCATTGAACTAAGAGTTTTACCCATTATTCCACCGATTTTTATCAGTCCTTGAAACACTATTATTGAGAACACTTGAAACTTGAAACCTCTCAGAGGGTTTAAATACTTAGTTGTATGTACGATACATCGTTATGAAATTATTCTTAACAGTATGTATTGAGAAATGATGAAGAACACCAGTGTTGTTTTTAAAACTTTCCCTTTGAACAATTCTTCTACCCCTTTCAGTAAATCGATCATCTTAAAGTTTATTCAACTGATTTTCAAATACTTAGATTATTTCAAAAGGAAACAAAATTGACTAAATTGTAAATAAAAGACAATTAAAATATGTTAATTTAAAGCGGAGATATTATCAATTATAAAGTCCGGGACATTTTTGTGGGACACCCGTTATAGTATTGATTGTTCTTATACAATAAATGGTCAAGTGTCTCCTTTGAACAAATTAATAAATAGGTTTAGCTATTTCGTGAGCGTAATCTCTCCTATGTTAATACAATGGAGTTTTAGGATTTAAAACTTAAGGGCAACTGCTCGAACATTTATTTCAACTACAGAAGAACTTCAAGGGAACAACAGCAAGTCGTTTCCCTTTTCTCCTGCGCAAAAAGAGAAACCGTACCCAAGTTAGGCAGATCTTGAGGATTCCAACAGTACGCTCAGCAGCGTCCTCTGTAATATTTTTATTATTAAATTCCTTTAAAATAGAGACCGAAGATCTTCTTTAACGTAAGGTTAGTTTTTAAAACGATACTCGCTAAAAATAGAAGACACCCAATGGACGCGGCCGGTCATCAGTACGGTACTCCGGTAGGAAATTTTAGAGGCGTTCTGAGTAGAGAGATACAGAGTTTTAAGATGTCTGGTCGCCGACTAGCTGAATATCGTATCTTATTGTAAGATTGCATATAGCACTAAGATTTTAACAATTAATTGACAATTAATACCTTGAATAGTAAGTGCCTATTCAAGATGCTGCAAAAGCCGGGTCGAGGAGTTCAAGTCGCAGAAAGAGACTACTTTTTACGCAAGAGAAATACGTTAGAGGTACCAGACCCACTTTTATTAAAAGGACGACATGCTGCCCAAGCAGAGCAAGCTCAAAGATAATTTAATGAGTGAACGCCAAAGCGTAACAAGTAATTTTAATTAAAGCTATTTAAGGTTAATGCAGGTCTGCTAGAAGCGCAAACATGCTTAATTATAGAAAGTTAAATTTAAACACAAAAACCGAAAAGAAAAGATGCAGCTGCAAAACAAAAAACAACGAACAAAAAGATCTCATTTCATCAGTTTCAAATTTTTGTCTGTGAACTAAGAGAGGCCAACTGAAGAAAACTTTTTCTTCCACAAAGCCGCCATCAGAAATACGGAAAAAATTCAACAGGAAATTTCATTGAACAAACAAAATTGGCTGTCCGTCTTTGTTGGTTGATCTGTCTCCCTTTCACGCTCTTAAAGATGCCTAACTACTGTATCTGTGATGCGAGTTTCACCAGTGCACAAGTATTAGAATATTTTAATCGCGGGTGCTATTAGGATGGAAATATTTCTTTATGGTCCACATCTGAAAGATTTCTATACAGAAAATATCGAAACCCGTCATTTGACGAGTCGTGTACACAATTATGTATACTGAGTGTTTCAGAACACGAGGTACAAAATTGCACATCAAGTAGAAAATGGCCAAATAAACACTTTTTGTCATTTGAAATTTTCCCCAAAAAAATCGGGGTTGGGAGGTATTAGGTGTTTATTGTTTTTAAGGTTGAAACTTAATGGCACAATTACTCGCGATATTGACTCTGAATTTACTTTTCAAAAATTGTTCAAAATGTGTTCCACCTACATCTATGCACTTTTCGAATGTTAGCCTTAACGGCTGCCGAATATTAGGAAACACGTCTGGCATTAAGGTATCTCACCTGCAGCCACTGCAATTCTGGCCACAAGATCTTCCTCAGACTCAATGGGTGTAGCATAGACAAGGCTCTTCACGTGTCACAAAAATTGAAATCGAGTGGAGTCATGTCAGGAGATCTAGGAGGTCATGCAACTAGCACATTTCGCCCGATCAACGTAAATTCAAAATAAATATTGCGAGTAGTTTATTCATTAAATTTCACCCTTAAAAACAATAAACTGCTAATATCTCAATGTCTCTTTCTTCGGAAAATTTTATAGAAGAAAAAGTTTTTATTTGGATATCTTCCAGTTGGTGTGCAATTTTTTGCCTCTTATTCTGAATCTGAAACACCCTGTATATTACTGACAAGTGTTTTCTGAGTAGGTAATGTAGGCATTGTCTACACTGAGAAGCATAGATATGTATCAACAGTTTTTTATTACTAAGTATGCACTAATTCAGTGAAATTATAATAGTTAATTCAATGACTATGCTTCAAATCCCCAAAATTATGATATACGTGTAGATAAGGTAGGCCAGATTTGCACACTGCCTTTTCTTCTCTGTGTCTACACTATGCAGGGTAACAATGCAGAAAAGGTGTCATATTATTGCTCAACTCTATGTTACATTTCGGTTATATATAATAAGCAAAAGTTGTTCTGCTTTCATCGCAGGGTTCTGACGTTTTCCGAACGTTTTTTACGAATAAAAGTCACTTCTAGCTTCTTTGCGTGTAATATGATACTATCTCTTATTTTCGTCTAACTTTTTACTTTGTATTGGACACTTTGTTATTTTAATAAGCGCCCAGGTTCTTCTCATTTCGTGTTCTTTGGAGCAATTTGAAACGTTTCCAGCAAGAGAAATGCATAAATGCAAAAACCATTGCAGCTGAGATAGTGCATTGTTTTCAGTTACAATATGTGTGTGACTATAAGTGAAGTTTTTGCTGGTGTGTGTAATTATTTTCATTGCAGCTCGTTTACATTGTATTTTAATTTTTTTCAAGTGTCTCAATGCCGATATAGATAACCTTACAATATTTCCAAATCTTCCTTAACAAGAAGTAATTAATTATATAATGCTACAAAACGAATACTATTTCAGTTTTTAAAAATGTATCAAGATAATTACAAAATTCTCCATTCCAGCGTATACTTGCTTAGAAACTGGGGAGTGATACGAAGATAAAAATTAAACATGATGATGATATCGTGAAATACAATATAACTCTGAAAGAACCAAATTACATTCAAGGAATAACTTGAGAAATGAGCATAAATTTTTATTATTAATACAGATTAACTTGACTTAAAAACACGGAATCCATATCAATTTTGATAACATGACTTGAAAACTAGAAGTCTTTGTACACTAGACCATAGCTTCAAGTTTCGGCAAAGACTACTCATTGGCAATGAATCATAACCTAAAGACTAGAAATGTTTATGATCATTATCAATCAATGCATCATTTTGAGCATACAGAGTTACCACTCTTTGTGTGAGTACAATGTATTGCATCAGCTGAAATGTTCTACAAGTAACTTGCAACACATTTAATACTATTTTCCAGTTCCTATGTATTAATTGAAGGAAAAATGAACAAAACAGAAATATACAAAATAAATTTGCGATGCTTTCAATTACTAATTCCTGGTTTTAACTACAAAATATACATCAATGCTGGGTACAAAAATTATATTTCGCACTCGTAGGTTTCTCATATATATCTGTGCAAACCCTCAATGACTAGATAACATGACGGTATTAGGTGATAGGAATAAATACGCTGTTTCAAACTTAGAACAAAACAATCAACAAAAACATTGCGTATTTTTTAGATTTTTCAGCAAAGCATTCTAACTCTGTTTTGGTTTACTTTTAGTTTTAAAGAATTATAAATAATTTTTAGCAAAAATTAGAATCGAAGACACCAAAAAAGAGCGACTCCAACCACGACTCTACCACATCCGAATGAACGACTCCGACTCCGACTCCGACTCCACCACATTCGGAAAAGCGACTCCGACTCCGACTCCGACTCCATCACACTTCAGAGTAGCGACTCCGACTCCGACTCCGACTCCACCACACTTCAGAGAAGCGACTCCGACTCCGACTCCACCCTAAAACATCCGACTCCGGCGACTCCGACTCCCGAATCCGACTCCGACTCCGCAACCCTGCTTCTAACACACGGATCTCAATGTATGCAGATGATGTTCAAATTGCAATAACAAGTTCTGTATCGGAAATACCACAGACGCAAATTAAAGCCGAAACTATACTGACTAGCCTGAAATCATGGTATGACCGAAATGGTCTCAAATGAAACCCTAATAAAACACAATGCATTATTTTCGGATACAATGATGCCATTAAAAAAACTTCAGATCATACTATTACAGTTGGAATTGATAAAATTAATGCATCAGAAAAAGTTAAAAACCTAGGTATCTGGTTCGATAGAAACAGGTCCTTCAAATCTCACGTTGAGACTACTTGCCACAAAATCTACGGAACTTTAATGTTTTTTCATCGTATAAAAAGTATGCTAGACGAAAAATCCTGATTATTAGCCATTCAATCCCTTGTTTTAACGCGCATTGACTACTGCAGCCTAGTATGGGGAGACTTACCTCAATACCTTCGAAGGGATTTACAAAAATGCGTAAACTTCGCAGTCAAGGTGGTATGCAACGGTAATTTCAGAAGAAGCGATCACGTAACCCCTTCAACCAGTGCTTCAACCAGACAGCCTCTTGAGCCGCACCGGCAAGAGCAACGTATTCAGCTTCAGCAGTTAAGAGAGCTACACAAGTTTGTTTGTTAGATCTCCACGTTATTACAGAATTACTGAGGGTCAGACAGTAACCAGAGGTAGACTTTCGGTCATTTTTATCACCAGCCCAGTCAGCATCTGAATAACAAATGCAAGTATCAGAATATTTGCTATACAAGATACCTAGTTTAGAGGTGTCTCTCAGGTACCTGAATATTCTCTTAACACACATCCAATGCTGTTCAAGAGGTTTGGAACTGTATTTAGCAATATTATTCACTGCGAATGCAATGTCAGGTCGAGTTCTGGTTGACAAATACAAAAGGCTACCTACAGCACTTTGATAAGTAGCAGGGTCAAATTCGACATCATTTGGGGAGCATATCGGATTTACATTTACATCAGCAGGAGTTGCAACAGGTTTACAATTGTCAAAGCCAAATTTTGACAACAGAGCCTCAGTATAAGCAGTTTGATTTATGAACACATTGTTTTTAGATTGTACAAAACTTACACCTAGGAAGTAACTCACAACACCAAGGTCCTTCATCTTGTATTGGGTAGAAAGACTCATCTTTATTTGATTTATTTCGTCACCAGACTCAGAAGCAATTATTAGATCGTCTACATACACCGCCACAAAACACAGTTTCTCATTTTGAATAAGAGTGTATATACAAGCATCACTCTTAGATTGTACTAAACCCAATTTCTTCAAATAGCTATCTAGTGTAGTATTCCAACACTTAGGAGCTTGTTGTATTCCGTAGAGCAATTTTTGTAGTTTACACACCAGATTTTCTTTGCCTTTGACAATAAAACCGTCAGGTTGAAACAGGTAGAGTTCTTCAATCAGTTCTCCATTAAGGAAGGCTGTTGTAACGTCCATATGATGGACTTCCATTTTATATTTGGCAGCTAAAGCTAGTACTGCCCTGACAGACTCAAATCGAACCACGGGACTGAATGTCTCGTCGTAATCAGTGCCATATTTTTGTGAGTAGCCCTGAGCCACAAGGCGAGCTTTGTATGAGCAAATGCTTCCGTGAGGTCCGGTTTTTCTTTTAAAGATCCACTTTGATTTAATAGGTTTTTTGTCATTAGTGCACTCTACAAGAGACCATACTTTGTTTTGGTTTACAGACTCCATCTCCTTCTCCATAGCTGTCTCCCATAGTTTTGCTTCTGGTCCACTGAGTGCTTCTTGTCCACAAGATGGTATATCAAGCTCATTTTTCGTTAAATACACCCATTCACCAAACCTATCAGGAGCCCGTCGATACCTGACTGATTGTCTAGGCTCCACTACCTCCATCCCAGCCTCTGACTGTCTATGCTCCACCCCTTCCTCAGAGTCTTCTGGTTCTGGTTCTAGAGGAAGAAGAGTAAAATTACCATCATTTACTTCTGAGGGCTCCTTCTCAATTGGCATGTGCTGAGATTCATTGAACATAACGTCTCTACTCAAAAATATCCTTCTGCTTCTTGTGTCATACAGACGATATTCCTTGGATTCACTTCTATATCCTACAAGAACACACGGTTTAGATTTTGGATCAAGTTTTTCCCTCTCATCTTTGGGGACATGAGCGTACGCACTGCAGCCAAAGGTTCTGAGGTGCTGTACATTGGGCTTGTGTCCATTAAGGGCTTGATAAGGAGTCATATCATTCAATGCACTAGCAGGGCTCCTATTTTTGACATACACGGCAGTTGATATAGCTTCACCCCAGAATGATTTTGGTAACTTTGAACCAGACAGCATAGCTCTGACAGAGTCAAGGAGAGTTCTATTCATTCTTTCTGCAGCTCCATTTTGTTCAGGTGTCTTAGGCACAGTTTTTTCATGGGTAATTCCTTCCCTTTTTAGGAATTGTTCGAAGTCATTAGAGACGTATTCCCCACCGTTATCGGAACGCAGAATTTTAATTTTGTGATCATAGTGATTTTCTACCAGAGACTTGAACTCCTGAAACACTTTAAAAACATCACTCTTATGTTTGATAATGTACACCCAAGTATATCTGGAGTGGTCATCTATGAAGGTTACAAAATAACTTCCACTCCCAAGTGATATGGGATTAAGCTTGCCACACACATCACTGTGAATTAGTGCTAAGGGTCGGGTCGGCGTTCCCTTTTGTGATTTGTTTTGGGGAACGGAAGCCAGTGATTTTTACCATCACAACAGTTTTCACAAAAAATGTTATCTCCACTCACAGAACAATCAAAACCTTTAACAAGATTTTTAGTGGCTAATTTCTTAAGATTATTAAATCCTAGATGACAGAATCGTCTATGCCGCAGAATTTCATCAGAGGAAACGTTCATGTATTTAGCAGCTAAATTAAGGGTACAATTGAGTTTATACAATTTTCCCACTTTACTGCCTAAGGCGATTAGTTTGTGCTCTTTATTTACAATCTTACATGAGCTTTCGTCAAAGTAAACTAAGTTTGAACTTTCTGTAATCTGAGGCACAGATAGTAAATTGTAAGCTAAGCCAGGTACATACAAGACATTCCTAACAACACAGGTATATTCTAGACCTTTAGGCAACAACACCATAACTTCAACATCACCTACACCAACACCTTGCAAGTTTCTACCATCACCAACTTCAATGTTAATTGGATCAGATAGCTCATTCATACAAGAAAAATCATTCCTATTATTACACATGTGTGCTGTTGCTCCGGAATCTATTACTCCACAATTATTAATATTTATCACAGACAATGCATTGATATAATTGGTTTTACCTGCTCCAAAATTTTTCTGGTCTTCTGTGTGGTTCCCATCTTCTTTCTTCAATTTTTCTTGATAGATCCAGCACTTGGCGCGTAGGTGTCCCATTTTTCCGCATTCGAAGCATCTTGAGTTTTTCAATTTAGAGGTCACAAGGGATTTTTCACTGAAGTCTGAAGCACTTTGGTTTTTCAGTTTTGCTTCTTCATTCAGAAGGCGCTCAGTCACAATATCCCATGACGGTAGTTTTTCGTGAGCTTCCAGTGCAGTCACCAGTGTGGAGAAGTGGTCGGAAAGTGACGACAGCAAGATTATTACACGACTTTCTTCATCAACAGCGTCATCAATCACACTCAAGGACTCAAATATTTCAGCAAATGCTTTGAGATGAGTTTGTAAGTCTTTGTCTTCTTTTATTTTCATGTTGTAGAGTCTTTTGCGTAGTCTGAACTTGTTAGACCAAGTTTTTTGGAATGTACCTTAAATTTTGTGCCACAGTTGCACAGGGTCAGTAGGATCACCCAATAAATACAGTTGACTCGTTTCGACACCACGCACAATTGTTGCAAGCGCACTGTCACGTCTTTCTTCAAATTTCCTTCGAGCAGTCTCGTCCGTAGTCTGTGGCATGGTTTCCGTTCCTCGAACAAAGTTCCACAACTTTTCTTTCATTAAGATCATCTTCATTTGCAGCTTCCACGTAGGATAGTTTTTATCATTAAGAGCCGTGAGGCAGTTCTTAGCACTTTCACTTACGGAGCCTGCCATGTTTCTTTCTCTTTCATTGTTTCTGTCTCACACAGTACTAAAGGGGTGTTTACACTAGGGGACATTTCGGCTGTGAGGCGCGACTCGTGTAGCCGAAGCTCACCACTGAGGCTCAAATTTGTGTGTGTGAGCCCGAAGTTCCCGATTCGCTTTGGTTGAATCCGTGCAGCGGCTACACGTGTGCGCAGTGCTTCCACTTTAGGGTAAAATACCCTATTTTAGGGTAATCAGGTGTTGTCTAGGGTAGAGTTTAGGGTAAAGAAAAATTCCATTGTTTTTAGGGTAATTCGACTTCTGACGGGGTATCACGGCAAAATTGTAGGGTAATTGCCTGTTTTCATTGCCAATACTAAGTTTGCTCTCAAGTACTACAATTACCTTTTGTAAGCTACATTTCGGAAGTACGCTACTTGAGCATTTATGAAAATGTTCAATAAGAGCCATATATGGAACAAACTTAAAATTTGTCAGAACTCGCTGTTAATTTCGTTTTTATTGCACACTGAGATAAGGCGCAAATTGCTGTGCACATCGCTGCATATCTTTCAAATCTCTCTTCAGTATAATTTTGCTAAATTTGTTGCACAAATAATACCTTGGGGAAGTAAAAGTAATGACAATAATTAAAGTGATAGGCAAATTGATATATTGTTTGAAATTTTATATTTTCTACCCTTACATAAATAGCGTGTAAATGTATCAAGATTTACACCAATACATCGGTCATCGTCGTTTACTGGAATTGAACAACTATATAACGTATGTAAAACGACACTACCCGAGCCGGGGGCAGTTAGTTTTGTTTCAGTCGCATGCAATTAACTGTGTCAGGTGCTGTCACTTGCAGTTTTGCATTGCAACAAATTATTTAGTTACTTGCGTCTCAGTAAAATTGCTACTATTAAATAGATTCTGTGTCCGATGAAGCTGCTATACCACCTATGAAGATAAGAAAAATTTGATCGTCTTTTAAGCCCTACACACAAAAATGGGAGGAAGGATGGAGAAGCGAACAACTGTTTCGAGGCTGGTTAGAAAAGTCTCAGTCTTATACCTCAACTAAAGATATGGCATGCTGTACTATATGCTCAACTACCATTACATTTGGTATATATGAGATTATTCTTCATGCTAACAGTCAACGTCATAAAAAATTCTCAGAACAGAGAAGAAAAACACAAACAATAATTTTGTTCATTTTATCACATGATCCAATTGACAAGTCAGGTATAAAAATTGAATTACGGACATGGACCAATCTTTTCGAGCATAATTTGCCTATTTCGTTAAGTGACTCATTGCTAAACTACTGAAACAAATGTTTCTCAACGAAAGTAAACTTAAGGAAACAAAGAGCTTCAAACATTATTCGACAATGTTTCGGTTAACATCTACTAAGTGATCTTGTCGTCGAGTTTATATTCTGTAATATTTTATGAAACAACTGATCGCAGTAAAGCTGAACAGCTCGGATTCATAGTGCAATACTGGAGTGAGAGTGCAATTAAGAGCTCCTCTATTGATCTCGTTGAAAAACAGGATAGCACAGCCTATGGATTGTTTACTACACTTAAAAAATATTTCAGAGATAAAAATATTAAATTGAGCGACATTGTAGGGTTCTGCTGTGACACGACTAGCGTTATTGGATTCAAACATTCAATGGCTTCTTTGTGGGAAAAAAAATTCGACTTCTGTTAAGAAAGGTTGGCTGGGTGAAAATACATATATCGGCAATCAATAAAAAAAGATTGTAAAATATAAATCGAGGTTCTTCTTCCATTATTCTTGGCACTAGGGCTTACTAACTTAGGATTCCGATTCTTGGAGGAGCTACAAGTATTTGACTGTTGGCTTTTGGCTTTTTTGACATGTAGACTTCTGCCGAAAAATAATCAGGCCATGGGCCAAGATTCTTAATTGTTCCGAGATTCTTATTTGTAATTCAATGGGGCTAACTTTGAGCCTTGCGTAATTTCTGCTTCGCCTCACTTAACGTAAATTGTCTCTACACTCAGTACAAATCGCGCCAATTGAGTGTATTGATTACGAAAATTTTGGGAAAGTCATAATTCTTCATTTAGCTCTTTACATTCTTTGCCACGTTCTTTGCATTTGCTCCGAGAATTAGGGTGTGTATGAACTTATTTCAGATTCAAATTCCTCTAATTTGTTTGCGCAAAAATTGTAAACCTGTGTTTGTGTTGTGTTCCATAAATGAATGTTTTGAGTATTACCTTGTCGTTCATTTTCTTTTACTATGCCTTTGCTTCTCTCTGCTAGTCAGGAGTAAATCGCCTGGCCTCATACTTTACGCTCATTGAGCAGAGCTTGTAACTAGGAAATCAAACAAAGAGGGTAGACTATGGTGAAAGCAATATAAAATGTTGCACGTTTCGTGACACACATGACTCCGTAAAATCAAAGAATTTTATTTTCTAATATTCGCATAAGCCCTGATGTTGTGTCATTTCTACACATATAAACATGGAAACATTGAATATATTCACGTAATACTAACAATGGGCTTAATTGATATTTTAGGGTAATTTATGCATTTTTAGGGTAATCTTGAGCAAAGTTTTAGGGTAGGAACTTTCACACTCGTGGAAGCCCTGCGTGTGCGAGGCGCAGCTCGACCGGTCAGTGTGCGGATGGCAGTCATCAAGTGAGGTAGCGCCTCTCTCTCACCCGTCATGGCTGACTCAACACTACCGCGAGAAACTACACTGCTTCTAATTGAAATGTACTAAGCCCATCAATGCCTTTGGCAGACTAAAAGCTGTGAATATAAGGAGGCTGCTTTCCATTATATTTTAATGAAGATGAACGAATATAGTAACATTTCACTCATGCAAATAAAAAAGAGATTACGTAGCTACGATGCAGCAACAATATTCACACAAGCTCGTCTACAGCTGCATGGCTGCCACTTGGTTTTGTGCTGCATGGCTGCCACTTGTGTTTGACCAAAAAATCTAGTGTGACCTCAAAAAATATCGAGAAACATATAGATTTAATAATAAAACATCCAAAAATTTATCTAGAAGTAAATTAATTATCTACTATAATAAATTAGTTGAACAATAGCATATAAGGATATTTATTTCATAAATTGCTTTATTTTAGGCAATTTATCTTTATATAAATTATCTAGTATCCTGATATTTACCCTAATAAAGCTTGGTATCCAAATATTCTTCAATTTTACACGTGTTGCGAGTAGAAAGGTCAGTCTCTATTGCATTGCATTTCATCAATGCTCAGATTCCTACTTCTCAACAATTGTTTTAAGGCTTTCACACCGCTATCTTCATCATTTTTAATAATTTTGCAATTACTAAGTAAGTTGATTTTACTTTATTAGATGCATTACTTTAGTAAATAACTGATACACCAAGTAGTTTCATGATAGAAATATCATTGCTCCATCCAACAATAAACTGAACTCCTTGTTACCAATATCATTGGTCGGTCTTTCGTCAAAATGAGGCCACATTACATTATTGATAATGTATGTGCATTTTATTCCTTGATTCTCTGATATCATCACTAGTTTTGCAATTGGAGATAGTGTGCTGTAGCTTATGAAGCGTGAAATAGCCGTCTTGGTGTCGTTCATAATCTGAACATAACATGATCAGAATATGGTTGCTTCACTATTCAGACAATTTGCTTAAGTAAATTAACAAATATAATAAGAATGAAGCAGTAACCAACCATTATGGTGACTTCCTAATTCGAATTTACAGTAATCTATCATATACATAGCTTAACTGTAATTCTAGCTAGAAAATTTCTATCACGCTGAAAAAACTATATGGATTTTATAGCTAATATCTAGGTTCGAAATTTTACATCTAAGCTTCAGCAAAAACACCTAGATCTAGCTATATAATATCTAGCGTGGCAGCCCTGTTGAGCAGCGCGCGCTCCATGGCTCGCTCCAATGGTGTCTAGTCTAAACGCACATGGCTCTTGTGAAGCTCCACACGAGGCG
This sequence comes from Morinoia aosen, assembly GCA_030386875.1. NCBI lineage: Eukaryota > Metazoa > Arthropoda > Malacostraca > Amphipoda > Talitridae > Morinoia > Morinoia aosen. Next base: position 28,843,492 of record CM059568.1, read on the forward strand.
TCTACACGTGAGGCTGCAGCAAAATGTAGACCAGTGTAAACGGCCCTTTACAGATCACCAACGTCTGTTCTCGTTGTCCCGGGCTGTTTTTCGCTTCGGGACTTAGGATAACCTCACTTGAAATTGTTTCTTCGGAAGGTTGTCTGGGCCCATAACCTATTGAGGTTAGGGTAAGTAAAGCGAGACACTTGGGATTAATATATTGTCAGTTACCAAAGCAGGACACAGTAAGTTTACATCACGAAGGTTAGCGGTGGAGTGGGCTCCGGCCAAGCCTGAGAACCATGAGCTCAGTTCCATGAGAACAATGAGCTCAGTTCTCAACGCAGAGTACTGTTTAAACACATTCTAACACAAAAGCACTGTAATATTATCAGTATTGTACACATATACATTCAAGGTGCTACAATAAAGGTGTCAACAAGTTTGTCAATTAGTACTCCTCGTATGGAACTTTTGTTTTAGGACGTCTTATATTAAGAAATTTCTAAAAGCCAATATGTTGGCATGTATCTCATGTGGCAACTTGGAAATAAACGATTCTTCTGAAATATGGTTCAGTGTTAAACTGGTCGCAGAGCTTTAGGTAAAATGTAATGTACCTTGAAGTTTGGCTTATACTCGTACGCAAAAAATAGAAACAAAAACATATATATACATACGTGTGTATATATATATATATATATATATATATATATATATATATATGAACATGTACGTGTGCACGCACACATAGACATACATGCATGCGTGCACACACGCACACACACACACACATACACGCGCTCACTAATACACACATATTCATATACATACGTTTTGAAAATGAATACGAGAAAAATAAGAGATACCACCCAGGGTCTCGCTCGGTTGACATTCCGCCGAAGTCACCCGTGATGGTCCGTCGGTACACGACGGGTTCCCCGAAAATGGACCCCTGCTACCACCGTTGAAAAATGGGTCCGGTATCCTACAAGTACCAACTGCAAGGAGGAGAGGTCCAGGACCAAGTTATTACCTGCTCGAACACCATTCCCAAACCAATGGAACAACCTTTTGAGGAAACCGTGTTGATTCTACAACCTGCTCAAAATCCATACCCGACACCTCTTACTAATGAACCTGACCAGAGACACCTTACAACTCGATTCCCATCCAGGAGGCAAGGATGCACGAGTCTCCAAGTACTAGTATCTCACGCAGGTCTAACTAAGCTTGGAAACCTGTTGTGAGAATGAATCTTCAAGTTGAACTAGATAATAATACAGGGACAGAATTAGAAGAAGGGATTTCTAATTAAGGAGGGAGGGGTTTCATATGTATAGTGCAAAATGTAAGTTACTAGTTCAAGTTATTTTTATGATAACACTGCGGATCGTGAGACCCGCAGCCAGTAACTATAGAGATTTTGACGCGTCCACAGTGCATGGCGGTCAAATGTGCTCCTTGTTTACGGTTTGGCTAATACTCACTAATTCTAAGATTATCATTTCTCACTCTGTCTATCCTGACTGGGTTTCCTATATTGCGTTTCATATTTCCTCTATATAGGCCTAAACCCCTATTTAGAGCTAGGAACAAGAAGGATATTTTAGAGTTGAGTGGACCATTAATTTTTGTGTGTTGTTGCTACGTTATGCTATGCTATGTGCTATGTCTATTGGTGTATAATGATTGCATAGCTATGCTGATTAGATAGGCTATTTGATTAGGTATTTCTAATATTTTTGCGAAAATAGGCAAGAATATAACAGAACCATAACAAAATACTGTAAAAAAATCAAGCTCCCACATAGTTATTCTGTAATACTTGTAATACTCTCTGCCTAGAATATTATTATTAGTAATAGGTAACCAAATAGTAGCCTATTCTATGCGCATAGCAATTCCACACTAGACCTCACTAGACATAGACATCAATAAACAAAGCAAACATTGCAATAGCCACCCTTAGACATAAACATCAATAGGCATAGCAACATAGCAATAGCACCACGTACGTTAAATAGTTCACTCACCTCTGAGATATCTTCTCAACTCTGAACCTTCAACTACATGAGGACCAAGTGAGAGCAGGGCTGAAGAATAAGAATGCAATAGAACAGTAGAAATATGAGTTAGAAGTGCGTAGTCAAGAGTAGTTATAATAAGTACTTAGCCTCATTTCTTGATTCAAGTACACGCTTGGCTGACATCGACAGTTGCCACTACCAAGTCCAGTGGGGAACTGACTCGCGGGTGTTGCCATCAGCAGCGTTGCCAACATTAGATCTGTCTAACAAACAACGGCATCTACGGATGCTCTATTTCCAATTTCAAGCCTTATACATATAACCTTGTACATTGGATTTTCAAATGCCTTATAACTAACACCAGGATGCCATGACGCCTTCCCCCGGTCAAGGCCGGTACCCATTTCATACACCTGGGTAAAGTAGGGTATTCTGCTAAGAATTTTTCCCCTATACCCAACAAAGAAAATCGCCACCAGCGCCGGGACTCAAACCCTCGTTTGCCCGCACGGAGGCAGGTCCTAAAGCCACACGGCTATGACGAGCACTTTCACTAGTAACCTACCTTTTACACTATATCACATGTTCTCAACAAGCCGTACGCTTGTACACCACCACATAAGCTTCTAAATCCGGTCATCACAACACAACGAAGACGCTCCACCAGCAACAGTCTCTACTGCCTCTACCGCCGTTTCGCGCTCAACAGTCACTTTTCTGACATCAATGCTGCAACTCCACATCGTCTGACGGTCTTCCAAGACACGTCTGATGGTCCTCCTGACGGTCCTTGTGTAGTGAACTCCCTCAGCCGCACTTCAGCCTAATTTCATAAATTATTAAAACTATCTTCTAAAAATTGAATAAGATTAACACAACCGTTCTTACAATTTTAGGTTACGAATTTCGTTCAACATTACCCCGAAATCTATTAAAATATGACGCGAAATATTTCGACATTTCCGAGCATCAGCTCTCATAGCGTTTTGGGGCAGAACTATTTCGCAAGCGCTCTTCCGGTACCTGACGTATATAAACTCAGCCCTCCAGGCAGAGTCCGTCAGTCATATAAGTGAACCGTCTGAATGTAATGCTTAGGCCCCAGAGGGGGAAATGTAAGTAACAATTTTTAAATGTTAACCTAGAGTTTACCTAATTTAATCATTATCGCATAGATGTGTCTAGAGACTCCAATGTATTCAACGTGTCTGTGTAAATAGAACTCATTTTTATGTAACTGTAATAAAGCGAGTAGTGTAAGTTCTAGTTAGAGAGACCTAAAGTTGGCAACGCTCGTGAGAGCAACACTCGCAGTCAGTCTCCTATTGGTCACTGGCCCAACAACAGTGGATGTTGGCCGAGTGTGTGTATATAATTACCTATTGTGGCTAAGTATCTACCCTCTAATTTCTAAACTAATGTACTTAATTCTACTCTACTCTTTTCTATTATTCCCACTTATCTCCGCTCTACTCTTGCTGGCCAAATTTTATGTTTGATGGTTGGTTAGACTTTTAGCGTTGATACCAATTTCAAAACATAAAAATCTCGAGAAGGTTTTCAATCACATAACAGAGGACAAATGAGAACACGGGGTAACTCAGCTTGTTTTGTGCAGGGTTTTATTTGAAGGAGCCGGGAGGATCGCCGAGACGTGATCCTGAAGATCTTGACTGAAGATACTTCGCAGTCCTGAGGCGGTAGCTCCGGCCGGTTGACGAGGTTTCAAGTGTATTGTGTTCAGGATATTTAATTTACTGAGGACAATTTTTACGAGCACAACAAACGGTGCGTTGCTATTTATGCGGGCAAAGCCTGCTTAATTTTTGGAGCAAGTGAGTTTGATCAATTAGTGCCGTGACTGATGACGATAATAGATCTTGGTTGGGTAGTAATTACGGATCAAGGCACGCTGAATTTAGCAGATGAGAGGTTAATTAAATTGTGCCGTAATTAGAGGCAGTTTAGAATTATGGCCCTTAATTGGAAATTATATAAGGCTAAAGGCCCAGGGATTCATGTTTGTGGTGTTAGTGACATTGGAGAATCTGGAAATATTCAAGGACGCTGGATGAAAATATTCAGGAAGGACACACCAAGAAAACCCACAAACCGCTGTTCCCCAGTAGCTTTAAATTTCATTACGGGGAAATCCTGAGTTCTTTCCACAGATTTATCATCGCGTTTTTTATTCCTCTTTTTTTAGCTCAATGATAGAATAAGGACAGATTAAACATGCTATCTTTTTAAGCTCAATGATAGAATAATGACAGATTAAACATGTTATCTTTTTGAGCTCAATGATAGAATAAGGACAGATTGAACATGCTAGCAATATTCCTTCTCTATGCTCTCGATTTCAATATAAGACGGACACGAACAAGAAATTAATTGTGTCAAAAATCGTAAATGGTTAGACATATTATTATTAACTACATGCGATTTCTGTACGCGATCGGGCGTAATAATTTTTAGCCAACGATCATCAATATGAATCCTGGTAACCTATAATACGTCCGTGTGACGCTACAACCAATGTTTTCTGGCTCAAAGAAGTCTCAACTATTTTACGAAACCCCCAGGCAGTACTACACTGTCCCTGTGCTGGCTATACATGTAAATACTGAACACTGCACAAGTATACTGAATATGGAATGGAAATACTAAACACTGCACAAGTATACTGAATATGGAATGGAAATACTAAACACTGCACAAGTATACTGAATATGGAATGGAAATACTGAACACTGCACAAGTGTGCTGAATATCATGGAAACGTAGAACACCTAATCACGCTACGCCATTAACCAACACATCTTAGAAATGCTAAAAACAACACAGGTAAAATACACTTAGGAGCTACTACGAAGCACGTAATACTTTTAAGTAAGATCTAACTGAATTAAAACACTTATTTCCACTTACGCGACGAGCTCTGAACCACACCAGATCACAACAAGAAATGACGCTCTTAGAACAGCGTACGCTGGGATGTTGTCACAACGGCTGGCTAAACTCAAACGTCTGTTGATGTTATTCTCTTTGTGTGGTTTACACAAAACATTCAAGAATAATAGTTATAAGTAGAAAATTATTAATAATAATTTAAAGTAAGATAGTTAATGCCAATAATTATGTTATTTAAATGTTAATGAGAATTTTAATGATAAGAGACATTTTTGTAGCGACTGCTACACACATGTCTGGTAGTTGAGTCTCTAAGTTGTAGGGGATCTAAGAGGTGAGGGGATTATTTACCTTATGTGATGTGTCATTGCATTTGTTTATTTATGTCAGCACTATTACTGTGTTGCGTCTATGTGAAACTCAGATACTGTGCCGGTGTTGTTTAACCTATACCGTGCTCCAGTGTAGGATTACTAGATCTTTTATAGTAACTAATGTAGGAACATCCTCTGTGTTATCTGTGCCAGTGTTAGGTAGACACAAGTTGTTCAAGCTTACTGCGCCATCATGGTCATTGTTGTTTCTCTTTGTTTTTGCTAGTCTCCGATTAATCTTTATTGTGCTCGTCTTAGCCGTGCGACCATCGAACTTGCCTCCGTCCAGGCAGACCCTGGTTCGAGTCCCGGCGCTGGTGGCGATTTTCTCTGTTGGGTATAGGAGAAAAATTCCAAGCACAATACCCCACTCTACCCAGGTGTCTGAAATGGGTACCGGTCTTGACCGGGGAAAGCGTAATGGCGTCCTGGCGTTAGTTATAAGGCATTTGAAAATCCAATGTACAAGGTGATATGTATCAGGCTTGAAATCGGAAATAAAGCATCCGTAGATGCCTTCATTATTCATTATTTATTGTGCTCTCATTTATTGTACGATGTTGGCATTAGCTCGTTAGATATTTTATCAGTGCTGAGCAATATTGTTTTTCAGGACACTTTGCCGTCCACAGAGATCAGTTAAGATTGTTTCCCTGAATTTAATTGAGCGTTTATTAACCTTTTACTCAATCACTTCAACTTTGGTTCCACTTGGAATTTGCTTTTATATATTTTGCTAGTTTCCGGTCTCTTCTTTATCTAATTAGTTGTGGCAGCTAAATTGCCTATTGAATCAGAAAAGCAATTTACCTTTTCGCAATTTTAAACAAGATATTGTTCCATTATTCATTATTATTATTCATAATTTTTCCTGAAGCTAGAGTTAGGATAGAGTGCTTGTTTTTAGGGTGATCTAAGTTGATTCCTAGGGTGCTCATGAAGATAGCCATGCTTAAGAATTCTTAATCCTGTAGTTTCTTATTTTTAATTGTTTAGTTTGTGGAAATTCTAGCCGTTGCTCTAAGCCGAGATCCTTTGCGGGCTTAGTAAGGCGTTATTAACGGCCTTCCGCAGTAAAGGGTCTTAGGCTGCTGTCAAGTCAATAAACTTAAGAGGCTATAGAACGAATAATAAACGAATAACAGAGCAATGGTGGTGGTTCCTCACAACTTCGGTGGCAAGCGTATTTCCTCACTACTAAAAATGCGCTTGCACATTTCTGCCGAGTTCGAAGCCAATGCAACGGATTCGGAAGAGAGCCGATGTGTGCCGCCTTCACCGCGGACACGTCAGACGACTTCTAACCTTGGCCACTAGTGCATGCAACTTTGTGCCTCGCGGGTGACCGGATGACTTCCCCGCTTCTTGGAACCTTGCGTTCTTGGACAGCCGGCCTCATTGAAGAATTTGTTCATCCGAACAAATACATTTTCGAAAGGTGAGAACCTTTTTCGCCATGCTCTGATTGTTCTTAATTATTGGTGTTACCGTCCCTTTTGGGGTTTCTGGTATTTGTGTGATTTAGTGCCCCACCCTTTAGGGATTTTGTAGCCTCTTAGTATCCGGGAGGCATCACAAGTTTTAGTGACCTTAACACTCGGCTGTTTTAGCCTTTTTGAATTCTATATCTTCAGTCTCATGCTGAGTAATAAGTATAGCTTATGGGTGACTCAAGTCACAACCGCCCAACTGACAGCAGTTAGCTAGTTACTGTCAGAATACCTGGAAGCCAAGCCAGTATAATTAAATTTCACTAGCCAATTGCTAACTACGAACAAGATTGTGATGTTGCTTGTGATATCAAGATAGAGCTTATGACCAGTTGGTCTTGAACACCGGTTCTGGGTGTTAAGATGATACAGGCTGCAACTCGGGCGCCAGAGCTGCGGACTGACCTTAGCACTAGACTCCTGCCATTGTTCTTCTTGTAAGTAGTAGACTGTAGCAGTCTTGCACATGTGTATAGATAGGCTTGTTATCGTCAAAATTAATCCAGCCTGTTGTTCCCTCACAGGACCCTGGACAGCACATTCCCCTCACTCACAACCATTTTAGAGTCAACACTCTAATATCTTGATTGCAGCCACTCTGCATTAAGAGCTGTAATATAGCGAGTAATGTAAGTTCTAGTTAGAAAGACCTAAAGATGGCAACGCTCGTGACGGCAAGATCATCAGCCAGTTTCCGATTGGTCGTAGCCAGCTAAAAAGGTCATGCTGACTGCAAGTGTACATATATAATTACCTACTGTGGCAAAGTATCTAACTTTCTAATTTCTAAACTAATGTACTTAATTCTACTCGACTCTTTTCTATATATTCCCACCTATCTCCGCTCTACTCTTGCTAGTCACATGTCTGGTAATTGAGTATTTAAGTTGTAAGATATCTAAGAGGTGAGTGAATTATGTACCTAATGTGATGTGTCTTTGCATTTGTCTATTTATGTCAGCACTATTACTGTGTTGTGTCTATGTGGAACCCAGTGTTGTTTAACCTATAATGTGCTCTAGTGTAGGATTAATTACTAAGCCAGATAAAAAATGCCAAATTGGAGTGCCACAGGTATCCTACCTTGGATACCCAATCGACAAGGACGGATTGCACCCCACTGCAGAGAAGGTAGCAGCAATCCAGAATGCACCAGCTCCTACTGATGTAACTCAACTGAGAGCCTACCTTGGGCTTTTAAACTTCTACAGGAAATTTCTAAAATCATCTGCAACTATGCTGGAGCCCCTAAATACCTTACTGAGGGATAAAACTCCTTGGAAATGGGATGCAAGTCAGGAGAGGGCATTCCAGAAGTCTAAACAAGCCCTCCTGTACTCCCAGACCCTAGTCCACTTCGATCCTCAGAAACCCATAGTGGTAGTGGCTGACAGAAGTGCGTATGGTGTGGGAGCGGTGCTGTGTCACCTTATTGATGGAATTGAACGCCCCGCCTATTTTGCCTCCCGAACTCTAACAGCAACAGAACGCAACTACTCCCAGACTGAGAAAGAAGCTCTGGCTATGGTGTTTGCACTCAGAAAATTCCGTTGCTACCTGTGGGGACAGGACTTCACTGTGGTTACTGACCACAAACCTTTGTTAGGACTATTTGATCCAGGTAGAAGCATTCCTCCGATGGCATCCGGGCGCATTCAAAGGTGGGCTCTACGGCTGCAGTCCTAAAGTTCACCTTGCGTCACCGGTCTGGCATGCTGTAGGGCATGGCTGATGCTCTCAGTCGTCTACCCTTGACAACTCCCGAGGAAGCCACACCTATTCCTGCGGAATGGACGACCTTAGTAAACGTCCTCGAGTCAGCTCCAGTCACCAGCACCCACATCCGCGACGGCACCCTAAGGGACTATTATGGAGTGGATAGACCTACACTAGAGCACAGCATAGGTTCCACATAGACACAACATAGTTATAGTACTGAACACAATAGACCATGCAATGACACAGCAAGTTAGGTAAATAGTTCACTCACCTCTTGGATACCTTAACTTTATACTCAAATGGAGGTACTGTGGCTAGTGAGATTAGAGCGGAAATAGACGGGAAATGTATAGAATAGAGTAGAATAGAATTAGTACATTAGTTTAGAACTTAAGAAGTTAGATACCAACCACAGTAGGTAATTATATACACCCTCGGTCAACATGTACTTGTTGTTGAACCCGAGGCCAATAGCAGACTGACTTGCGAGTGTTGCTCTCTCGAGTGTTGCCAACTTATGGTCTCTCTAACTAGAACTTACACTACTCGCTATATTACAGGGACCCAGTACTTTCAAAGGTATACAAATACTTGTGGAGTGTTCTCCCTCAGGCTGCTTTACACTCCGGGCAGACTATGTAAATATCTTTAGACTTTGTGGTATCTATGCCAGAAGTGAGTGCCTGAGGTGCAAACGAACCCGATAGGATAAGGAATACACAACTGGAATAAAGGCCGTATTATTGAGAAGATCGCCGGCAGTATGGCACATGAGGTAAATGATTACAGGCAGGTAGTATAGTACACAAGGACGACTTGGAGGACCGACGGTTGTCGGTAAGTCGCGTCATGCGTGCCGTCGAGGTGGCGATGGAGGCCGTGAGGCTACTGCTTGCTGAGCAGCCGAGACTAGTAAATGTCAGAGTCGCTGCGAGGAGAGTCGCAGGGAGAAGTCTTGTGTGAGCTGATGCTGTGAAGAGGCTCGTTGGAAGACTTGTGTGAGTCGTTGCAGTGAGGAGGCTCGCAGGAAGAAGACTTGTGTAAACATCAGGGTTCCTGCGAGTCAACTGAGTGAGCTCTGCGAACTGAATTGCGCTTAGCGCGCAGCTCTTTATATAGGGCTGGCGACGGCCTCGCTGACGAGAGTTAGCCCTCTGGTTAGTGGACTCGCGGTGCCGGGTTGTCGCCGTCTGTGCTGTGTTAAACGTACGTGGGTGTGTTCAGATGTTGCCTGGCTGCTCGGAGAGGGCAGCTTGTAGAGGCTCGGTCCGGCACCCCAGCGCCGAACTTGAGCGCTGGTTGGTCGGTCAGTAAGAGCGCTTTGAGGCTGTGGGGTGGCGCTTTTGAGCTTGTGTGGTGGTGAGCGCGCACAGCTAGATGGAACCACCACATACTGCCAAGTAGGCTGGCCTTCGACGGTAATTGGTGACCCTGATCTCGCTCCGTATACTAGGAGGCGAGACGAATTGTCCACACAAAATGGCTGTGTGCTCTGGGGAGCAAGAATTATTGTACCCCAAGCTCTCAGACAAGCCATTGGAGATGAACTTCACTCTGGCCATGCTGGATCATCCAGGATGAAGGAGTTAGCTCGCAGCTATGTATGGTGGCCGCTGCTGGACAAAGATCTAGAAGAAATGACTAAATCATGCAGCGAGTGTCTGAGCACTCGAGCTGCCACAACGAAAGCTGAACTCCACCCGTGGGAATGGCCTGCGAAGCCTTGGTATCGCATACACATAGACTACGCGGGCCCAATGGATGGAAAATACCATCTGGTGATCGTGGATGCACACTCTAAGTGGGTTGAAATTTTTCCCACATCTACTGCAACCTCTAGCGAAAAGATCTCGTGCCTGGAACACACTTTTGCGACATTTGGATTAACGGACAACGTATATAAAATATTGATCTAAATTTGGTCGACTGGTTTTAGAGTGGTCCTGGCTCGCTGGTAGACGGCTCCTAGTTTAAGTTTGGCCAAATACAGTATACAGTATCCAGTTTACTGTAGCTCCCATAGACGCTGCAGAATAAGCTCTGCTCCGGTCATCTGACCCAATTATCAGCAGATCATAACTACCGGCTACTGACTCTGTGTGTAGCGCTTCCCTGTCGCCGCAGGTTTTACGTGGTTCCGCCGTTGGACTAATTTGCTCCGAACCTAAGGTTTGGGTTTGGATGCGTCTTCCCTGCAACATTTTAAGGCGGACAGGCGACGGGAGGATGAGTGGCTAAGCTCACCGTTACCGCGCTGCTTCTTCGCTCCGCCTTCGCTCTTCTGGTTGTCTTGGGCTGGAGCTGGGAATCTCATGCATCGACGGACGTCAGGATGGTGCGATGCCGAAGCTGTGAGCCGTACACCAGCACGACTCCTGCAAGCTCGCCCTAACCATCTGTCGTCGGAGGAGCTCCCAACTCCATGGACATTCGAGGTTCGTCACTCTTAGGCTGGGCGCATGTCTGCTAGTGAGTTGATATCCATGGAGCCTTTAGACCAGTCGACCCCTACTTTTTCCTGGCGAATAGACTAAATTTCTATTAACTTACCGGGCTTTCGCCCTATTATTACAGTTCGGGCTTTCGCCCTATTACTACAGTTCGGGCTTTCGCCCTATTATTACAGTTCGGGCTTTCGCCCTATTATTACAGTTCGGGCTTTCGCCCTATTATTACAGTTCGGGCTTTCGCCCTATTATTACAGTTCGGGCTTTCGCCCTATTATTACAGTTCGGGCTTTCGCCCTATTATTACAGTTCGGGCTTTCGCCCTATTATTACAGTTCGGGCTTTCGCCCTATTATTACAGTTCGGGCTTTCGCCCTATTATTACAGTTCGGGCTTTCGCCCTATTATTACAGTTCGGGCTTTCGCCCTATTATTACAGTTCGGGCTTTCGCCCTATTATTACAGTTCGGGCTTTCGCCCTATTATTACAGTTCGGGCTTTCGCCCTATTATTACAGTTCGGGCTTTCGCCCTATTATTACAGTTCGGGCTTTCGCCCTATTATTACAGTTCGGGCTTTCGCCCTATTATTACAGTTCGGGCTTTCGCCCTATTATTACAGTTCGGGCTTTCGCCCTATTATTACAGTTCGGGCTTTCGCCCTATTATTACAGTTCGGGCTTTCGCCCTATTATTACAGTTCGGGCTTTCGCCCTATTATTACAGTTCGGGCTTTCGCCCTATTATTACAGTTCGGGCTTTCGCCCTATTATTACAGTTCGGGCTTTCGCCCTATTATTACAGTTCGGGCTTTCGCCCTATTATTACAGTTCGGGCTTTCGCCCTATTATTACAGTTCGGGCTTTCGCCCTATTATTACAGTTCGGGCTTTCGCCCTATTATTACAGTTCGGGCTTTCGCCCTATTATTACAGTTCGGGCTTTCGCCCTATTATTACAGTTCGGGCTTTCGCCCTATTATTACAGTTCGGGCTTTCGCCCTATTATTACAGTTCGGGCTTTCGCCCTATTATTACAGTTCGGGCTTTCGCCCTATTATTACAGTTCGGGCTTTCGCCCTATTATTACAGTTCGGGCTTTCGCCCTATTATTACAGTTCGGGCTTTCGCCCTATTATTACAGTTCGGGCTTTCGCCCTATTATTACAGTTCGGGCTTTCGCCCTATTATTACAGTTCGGGCTTTCGCCCTATTATTACAGTTCGGGCTTTCGCCCTATTATTACAGTTCGGGCTTTCGCCCTATTATTAACTTTCGGGCTTTCGCCCTATTATTAACTTTCGGGCTTTCGCCCTATTATTACCTTTCGGGGCTTTCGCCCTATTATTACCTTTCGGGCTTTCGCCCTATGACCAGGTTTCGTACCTATCAATATACTAAAGCTAACATATTTTTCACTTCGCCAGGTGACGTTAAACGGCAGTTGGGCGGAGAAGACTGCGCCGCTTTGGTCTTCTCCGCGATTCGTGGCCGCCTGGAGCATTTTTACCAACAGCAGCACCTAATCTCATTTCTGTCGAAAGAAGTGTAGTGCTGTTACCTAATTAATATTAAATGCTCTCGGCCGCTCGATTTTACATGTCCCCCAATTGACCATAGTTTTTCGTATGGTGGCCAGTATGGGGAGCGGCTACACTCTAATTATTTTTCAGCTTTCAGGACCTCTCGTTTGAGAGTTGGCGGGGCGATGCAGTTGCCGGTGTTGTGTTCTCAAAAAAAAAATAAATAAATAAAATAAACTTATAACTTTCTATTCCAAAATGACTGCAGAACTTTCGAGGACCCTGAAGAATCGAGGCTATGTTCGACAAAAAGTGTCCAAAATTTCTTCTAGAGTTTCCTCAGAGATTGATTCTCTGAGCCTAGAGCAGAGAAGGGTTCTTCTGGAGAGGTCAAAAGCTCTCCAGCTTGAACTAAGGTCCCTAGATCAAAATATAATGTCTCTTCTTATCCAGAATAATTCATCCGAAGAGGAAGTAAACAAAAATTTGGAAGAGGAAGAGCAGTACGAGGAATTGCTGGTCGGGGACATTTTGAGGCTTCAAAACAGCTTGGAGCCGGTCGCGAGTCACACGGGGCCGACATCTGGAACGGGCGGAGCTCAGCTACCCAGTTCTTCAGCAGCGACACTCCCAAAGCTTAAGCTGCCCGAGGTACCGTTACCAGTGTATTCTGACCCTAAAAAAGATGATCTCGAAAAGTTCTTTTATAACTTTGAATCTATACTAGATAAACATTCGTTATCTAGTTACGAAAAGTTCATATACTTGGGTCGACAGCTTCGGGGTTCTCCCAAATTGCTCATTGATTCTCTGGACGTCAAAGATCAGTCTTACGAGACGGCCAAGTCCTTACTACAGCAAGCGTTTGCTTCTGTAGAAGTTCAGAAACACGATGTGTTAAAAAGACTAGCTGGGCTTGATTTACCAGCAGGCGCCGATCCGTACCCCTTTGTTGGTGAAATGAGATCTATTTTGGCGTCATTTGATAACTTAAAAATAAATTCCGAAGATGTGCTCCAGTTTTTCATATGGAATGCCATGAATGCACAACTTCAAACTCAACTGATCCAAATTACTAATCAAAATTTACCAGCTCTTGGTGAAATCACTAAGAATATCTTTGACGCGGTTAATAGGTTGCCGGCTGTTAAACCCAAGACATTTTCCAAAGAAAAATTCATTTCCAAGGAAAAAGAGTATGGCCCCTCATACGGGAATCAAACGCTTGGCACCGCTGGCTTAGCGGTTAAAGTGCAAACTAAACCTTTGCCACCGTGCTTTCTTTGCGAAAGCGAAAAGAGGGACGCCAATCACAATTTAAGAACCTGTCCTGTCTTTGACTCTCCAAAGAAAAAATTTGATAAAATTAAAAGCCTCAATGCTTGCACAAAGTGTTCTTTCCGAAATCATAAATCTGCAAAATGTAGGTTTAATTTTTCTTCGAAGTGCCGTCATTGTAATGGTGCCCATTTAACTTATTTGTGCCTTCAATCTACAGGTAAAATTGCAAACAAATCCGATAACCAAACTTTATTAACAAATACCAGTGCTTCTTTAGTGCAGACCGTTTTCACCAACACGGTGGATGAAACGATAGTTTTGCCTACGTTCACATGTCCTCTTTACTCAACCGGTAACTTAAAGATCAGAGGTTTGAAAGACGGTGGGTGCCAGAGAAACTTTATTTCCAGTAAATTTGTAAAAAATCATAAATTAACTATCTTACAGGAGGATGTGCCTCTGATTATCCACGGCTTCAACGCAAGCAGAGAGTTGAAAACTTCAATTGCAGAGGTACCGTTGTCTATCAACAATAAAATCGTAAAATTAAAAGCCATCTGTGTTCCAGAAATAAATATAAAACTAAATGTACAAAACTTGCATAAAATTGCGCAGACTTTCGTTGAAAAGGGCTATCATCTTGCCGATGAGCGCCTGATAGACTCAACGAAGTCTATAACTGAGTTGGACTTGGTTCTGGGGGCTGATGTTGATCCTTACTTGGATATAGCCTACCATAAGTTTGGACAGAACGAGTTTTCAACTTACATTGATACGTCCATGGGTGTAATGTTGTCCGGGGATGTAAATCGAATGCTCTTGAATGCCAGACACTTGCCTTTTGCCCAGAGTACCCTTCAGCATGTAACTCGGGGTGCAGAGTCGTCGACGAGCTTTGTGGAACATGCCGCCGCGTTGGAACCAGTCACCGAAAACTCCTCCAACGTGACTACGTCCCTTCACTCTCATACCTCTGAAGTAAGTTCAAAAGTAGAGTCTCCTCTTCATACCTGTGATGCGGCAGATGGTAATGTTGATGCTGATACTTCAGCCTTTGGTCGTTATAACCATTCAGTTGTTGTTCAGGATGAGAGGGGTGATCTGCTGGAGTCCGCTCTTGAAAGAGCATCAGAAGAAGTTTTGGAAAGGGTGTACTCTCGGGCTCTTGATCTGCATGATTCTGAAATGGAAGAGCACGAAAGTGAGACCAATTTGAAACTGATAGATTACGTGATTGAGAACTCGTCTAGAGATGACGAAGGCAGGCTAATAATGCCCCTTACTTGGAATAATAAAAATTCTCACAATTTATCCCAAAACTTTAACCTGTCTAAAATGATTTTGAATTCAAATCTGAAAAAGTTACAAAAATGCCCAACTAAACTTAAATTGTACGACGATGTTTTCAAGGAACAAGAACGGGCAGGGATAATCGAGAAAATTGATAATCTAAATTCCTTTCTGGAAGAGCATCCCGAGTGCAGTTTTTTGGCGCATATGGGGGTGTTTAAGATGAGCCGTGAAACTACTAAATGCCGAGTAGTCTATCTTTCCAACCTAAAGGAGGCTGGTGACGAGGCTACGGTTAGCCATAACCAAGCCATGTTACCAGGCCCGACTCTGAACCCTAAGCTGTCTGTAGCCATAATTTTGCTGCGATTCGATCAATATCTTCTTACCTTTGACCTAGAGAAGGCATTCTTAAACATAGCTCTAACGGAGGTTGATCAGAATAGGTTGATGTGCTTATGGTTCAATAACGTCAGTAAGGGAGACTTTTCTATTCGTGCATATCGAAACAAGAGGCTATCGTTTGGCCTCCGATGTAGTCCCTTTATCTTGATGATGGCCTTGTATCTGGTCTTGGTTCGTGAAGAAGGTGACCCTGAGTTTTCAGAATTTAAACGTTCAGTGTATAATTTAATGTACATGGACAATGGGGCCTATTCATGTAATGACGATAGCTTTCTTGTTGAAGCTTATAGAAAGTTGAAAGAAATTTTCAGGAACTATGGGTTCCGATTGCAACAGCTCTGCTCAAATTCCGCAGAGTTCCAAAGTTACGCTGACTCAGAAGCTGCTACAAAAACAGCCGATGAAGTAAAGTTGCTGGGCATGGTATGGAGTAGAAAGGAAGATTCAATCTCTCCTAGTTCAGTAAGCTTAAATTCTGCTTCAAATACCAAACGCTCTATCCTCTCGTCCTTAAATTCCATATACGATATCTTTGGAGTGTACTTACCTCTGTTAAACAGAGCCAAACTCTTCGTCCAAATGCTGCAGACCCAAACGTCTCTCGACTGGGATGATCCTGTCCCGTCAAATCTGCAAAGAGAATGGGTCAATATATGCAAGCAGTTCAACAGTCATGAAACTGTAAAATTACCAAGATGTGTAGGAAAGAGAAAGGACGAGTATGCTCTCGTAGCATTTACGGACGCCTCGAAGTCTGTGTATGGCACAGTAGTGTACATCCACAATTTAACTACTGCGTCCGAAAACTTCCTACTAGCTAAAAATAGAGTAGTAGGTAAAAGTTTGGCTTCAAAGACCATTCCCATGTTGGAAATGCAAGCCATTTGCATGGGTGTCGACACTTTGATTGACCTGGTACTCGAACTCACTGGAGTCTCAATGATGGAGCCAATAAAAATAACGAAGCTGCTACTTTTCACCGATAGCTTGGTTTGTTTACAGTGGCTCAGTTCCTTTGCCTCAAAGTACGATAAAATTGAGAAGAAATCTGTCTTCATTCAAAACAGGCTTAGAGCTGTGGACGAGCGTTGCAGGAAATTTCCGGTCAATTTCAGGCATACTGAAGGAAATAAAAACCCTGCTGACTATGTAACTAGGAAAGTTAGCTATAGACAACTGAAAGAGAGTAATTTTCACACTGGTACTGGCAAGCTAACCGAGTCACCTGATGAGCTCGTGGTTACCATTCCTAATCCTTCGTCTAAAAACGTAGACGAGGTACCCAGCGGCACTTCTACCTGTACTGCTGGTTGCGAGACTGTTCGCTGTGACGAACCTAATCCTGAACCCCTTGTACCAGTCAAAAAATTTTCTTCTTTCCGAAAGCTAACAATGGTTGTAGCTTATATTCTCTTCTTTGTATCTCTGTTGAAATGTTCCCTGAGCAAACAGTTGAAGAGTACGAAAGAAATCTCTTTAACCGTGTTAGATTTTTATCAGGATGCAATTAAAAATATAATCCTCACTGAACAAAGAAAATATTTCCCTGAAGTATTCTCCTTCCTGGAGCGGAAGGTTTCGGTGAATCCTCCCGCTCTGTTGACGAAGCTGAATCTCGTAAAAAATACTTCGGGATTGTTGGGTGTTAAAAGTAAGTTAAACGATAATTACGAGTTTCCTATCCTCTTGCCTAAAGAGAGTGATTTGACGAAATTGATCATTATGGATGTTCACGCCCAGCTGTCTCACACAGGAATTTATTCCGTGATAAAAGAACTTCGACGAAAATATTGGATCCCTTGCGCGTTTTCAACCGTTCGAAGCGTCTTAAAAACTTGCTTTGCCTGCAAAAAAGTAAATAACAGAACTATAAAGCTCAATCAAAACAGTTATAGAGATTTCAGAGTTGATCCGCCGAAGTCGGTGTTTTCTTCAATTTTCCTTGACCACATGGGACCTTGGACTATTAAGTTAGGTAACCAAACTCAAAAAGTTTGGGTGCTGATAATCACCTGCCTCTGGAGTCGAGCGGTAAATCTAAAAATTTGTATGAAAGCCGATGTACCAGAATTCTTGCGAGCACTACAGCTCCATATATACGAGCATGGTATGTTCAAACGTTGTTTTTCCGATTTGGGTAGTCAGATCGTGGCCGGTACTAACATTGTAAAAACATTCTTGGATGATTTTGAAACCAAAAGATTTCTAAAGACCTACAATATACAATCGTTGGATTTCCAGACTTACCCTAAAGGTAACAGTGCTCTTGGCTCGTTAGTTGAAACTCTGGTAAAACAAGCTAAGAAAATGATATACCATAGCTTAAGACATTCTGTACTGGACTTTTTTGAATTTCAGTTCGTTATAGCAAAAACGACTCGCCTCATTAACAGGCGTCCCGTGGCCTTCTCGGAGACCTTGCGCGATTCTTCTCCGGACGCCCCATCTGCAATTACTCCGGAGATGCTTATCAGAGGAAGAGAATTAGCATCTCTCACAATTTGCCCTTTCTTTCAGATCGGGGAAGCTGATGACGATCCGGACTTTGGCGCTCCGGTGTTCGTGAGGAGTGTTTACTCGAAGTTGAGGGGAGTTCTGGGGAGATTGACGGAATGGTACCACGATGAGTTTTTTGTTACATTAATAAAGCAGGCAACTGATCGACCTGGTAGATACCAAAATGTCTTGCATCATCCTTTGCAGGTCGGCGACGTAGTTCTGTTGAAAGAACCGCACTTAAAGCAAACTTCTTATCCTCTAGGAATAGTCCGGTCGGTGCAGCAGAACTCGATGGGTGAGGTGACGGCTGCGAGAGTTTTCAAAGGCGGAACTCGCGAGGTGGTGTACAGGCACGTCTCCTCTATTATCCCGTTGATTCCTTCGTCTCGAGGTACAAAATTACCGGAGGACGATGTGCGGAGCCAAGTTCCTGTTTCCGGTCAGGTTGAGGACGATGTAGTTGTAGATTCGAACTCCTCTTCGTTTACTGGCCGTGTCCCAAGAGCTGCTAGCCTTCGCTGCACGGAACGTTGGCAAAGTCTGATTGCAGACGGCCAAATTTAGGTTAAGGCTTAGGTTAAGCGTTTCGTTTGTCGACTGAGTTATTTGTGAGTAAACTTAAATTTAGACTTTAATCTCTCATCTAGATTTAAGTTCGTGCTTTTCAGTTTAGGAAAAGCAATTCTCTCGGGTTAGGCGGTTCGTTTGACGTTGAATTATTGGTAGTTAACTTAAATTTAGACATCATTCTCAAATCTAGATTTAAGTTCTCTTGGTTTTCAGTTTAGGAAAACCAATTCTCGCGCCGGGAGTATATAAAATATTGATCTAAATTTGGTCGACTGGTTTTAGAGTGGTCCTGGCTCGCTGGTAGACGGCTCCTAGTTTAAGTTTGGCCAAATACAGTATACAGTATCCAGTTTACTGTAGCTCCCATAGACGCTGCAGAATAAGCTCTGCTCCGGTCATCTGACCCAATTATCAGCAGATCATAACTACCGGCTACTGACTCTGTGTGTAGCGCTTCCCTGTCGCCGCAGGTTTTACGTGGTTCCGCCGTTGGACTAATTTGCTCCGAACCTAAGGTTTGGGTTTGGATGCGTCTTCCCTGCAACATTTTAAGGCGGACAGGCGACGGGAGGATGAGTGGCTAAGCTCACCGTTACCGCGCTGCTTCTTCGCTCCGCCTTCGCTCTTCTGGTTGTCTTGGGCTGGAGCTGGGAATCTCATGCATCGACGGACGTCAGGATGGTGCGATGCCGAAGCTGTGAGCCGTACACCAGCACGACTCCTGCAAGCTCGCCCTAACCATCTGTCGTCGGAGGAGCTCCCAACTCCATGGACATTCGAGGTTCGTCACTCTTAGGCTGGGCGCATGTCTGCTAGTGAGTTGATATCCATGGAGCCTTTAGACCAGTCGACCCCTACTTTTTCCTGGCGAATAGACTAAATTTCTATTAACTTACCGGGCTTTCGCCCTATTATTACAGTTCGGGCTTTCGCCCTATTACTACAGTTCGGGCTTTCGCCCTATTATTACAGTTCGGGCTTTCGCCCTATTATTACAGTTCGGGCTTTCGCCCTATTATTACAGTTCGGGCTTTCGCCCTATTATTACAGTTCGGGCTTTCGCCCTATTATTACAGTTCGGGCTTTCGCCCTATTATTACAGTTCGGGCTTTCGCCCTATTATTACAGTTCGGGCTTTCGCCCTATTATTACAGTTCGGGCTTTCGCCCTATTATTACAGTTCGGGCTTTCGCCCTATTATTACAGTTCGGGCTTTCGCCCTATTATTACAGTTCGGGCTTTCGCCCTATTATTACAGTTCGGGCTTTCGCCCTATTATTACAGTTCGGGCTTTCGCCCTATTATTACAGTTCGGGCTTTCGCCCTATTATTACAGTTCGGGCTTTCGCCCTATTATTACAGTTCGGGCTTTCGCCCTATTATTACAGTTCGGGCTTTCGCCCTATTATTACAGTTCGGGCTTTCGCCCTATTATTACAGTTCGGGCTTTCGCCCTATTATTACAGTTCGGGCTTTCGCCCTATTATTACAGTTCGGGCTTTCGCCCTATTATTACAGTTCGGGCTTTCGCCCTATTATTACAGTTCGGGCTTTCGCCCTATTATTACAGTTCGGGCTTTCGCCCTATTATTACAGTTCGGGCTTTCGCCCTATTATTACAGTTCGGGCTTTCGCCCTATTATTACAGTTCGGGCTTTCGCCCTATTATTACAGTTCGGGCTTTCGCCCTATTATTACAGTTCGGGCTTTCGCCCTATTATTACAGTTCGGGCTTTCGCCCTATTATTACAGTTCGGGCTTTCGCCCTATTATTACAGTTCGGGCTTTCGCCCTATTATTACAGTTCGGGCTTTCGCCCTATTATTACAGTTCGGGCTTTCGCCCTATTATTACAGTTCGGGCTTTCGCCCTATTATTACAGTTCGGGCTTTCGCCCTATTATTACAGTTCGGGCTTTCGCCCTATTATTACAGTTCGGGCTTTCGCCCTATTATTACAGTTCGGGCTTTCGCCCTATTATTACAGTTCGGGCTTTCGCCCTATTATTACAGTTCGGGCTTTCGCCCTATTATTACAGTTCGGGCTTTCGCCCTATTATTACAGTTCGGGCTTTCGCCCTATTATTAACTTTCGGGCTTTCGCCCTATTATTAACTTTCGGGCTTTCGCCCTATTATTAACTTTCGGGCTTTCGCCCTATTATTACCTTTCGGGGCTTTCGCCCTATTATTACCTTTCGGGCTTTCGCCCTATGACCAGGTTTCGTACCTATCAATATACTAAAGCTAACATATTTTTCACTTCGCCAGGTGACGTTAAACGGCAGTTGGGCGGAGAAGACTGCGCCGCTTTGGTCTTCTCCGCGATTCGTGGCCGCCTGGAGCATTTTTACCAACAGCAGCACCTAATCTCATTTCTGTCGAAAGAAGTGTAGTGCTGTTACCTAATTAATATTAAATGCTCTCGGCCGCTCGATTTTACATGTCCCCCAATTGACCATAGTTTTTCGTACAACGCAACGTGTTTCACATCGGCTAAATTCCAAGCATTTGTGAAGGCATGTGGTATGCGGCATATAACGAGCGCACCATACCATCCATCAACTAATGGACTGGCAGAGCGCATGGTACAAACGTTCAAGAGTATAAAAAAGTCAACGGAACCCCTACGCCTAGCACTAGACAGGTTCCTGTTCAACTATCGGCTGACACCCCACACGAAAACAGGTGTTACGCCCGCCGAACTGATGTTAGGCAGGAAAGTTTGCTCTCGTCTTGATCTGCTTTGGCCGTCAGATGCAATCGCGTCCAAAGCTGCTCAACGCCAGGACGCTCAGAAAAGATGCCACCCAGGGTCTCGCGCGGTTGACATTCCGCCGGAGGCTCCTGTGATGGTCCGTCAATACACACCGGGTTCCCCAAAATGGACCCCTGCTACTACTGTTGAGAAAACGGGCCCGGTGTCCTACAAGTGCCAACTGCAGGGGGGAGAGGTCGTTCGTCGACACCAGGACCAAGTTATTACCTGCTCGAACACCCTCCCCGGACCCAGGGACCAACCTACTGAGTAAACCGTGTTGATCCCACAATCTGCTCGAGATTCATACTCACCACCTCCGGCTAATGAACCTGACTCCGAAACACCTGATTACTCGATTCACACCCAGGAGGCAAGGATGTACGAGCCTCCAAGTGCTAGCATCTCACGCATGTCTACCCGAGCTTGGAAGCCTGTGGTGAGAATGGACCTTTAGGATGGACTAAATGAAATAAGGGGATTGGGATACAAGGGGAGGTTTCTAATTGAGGGGGGAGGGGTGTAATACAGCGAGTAATGTAAGTTCTAGTTAGAGAGACCTAAAGATGGCAACGCTCGTGACGGCAAGATCATCAGCCAGTTTCCGATTAGTCGTAGCCAGCTAAACAGTTCATGCTGACTGCAAGTGTACATATATAATTACCTACTGTGGCTAAGTATCTAATTTTCTAATTTCTAAACTAATGTACTTAATTCTACTCGACTCTTTTCTATATATTCCCACCTATCTCCGCTCTACTCATGTTAGCTACATGTCTGGTAATTGAGTATTTAAGTTGTAAGATATCTAAGAGGTGAGTGAATTATGTTCCTAATGTGATGTGTCATTGCATTCGTCTATTTATGTCAGCATTATTACTGTGTTGTGTCAGCACTATTACTGTGTACTATTGTTATTTTGTGGAACCCAGTGTTGTTTAACCTATACTGTGCTCTAGTGTAGGATTACTAAGTCTATCATAAGAGCCTAAGGAGATTACCTCCTCCTCCTCCTCCTCGTATCCTCGCTTCCTCTTTCACTTCCCAATTTAGTTATGCTGGAAGGCCTGCATACCTGCAGTTAAGCCTCAAAAAACTCCAGTTTAAGACTATTTTGTCGAGTGCCCTTAACTCCTACGGAGTTTTCCCAACTGGTAGCTTTTTCCATAATCAACAAGTGTCAATTCCAAAACTCCCCCAATGCCGAGTCACTTAGTGTCGGAACTCTCCACACTTAACACCATCTAAACTTCACACTCCGGTACACGCTTCCACAAGCCTGAGCTGGAACCGCACCATCTGAAATTTCTTCAACCACCTCGGACTCTTCCCAAGAACTTATCCCGAACCAAGAATCAAGCCTCGCCCTTCAACGTCCAACGACTACCCAAATAAACGAATAGGCGAGCCCTATCTAGTTTCAATTACCCCAAGTGATGGTTCGAATTGTGGTTTTTATAAGATTACCTGTTTTGATTATTTGACGCTAAAAAATACTGCGTCCGGACCCTAACCTTCTGAGCAAGCGGCCATATCAATTCATTTCAATATTGATGCCTTCCCGGGCGTCTGATGAGCTCAAATTATCACGGAACAACAAACTTTGTTCTATTTAAAATAAACCCAAATACCCAAACTTTAAACGGGTAACACGAACATTAAACTTGGTGTGTTACTACGCAAGAGCAATCTTTTTCTCTCGTGCCATCACTGTCGGCGATAATTCTAATAGAACGGCATGTATTCCAGTTGTGTTTTCTTTCCCTGTTGGGTTTGTTGGTACCTCTGACACTCGCTTCGGGCATTTATATTCAAAGTCCTAAGATATTTATAATTTGCCCGGAACGTAAAGGCCCCCTCACACGCGCAAATATATCTGCAAACATATCTCAACTGGTGCTGAATTCGTGCGTTTGTACGCTCATTTCAGGTTGGCACAGACTGTACGAGGCAGATGAGCCATGCTGGATAATTTTGGAGCGACCGGCTGCAAACCTTGACACCACGTCAGTGTCACGCCAGCCTTCGTGTGTGGTGTACGACTGTACTCTGCCTTTCTCCCTCCTTATGCACTTCAATAAGCAATTTCTTATTTGTATGTTCACTACTTTTTAGGAACTATTCTTTAGCCCATTTTGAGCGAGCTTTTCCATCTCTTTTATTTCTTATTCATTGAAACTATAGCGAATCCTATCAATTGTACGAACTCGCCGTCTGGAGTCGCTATTCTTGTGCGTACTCTCCACCTACCTGCAACTGGTATACTGAAGCGTGCGCCACACAGAGAAAATACATAAGAAGAGGAACAACTTCTAAGGGGACATCCTTGCCTCGCAATCCGAATACTAGCTCTCAATTGGCTAGTCGAATGAGTGACTCTAACCAATGAGCTACTCAAATAGGAGTGACGTTTCTTCCGTGCGAAACCTCATTGGCTCTCAGGTATCATCTCGTTTAGGGTAATTACCCCAAATTAGGGTAATTTCAAAAACTAAATGGCGACTTTAACGTGAGCATTGCTGCATTTCGTAACTATGTCTAATCGTTATATAGGGTAATATCATGCACTTAGGTTATTTTCCTGCAATTGAGGGGATATTCTTCTACACGCAATGGTATTTTCTCTATGACGGAACGACGACGAATTGGAGAAATTCCTTTGATATTTTATTGTAAGGCTGCAAGACCGGCAGACTCTCGGTGGGTCCTAGAGCTGAGACCAATAAAATGTCATGTAGCACCTAATGGCGCTGTTATAAAGTTGTGATTTACAAGGACCGAATTGCTGCACATTTTTTAGTACAAACGCGTTCTAACTAAGGACAATGAACGGCAGGCACATGTTATTAAAATGGGATTAGCATATATTTCAGGAATGGTTGTTTACCGAGAAAACTTGTCCATATTTAAACTCGCGCAAATCAATAAGGAAGAATGTAGTTACTTTACGGCAAATGAATACTACACTAAACCAATGATATCAAGTAGGGGAGTTACGAACAGGATTGTGACAAGAGAATCAGAAAATAAATCTCAATAATTTCCAATGAAGTTAATATTTAAAATACGTTTCCCAATACAAATTTGAATGCTTTACAAAACAGCTCTCAAGCTTGTAAATAAAATACAATACACTGAAAAACTACCCTTAGTGACCCAAAAGGAACCCAAATGATAGAAAAGAATCACCATTACTCAGCTCATTCAATAATACAAGAAAGCCTGACCCAATAACACTTTCAATACTAGTGAATCCATCAACAATGGAACTTTACCGAGGTAAGAGTGTAGCAAAATCAATGTGCGCCCAACATACAAATTAAGCCCAACAACAATGGCTTAATTTGTAGAACAGCTCGTGTGCTCTCCGTGGCACAGTGGTTAAGGGATCGGACTTGTATGCTGGAAGTCGCGGGTTCGTTCCCAGCGCTGGCGCGAAGATTTTCCCCGTTGGGTATAAGGGAAAGCTCAAGCACAATACCCCACTCAACCCAGGTGTCGGAAATGGGTACCGGCTTTACGGGGGAACCGTCATGGTGTCCTATATATAGGCTTAGTTATAAGACATTTGAAAAACCAATGCCAAGATCATATGTATCAGGCTTGATTGGAAATAAAGCATCCCAAAGATGCCGATGTTAACCTGATGTTAACCTGTGCGCTAGCACCATGTACATATTCAAGATATAGGTTTAAATTTTAATATTAAGATATGAGCCTAAATTCCTAATTTCCAAATATAAGTTTAAGTCGTAATAATTAAATATAAGTCTAAGCTTTTACTCACGAGAATTCACAGTAACCTTGCATTTCAATAATTTGAACTCAAACATAAATTCAGCCGTAAAATAACTATGAAAATCGTAAATAATTTAGCACTACGAAAGTGAATAAATTCACCCAAAAACTTAGATTAGAAAAACAATTATTTTATTAAAGACCTTACGAGTCTACAATAAAGAGCATCCTTCCGCCGCACGGTTTTCAAAACAAGGGTAGACTTCCGGGCCATTTCAGTATATAAAGTAGGGCGCAACAGCCAAATATGAACCATACAAATCTACAAGGGCCAGTGTTAAGACCTTAGATACAATCGGCGTCTGGAACATCCCTTCTCTCAACATTCTCAGTGTACAATCTTTACTACACTCCTCTTTACGACGCATTCTTTTTACCACAGATTAGATTATAGATTATAAGTTAGTTTAAGCCTCCCTAACCGCTACAAAAATAGAGCGTATCGAAGAGAGGAAGGAGGAAGGCACCATTTAGTATGGAGATAAGAGAATGAGGAATCTATGCAGAAAGGGCATAGAAACAGTAAGATGAGAAAGAAGTTCATGAAACAAGATAAAAGTTGAAGAAGGAAGTCAGAGGTGCTGAAAAACAGGACAGTAGTGAACCGAAAAAAGGTGGTCCTTAACATAACAAAAAACATTTTATTTCAACAAAAAGAAGGCCTACCTAACTCTCAGCTCGGGCCCTCACATTTTTCCCCTGGGAGCGCTAATTCCCATAGATACAATAGTTGTATCCCCCTGAGGGGTTCTTTTTACCACAATATCACTCCTCTTTACACTCGCTTAGTCAACACCTCTGTCATCGTCTCTGACAGTCAATAATCTCTGTCAACATCACTGACAGTCAATAACATCTCTGTCAACATCACTGACAGTCAATAACATCTCTGTCAACATCACTGACAGTCAATAACATCTCTGTCAACATCACTGACAGTCAATAACATCTCTGTCAACATCACTGACAGTCAATATTTCCGTCATCTCTGACAGTCGACACCTCTGACAGTCGACATCTCTGTCGGTTTACATTCCAATGACACGCCTTCACCCTTGCGTCATCGTCATCAGCAGCATCTCTGCCACAAGAAAATTCTCGCCTGAACAAATCCTACGAAGATCTTGGACTTGGAAGAAACTATCCTGGCCTTTGTCTGGCTTACCCCCCCCCCCCCCCCCCCCCCCTGGACGTGGCCTTTGCTGATCTCGTGTCCTGCTTCTTTCAGACTCATTAAAAGTCAAAGCTGAGTACAACCGTGGTTTCAATTCATTTCCTCTCAACGCGATTGGCACGATACGGTATTCCCAGACAGCAATACGAACGAAAAAGTGAAAGAAAATCAATAGAATACATTTAGTCTCCTGAATAGGAGTGGTGACCCCAAAAGCATTTGGGAACCACATACCCAATTAGCTAAAACGTTACAAGCGTTAATTAAATTTTCTATTGAACTGTTTAGGTGCAGTTACTGATGTGTAATTTTCTTCACTTTTTCATTCACACTTGTTGAAGATACCCCTTTTTGTAGATGCCTAATGCATTGAAGTGTTCTACATTTTACAAAGTAATTCTGAAAATATGCGTTGACCCGAACGCAGCAAAAGTTAAATGCGGAGATGATTGTGAAGAGATTATTCACTAGTTTGCGAAACCCTATAACATGACGATAATTGTCGAAACAAAATAAAAATACTCTTTCAAAATTAATTATTTCCCCAATGAACTCTTCGCTGCAGTAATTGAGAGAAGGCGGGGAAGTTTCAACATACTCTTTAAGGCTTGTGAAGAGGTGCATAGATAAATCTTGATTCGTGAGAATACGAGAACAAGTTTCACATGAAGGTAAGGTTGATCCTTTCAACTTGAGGTGAAACTGGTTGATTTTATGGGCTATATACCCAGCGAAGTAGGTAACGGCACCATCTACCTCCATTGACTCGAACATCCCTCCAACAATCGTAGATGCGGAGAAAGTTTTGGCTGCCT
Organism: Morinoia aosen; assembly: GCA_030386875.1. Lineage (NCBI taxonomy): Eukaryota > Metazoa > Arthropoda > Malacostraca > Amphipoda > Talitridae > Morinoia > Morinoia aosen. The sequence goes on from CM059568.1 coordinate 28,870,552, forward strand.
CTATTTCTTGGTAGGAGAGAACAACCGCCTCAGGGGCCTCTTCAGGAACCTGGAAATCAAACCGTAACACAGCCATAAGAAATCGTGACAAAATTATCAATAAGAATCGTCCATACTTAACTTAATATCACTGTAATAAATACACATGGAATGATATACAACTAAACATTATAGAAGTGAAACATACATCACTAGAGCCCAACAACAATGGCTTAATTTGTAGAACAGCTCGTGTAAATTTACAATGGCAGTACCGTCATTTTAGAGTGTAATTAGAACTGATACGAGCCTAAACGTCAAGTATATACGCTTCATACAAGTAGCCTCAATCAGAATGAAGAATCTATGACGTTAGAACAACATCAAGAAAATTATTTATTCATTACCTCTTCAACTATGTTCCACATTTCCACATTCAGGTCTTCTTCGGCCACCTCAACATTGCTCTTCATTGGTGCCCTCATGAGAGAAGCTGTCGACACTTTGCAGTAAGCGTCAATGAAATTTTGAGGCGTTGGAAACTTCTGTACGTTTCTGATTTTACCAAAGAATTTTTCCAGCTCGTCTTGACACAGATTCCTGACGCACATGTAAGGTAGGACATCTTCCTTGATTTCTGTTCTCAACAATAAAAGTGCATTGATGGATTGAATCCACCCGTCAATAAAGAAACATCTTCGTTGGGGGTTCAATGAGCGCAATTCTTGTAGCCAAGAGATGTAGTCCTTCAAGATTTCAATAGACGGAGAACTTTGTGAGAGTGGTTTCCTGAGAGGCACTTTCTCTGCAGGAGACTGAGAGTTAAAAATATCGAATAGATCATTAAATTTTTTACAGTACAAGCTGGTTGCTGACGCAGAAGCTGAGAGGGATTGTTTTGAGACGTAGTAGTCTAAAGCCGCACTTGTTGAGTTCGACAACACTTGAGTGGCTAGTTTGACTTTCATCCTTTGGGCAAATTTCAAATTGTACACATGCTCATGCGACAGACGAGGAACACATTTTATGCTACTTTTCTGTTCCAATTCAAAAAGTTGTTTGATGTGATGCCAAGAAGCTGTGGAATTTAGAGTGGGCATGATTAAATCACCTTTGAGAAGAAAGTTTCGAGCATTTTTAATTAAATGAGGAGGGTCTTTTAACACAATATACTTTTTATTTCCAAATTCTACAACAGGATTGGTTGATGAGCAGCCCATTTCCTTGAACGCTTTTTGGAAATTGCTGCCTTGGTCGCTCGTTATGCCTAAAACAACGAAGCCTTGCTTTTCCATTGCAGCAACAGACTCCCGCAAGATGTCTTTGATGTACGCAGAGGGCATAGCGGATGATGTAAAGTAGAAGCCAATTGGATGTTTCCACTTTTTGGCTACCCCAGAAGCCATAACACAAAATGCAGAAGTTGCCAGTTTTTTGCAATTTCCGGTTTTTATATTTTCATATCCTATTACGGTATCTTTTTCTTGATTATATGATAACCCTCTACGGAGGGACATTTCATCAGCGAAAATAAAGCATAGTTTATCTTTCGGGTTTGTGGGTTTCACTTTCATCTTCAAGATGGAAACACTTTTACTACTAATGCCTGGTGATAACTTGAAATTTCGCAGCACACTCACCACAGTAGTATATGAAGGCAAGGGTATGATGTTCCTCATTAGCTGATAATGGCTGACAGATGAACTGACAAGGATATTTAGAGCCAGCCATTTATGATACATGCTGTACCGTTGTTTACCCCTCAACTTATGTTTGACAAATTCACTGAGGTACGGTCCAAGTCTGCCAGAAACGCTCCTCAGAAATGCATCGGTGTTCAATCTCCTGTACAAAACCCGTGATTTCTTACAATGCCTTCTTTCTTTCTTAGCTCTCTTTGTAGTTGATGTAGAGGAGCATTCAAGGGCAATCCGAGTTCCGGAAGGAGACTCTATTAGGCGTCTTTTGCAAGGCAACCTTGGATGGTGAGAGCTTTGCAACTCGGACCATTTCCTTTTACCTAGAGAGCTCTGAAACAATTTATAAATGATTGAAGTACAGATAAAGTTAGTTAATTTTATTAAATGTCCTAATAATAATATTGAGAAAAATTTCTACATTGCCTAAATGGAATCAAATCATCCCACAATCGGTGTTCACAGAAATAGTATACTCATGGCATATTGTTTACACCATTTTTCGACATAACTATAGATCTAAGGTTGTTCCCTCGCTTCAAGAAGGAAAGGTATAGCCAAAAGCGCCAAGTCCTAACCACTCACACACAAAACTTTGGGTTTTAGGTTATCGAATTCGGCAGCAGGCACTTTTCACTGGTTTACCCTTGCTGTATCATGAAAGTCACGTGCACCCCAGACCTGCGCCCATACGTGTCCAAGACGTCCGCCACACCCCCTCGGGGCTGCGTCAAAATCAGGCATTCACAAGCACCGTCCATTAACATTTACCTTCTCCGAGTCATCTGGCTTCCTCAAATAACACACCACAACCACGCAATGGCCACTCCCATCCCATTCACCCACCCTAACTTTAGTCTACCTCTAATGCCCCTTCCACACACCTCCTTGGAGTTAGCACTGATGGCAGGTTCTACAGGATCAGGAGTGCCAGACGCAATAGCTGGACCTTCTTGGGCAACCCTACATTCCTCAGACGTTGCAAACAAGCGCCGTTTACAATGGATTGGAGGATTGGCACTCTTGGAAGAGCTCTGGAATAATGTACAAAACATCAATTACACTCGTTAATTTACTTGCAATCAATAAAATCCTATAGACAGAAACAGCGAGTTAAGAAAGAAGAGGAAAAACAGGAAAAGAAATGATAGCAAAAAAGGTACGAAAATTGGACGACTCAAAGTGAGCACACAAAATTAGGATTGCCGAAGGCCTTTTTATAGCTTAGGTCACGAAACAAAATCCCCTGGGGTCAACAATGCCCATAGCATAGGATTGACAAAGGTAACTAAACTAAAATTGCTTACCCTATGCCCCCTAATGGATTTCCCAATCTGTAACTGAAAATGCAGTAAGCTGTACTTTCAACATGACTGACCTGTACTGATGAAGCTATTACAATGTTCACTTTTGTGTCCTGTTGCGCAACATCAGAAGTGACAAACTTGGGTGCATTTTGTGCTGAAAGCCTTTTAGCGCAAGTAATGAAAGGTTTTGCAGCACCTGAGGTTGACGGCTTGGCAGCACCTGGGGTTGACGTCTTGGCAGCACCTGGGGTTGACGGCTTGGCAGCACCTGGGATTGACGGCTTGGCAGCACCTGGGATTGACGGCTTGGCAGCACCTGGGGTTGACGGCTTGCCAGCACCTGGGGTTGACGTCTTGGCAGCACCTGGGGTTGACGTCTTGGCAGCACCTGGGGTTGACGTCTTGGCAGCACCTGGGGTTGACGGCTTGGCAGCACCTGAGGTTGACGGCTTGGCAGCACCTGAGGTTGACGGCTTGGCAGCACCTGGGGTTGACGTCTTGGCAGCACCTGGGGTTGACGTCTTGGCAGCACCTGGGGTTGACGGCTTGCCAGCACCTGGGATTGAGCGTTGGGCAGCACCATGAGCATTACAACCATTACCTTCTCACAAGCAGTGCATTTATGCCTCAGTTTGTTGACACCAAACAGATCCTATATTAAGTTTTGCTTTTGTGAGGTAATTACAATTTTTGTAAGTCATCTTTCCAACACCAACAAATGATTTACAAATGCTTCTCAAGGTTCACTTCTATTGTGCCTATTGCAGATATTCTCATTTGTTGAATGAAACACCCGGTTAATATGAACTGCTTGATTTTTGCAAGAGGAGTCACTGGAAACCGGACCACAAAAGTTGATACTCATTTGCCCATTTGCAATGCAAAGTTTTTTTGGAGGGTTTAAAGGGTATGGATAGAAATTGTATGGCATTATTGTTTGATAATTAATATGAAGTATTGTAGCTTAAATTGAACAACTAATTTGCAAGATTTTATCCTAACACTAGCAATATTGCAAATACTAGATATTTCATATTATTAATGACTATGATGCAGCACTGTAGATTATGGTATAAAATTACCTGCATTGTTCTTTCCTAACATCAACTATCATGCAATTACTTTGTAATTTTTGATTGTTTAAGAACAACATAAGCATGTTCTGTACATACCCATAGAAAACATGTTCAATCTTTCCGAAAAGTAAGAGAAAAGTAAATTTGAATGTTATGGTATGTAATATGTTTGGAGTAAACATTCAGACACAAATGCACCGCTTGTGAAAAGATAACGGTTGTAATGCTACTACAGCTTTTTACCTTTAGTATAAGAAAGATGAAGTTCAATTTAACAAAGGTAAAATTCAAGTTAACAAAGATCAAGTTTAATTAAAAAAAAATAAATTTAATTTAAAAAATTTCAACTTTAATTTACAAAAAGGCCAAGTTTAATTTAAAAAATATATCAATTTTAATTTAGAAAAGGTCAAGTTTAATTTTAAAAAGGTCAAGTTTAATTTAAAAAAGCTCAAGTTCAATTTAAAAAACATCAAGTTCAATGTTGAAAAGGTTATGTTTCTAAAATTGCACACCTATGCAATAATAATATAATTGAAGCTTATTTGTGACAATGCATAATTGTTTAAAATTACTGGCACTGAAAATAGAGTAAATATAATATCAGACAAACAAAAGTGCTGTGATTTTGTACTTAATTTGACATTCTTCAAGTTTTACCTATGAATCATTTGCTAAACAGATCATAGGTATTTATAGCTATATACAAAAAATGGTCCAAATAAACTTTATGTAATAAGTAACTGTGACAATTAGCAAACTGCACTGACTGAAAAGTTCAGCATTACATAGCTTCAAACTTATATTTAAACAATCAGGCTGCTACAATAGTGGTTTATTATATCATGTTATATAAAATAGTATTATACATACAATGTAATACCAAATTAGAGGCCAATCTCTTAACTAATAATTCTAATACAGGGTGGGGCAGAAAAACCTATCCGGTTTCAAAACGTTATAAAATGAAAACCACTCAACTTGTCAAAAAAATTTTTCTATTAGCATATCGCAAATTTTATGCCATTTTTAAATTTAAGTTTTGAAAAGCACATCACTCAAATGTCGTCCTTGGGAGCATATACACTGATTTAGGCGCTCGCGGTAGCTTTCCATGACTTTCACCGTCATTTCCACAGGAATTTCTTCAATTGCCCGAGCAATTTCCCTTCGTAAAGCAAGAAGGGTCCTTGGTCGATGCTGGTAAACCTTCGATTTGAGGTAACCCCAAAGGAAGAAGTCACATGGAGTGAGATCCGGTGAGCGCGGCGGCCAGCCAAGATCACCTCTCAGGGAAATAAGGCGACCGGGAAACAGTTCCCTGAGAATGTCCATTGATCGTCGCGATGTGTGGGCGGTTGCACCATCCTGTTGAAACCACACATTTTCCACGCCATTTTCTTCCATTTTGGGTCTAAGAAAATTTTCCAGCATGAAACAATAGCGCTCGCTGTTGACCGTTACGGTTTGCCCATTTTCTTCAAAAAAGTAAGGCCCCCAGACGCCTAGGCGGGAAAGAGCACACCACACAGTCACTTTTGGGCTATGGAGGGGTTCCTGATGGATTTCTCGAGGATTTTCGTCTCTCCAATATCGAAAATTCTGCCTGTTAACGGCACCACAAAGGTGAAAATGGGCTTCGTCCGTGAAGAGCACAACATCGTCGTTTGGGAGTTTTCGGAGATCGCGACACAGGTTCGTACGGGTTTCAAAATCCCTTTCACTTAATTCCTGTGCAACAACCATTTTGTAGGGATGCATTTTGAGGTCCCGGTGCAAAATGCGCCGAATACTGCGGTTGGAAATCGCCAAAGCGAGCGAATGTTTTCGCGCCGAACGACGCGGGGAACGTTCAATCGCGGCTCTCACATTGGCCACGTTTTCAGGTCCTGTTGCTGTCCTGGGACGTCCAGGCGACTTCTTTTTCAATGCTGAACTCGTCTGTCTAAAATTTGACACCCACACTTTAATCGTAGCGTGATATGGAACAGGATCATGACGCCCGAGTCCGAAATGAATTCGAAAAGCACGTTGTGTAGCAATTATCGAACCACCGCATTCGATAAACCGCTCAACAACAAAAGCACGATGTTCACCAGACCAAGGCATGTTAACTACTGACAAATGGCATAAAACCGGCTTTCTAACGGTTTTTACCCCACTACTCTACCTGCTCCTTCTTCTGAGAAAAAAGGATTTGAAATCGGATAGGTTTTTCTGCCCCACCCTTTATAGCCTAATACCTAATTTAAAATATAGCCTACTTTAGAATTTTTAAATTCAACTTGAGCTTCATTAAATTGAACTTGAGCATTTTTAAATTAAAGTTAAAAGGCTCTAGAGTGGTCTCAAGTTGACACTATAGACATACCATAGGGTAAATTGTGAAATGAAAATAATTATCAAACATGGAAAAATTAGGTAGTATTCAGTCACTTGCCAGTCATCACAATAATGAATGGACCTTTCATTGCTACATTTAAACAAATGTTCACTCCTACACAACTTGAAGCAGGCAAGAGTGGTCACTCATGGGGAAGTTATGTGTCATGATTTTTTTTATTTACATATGCTCCAAATAATAATTAGTAAAAATCACTTTTAAGCACAATAAGTTTGCATTTTAGAAGCAATCTCAATAAGTAACAATATTTATGTTTCTAGGTTTATTGAAGTTCACATAGTAACCTACAATTGAAGGTTTCTGTCACTAGTTTTAGAACAATATGATTTAAAATAGAATTCCTCTGAGTTACGTGTACTAATTTCTAGTAACTTCTTTGATCAATTGACTTACTAATTTAGGAGCGCTTCAGCAGAATGATGCCCATATATTTTTACACGCAGTGCATTTGCATCAGAGTTTTGGTCATTCTCAAACAATCAAATTAATCAAAATATTTGCATTATTCATGATGTTAAAAAAGAATAATGCAAATCAGTTTTAAAGCATAGGCTACAGTAATGCATTTCAATCAGAAATAACACAATAATTTAATATCTAACCATTACCATTCAACTCCAATAAAGCCTTGCAATAATAAAGCATCCAATAATAAAGCATTACATTGTCATCATTAGATCTCATAACAAAATTGAAAACAATTCAAAGGTGTCACTCTCATGAATGAGACTGCATTACGAAATACTGAAAACAAAGACAATTGCAATTTGCAACTAGATATTTTTAACAATTACACATTACCTGGTTTGTCCACCACAGTTTGTTGTGGAATAGCATCAGGTTTTAACAAGAACTTATTTTTGAATGGAGATAACACATATGAATAATCCCATTTGCAGAAGTGTTGGGCACACACATAGTAATTCCTAATTAAATTTCGCAGTTTCAACAAGTGAAGAGCCTCATTACCGCACGCTTCAAGCCACGCAGAACAAGTTTTCTTTCTAAAATTGAAATAAACTAAATCAGGGCGATTGACGCTATTATTTTCGCAATTAGTCATACAACAACGCTTCACACGATTACAAGGCGCCATGATCACTGTGCCATGATGCAGAACTTTCTTCTAATAATGTCAACCAATCAATGCGCACCAATTTCAAAACAAATGATGTCATGAAATCTCTGCGCCCTGAGTGGTCATTGGTGATGACGTTTTTTACGTCTCCAGCTCGGAGCAAAATACTGATGAATCCCGTATCTTCTTGTATTTGGTCTGTGTGCGCCAGTCTTTGTCAAGTTTGCAGTGAATTGTTTGCATCGTGTGAGGGGCCTTGAGACCGACAAACCAAATTCAGTTCAGATTGTCTGCCAACATATATGTACGTGTGAGGGGGCCTTAAAGTAGCCTGAGGGAGAACACCACAATACAATATATATTACGTGTTTTTCTTGAGGTTACCGATGACTGCAATGAAAGTTAAAGTACATCTGTTTCCTTCTCTGTGGTTTGATCGATCACTTTCAGCGATTAATTTAGCGTTTTTATTCATACAATGGTAATATTTTGTGCACTAGATGTTCGTTACTCCTTTGTTTTTCACAGCAGCGCCGGAATAATTATTAATTAGGATAAATTTTTCTTCTCAGTCGTGTCATCTATGCAGCCATTTCTTCTGGTATTTATAATCCATGGCAATGTTTACATTTAGTAGGTCGCAGCTCGCGGTGGCTGACGTCAAGTTTCTCGATGACTCAGCACTTTCCATGCACGCTTGTTAGCCTCAAATTGTTCCCGAAGCTCAGTGAAGAATTGCCGACTCCTAAGGATAGATAACGAAACAATGGGAAAGAATGTAAGTGTGCATAGGCTATGTTTGCCCTTATATGGATGACTTAAACTCAAAATACCCGTTTGTTTCCACTAGGACATCATTTTACTTAATACAGCTGAACAATTGATGAAACTAGTTGCCTTTCGTTTTTCATATATGGAAATTGTGTCTTAGGAAATTTTTGTTGACCGACTTAGCAAATAATTGTCTTGTACTAAGCTCTAATCTCCGGTAAATGTTAAGATGCCAAGTTTTACTGCAATTTCAGATGGTTGCTTAAAAAGAGTGTGAAAGTAGTGAGGCCTTAGGTATATTAAAACAATCTTGGTGATTTTGGAAAGTAGGTAAAAATTGGCAAGTGTGCTGAGTTATTAAAAAATTTAATGAAGCTTTTTAAATAATTTTGGTACCTCAAGATGATAAAATTTGAGCATTTTGTTGAAAGTTCTGGTCAATATTGAATATAATGTTGTCAACAAATTTCATAATTTTGTAGGTATAGATGGGTAATATAGTCGATTATAAGACGTTTTACAAGAATGACATTCTGCCCGGCAATGCGTTATTTTCGAATTATTCAACTTTGAAGCTGGCTTGTGCGCGCCATGGAAGCACGCGGGGCTAGCGTAATTTAATAAATAACGGAAGCTAACCCCCTATTACAAACATAAAGAGGTTGGGTCGTGAGGGGCAGGCACAGTTCTTTTAGTGAAAATTATTAATAAAGGTTTCGAGTGACGTTCGTTTACATCGACGCCAAAGTAGCTGCCGCCATGGCGCCAACCGGCTGAAGATGGCGGCAGCCATCTTTGAGTCGATGTAAACAAACGTCACTAGAAAGCTTTATTTATAATTTTCACTAAAAGAACTGTTGCTACCCCTCACGACCCAACCTCTTTACGTTTGTAATAGGGGTTAGCTTCCATTTTCATTGCTAAAACAATGACTGTTTATGCGTTAAAAGGGCCATTCAGGAGCGCCGTTCGTATAACTTCAGAACTTAACTCAAAAACTAAGCATTTCCGGGCACATTGTCATTCGTGTAAAACGTCTTAAAATCAACTATATTACCCACCTATACCTACAAAATTATGAAATTCGTTGACAACATTATATTCAATATTGACCGATAATTCTTGCGGAACCAAATTTATAAATTCTGTGAGCGCATTAAACTCAATATAGACCAATATTTGGTTTCCAAGAATTGGTAGAATAACATATTTTGAGACGTTTCACAGGAATGACATTTTGCTTGCCAATGAATATTTTTTGAGATTTAACAATAATTACGCTAAGGTAGGAATAACATTCTATAAACGGTTGCATAGTTGCTGCATTGTTGGAACACGTCCACTTGTTTGGCAGAAACAGTATCGGTTTGGCTAAGTTAAGTAAGCTATTTTGGGTTTATTCAGGTTAGTTTATTTAACTAACCAAACGTTACCTAACCTAGTCTCACCCATTGTTATGTCAATATTGTATTACTGCATATTTATGTGTCTGTTCCTTCACTTTTGTGACATTCCTAAAACTTCAAAGTTTAATATCTCAAAAATTATGCATCAGCGAGCAAAATACCATTCATGTAAAACATTTTTAAATATGCCTCTTTAGTGATTCGTGGAAACCAAATTTTATTTTCCGTGAGCGCATTAAAATCAATATCGACCCAAGTTCTATCTGATCTGATGATAGTGAAATTTGGTTCAATAATACTTGAAGGTAAATGAATATATACCGAGTTTGTAAATTTTGTTATGAGATCAAAAATTCTCCTTCGTAATATAAAATTTTTCCTTATATCTTATGGTGGGCACAATATTTAGGAGTGGAATTGAATTTGAATTTATAAAGCCTTAATTTTTAGTTAAACTACAGAGTATGTATTTTTTTTTGGTAAATGTTGAAGACAACATACTAATTGATTTTCAAATTTTTGATGATTGTATCATGGTAATGAGATCAAAATAAACAACTTTTCCTTCATGCACTTTCCATTGCAAATAAGTATTTAATGAATGCATAGAGGAAAAGTTGTTTATTTTGATGGAATTAATATTATACAAGCAACAAAAATTTTGAAAACTATTAGTATGTTGTCATCGACTAATATCGTTCTTTTCTCTAGAATTACTGAGGGATATCTTGGGGCTATGGTCATGAACTTCTCATTATATTTATTTTCTAAGTAGGGTAAAAATAACATGTGGTTACAGACATGTAGTCAGAGATTAAGGAGATTTCCCTCTAATTATTATTTTAGAAAACTGAAGCACATTTACCAATAGTGGTGTTAAATCATGAGTTAAGTCTGCCTTACTATACTTGACCATAATTGATGAATTGAATTCATAAGTAATAGCATATGTGGACTTGAAACAAATGCAATTGTGCTGCTGACAGCTTTTATGCAACCAAATCATTAACATGGAAAAGAATTTATTATGCAAGTCATGTTCTTAACTCTAAAATTCTCATGTCTCAAGTTAGTTTATTTAGCTGCCTACATTGTTATCATGAGAAAAGAGGGTGTTCCACAGTTCACCATAGTGGTAATCTCTTCTCCGAGGTAAGCAAATGCTTGCCGTTTGCTTATGTAGGCACCGGAAATGAACAAATGGAAGTCATTGTGCAACAAGGCTAATCTGAATTTTGAAAGTTATGGTTATCCCATCTCTCAGTTCAAGTAAGTAAAGTAATATGAGTTAAAAAATCAAATTTTTTATTACAGATATCCAAATGGTAGCATTGTGCCATGAGGCTAATTTGAATTTAAAAGCAATTGGTATTGCATCTTTCTGTGCAAGACAAGTAGTACCAGCCGTGGCTGCCTTTTCAGATCTGCCTGTTGCCACCAACACCCAATATGTGTTTGTTGACAGTCTGCGGTGGGATGGCTTTATCTGATTTTATATGAAGTTGATACATTTTTATTAGATTGTATTCCTCACATTTTCAATTACAGTTTCCTTCCCACCCTTGAGCGCATACCTATCAGTTTACATTGCAACATAATGTTGACACCATAGCACATTTGTCAAATTAATAAATTTTAGATAAGCATTTGGCTTATGATATGCTTAATAGCAATGCTAGGTTGTATCAAGAATGCTTTCCCAACCAACATTTACCCAAAAATTGCATGTTTACTATCAATGTTCTTTTTTGTTTTATATAAGTACTCAGCATCAACAGCTGAGGTAATAGTTGGCCAAGGAAATTAGGCGATACAGTTGAGAAGTATGTACTGCAGGCCTTTGGGCCAGAGGCGTCATGCAAGCACCCAAGCTACAGGCCTTGTGCAAGTACCCAAGCTGCAACAAATGACTTAGGGACAGTGTCCCCCATAGGGTTACAGGATTGGGCGACCACTGGAGAAGTAGGGATTATTGCTGCAATAGGAAGTGTAGGAGGTCAGGTACATCCTGTGAAAAAATGAGACTTGTACGTCACTCGTTCGCCCGCTATGGGTTTTTGAAGAATGGGAGGGAGGGGAGGGGAAGTGGTATATTTTCCTGCTACACCTTCCCCATGGCACTTTCTTCACTGCTTGACGTTGCTACATCATCTCTTATGTCTCTGTATTACTTTATAATGATTTCAGGGGTTTAACCTGAACGAAAAATTAAAAAAAAAATGTAATTAAAATTGTTCACATATCTTTGTCTTGCCTATACTGAACACCTCAGACTTTGAGGTTTCAAAATGCTTCTTCTCCGACAGTTTTTGAGCTATAGGGATGGTTTTGGTAGTATTGGTTGCAGAATGATGAGGGTTTTTATGAAATCTATAGAAATGTGATAATTTAATTTATGTTCAAAATATATGTCATCAATTAGCATTTTTTCGAAAACTGAATTTGCTCTCAAATTTTTTTATTTTTTTTATTTAAAACTGGAAAGTTAGGATACAGCGTATAAATTTTTGGAATGTCCACGTCTTTCCGCATCCAATGATACAATAAAAAAAGTCCGTATGGGGGACGCTGTCCTTAAGAAAACCAAACTGTGAGATATGACACGTTTTCAATGACAACAATCTATGTTCTCACAATTTTCAGGAAGTTCATAATTTGCTCCTGAACAACTATATCCCTCATGTACGTTTAGCCAATTAGTGTCCCATTCTATGTAGAAGGAAACAATAAAAATATTCTGAAACAGATTTTCTTTTCTGACAAAGCCACTTCTATGCTTAACAAAACATCCAACACACATGAGTTTCCCACTTGGTATGAGGGTAAACCTCATAAAATGCATCAGTTAAACTACCAAAATAAGTCTAGCATCTAATGTTTGGGGTGGTATTGTTGTTGACTTTCTAATTGTGCCATATCTAAGCCCATTTCCTGTAAATAAACTAGTTTGTCATTTTTCTTAGGAATGTGTTGCGTGAACTGCTGGAGGATATGTCTCTAGATATTCGAACATGTTCTGGAATGAATATTTGTACCACCTTCATATTGTGAATGATGAGCTTTTAGCAGTGGGATAAATCCAGAGTAAAATTCAAATCACAAACTTCTTCAATTTCTCATTTTATTTGGCTACTAAGGTCTGATTTCACCCGTTTTGCCTCTCTCTGAATATTGCCAGTAATTTTCATGCATGGACTACAGCAAATGAGTATAAGTTTGTCACATAGTGTTGGCATTTAGCATCAAGTTTGTGCCAAATTTCCTAGCAGCAAGACAGTTCTGTAATGTAGCATTTGGCCTGCTCCTTCTTTCATGATGTATATAGTGGCAAGGATGAAATATCAATCAGGTAGGCTACTTTCCTGAGATGATTCTAGTGAATGATTCTAAGATATCCTTATCTAGTAAAACTTCACTTTTAAAAAAGAGAATAATGAGTTAAATAATGGGGACCACTTCCTATTTATGGCATTCAGTGTGATACTTTTTCATTTATGCTATCCAATGTGATTTGTTAGCTTAATGACATAAGTACAATTACTGTGCACCAACAGTCAATCTGCAGATGGTATACAGATTGATATAAATAATTACAATTTCAATATTTACATGCCTTGAGGAAATATGTACAGTGTAAAATACTCAAGAATATTATTTTTTAATAAAAATATGTATTTGTATAAATATATACATGGTTGTATGAGGTATGTTTGTATTCTATTACCTGTCATTTGCTTTTGTCTTTCAGAAGTGTCAACAGTGCTGAGAATCTTTTGTGGCAACTAGTAAACTCAACATGGAGATGAAAATGATGTAGATGATTTGAAGATTTTGATTATGATGCAAACGATACTGGCTTCTTGATTGAATTAGGACATCAAAAATATTAAAACTCAAAATGAGTGCAATTGTAGATAAGCATTTCTCACTACAGTACAGTGAGCTCTTCCCATTCATGGGATTAGGGGCAAAAATTTCATGAATTTAATATGTTCCGAGATGAAATTTGTAGCTAACAAATTGAGTAAATGTTGAAGCATTGAGATTAGGTGGTTCAATGTATCATACTATAGATTTTTCTTCTTTGATTAGGGCTGCATTTTGCATGTATACTAATTTATTATTCAGGATTGGATAGCAAAACAGTGTGTCAAGTTTTTGGAAAAATATTCATTGTCAACATTTGTATATGAACTTGATAACTCTCAAAGTAGGATGTATCAAAAATGACGGCTGGTAAAGGAAAGTATTGCACCAGTGTTATACAATTTTACTGTTGTTTCCAGTTTAGTTATGAGTTTACACTGGCAGCACAACTGCCCCTCGCCAGTCGCGGAGGACCAAGCCATGAAGGTTTGGTAGCGCAGGGCCACGGCTGACTCACCGGCACACAAATTGGGAGGTCGAGATGGGGCTGTAAACAAATAATTTTGTCAAACAAGGGCCCTGAGGAAGCAGACATCTGTGAGCAGAGAAACTAAGCTTTACAGTCAAGTATGGGCTAATTTTCTGAATAATTTTAATAATAATAGATAGTTCTACAATGAGCAATTTCTGAAGCAATATGCAATTTAGTAGAGTAGCAATTTTTCAGTAATAGTTACATTTGAAGATTAGCAATGAGTTTATAAATTAGCAATAATGTGTTTATAAATTAGCAATAATGTGTTTCTAAATTAGCAATAATGAGTTTTTAAATTAGCAATAATGAGTTTATAAATTAGCAATAATGAGTTTATAAATTAGCAATAATGAGTTTATAAATTAGCAATAATGAATTTATAAATTAGCAATAATGAGTTTATAAATTAGCAATAATGAATTTATAAATTAGCAATAATGTGTTTATAAATTAGCAATAATGAGTTTATAAATTAGCAATAATGAGTTTATAAATTAGCAATAATGAATTTATAAATTAGTAATGAGTTAGCAATAGTTTTCACATTTATTAATTAGCAATTAGTTAGCAATAAGTCAATGATAATTTTACATTCCTAAATTAGCAGTAAGTTAGCAATAAGTTTACATTCATAAATGAACAGTAAGTTACTCTAGCTCAATTGCTTCCCTCTATAGAGACCCCAAGCCCGCACCGACCAACATTAAATTTATAGTAGGGATGGAGCGGGTAGAGATGTGACTCAAAAAAAACCATGCCGTTTTTTTAAAAAAAAACACGTTTTTTTTACAAAAAAAACCGTGGCCAAAAAAAAACGAGGATATTTTGGTTTTTTTTAAATATTTTGTCTGAAAATAACTCAGCAAGAAAAAGAACCACATTACATTATTTGTTTTCATGTCAAATTACAAAATAAAACGGCATACTTCTTAATTGATGGTTTTCTATGGTTTTATGAACTTTTTCATTTTCTGCGGTTTCATGCTTTGATATTTCATTCATTTTACAATACATGTGAATGACCTTAAACTCCCAAAATGGTGCGTTATAATAACATATCTTTACTTAAGGTCATTGATAGAGATGTGACTAAAAACCATGCTGTTTTTTTTTTAAAAACATGTTATTTATACAAAAATTATGACTAAATAAACGTGGAAATTAATATATTTGTGACCTTAAAAATCCAATGCTGTTTTTTTTAAAACATTGTTTTTTAACAGAAAAATCTTGACTAAAAAAACATGGCTATTATATTTCATTGGACCAAAATAGTTTTTTATAAACATATAAAAAAAATCATGACTAAAAAAACACGGATGTAAATATCAGGAAAGTTAGTTTTCTTTAATCGAATTGTCTTTAGAAACTTATAAACAAAGAATGCTGTTAATATTGAAATCATGTTTATTAGAACTGTACTAGGTCTTAGAATAAAATATCTACATAGAATCTATTCACTCCATAAAACCTTTCGGAGATCAGCTCCATCCTCAGTCATTCTGTAAAATTTTGTGAAATGGACAATGAATTTTCACTGTTCCTTTGAAAAACATTTGACTGAATGACTTACTGAGGATGGAGCTAGTCTCCGAAAGGTTTTATAGAGTGAATAGATTCTTTGTGGATATTTTATTCTAAGACCTGGTACGGTTCTAATAGATATTAAAATATCTTATGTGACCAAAAAATCCATGCTGTTTTTTGAATGTTTTTGTTACAAAAAAATCGATGACTAAAAAACACGGATATTAATATACTTTATTTTACCATAAACAACCATGCTGTATTTTTTAAAATAAACATCTTTTTTACAGAAAAATCATAATTAAAAAATGTGGATATTAATATATTTTATGTGCCAAAAAAACATGCTGTTTTTTTTTATATCATGTTTTCTTAAACAAATTAAAATCATGACTAAAAAACATTGAAATTAATGACTTTTGGTGAAAAAAACATGGTTTTTAAAATGTCATGTTTTTTTGGTCAGATAAAATTTAATAACACTCATGTTTTTGTAAAAAAAAATTTTCAGGAAACATGTTTTTTTGGTCACATAAAATAAATTAATATCCATGTTTCTTTTACAGATTAGATTAGTCATTAGTTTTAGCCTCCCTACCCAGCAAAAAATGCGATCCAAAGAGAGGAAGGAAGATTATGAAACAAGATCAAAGTTGAAGAAGACAGTTGTAGGTGCTGAAAAACAGGACAGCAGTGAACCGAAAAAAAGGTGGTCCTTAACATCACAAAAACATTTCATTTCAACAAAAAGAAGGCCTACCTAACTCTCAGCTTGGGCCCTTACATTGTCCCCCTGGGAGCACTAGTTCCTATAGATACAATAATTGTATCCCCCTGAGCGGTGTTTTTTTTACGAAGAATTCGTGACCAAAAAATGAATAATATGAACTTTTTAATAAAAAAACATGTTTAAAAACACAAGGATTTTTGGTAACATAAAATATGTTAATATCCATGATTTTAAGACACAATTTTTTATGAAAAATACATAAAATGAAACAGCATGGGTTTTTGGTCGCATAAAATATATTCATATCCAGGTTTTCTTATACATCATTGTTTGTAAAAAACCATATTTTTTAAAAAACAGCATGGGGTTTTTTAGGTCTCATAAATATATTCATGTTTTTTTAGTCATGATTTTTTAGTACAAAAACATTTTTTTGGTCTCAAATACATTATTCATGTTTTTTCAGTCATGATTTTTCAGTAAAAAACATGTTTTTTTTAAAAACTGCACAGGACTTTTTAGGTCACATAAAATATATTGTTTTTTAGTCATGATTCTTTGTAAAAAAAAACAGCATGGTTATATTTAGTACCAGAGAATATATTAATATTCATTTTTATTAGTCAGAATTTGGTCAATATGAAGTTTAATGCAATCATGGAAATTAATAATTATATTACAAACAATCACTAAAGAAACCCATTTAAGAACGTTTTACTAGAACGAAATTCTGCTCGCTGATGCTTTATTTTCGAATCATTGAACTTTGAAGTTGGACTTCCCGAGCCAAAGGAAGCGAGCGTAATTTAATTAAAAACGGAAGCTAACCCCCTGTTACAAACGTAAAGAGGTTGGGTCGTGAGGGGGAGGCACAGTTCTTCTAGCGAAAATTATAAATAAAGCTTCTTACCCACCCATTAACGTGACGACCACAATCTTGTTTACATCGGCTCTATGATGGTGACCACCATGGGCGCTGCCATCTTAGAGCCGATGTCAACAAGATTGCGGTCATCACCCAAATGGGTTGGTTAGAAGCTTTATTTATAATTTTCATTAGAAGAACTGTGCCTCCCCCTCCCGACCCAACCTCTTTACGTTTGTAATAGTTTCCGTTATTAATTAAATTCCGTTTCACGCGCTCCCTTCCTTTGGACCAAAGGCCAACTTCAGAGTTCAATTATTCGAAAATAACGCATCAGCGAGCAGAATGTCATTCGTGTAAAACGTTCTTAAATGGGTTCCTTCAGTGATTCCTGGGATTGCTAATTATTATTTTCTGATTGCATTAAACTTCACATTGACCCAGATTTTTTTGTAAAAAAACATGTTTTTAAAAAAACAGCATATTTTTTTGGTCACCTTAAATATATTAATATCTATGTTTTTAGTCATTGTTTTGTAATGAAAACATGAAAAAGAAACCATACAGTAAAAGTGGTGGCAGATAACCCACAATTACCTAGAGTCTAAGAGGTACAGCAGGAGCCACAAAACTTATATTGATGGAGTCAAAATTCAGAGCTTATTATGGTAAATCTGAAGGATATGTCAGTTATCGATTTTCCACTTTTTGGTGCCTGAACCTAATTAATTGAATCAAAATAAACAAGTTTTATTCTACGCACCTTCCGTCTCAAATGAGTATTTTATGAATTATAGCAATAAGTTTAGTTTCGTTTTTGATGACAAATGCGCTCGAATAAACAGCTACTCATCGATTTTCGAATTTTTGTTGCTTGAATCATGGTAATAACATCGAAATAAACAACTTTTCTTCTATACACTTTTCTCGTCAAAAGAGTATTTAATGAGGTATAGCGGTAGGTTTGGTTTCGTCTTTGATGACGATCGCGCTGGAAGCGAGTGCGCATTGCAGTGTTGCTGTCCGACGTGCTCCTTGAATTACTTGCCGCTTCGAACAAAGGAGTTGCGGTAAGTCATTTACCGCTGTAACTAATAAAATACTCATTTGAGACGGAAAGTGCATAGAAGAAAACTTGTTTATTTCGATCTAATTAACTATGCTTAGGTTAGGCATCAAAATTTACAAAATTGATAACTGACATATCCTTCAGATTTACCCTTATTATCTCTGCAAAGTCTGATTTTTTTGGTCACATAAAAATGAAATCAGGCATAGTAGAGATAGTAAGCTCTGAATTTTGACTCCATCAATATATAAGTTCTGTGGCTCCTGCTGTTCCTCTTAGACGCCTCTAGGTAATTGTGGGTTATCTGCCACCACTTTTACTGTATGGTTTCTTTTTGATGTTTTTATAACAATGAAATGACTGAAAAACATGGAAATTAATATATTTCAGGTGTCCAAACAAAAACCCAGACATATGCTTAACAAAATTTAGGTGTGCAAAAAAAAACCAAAAAAAAACAAAAAAAAACACATAAAAAACACGTTTTTTTTGCAAAAAAAAACCGCAATCAAATAAAACCGTTTTTTTTTGCATCACTAGGAGCGGGTAACCGACATCGTTTCAGGATGGAGGATTCGCTACTAAGGGTCGACCGTACACAGCACTATATCTCACTACGACCCACCTCGTAAGCAAACTGGTTCCGTAGTCTCTGCTGCGATGGTCTGCGGGAAGTCCACGAGGGTGCCATCGGTGCGATGTTGTCGAGGTGGGCAACAGCTCAGGGGTAGCTCCAGAGGCCCGCAGCCGAACCCATGCGACACGGCAGCACCATATCACCCATCCTCTGCAGAGCGTGAAAGCAGTCGCGATGGCGCTGCAGCTGCCAGCCCAAGGAGCCACCGCTTCTTATGCAGCCATGGTCATGCTAAACTGTCTTGATAATGGCCAAAGAAGGGGTCAATAACTGAAGAAAGCCGAGAGGTCAAGTAGTGTTAAGGCGCTGATGGTTGGGCAAGAACTCCCATTTCCTGAGCAGAGAAGCTGGAAGTCTACTTCTTTGTGTGCAAATGACAGAAAGTTAGGTCGCAAATAACAATGTCATTGAATCTGTTTGACCCTGTTAGCATCTTTTTAGTAAATAATGGTTAAATTGTACAGGATGTTTATGCATCTGCACAGCCTTGCCAGCCTGTTATCACTCTTTATAAGTCTTCTGTTGTATTGAAGGTGGAATCTCTTTTGGCTCTCGCATCATGGCCTTTTGAAGCTCCCTGTATCAAACGGAGGTGATGTCCACTTAGGCTTCTTTTAACAGTCTGGAAGGAAGGAGAAGTATGGAAGTAATGCATCTGGGCTGTAGGGTGGGTGAAGGATATTGGAAATGCTCTATTTAACCATATACTCCTTGATATTACAAACCAGGCATAATTTGGTGCACAGTTGGATTTTGGCAGGTTTGAATCTTCACTGATTATCTGCTCACAATCACTCATTATCTGCTCATAATCTGCAATGAGAATTTTATAAATTATTCACTTCCAACATATTAAAGATGTTATAAGCACAGAGCAACCTTAACTTGCTGTCTTCCCTTGTAACCCCTCAGGGGATACAACTATTGTATCTATGGGAATTAGCGCTCCCAGGGGAAAAATGTGAGGGCCTGAGCTGAGAGTTAGGTAGGCCTTCTTTTTGTTGAAATAAAATGTTTTTTATGTCAAGTACCACCTTTTTTCGGTTCACTACTGTCCTGTTTTTCAGCACCTCTGACTTTCTTCTTCAACTTTTATCTTATTTCATGAACTTCTTTCCCATCTTACTGTTTCTATGCCCTTTCTGCATAGATTCCTCATTTTCTTATCTCCATACTAAATGGTGCCTTCCTCCTTCCTCTTTTCGATACGCTCTATTTTTGCAGCGGTTAGGGAGGCTTAAACTAACTTATAATCTAATCTAATCTTCCCTTGTAAAATAGCTTGTGCCAACCAGCCAAATGCATTTGTTCTGCTCTTGGCACCATTCCTGTACGCCTGCAGTTTTTCAGAGTTGTGTGCAAATGTGATGCCTATCTTTACCTAAGTGTACAATTCTTTCACTGTGTTGAGCACCATTGATGGGTTAGCGTTAAGCTCTATGTACACTCTGCTGAGGCTTAGAAGCTATTGTTGACAGGTGTGCTTTAGGACTTCAACAACCAAACTTGCATGTCCGGTAGGAAAAAAACATGTTCTCCTGTGTTCTACCTGGGTAGGTGAAAAAATGTTTTAATTTCTGGACAGACCTTTGCATATTCTCATTTCTTGTTATTTAACTTTTTTAATAAGCTTGAGCTATTGATGTAGTACACCATTGTAGTCCTTAACAGTGGTTAGGGAGTGGATGGATCATACCATTAATTGCCTTAAAGAAGGATCATTGGAAGAGCCCAAACTGCAGAACATGTTGAGTACACAAGCTACAAAGTTTTTTTTTGACTAATTATCTGGTCTAATTAGCTAGAGAGTTGTCTTGAATGTTGATGTGTCAAAGAATTTTTTCAGTTTAAGGGCACGGTTCGGGTCTATTTCCGGATTATGGTCATTTTTCGGTTTATAAACTCATCTTACAGAGATTTTTCTTGCGCATCCAACGATATAATTGGCTTTCAAGTACGTCAATTGGTTAGTCTTCTGGACTGGGTAAAAGACGCTCACTAGTGTGACCTTGGGGTGCACCAATGGATGGGTGACCTCCCTCTTCCCCCCCCATTACGAGCCAGTATTGAGTGTTTCTCTACGGGAATAGCATGAGAGTTCATTCATGGCCTTACTTGAAATGCTTTTGTACTCAAACAAAACATTCTATTACTCAGTGATAAATTATGATGGTGTAATTGAGTGTTTGTTTTGTGTCCGGCTGCTGATTCATCAGCTAATTAGCTGGCTATGCAAACATAAACGCCTCCTGGAGTTTTAAAGCTACAGGAATGACAATTATATCAATCGAAAGGGCT
This sequence comes from Morinoia aosen, assembly GCA_030386875.1. Taxonomy (NCBI): domain Eukaryota; kingdom Metazoa; phylum Arthropoda; class Malacostraca; order Amphipoda; family Talitridae; genus Morinoia; species Morinoia aosen. The sequence goes on from CM059568.1 coordinate 28,891,798, forward strand.
TAAAAAGAGCTACAAAGCAATACAGGTAATTGAAAAAAATATTAGCCCGCTTTGAAAAAATAATTGTTAAAAATAAAACCCTGTTCTGAAACTTGTATTTATTGACTTTTGATATGGATCCTTTCCCACTGTTTTGAAGGTACATAAGAAGGTACAGAATCGCTCATAAGACTCAATTTAAAAATTAGTAAAGAACGAAAATTTTTTTTTTTGTAAAAATGGTTTTTCTGCAAACTCACTTTTTGATTTTCGAAAACCTACTCCTCTTACAGTTTTGAAGGTACAGAGATGGCAAGCATACCAATCAATAGCACTTGAAAGGGAAAATAGATCCGGTGCAAAAGTTTTTATTAATTTTAAATCACCTTAAAAATTAGAAGCAAATTATTCAAAAAAGTGGAAAAAAATGTCATTTTTAGGGAAGAAAGTTCTCAAAACTCCTAAAACCAAATAATCAAAAAACTTTTGCACCGGATCTTTGGACAAGACAATTTGCTATCTAAAAAATATTTTCTCAGTTCTCTGAGTTCAAAATTGTAGCAGGAGTAGGATTTTCTGCAACACATGTTTTTTCATGTTTTTTTTAAAATAATCTTTTTCATGTATGGTTACGAAAAATACGTACAAATAAAAAAACTATTCATAACAATTTACACCTACGGTAGATATCTCAGAAAAATCCACCGAGAACTTACAGACTTTTTTTTACCCCGAACCGTCCCCTTAAGATGTGGTTCAGAATGCTCAACTTAATGAAACAAGGTTTTATTGAAATTTATGTTTTTCGTGAATGTCTTGAATTGTATTTTCAACACATATATGTGAGCATAGTATAGCGTGTATTTTTATATATATATATATATATATATATATATATATATATAGATGAGTTGTAAATGCATTAGAATTTTAATATGTGAAATAAATGAAGGTTTATAAAATTGATCTATTATGCACCTATAAAAATTTGACAAATTCTTATGTTATTTCACTTATTTGTTTCAATATATATTGAGGTATAACTCACTACTTTCAACAGGAAATGATATTCACTTGAACTCTTTATTGCAAAGAATATGATTATTTGCATTTATGCATCAATCCGTGAAGGAAAAAGGAGGTCATTAGAGATATTATTTTGGCATATCAAATGGAGGAAGTTAACAAACACTGGTTAAAAATTAGTGGTATATTTTATTTATATTGCCCTATATTAGTGTTAGTGTAAGATATTTCATTGCAATAGTAGACCTCTCTAATAATTATGTTGTACCTACTGTGATAGTGCTCCAATATCTAGCTGCTTCAATTTTTTATGCTAAAGCAACTGCCAGAGTACTTTGTTTTTATGATGGAAATTGTGAAGTGGGTTGTAGAGAAATAATTTGTATTATATTTAACATGGAATATGATTCTCTACATGCATTTTCTCTTAATTTTATTGCACAGTGTATGCTCATTGGCAAAAATCTAACTTATTTATGAAATGATCAAACTATTAGACTAAAGAAGTATTGTAATAATGTTGGGTTACTTATACTATCTTTTACTAAGTACATTAGTATCTCAGTGATATGGAGTAAGCCTTTGCATAATAGTACACCATTTCAAGAAAAAAATTCAGATGCTATCAGTTTTCTACCTTGGAATGAGTCTAAACCAAATACAATATGAAAATATTTTTAGTATTGTAAATAGAATTAATTTTTCATTAACATAATTTTTGAAAGATGCATCAATGAGATGCACCTTTGATAAATGGAAAATATTTATAACTCATACAATTAAGAAATGCATGTTGCAGATCCCGAACCAATCAGGTAGAACCACTGTTTTAAGGGAATTGAAGGCTTTTTTCCTATAAATTGTATAAAATAGATAAAAAGTACTTCTGGAATGAAATAAGCTCTTCGGTCTTCATAGCATGTTTATGCCATTCAAGTAGACAGTTATAACATAAAGTTTTTGGAATTTACCCAAAATTTTTCTCTCCACCAATCCCCCACCCTCCCCCAAAATTTTTTTTTCAGTTTCTCAGCCATTATTGTATATAGAGATGATTTTTTTTCATTTTATTTACAATAAGATATCTACCATAACTATTTGCACTTTTTCATTTATGCTCTAAAAAAATTTGCTATATGAATATTAAAAACCGTTATTTTATTTTTGTGGACAATGAAAAAATTTCTAATCAACTTTTAAAAAAAAATTTCCTATTTTGTATAGTACTTACCTTGGTCTTTATGATGCAAAAAAGACCTCCTCAATAGCTTTAAAACTGAAGGAAAAATTGGCCTTCAAAGTCTATGACCCACATTTTGAGAAAATGTTGGTCAAAGTTACCAAGCACAGATTACACATTGTTTCCGTTATATAATTTCATTTTTTTCATCAAAACTTACGAACTAATACACCACAAGTCTAAAAAATTTTAGATGAATCTTACATAGTTGTAGTAAGTCAGTACCACTAATACTTGCTGCAAACTGCAGAGAGACCCGAACAGTTTTTCTTGTTGAAATGTTCAAGAATCAAAAAGAAATGAAACTGGAGGGAAATAAGCTCTGAGATATTCACAGCATGTTTATAACATTGAAATAAACATTTATAGCCCATGAAGTTTTTGGAATCTGCCCATACTTCCTTCCCCCCCTACGGCAAATTTCTTGAAATTTCAATTTCTCAGCCAAGAGTGTGTGTGCGCCAAGCGCCATCCATGCCCTCTTCCCCCGTGCACCTCAGAGGTCTTATAAGCGGTGAGCTCTTTAGGGCCCGCGCATTTGGTTCGCGTCCCCACCTGTACAGCATCCTACCAGTAAATGCTGCCCTTCTCCATTGTTATCTCTAACCTCTGTCTGCCTGTATATTTGGTGGCCAGAGAGTTGACGGACCCACGAATTCGTGAAGATATATTTGGGAAGTCAAGTAGATATAGTATTCGACGTACAGGAGTTTGAGAAAAAGAAGTTTGAGAAGTACAGAAGTTTGAGAAGAAGATCCAGTGACTTCAGCAAATCAACACGGCGGAGGAGGTTACTGATAACTACAGAGAAATTAAGAGAACTACCGAGAAGATCGTCTGGTGACGACAAGAATTATAACTTCTAAGAAGAATCTGAAGAGACAGTCAGAGCAACAAGAAATCGAGAATAAGGACAGCGTCTACAGAGAGCTTCAGAGATCTGCGAGAGGGCGGCTACAGATCTTAAACTACATCTACGAGGTGTGTCAACCGACTACAGCTACGTTATTTTCGTGCTACGGACGAAGCAGTAACGGTGCATCGCTTCCAACGACTGCAGAGACCGCGACATCGTTCGACAACAACGACAACTAAAACTACAATTTAAGATAAGTAACGCAGCAACAATAAATATTTATAATTGTTGCAGTTCCGTTGCAGCCTAGATATTTATTGAGCGTGAGGCAGACAGCGTGCAGTGCGCCTCCCTTCATACATTCATCGGCCGAGCCGCGTAAAAGCGCTCGTCAGCAGAAGTAGAGTTTTTGCCAGGCAGTTTTTTTTGCATTTGCAGAGTGCAAGCAGTGTGTTCAATAACCCCTAGACATGAGCTGTTTTTAAGATGCTATGAGAGCTGTTTTTAATGTGAGTGGCACTATTTTCTCGAAGTGTTGCTATAAGTGTTTCAAGTAATTTTGTATTGTAGCCTGAAACACTAATTTTGTATTGTATTTGTATTGCAGCCTCAATTAATTTTCGCTTGAGCAATCATTAAGCTCAGTTGAGCAGTAAGGTAATTTGTAATACCTAAACATCAAACAAGTAACGTAACTATGCCTGAAATTTCGGTAACCAGCGCTCCTGTAGTGAGTACAATGACTGCCACGAATATTTTTCTAGCGATGATATGTTGGCGAAAGAGACATAAGTATCCTTAAATGCCTCCTGTAGCCAGTGCAACAGTTAGGTCATGTAATGTTCCCTGTAATTTGAGCGAGGCGGTCAGTTGCAAAATGCTCTTTAAAAGTATCCCTGTTTGTTTGCGGGCAGAAAGGTCATTTTTGGGGTGACTATTTTTTGGACATTTATTGTGTCATTTTTAAGGATCATATTTGAGTTTTTTTGCTGGTTGCGTCTGATAGGATGCTGCAGGGGGAGGTGCGTTTCCAATTTGCCCAAAGGTAATGCTGAAGACCTTTGTAAAACTCAACGTTCAAGCAGTTGGAGAGTGAGAGGAAAATTGTTCGCAAGAGAATCATTGCATTTTGATTTCGAGGAAGTACTACTGATCAAAGGATCAATTATTGAAAGAACAATTCGCTGTATTAAGATGACAGGAATTAGTTAAAAGATGATGTAAAAGTAGTACAATGCATTGAAATGATGTAATAGTGATGAAATATGTACTGAGAAATGCAATGTGATTTCGAGAATTACAAATATATTAAAGTTGGAAGATACTCTTTCAAGTGAAGTAAGTAATAATGGATGTTCAGATGATACATTCCTGATGTTATTGCTCTGAGTACGATAGAAGAAATATGTGAGAAATATGTGAGAAAAATAGAGCAAAAAGAGAAGATACCGCGGCAGAGTGAATGTCCGTGAGAGAATAAATAAAGCGTTGCAGCGCTTGGTAAAGATACCGACAAGTCTGTGGATATATCTGGTAAAATGGTTTAAGGTTACCAGGTACATTTACCAGCGAGGTCGAGTAATACTGTTGAGTAATTCGCGCAGACAATTAAGTGAATAAGCTTTTGCAGAAGCTGTTACCGTGGATTTTCATTGGGACTCTGATTTCAGTTCATAATTTCATGTGGTCGAAGTAATACCATTGATACCATGACGGTCAGAGTTAAGCATTGTAGATTGCGGTTGTCATTGTGCTGGCGAATAATAATGAGAGGCGATAGATGCCCGTTAATTAACCACACGTGGTGGTCTGGTAATAAGTTAAAGAGTAACGAGTATCGAGTATCAAGTATCACTGGTAAAGAGTATCGAGTAAAGTTACCAGTGCAGCTGCACTGCAGCGCACACGAGTGAGTGTGATTTTTTTTGCTTGATGCAGAGGCAGATGTTTTTTTTGTACGCCGGCGCAAGGCCGAGAGCTGTGCTCAGCATTTCGTACGCGTTAGTATTGGCACGAGGCAGTAATGTTGGTAATACTGTGAAGGTAGTAATACTGTGAAGCAGTATATGACTAGGTAACTAGTTATGATAGTGACCATTAAAGATAATGGTAAAGTGCCACAAATGTCATTAATATTGTTAAATGTTGTTAATGTTGTTAATGTTGTTAAAACATTTTTTAGTGACTGGTGTGACTGGTGGATAGTCATGAATTAGACGTGTTTTGGACGTGAGAGTCCACACTAATTCAGTGTGAGAGTAAAATTTAATTTACTTCATAGTCAATTGTCAATGAGAGAGGCTTCGTTTAATAATCCTTCAGTTAATAATTTTTGAGCACGTTGAAACGATCTAGTGCATCATAAAAGTCATTTTACAAGCCTATCTGAATTTCATGTTCAGTAAAATTTTGTGCTATGTAATTTAAAATGTTTTAATTCTAAAAGAATGCAATTTATTTTCTTGAATACCAAAATTGTCCAATTGACAATTTACAACTGATTGAAAGATTAAAAGTGATTGTCAAGCATTTAACGTGAAAATTGATTTTGATTTGATTTTTGAAGTACGTTCTTACGTATGTTTCTTATGTATATACCAAGTATTTTCAGTGCTTTTGCTATGTTTCGTTGTATTCTCGTAAACGTTTTGCTTATAATCTATTTGCTTCTAATTTTGCATTGTAGTGTTCGTTTGCAAAAAGCAGCATGGTGAATCTCTTTGAACTGAAGTAACCTTTCTGGTTATGTTTTTAAATTCGAGGTTTTATTCGGTGAATACTTGCTTGTGAGGAATTTGCTGTTTATGAAATTTGTTCTATTTTTTTTTGTTTTTCCTTGCTCACGCCTGTGGATTTTTAATTAGTTCGCAGCTAAAAATAGCTCGTTGCCGGCGAGAGGCATGCGCTGACTTGGCTGACGAGTCGATGCGGCGGTGCACTTTTGCTGTCTCAGCAAAATTAAATTAAACTTGAAATCAATTTGAAATCAGCACTCACGTGGCTCGAAATTTCCCGAACGAGACTCAAAAATGTAGTTCTCAATTTATAGGTAAATACTTTAGATTAATGGGAGGTGAATGGACTTTGCCTAAACTTATGCTTTAACATTTGGGTTCATGAGTAGACTGTTAACTCAATTAATGAGATTCGTACTTAGTATTATTTACCTGTTTGAATTTTATTTTCTTTATATTTTTAATTGGTTGTTAACTCATGTTGTTGAAATCGGGCCATGCTAATTGTTTCTTTGTTTTCGTTTCATTTCAGCTTCGCGTGCTGTGCGAGTGACAGCGGGTACGGGCAGGTACCGCGTGTTAAGTACGTGGCGAGTACACGTGGTTGAGCCGTGCTCCGCTCAGACGGCGTGGTGCCTCAGCGACTTTGTTCTCAAAAACCAAAAACACATAAACTTTGACGACAGTAGAGTTTCAGAATTGGAAATTGAGATTGGAAATAATAAGAAAAATTATGAGAAAATTGAAATTGAAATATTGGAAAAAGGAGCTGGAAAATATTACTGGAAAAATTTATGCGCTCGTTGAAAACCGAGTTTATTTGTATTTGGAAATGCGACTAAAAATCGGACTGAAGATGGGAAAGCGTTGTTGAAAATTATGCAAGAATTATGCTTTTGTTTGGATGCGTTTAACTCCGTGAAAATTGGAGGGTAAAATGTAATAAGAAACATGTTGAAAAGTTTTATGCGTTTAAGGGTTTATGCGTTTTAATGTGTTTAATCCGTTTAGATGTTTTATAATCGTATAAGCTATATAATCACTATTTAATCTAGTTCTCGCTATGTAATAACTATTTAATCATGCTAGTGCTGTATGTGTTTTACGCTCACTATGCGATCGAGCGAGTGCAACATGTTTGGAGAAAACGATGGTGTTAACATTTGTAGTTGTGCGAAATTTAATTAATGGATTTGCTTTAATTTTGTTTAGTTATTATTTCGTTATTAATGTTGTTTTTTGACTTATTTGAAATTTCTTTTTATTTTTCATGCACAAGGTTTTGCGAATTCACCTTCGTGAACGGTGAACCATTGATACGGTGAACCATTGACTTTGAACGGTGAACCATTGATACGGTGAACCATTGACTTTAAATACAAAATAACCCAACTTGAAAAGGAGTGCCTATGTTCTACAATGTTACTTTACCATGTTCGTGGTGTTGCCAACGTGGTTTAAGTATATTTAGAAACTTGAAGTAGGTAATTATAAATTCAGTCGTTCAAAATTATGTACTTTGTTTACATTTTATTACTATTGGATTACGATAATTTGAAACGGTTTACCGAATTTCCATATTCATACTTGATGTTTTAAACTAGCGTGTGTTTGATTTTACTACATGTTTTCTTATATCTTACTCCACATTCTATATCCTTATGTATCGATAGAATTAAGTCTTACGAGTCTACGGCACTCTGTTTATTTCGATTATTCTTTTACTAATAGTGGAAAAGTTCTGTTCTAATTGGAGCGATGTTTGGCTTTAATATTATAAAAATCAATAACAATAACATTATCTAACTTCTATTTTTAAGTCTACGGTAACGCAGACGAGGTTTTGAATTTTTCTTTTTGGTGAAAACTTTAATGATGCTTTAATTTGATTTTCAGCTAATTTAATCATCCTTTCTGAATTATTTTCCATTGCCTACGAGGTAATAGTTTTGATTCTTATAAAATTTTCCGAAATTGCCTTGCCGGTGAACTCGTGTTTCACGTTGCAGTTAATCTATAACCCCTATAATCCCTAGGTTTATTTTGTTTTTTAATAATAATATTTGTGTTATGCGCGACTTTGTTAACGTCAAGTGGCGATGGTCAATTAATTTGGTGATGATTTCAGTGAAGGAATTTTGTTTTTGACGGTTCTGAAATTATGCATGTGATTACCTGATGTCGAAATTGCTTGTCATTTACATAATTGTTGTGGTATTGAAATATTGTGCGACATTACACCTTTAATTGCGAGGTATCATTTACTGGGTTTGATCAAATTTAATTGTTTAGTTAATAGATTTACCTTTGAGCATGTGAGGCGGATTTTGTGTTTGAAATTAAAATTTTTGTTGTTATCCGCCCGAATATTATTTTTTTTTTTGGTTTATAATTGAATACCTATCCGGGTAAAGGGGGGAGGTATGTGCGCCAAGCGCCATCCATGCCCTCTTCCCCCGTGCACCTCAGAGGTCTTATAAGCGGTGAGCTCTTTAGGGCCCGCGCATTTGGTTCGCGTCCCCACCTGTACAGCATCCTACCAGTAAACGCTGCCCTTCTCCATTGTTATCTCTAACCTCTGTCTGCCTGTATATGTGCATAGAGATGATTGTTTTTATTTTTGTTTGATTCACACTGAACATATCTACAAAAGTCAGAGACAGTTTTTTTAACATTGCTTTGAAAAAAAATAAGAAAAAATGATGACAAAATTTTAATCAACTCGTCAAAAAACTATCTCAGATATTTATAGCACTCACCTTGATCTTTATGATGCAGAAAAAGATCTCCATGGGTGAAAAATTGTAGCTGGAGTTGCCTTTCAAAGTAGAAAAAGCGTCTTCATCCAAAGCGGACTGCTGCATTTGATATTCTAGGCATTTCACAAGATGCACAAGCAATAAACCACTCACTAAGAAAGTCAAGAGACCACTAAACCCCTCTAATGAATGGACAGTTGTGTAAAAACCAAGAAAAAAAATTTGGAGCAAGTCCGAGCCACTAATTACAGCTAAGCAGAGCTGCAGCTGGGCTCTCTAAGCTCATCTGCAGGGGAGGGAGGTAATTATGGGGGTTTGGGTAGCTACCCCAGAACAAATGAATATTTTTTAGGGATAAAGGAAGGGTTTAGGACAGGGATGGAAAAAACCCTGGGTTTTTTAAAAAAACCCAACCCACATGGGTTTTTTTGGGTTAAATTGGGTTTTATTGGGTTTTTTTGGGCTTTATTGGGTTTTTTGTAATACCTTTTTTTGTTTAAAAGAGTTATTCACATAGCTCCAGTTGCCTCTTTTCCAGATTTATATACACTTATTGAGTTAATATTGTTATTAGATTACTTTATTTCCAACATTATATTACATCATTATATGAATTATTACATTCTATGAACAATATATGAATTAAGTTTGTCCATCACAATTACCACTTACCAATTACCATATGCATAGGGACATAGCTGTGCAGTCTGTGAAGATATAAGATGTGCAAAGAGAATCGCTATGCTTGTCAATTCATTGTAAGTTGTTTTAGCAGAAGACAGAGTCACGCAAGTCGTGTGAGAGGGAAGCACTATGCAGATCATAAGTAACCACCACAAGCAACTTGAAGCAAGACAGCTGCACATCACTTAACAGTCATGCTATTAACAATTTAACATGTGTATTGTGTGAGCTGGAGGGCTTAGCAGCGCAAGCCAAGTCAGTCAACCACACTGTTACATGTTACAACATGTAGTGACATGCCAAAATTTTTTTTTAAATTTGTCAAAAAAATTGCTTTTTGCAGTTCAGGATAGCAACAAACACCAAAATGATTAGAAATAAATGCTCTAACAGATTCGATCGTCAAATTTGTTCCAGTGCAGCTTGAATGCTCACCATAGGCCAGTCGTTTATTTACTTTCTTACCCCATGATGGCTGCGGTCGTGTCTTGCCCCATCTGACTATAATTGTTAGACTTATTTCCGGCAAAGCTCTCAAAAGAGACAGATATTGAAGAGTGGTTGGCTGAGTACAATCCGGAGTTGATCGGTGCGATTTGTTTGTATAAATTGAAGGACTCCAACATCTTCCCAAAACACATGTTCAACATGAATATCACTAAGACAACGACTCCTCGTTGATGGTGGGATATTCAAGACATGAAACAGCAGAAAATGCAGATTCTTAAAAAAACACTGGCAGAGGGTTTCTGCAAGTTTATAAGCAATCTTCATTCTTTCTTCGCAAGTTCAGGATTCGTTGAGAGAATTTTCTAAACATTTGGAATTGTGCGGAATAAATTGAGAAATAGATTAGGATCGGAACGCGCACAGAAATCGGTCTCATTATATCGCCACCTCAGAAATGATCAAGATGTGGGTGACAACGATAAAATGACAGTGGATGTAGAAAGAGAAATAAAGTAGTACTGTAGTAGCAGTCTAGTCTAGAAGACAGAGGAAGAATTCAGAAGTCTCTTTACTCCCAAATTGTCAAACTGCATTTGTTTCTTAGTTTTTGTTTTTTACTTTGGAAATGGAACTCCTGGAAATATACTAGCCCCTCGAGTTTTTTTTGTGATTAGGGTTTTTCTTATTTTATTTTTATAGTGGTATTTTTTCACTATTTATTGTCATAGTCATGCAAATGCCTTGGACAAAATTTTGACAATATAAATATTTAGCTCATTTTGATTCTATAAGCTTGAAAACAAGTGAAATTCAAATAGCACCAATAAAACCCAAAAAAAGCCCAAAAAAACCCACTATTTAGTGGGTTTTTTAATGTGGGTTTTTTTGGGCTTTTTTGGGTGGGTTTTTTGGGTGGGTTTTTTATGTGCCAACCCTGGTTTAGGAGCATATTCAGGCAATTGGTTTTTGGCCCCAAAGAAATGTTTGATTTCCTTAAGTTGATGTGTTGAGTGCAATTATGAAAACACTTCATAATCTCATACAAGTGTGCTGGCTGATTTCTATTGCAATCATTAGAACAATCTATATACCACATAGTAATCCTGTTTTAATCCTAGTTCAGGTTAGCACTTAATTTTAAAACAAATACCCCTGTACAAACTGTAAGCCACATCCTCTGGTAGCTTGCTGGGTCAACAGTGGTGCTGAGGCTAGCTTGATTACTAGAAGAAGTGAATTTCTGAGTTGCAGATTATGCAAATATTGTTGTGGGAGGGTTTATGATATTCATTATCAGGCATTCATAATGCTTGGCAATTTGAATTTTATCTCCATTTCTGCTCTATGGTGATCTTTCTCTAAATGGCTTTGGAGAATTTTTCTTGTATGGTATATAACAAAATATGAAAATTTCAATCAAATATTTAATAAATATTCAACTATTTCTATTCTGTTGAGAAATTAACACTAGGGATGTAAAGTTCAAGCTTAGGTGGCACCATTAGGATGCAAAGTTTTAATATTTTGGTTGTCATGGATTGCTGTGCTAGCAATTCACCAAAAAAGGCTAATATCGGTGAGACAAAGTTAACTGAGAATTAAGAATAAAAAAAGAGGACCCTTGTACAGGCATGTTGGAGGGGAGGGCTTTCTCCATAGAGACTGAGAAATAAATGTGAAAGATAATTTCCTCATTAATCATTTAATAAACTTATGACAACAATGAATGTTTCTGATTTTGCAGTAAGGAGCTTGGGATACCGCTGAAGAGTACTAGTACCACAAGAGACACTAACACGGACTGACACTTTTAGGGTACTAACAGTATAGCTCAGGACTCCATATTTCTGAGGAGTGCTAAATACCCCAAGATGCGTGAAAATGATCCCCTCCAGCACGCTTCATTTGGGAGAGATGAGGTATGGAAGAATATATGAAGAACAATCTAATGCATGGCATTAATTTACTACTCTGCTTATAAACTATTTGTGCTGTGGGAATATGTTACAACTTCAACTTTGCTGTAACTTAAACTTCAATTTAAAGAACATTATTGTATTTTCAGTTGCTTTCTTTGTGATTGCTTTTCTAGTTTCCACCATTTTATGCATGTGAAGGTAAATATCACTCATGCCACTGAATGTTTGAGAAAACAAGATAAAGGGTCTCACGAGTAAAATACAAGAGACCTGTGAGGTGTCACTCATCAGCTGTGCTTTGTTGTACTGCATTTAAATTTGTTGATGTTGAAATGAAAATAAATTAAGATAGGCATTGTAATAAATATGGTACAGAAAGTTCTTTGTAAGGTATTCTTTGCAAGCACCTGGCAGCAGCTTTGAAATATATTTGATATTCTTGATGTTTATAGTTGAACGTGAATAATATTGATTTATCATTAGATTGTATTTCCTGTTAAAATTCAGGTTGCAATGAGTTGGCCAACAGGTTTGTTCAGTTTAGAATGTCATCTTTCCAACCTTATAAAGATCATTTTTATATTCATATTCTCAAAATCCTGTATTGTGTATGCAAAAATGTTAAAATGTCGCTACTTAGAGGCTTATTACATACCAACAAAAATATGCTTGCTGTACTGAATACAGGTTTTAGAGAATAAGAAAACAAAAATGATCTTTGGAAGGTCAGAAATATGACATTAAAAAAATGAACAAAGAGTTTCTGTCCAACCCAAAACACGTCTATGGAGCAAGGGTCAGTCATGTAATCCAGAAATTTAGCATGAACTCAAAAAAGAACAATTTAAAACTGAAAATAACATCCCATCTTATGAAAGGCTGTAAATACCTCTGGGATTGTTTTTTTACCATTGTTTTGCAAACCCTGGTGCACACATGATGAAGTTGTATTACACATTTTTTACATAAACATTTTTGTAATTCAGGGGTATACATGTTGGTATCTTCTTATTTTGTGATCCTGAGAGCTTAAAGTATGTTATGCCCTCTTTGTTTTTGTTTTTGTAATTGTTCTTTTCTGCTTGATGACTTGGTGGTTATATTGTCTAGCAAGATGAATACACTTTAAATATAGTTGAAATTTTTCCATACCTTCTCCATTATCCATTATCTTACTTCATACTATGGCAGTGCATGCTATTGTTTTTTAATTGGAAATAAAAGGCATAGGCATGCCAATTGAAATAAACATTTAGTTAATCAGGATCCCATGGGATGTAACTTTTACACAGAAAATTTGCTAACTCACATTTGTGTTTCTAACCCTTTTCATTTCATTATTATACTGTTTGTATTTGTGGAATGATGTTTTATATCTAATTCTCACAAATGAAGTAAATTACAAATAGACTCCATTTAAATAAAAAATATATATTCTAATTCTATCAATCTCTAAAGGCAACGTTTCGAGGTTTCTAACATCATCTTCAGGCTGTAAAATACAAAGAAACACAGTCACATTGATAAAACTATGTCAATGCCAAAACTTGAACTAAATCAGACTGGGTAAAAAAATTTTTTATAGGTAATTACATTGCAAGGTGACTAGAATGAACTAATTTTGTACAAAAAATAAAACTACAGGTGACCAGTTGTCATTGCACATTGATCTTCACATGTTTACGGCACCAGAGACACAGGTAAAATGAACGAACGGAAGTTACAAATGTCTAAGCCCAAGTCCTACTGAACAGCTTTAACGCAAAAAAATCATTTGTATTTTCGTTAAGGCTAGGTTTAAGCTTAAGAATGTGCAGTGCTTCTATTATTTGTATATGTTCTTTTTTTACAACATTGTACAAAACTTTAGTATTAGGGTACAGATCTTCATTTGAGGGCTTACAACCATGATCGATGCGGAAGTGATTAAAAATGGAACCTTGATATTTGCGTGCGGTTAATCTTTGTTTCCGGGTCATCCTAGTCATGCCAACGTAACACTTATTGAGAGACTTACATTCTCTCTTATTACACTCGAACTGATATATCACGTTGGCTTTGTCTAGGTGGCTGACCCGTGATCTGGAAATATTGTTTCTTACACGGAGATCCCTAATTTTGAGATTTTTATAATACACACGAAGTTTAATTGCCATCTCTGGATCTGTGGGTTTCACAAAAGTTTTGACAATATTTTTAAACACACGTTCATCTAGCCTATTTTGTAATTGTTATGCATTTGATTTTCGTAAAATATATTTATATTCTGCTGGTTAGGTCTCTGATTATAGTCACTATTCAGTATTTGGTTAACAAATTTACCTATAGTTTTATCAACAAGGGAATTGGGGAAACTATTATTAATCAGCAACCATTTGACTCTAAGCATTTCTGAATGAAAACTAACCCAGTTGCTATACACTTTATGAGCTCCATTCAATAACATGTGAATGACACCTTCTTTGTACACTTGCGGTGCGTCACAATCATATTTGATGGTTTCACCAGCATGCGAGGGCTTAACGTACACAGATCTCAGAAAAGCACTCTGCAACGCTTATACTAAAACATCCAGAAATTGCAGCTTCCCATTTACACTCGGCTCGTACGGGAAACGCAACATTAAATTATTAGTCATGCAATTCCTCGACATCTTTAACTGCTCTACGGTCTTGATTTCAACAAAAATATCGTCCACGTACCTGCCGTACAAAATTGGCTTAACCGGCATAGAGTTCAACACCAGGGTTTCTATGTGGGACATGTAAAAGTTTGCAAACGTAGGCCCTAAAGGGGAACCCATAGCCACCCCATCAACCTGACGAAACAAACTACCATCAATATGTCGAAAAGGAGCTTCGGTAGTAGAGATAGTGAGGAGTTGCTTCAGAATATGCCGAGGAAACGAATTAGGAGGGGAAACATCTTCGCTATCATACACACTGTTTAAAATTATCTCTATTGTGTCCAAAACAATTATCTCTATTGTGTTTAAAAATATTGTCAAAACTTATGTGAAACCCACAGATCCAGAGATGGCAATTAAACTTCGTGTGTAATTTGAAAATCTCAAAATTAGGGATCTCCTTGTAAGAAACAATATTTCCAGATCACGGGTCAGCCACCTAGACAGAGTCAACGTGATATATCAGTTCGAGTGTAATAAGAGAGAATGTAAGTCTCTCAATAAGTGTTACGTTGGCATGACTAGGATGACCCTGAACCAAAAATTAACTGCACACAAATATCAAGGTTCCAATTTTAATCACTTCCGCATCGATCATGGTTGTAAGCCCTCAAATGAAGATCTGTATCCTAATACTAGAGTTTTGTACATTGTTGTAAAAAAAGAACATATACAAATAATAGAAGCACTGCACATTCATAAGCTTAAACCTAGCCTTGTTGAAAATACAAACGATTCTTTTGCATTAAAGCTGTTCAGTAGGACTTTGGCTTAAACATTTGTAACCTCCGTTCGTTCATTTTACCTGTCTCTGGTGCCGTAAACATGTGAAGATCAATGTGCAATAACAACTAGTCACCTGTAGTTTCATTCTTTGTACAAAATTAGTCCATTCTAGTCGCCTTACAATGTAATTACCTATAAAAAAATTTTTTTACCCAGTCTTATTTAGTTCAAGTTTTTGCATTGACATAGTTTTATCAATGTGACTGTGTTTCTTTGTATTTTACAGCCTGAAGATGATGTTAGAAACATCGAAACGTTGCCTTAAGAGATTGATAGAATTAGAATATATATATTTTTTTTAAATGGAGTGTGTTTTGAGTAGAGATAAGTGATTATCTTCGTATTTAACACGTGTTGAACTGGAACAGTTTTGCAAGGTTGAAAAATTGGAAAATAAATTACAAATCATTAATGGTTCAAATTCTACAAAGCATAATTGCACTGCTGGTTAGGAAAATTACTTTGCAGATGTCAAGTGACTGTACCTGTGTTTAGTGATGTCTCCAAAACAATTTAGTACCACACTCATGAGTTATGATGGAGTTAGTCAAATGTTGTAGATGGACTCTACTCATTCATAAACCATAATATTGACTGTACATTAAAATGGATGAAATTGAAATATTGAAAAATGTATAAAAATTTTATATAGTTTTTATTCTGTAATTATTAATACAGGCAATGGCTTACCAATATTATGAGCATTGAGCAACATCATAACTTCTGTACAGTGTTGTAGGGGTTATTATTTCTCAGTCTAATCTTGCCAAATGATTTGAGTTATATGTCGTGTTCCTTGTATCTTTCAAAGCAGATAATTAAAAGAGTGAAATGCAAAGAAAGTACAGTTAGAAAAGTTAGTTCATACAAAAAATTAAATGAGAAGAAATAGGGGGAAAGACATAATATGAAAAATTGCATAAAGTTTAAAAACTTGGAAAGCAAATGGTTACAGAGAATGAATGGCAGTGTTTGGAATGTATACAAGAATCAGCAGAAGAAATTTAAAAGAATGGCACACAATTTAAAGATGTGGGATACCGAATGCAAAGTTTGAGGTAAAAAATGTGATGGTCATGAAATGTGATGGTCATGGTGGTCATGATGAACTTCTCCTTGGGTTTTTCATGTATGATAGTATGTGTGTTTAGCATGTTGAAGTGTTTAGTGAGATATCAAGAAGTGAATGACTTCCAGATGAATAGAACATATGTTAGGTAGTGCTGTTGCGGAAGGATGGAGTTCAGAGTATATCAGAATTCTAAATTTAATACAACCCTGTTGCTTTGACTGACACAGTATGATTTTTTGTGGTCCCTTGAATGGATAGTAAGAAATGTGCAGTGGAAGAGCAGAGAATGATAGATGAATAGAATGGTTCTAGAAAAAATGAACGGGTGGAGACAATCTGTATGTTGTAAGTGAAACAATTATAAGTGCAATCTACCATGTGCGTGATTTAGATACTGAGCAGTTGAGAAACGAGACAAGGTTGTACCTTTCACCTCTTTTCAGTCTGTAGAGCAAAAAATTAGTCAGCCACCTAAGAATGAGCAACTTGAAATTAAAAGTGCATGAGAAAACACTGGAACGTCTGTTGTATGTGAATTACGTGGTTAGTAAGTCAAAGCAGTAATGATTAATTATGCATCAAATTGTGCAGGGATATAGTGGAGATTTAGAGAAGAAATTTGGTGGTGATGTATTAATTGTAACTCATAGGGAATATTACTATTGTATCTGTGGGAATTAGCACTCCCATGTAAGCATGTGAGGTTCTGAGCTGAAGGTCTGGTAGGAAATAGAATAAGATAGTTGATAAAATTTCCATTTGTGGAAATAACATGAGTTTTTGTTTTATTATGGACCATCTGATTTAGATGCACTGCCTTCCTGTTTTTCAACACCTTACTACTTTCATCTACAATTTTGATTTCTTTTCATAAACTTGTTTCTATATGCAGAGGATCTTGTGTGGGAAAACACCTTGTGCATAGATTCCTCATTCCCTCAACTTAAGCCAAAATTGTGCATTCATTCTCTCTTTGTAACTATTTTGTTAGAGTTAGGGAGGATTAAACTGAACTAAAATCTAATGTTTTCAATGCTTATTATATTTTTCTTCAACTTTCATCCTGTACCATAAACTGTCTTTTTATCTTGCTGTTCTATGCTCAGGGAGATCTTGTGAGGGAATGCACCTTGTGCATAAAATCCTTATTCCTTAAATCCATCCCAAATGGTACTCTCATTCTTTCTCTCTTTTGAACACTGTAATTGTAGTTAAGCTATCTAAAACCCTCAAATATTAATAGAAAAAGTAAATAGAACATGTATAATGAATATGTGAATAAAAGTTTACAATACCCAGCTTTTTTTCAATATTATACATTAAAATTATTGTAGGATTATTCCAGGATGTATTAATACATTCTACTATTTGACAATCAAACTTTTGTCAACAATCATCTCCAATTGTGTGTCATTGGTACAGCAGCTCTTGTTCTGAAAGTTTGTAAGCATGAGTAAGAATAAGGATATCAGCCAAGACCTTCACGAATTCATTGTGGAGCTCCATAATGAAGGTTTGGGATATCGGAACAATGTGCACAACTGTGTTCCTATAGCTTTTGTTGGAACCATAATACCTCAGTAGAAATGCCAGAATATGGCTCTTTGTAAGCCTCAAACTGGCCGTCTATGGGAAGATCAACAACCGTGCTGTTTGAAAATTGGTCCAAACAGTAGCGCAGAGGCCTCAAACTACTTGTGAAGAATTGAAAGATGATCTCAATGCATCTGGGATTGAAGCCAGCAAGCACACAATCAGCCGGGCACTACACCTTGAAGGTCTTTGCTCCCGCACCCCTTGTAGAGCACCTTTTCTCCAGAAACGTTACATGAAGGCATGGCTGAAGCATGCCAATGACCATTTGAACAAGCCAGCAGCATTTTGGAAATCGGCACTGTGGTCAGATGAAACCAAAATAGAACTATTTGGGAGAAACCGCACAAACCATGTTTAGAGGCAGCAAAACTAAGAGTATAAACTAAAGTGCACCATACCCACCGTTAAGTTGGGAGGTGGCTCAATCATGGTGTGGGGATGTTCTAGCTCATCAGGGGTAGGTAATCTTCACATCATTGAAGGGACCATGAATGGCTGAAAATATTATAAAATATTGAATGAGTGACTCCTGCAATGATCCAAAGCATACTGGAAATGAAACAAAGAAATGGTTAAGGATGAAGAAGATGAACATTTTAGAATGGCCAAGTCAATCCCCAGACATGAATCCAATCAAAAAAGTGAAAGTGAAGATGCAGAAGAGAGGTCCCAATAATGTCACTGAACTCAAAGAAATTTAGACTGAAGAATGGAATAAGATTACTCCCAAAATTTGTTAAAAGGGTGCTAGTGAACTACTCTAAATGTCTCAGCCATAATTAATAATAATGGCTTTGCAGCACAGTATTATTATATGTATATTTTGAAATTTGCTGTGAACATTTGTTCACATATTGACTATACATGTTCCTATAGATTTTTCTATTTAATATTTGTGGTAATTAGAAATATTATTACTCTTTTTGTGCTAGTGTTTATATGTAGTCCAATTTTTGTAACTGTGCATGGTTTAGAAATGTATCTGGCAATGTAATCAATGGGTTATGTTATTTTTCTCCCCACTGCATGTTCAAATTTGAATTTATTGCTTAGAATGTTAAATTTGTAACTCAAATATGCCTTCAGATTCAGATAATCATGGACATAGCAGTTATTAATATGGACAACTTTGGCTGGAAGAAAGTGTATTTCAAAATAATTTTGTAAGGTGAAATTTATCAAGTAATTTGACTTTTTTTTTCCTTTGACATTCAATTAACTTGTTGAGATAAAAGATAACTCTAAGCTAAAATAGAAATAAAAATAAAATTACTCTTAATCAGGTATCCAAATATATAACCAACTAAAAAATTGTAAGGCAAATCAATTTTGGATATATATTAGAAGTCTGGATATTTGCATAGAATTGGAACTTGCAAAATTTGGTACTCTCCCTTTGCTAATATTTTTTGTGCGTTTGTGGAATAGGACACATGGACTTTGAGCAGTGTGTCACTTGGAAGGGATTTTGATGACCTGCAACCAATGAAAGTTTTAATATGACAATTTGGTTGTCCCAGTGATACTCTCATTGTTGATTTTGCATGGAATGCCCCCTAAGTAAGTTCCCTTTGACAATTCTGATACACAAGCAAGGAACTCAAGAGGACCTATCCTGTTTTGTGTGTATTGGAAAGAATTGTCTGTAACAAAGGCTTCAGCTACCATTTGCTGTATGTACAAGGTCCTGTGCTATAGGTTAGGTAGGCCTTCCTTTTGCTGAAATTGAATAGGTTTTTTGTTTCATCATGGACCATCTTTTTGGTTCACTGCTGTCCTGTTTTTCAGTACATGATACTTTCTTCTTCGACTTTTATTGGGTTTCATAAACTTCTTTCTCAACTGACTGTTTCTTTGCACCTTGTGCACAGATTTCATGTTCCTCTAACTCCATACTTGATGGCACCTTCTTATTTGGAAAGCCTTTGTTCCAATTATTGAGGCTTAAACTGACATCCATTTTATTCTGCCATTGGCTCGGACTTTCAAGTTCAAGTATAACAAGCAAGCTCTGATAGTATTTTGTGCTGGCTGAAAATAGTTGTGATGGTTGTTCAGTTAGTGTTTTTGTTACAGGATCTACCCCTGTCTCCACCACCAGTGGACATCAGTGATGATGAGCTCGTCACAATATCTGTCCGAGACTTGAACCGACAGCTAAAGCTGCGCGGTCTCAGTCGAGAAGACATCGTCAAAATGAAGCAGAGAAGAAGGACTCTCAAAAACCGGGGTTATGCTGCAAGGTAAAATATGCTAATGGGCTGTAACAAAAAGCTCTTGTGTGTGAAAAAATAAGACAACTTTGATGGTTGTATGCTTTTGCATGCAGTCTTAGTATATTACTGTAATTGCAAATTAGTTGAGAGAGATATGTAAGTTTTACATTTTCATTTTAGTGATAATTTTAACGGTTGTTATGAAATCAAGTTCTTATTAGAAGTAAAAGTTTGAATACTATTCAGTGTAAGCATATTTTGATTGCAAGAAGGTAATTTTGAATGTGGTATCCCATGACAGAAATGCTAGCATGTATTAAGCTGCAGCTGTTCTTTTAAGTAATATAGATCCCTCTTGAATTAGCAGTTGAATTGAAAATTTACAATCATAAAGTATTTCAAAATTGGTCAGCTTCATCAGTCAATATATCTTGTTGCTCATTTTGATTCATTTTACGATAATGTTCTAGTTCTTCGTATGTTATAATACACAGAGAATTTCTCATATTTTTACTAAAACATTGTCAATCTTTGACATTCTAAGATATTATCAGTCCATAAAAAGTAATGTTTCAGTGTTACTAATATCTTCTGGAGGGAAACATAAAAAATATGTGTTTGCATTGTGATCTTTCAGGAAAGTCTAAGAAAAACTAAGCAAACTCATTTCTAGTGTTAGTTTTGTTTTAACGAATTATAATTGGTAAAAACCAAAAGGACCCTTTCGACCGTGGGACATTTAAAGCTATTCTAAAATTCATAAGAATCAGAGTGATCCTCAGCTGAGGCCATTAATGTCTCATGTTCCTGCCATCACTTATCCTATAACTGAGACCTTGAGTAAAATCATAATGCTGTATATTAAAGTACAAAAATTTTAGAAAATATTCAGAGAGCATATTGAAGTAGTGGAAGCATTACATATCCATAAACTTGAACATGCCCTCAACAAAAATACAAACGATTTTTTGCTCAAAAATTATTCAATAAACATTCTAATGTTCATTTTACCCTATCGCTTGTGCTGTGAACATATAGCTGATGTGCAATGCTGTTACCTAGTTGTTTTGTGATTTCTCATACCTGTAAAACTTTTGTTGATCTAGTTGTCTTAAATTGTGATTCACAATATTTCTGTGGCATCTCGTGTAGCTTAAGTATTGGATTTACATTTTGTGGGGTTTGCTCTCGGGAGGGAGTGCTGCGAAGGTGTGCGCACCGGCTGTCGGGAGACGGTCGGTGCGCCAGCCCTGAGCGGCTGAGCCGTGAAAGGGCTTGCCAGCACGGTGCAGCTGGGCTCTACAAGGCTTTCTTTGACCATCGCGTGTGTGAGGTAGCTGGGCTACGTTCTCGCACACGGAATTATATTGTTTTTACGCCGCACATTTTTATCGATGTGACTGCAATTTTTTTGTAAATTTCCAGCGTGATGGAATTGTGAAGATTGACAGTGTTTTAATAAAAAAGAAATTTTCTACATATTTTAACATGTGGAGAACTAGGACAATATTGTAGGGTTGAAAAGTTAGAGAGAATTTTATGAGATTAATTACTAGATCATGTGAGCTTTTTTCTGCTCTAAAACTTTCATTTTTGTTATTGTGGCTATTAGGGTTCTGCTACAGTAACTTTTTGCAAATGTGTGTCCATGTCTGCTTTACTTTAACTTTGTAGTGTTTATAATTTAATGGCAAACTGTCACTGTTCGATTGTAACTCGTTAGATAAATCACAATAGAATCAGTATATCAGTCATTAGTCGTAAAAATTTTGGAATGAGTTACTAAGGTTCATAAACTTGATATTCGTGTGTTTAAGAAGAAACTTCTTCATTGCACTTCACGTTGGGATTTTAGAATTTGGGCTTGAATAGAAATAATTGCACAAAGTGCTGTGAGGGCTACTCATGCTTTCCATCTTCTAGCATGTAATCAGGCTGCATGGCCCCACTATCTGTGGATTCCTGTACGTTTCTCTCCTGCCGAAATGTTAGAATTTAATCAAACTGTGCAGAGATGAGTGTCTGGCTATGTGTGGTGGTGCACGTCATTAATTCTGTATCACAGTCTATGCTTACAAATACCATTAATATTTCACACATAATGTTGGTGTGGTGTATTTTCCTTATTCCTGGCATCATCTAGGCCTGAACATTGAATTCTAAATGATCACTTTGTCCCGAGTCTGTGTTGCTTAGGTGTTACATTCCACTGCCAAATTTGGCATCAATGACACTTGAGAGAAAGAGTACACGCTCTCAAATTGGTGTGGGTGCCATTGTTATACTAAATTGTTAGTTCATTTGAATCATTCAGCTAGTAAATTTTTTTTAACACATTTACTGTTATGTGTTCCAAATGTATGCATGGTGAACTTCCAAACATACGATGAGTACATGCATAGTACATGTTCATAAAAAGCTCACATTTTTATAACACTTTCATTTTATTATTGTTGTTCATATGACATCTTTTTGCAAATAACCTATAGGATCGTTAAAAATGATTGTCCAAAATATACAATACGTGCAAATTCCCTTTTTTGTTAATCAAAGAATGTAAAATCATTGAGATGCATGCTTTTACAAGTAAGCAATTAATAATAAAACTATTGAAATTTTCAAATCATAGTTTGCCAATGGCATAGTTTTACACATGTTACACCAAAACAATTGACTCATAAATCTAGTCACATTCTTAGTGATTCTATTGTTTTTGTGCTGCAATTTTTTTTTGCATCCTATAGTTGTTGCCGCAGCAACACATTTGAGGAAGCGTGGGCTTAGCATAATTAGGTTTGTCTATGGGGACTGCTGCCACCCGGTGGAGATGGTTACGTTACCTCAACTTGAAATAGGCTTTTAGTCATCTACGTCTATCTTTTGTGCCCACTTTGATGTTCTCAGTTTTGCTGTCTTCTCTATTCTTTACCTTTTCTTCCTTTTCCTTCCTTACATTTTTTTTAGTTTTTTTATGCAAAGGGTATCTTATGCATGTATTCCTTTTTTCTACAGTCCGTACTAAATGGTCCCTTTGTTTAGTTCTCTTGAGATTGCTTTTGTTATGGATGGAGAGTCTGAAACATGGACAATAATAACAATGATTAATATAGTATATCCCAAAAGAATTTGCCTATCTATCTTAAAATTTTTAAGTCAAAATAAGGTACAGATCACGCAGAGTGACAGTAATGATCACCTGGTGCAATGTATACCAAAAGCCATGGTAGGCAGGAACACATTCGGCACACATCCTTGCAAATACAGACTGCGCTTTTCTGAGTAAAGTGTATAAAGTATAACTGCTAATTTTGCGTGTTCGACAATGTACTCGCCTCTTTCAAAGCTGTACACAGTCTAGCTTTGGGATAATATTGAAAATATTTAACTTTGTGCTATTGTTACTAGTGCAAACCTACTGCATCATCAATCATCAAAGTTTTGAGAAAATCTGTAAATTCGTATTTTTATGACTTTTTATTAACTTTCCCATAATATTTGTGGGCTGTTGAGTTTAAACTTTATCAAAATTCATTTATTCAATACTTTTCTAACTCTTCATGAATCATTGCACCTCACTCAATTCAATATAGATGGTTTTTGCTCCTATGGTCAATTCTTTGGCACTTGCATTTACTAATTCATACTATTATAAACACAACAGTTGATGTACCATTTCTTCCTTTGCTCTAACCGTTTAGTCCCTTAATTGGATACAACTATTGTATCTATGAAAATTAGAGCTCCCGAGGAAAAAATGAGAGGTTCCGAGCTGAAGCGAACTGGGTTGGTTGGCCTTCAGTTTTTTGAAATACAATAATTTTTTTTGTAATAGACCATCTTTTTTTGTTTCACTGCTATCTTGCTTTTGAGCTCCTACTCCTTTCTTTGTTAATTTTTATCTTATTTCAGTAACTTCCTTCCAAAATTACAGTTTCTATGCACTGGGGATCTCGTCTGGCAGCACACTTTGTGTATAGAGTCCCCGTTCTTTCAACTCTATACTAAATGGTGCCTCCCTCCTTTCTTCCTTTGGAACACCTTTGTTGTTTGTGGTTTGGAAGGTTTAAACTAACTTATCTAACCAAAGTATTAAGTAATGCGAGTTTCATTAGCACTGAGTAGAGGTTGCATTGTTGAGTGCTAGTGCTTTCTTGTCAAGATCTAAGTCCTTCAATACTGTTTACAGAGATGTCAGCATTGATGTGTATGAGGAGCTGTGAATTGAGATGGCATTTAGGTAGTGGTGGTTGGTGTGGTGTTCCCAGTTGCCGTGTCAAGCGCCTCGAGGAGAAGGACGTCCTCGAGAGCGAGAAGTCGGAAGAGCAGCTACAGATGGAGCGAATGGCCGCCGACAATATCGCTCTTCAGGACGAGATACAGGCCATCTACCGCCATTATGAAGCGCTCAAGAAATTTGCCTTGCAGCACGGAGTAGTCATACCTCATGAGCTAGAAAACCTATGACACTGCATTAGCTTCTTCTGATGAAAGCCTCTGCTGTTATTAACATTAGCTTCCATGAGACGTCAGGCATCACTGAGTTGAAGTACTATCAAATTTGAATTTTGGATGTGCCATTTGTTGCCACAGTTTCTTTATTCTATTTAGAAAAAATTGATGACTAGAAAATCAGACGCCTGCACCCTCAAAATGGCTTGTGCTTAGACTCAGTGATGCTTGAAACCTGCTTTGCAAGTATCTGTTTGCCCTTTTGTGCTTAATATTACATTTAGGTCTTCATTCCTGAGTTAATTTTTCAGACTTTAGATGTTTGATGATGAAATAAATGAAATATTAAATATTTTTTTACACACGTTGCATTTGTTTACCATTATTTTTGTCCTAATCATAGTTTACAGCACTATTTCATTTAAAACTAATGTTTTAATTGTTTTTTCGCGCCTGCGTCTCAATTCCGTATAGACTCATGTCTCTATTTTTGCCATCCTTGAAGTCATATATTTAGTTAATTGCTCACAGTTGAAGGAGTCTATGATAATCATTGTTTTTAACACCATAAGCACATTTGCGTCGGCCTCGTGGTTTTTGGGAGCAGTTGAATTGTTCACGAAATTAAGGTAAAATTTCCGTCACGGTAAGAGAAATTTGACTGTCTAAATTTATCAGTTTGAACTTCCGTTTAATTTTTAATCCTTCTACATCGATTTTCTTTTATGTTGCTTAGCTGTTCTAACTGGATATAATTGCATTTGTATCATTATCTATTGCACTCAAACAACGAAAACGTTGAAATAAGTTTGCTCAGAGGGTCCATTTTTTGGTCTGCATTGAAGACGTAAAAAATGGTTTCTCATATGAAATAGCTTCTACATGGACTATACTGGAAGAATTGTTTTTCTGACATTAGTTTAATAGAAACTACAATCAAAATTTTTTAAAGAATCTTTTTTTTACTCCTAAATTTCCAGCAGTCGCATTTCCTTTGCAGACAATCCCAGAAGTGCAATATTTTTGACTTGGATGGTGCTCCAATTTCCGTGAAGAAATTGTGAGGAGATTCTACGGCTGAGGATGGCCGTTGTTTTATCAGCGACAGGGAATGTTTGTCGCTGTCATGTGAAGCGTGGGCTCTGTCTCCTTGCTTACAGTTGCCGCGTGAAGCGCATCGAGCAGGTGGGCGACCTCGAGTCCGAAAAGACGGACGAGCAGCGCGAGATGGAGAAGATGGCATCAGACAACACGAGCATGCGCATAGAAATCGATAAGGTCTACCAGTACTACGAGGCCCTCA
Source organism: Morinoia aosen (assembly GCA_030386875.1). Lineage (NCBI taxonomy): Eukaryota > Metazoa > Arthropoda > Malacostraca > Amphipoda > Talitridae > Morinoia > Morinoia aosen. Next base: position 28,917,554 of record CM059568.1, read on the forward strand.
AAACCTTCGCGTACCAGAACTCCATCCCTCTACCCGCTGAGTTGGAGACTCTTTGAACTATGTAGTGTGTCACGACTGTTCGATGCCATTCGTGGTATGCCAAAATTCTTGTTTCTCAAGTCAATTTTACCGAGTTGTCCTTACATTCGTGGGTGTATCATCTTTCCATTTTCGTGGTTCCTCTTCAATACTCATGGTAGAAGTGTCAAATTTATGCTAGTGCAAAAGTAGAGACTTTTCGGAAAGTAATTGTTGAAACTTCACTTGCTCTACGGGCTAAGTTATTCAAGTATCAAGCCCTAGAAAGCAAAAGTCTCACTCTGGCCAGTGAAGTATTGCATATTGTTTCTCCTCTTATTGATTGTGTCCATTATTTAAAATATGCTCTTTATTCTTTTATCAAATACTCGTTTTAAATTTAGCTTTAGTTTCAACACTTTACAGTATTTCGTTATCGTTCAACGAAGTAAGTCGGCTGTAGCCCTCTGTGTTTGTTTCAACCTTAGGTTTGGTTTATCTTTAATCACTGTTAAGGCTTTGAGTCAAGTCTTAGTTTTTCAATGTCGTTGATAATGTTTATGCAATTGTGTAAGTCTTAATGTTCAAATTCAGTACCTGTTCTTCAAGTATAACTTTTATTTCTCTTTTCTTACTTTATCTCGAAAATATTCGACCTGTCATCATCTGGAAAAACGCCGTTCTCAAACTATCTATCATCCTTTTTGCTTATCATATTTTTTGTACTTCACTACTGCTTCCCAGCAATACGCTCGGGCATCAACGTATAAGCTGCGTGAGATACCCCCTCTCGGAGTAGGGAGGACTAAGGAGTTAACTCAACTCCCCTTACTCAGACTTGATACCTTTTTTGAGGCGTACTGCATACCCTACTCTGGAGAAAGCAATTATCTTATCGTGCTTACCGTTGATTCAATTCTACATAGACCGACTTCTTTTGCAGTGTCATTTGCAAGCTGCAGCTGAATTGTTAATATTAACCCAAGTGATGGTTAATGCTCTGATGTTGTACTGCGTTGAATTGTCGTTCATTTTACCTTGGGGTTTCCTGAGTTGTATGAGGGGTTGTGATGCCAGTACGTGTCCTCGTATGTCTCGAGGAAGAAAATACGTTCTAGGAGTAACCATGTCTCACCGCACGCCCAACAACAATTGTTGCAGGAGGAGTTAGTGGGTTTGGCGTTTTAGTTGAACGGGTCTTATTTTTTTTCTTCTTCTGCTGTTCCTGTCATGTAAGAAAGTTATTTCTTACATCTAGCTTCCGATACGAGTTCCTTGGAGTACCTAACTGAGTGTGCGCATGTAGTGTCTTAGTTTTACCTGTAGGAGCCCTGCCACTTTTCAGGAATGCCCTAAACTATTCGTAGCAAATAGAACGGCACTGATAACTATGATCGGTTTTGGTCTCAAGCTTTAAGGTTAATTAGTTTATTATTCATTTCTCGATGTAATCGATGGGCCATTTGGTCGACATCATACTTTTCTATAATCTTCGTTTAATCTACACAGAATGATAGTCACGGGTCTAAGCGTCTCTCCGTAACTGAGAACGTCCTAGTTCCCCATAAAATATCTTTCTAGCCAGCCGTCGTGCCTCGCTAATTAAGACATTGAAGACTTGCCCAATCGGGTCTTCAGTTTCCTCTATACAAATCCTTCAAGTTTACCAAAATTCCTTGAAATTATGCGTGTTTCCTCTTCGGTAATCAGTTGTGATTTTTTTTGGTAACCGTATGCTCTGTAGTTGGTGTTGGATAAGTAGAATTGGTGACATTTATATATGACATATATGATTTTTGTTTCTGTGCTTCGTACCAATCTTTATTAGTTCTATTACGCAAATACAAAAACAAGAAAAAAACCTGGTTGTGAACCATAAATGATATTTACTAAACAGTTTATCCCTCTGTTCTACACTTATCTTGAGAAGCTTTATTTTGACTTCACCTTAAAGGATGTTGAGCGTATCTCTTTCGTTTGTTGTTCGTTCAAATTCTTATAGTGGTATTTTTTATTTAACATTTTATGCCAAATTATTTAAATTTAATTTCGTTGTGTCCATTTCGTTCATTGTTTCACAAATAAATGTTATGTAAGACCGGGTTTGAATGTTGGCGTGTTAGCCATGTTGTATAAAATCGCGTTCGTTTTTTATCAAGCAGCGTTTCGCCTCTTTTCTTGATTCTTGGCTTGTTCCTCTAATGGGTTGTTTATTATTAGGATGCTTCTTATTTATCCATTATTTTATACTATCATCATGATTGGGCTGCGAAAGTGGAGTGACCTTAGATGTCAATATTGATATTACTTCCGTTGATAGCAGGACAAGTTCAACTTCAACTCTTCACTGCCTGAAGAAAAAACTGCTTTTTAGGACAATGTCGAAAAAAACTTTCAGATACCGGATATACCAACGTTTAAGTACAGCAAATTACTATTCGTTCATAAGTAGACAGGATCTTCAAAGCAACTGTGCTTGATGCGAATTATGAAGAATACTTGGCCTCTCATGCATGCTAGAAAAACTAAGTACTACAGCTAGTATATTTATGTTTCTTGGGTAGCTCTTGAGTCACTTTGACTGGAGCCCCGCCTCTGTTGCGGAAGTTGACCAGCTAATTTATTCCTAACTTGGGTGTAAGTTTTAAGTGAACTTAAATTGGTCCTCGTTTAGGTCGGTTTCTTGTGGAAGTTTCGGCTATAACTTATTTTTGCTGCTTTTCAGTGTTATTTAATAGGATGCTAAGGTGAACTATAATATTTATGGATATATTCTCTTCGTGTTTGTATTATTCACCTGACTTCATCTAGTATTTTCAGACTTTATTTTTTCTCTCAATTTCGTTTGAAAGAATAGCAAACAGGTGGTATCGTCATGGTGCGAATGAAAATATTGATGCACCTTATTAAAAACATTAAAAAGCTTCTATACGGTCGGAACTCGTTGTCGTAGTGTTAATTATTTCATTGTTCTTACTTTTGGGTCTCATTCTCTAGACCGTATCTATTATACCATTAATCTAATTCCTGTATGCAGCCTTGAACTATCTTCGCGAAGCACTTAGACCATTTCTTGTATTTCGTCAATTTTATACCGTTGAGTGCTTTGTATCACACGGAAGGTGATTGACACCATGAAATAAAGATGAGGAATTTGACTCTGCACTTATTGATCTTGTAGATACTATTGGTAAAATGTAAGAGCAAAGCAACCAAATTGACTGCACAGGAAACGGCTCAAACGATACCCGTCATGGGTCCTGAAATTTTATCTAATTATTTTATGAATGTGCCTTGGATTAAAACGGAACCTGGTCAAGTACGGAACATCACAATATGCGGTAACGTGGTCCGGTTTGCTGTGATGACCTAGCGAGACGCTGCTATGCACTTAACGTATCCGCAGAAGATAAATCTACTGTTGGACGAGGGCGACCATCGATCGTTGATGACTGCTTTTAGTGCTAATCTGTACTATCCAAATTACCCTGCCTTGCCGATTCAAGCCGTAGCATGGACCTAAGATTTGCTGAGCTTCAGCAAAGTTAAAGTTCTCGAACTGAGAATTTAGCGGCGATAGTTTCGTATCATAGATACAATCTCTGGGACCCTCATACTGAACCTGCCAATGGCGCCATCGGTCGTATTCGATCCTGTCATGGCTCATTAATTGAAGTTCACTGCGTTGCGAGAAGCTCTATGGAAATTTTAGAGGAACGAGTGTTTGGCAGTAGCAGAGCTGGAAAGTTTTTCGGGGAACTATTTTTGATCGCGGTGCGCATTGAAATGCGATAATTTTGTGAAAAGGGTGGATCCAAATACAAATTTCTGCGTCTCAGCAGTGTGTCTGAATTCATTTTGCTCTTGATCACTTGAGCGAGAGCAACCATAGTTCTAGTAGAGTGGGCTAATGTTGAGAAACCTCGTTAAATTTTTCCTGATATTTTTTATCTTCTACCTACCTGAAAAAACATTTGAACCTCTATTCATCGCACTTGAGATGTGCTGTTGAGCTACATGGTTTCATCGTCACTCGATATTGAATGTATTTGCCAGTGTGTTGGATTTTTTACGTTGACTCGCATCTCAATAGTCAATTTGGTGAGTGAAAAATTTTAATTTTCATGAAAATTAAAAAAAAAATAGCTGAAACTTTTTTAATGATTTCTGTGATCATAGAAATCAGTGTGTAATGGCCTTGTCTTTGCAATTTCATTGGTTTTGTAATTATCTTTAAAAATTCTTGACACACCTGTTTATTCCGATGTTTCAGTATTTACCAAAAAATGGGTAACCTTTCGATGTTAAATTAATTTTGTAGATCAAGCGGGTGTTGTACTCTGGACGAACAATACAAATATTATTTATTATGTGTTTTTAATTCTCCTCTACTGTTTGGAAATGAAGACGGTAACTCCATTTGTTAACATCCACAAATTCATTTCTTGCCAAGATGAACTGCAGTTTGGTCTTCATAGAATCATTTCATTAGGAATATCAAGTTGGTTTTGCTTTGTAGATATAGTAAAAAAAATACTCGAGTATATTATAATGTATGCTTTTGCGAATCCATATATAAGTTGACAAACAAATGCATGATTTTACATCTTACGCGTGCAGAAACTTTTTCATTAATTCATCCTTGAGCTGATTCATCCCTAAAAACTGCCGTGGAATCGAGTATGAGATGGCAGATGTAGGGACTACTGAGAACTGAGAAGGCGCAAGTACGTCTCCGCGACGTTAGCCAATAAGAGAACGAGATTCATGTCCCGCCCTCGACTCGCCCTTCAGCACCGCGGTATACGTCATATACCATGGTATTCGTGTACAGCTCTCAGCAGCGTTGCTAACTACGCACAAATTCTTGAGAATTTAAAGAAAAAGATAAATGTTCTCAAATTTCAAACCCACATTATTTTACTTATGGCTAAAAAATGAACATATAAATTGTAGTGAGCACAGTTAAATGAACTCAAGAAAATTCCTAGCTAATTTTATGAAATTATGTGGTCATTTAGATATTTTATTTTTGCATCACAACCGTAATGTGTTCAGAGCTAACACGTGTATGAAAAGCGCCCATCACTGAAACACTAGCATATTTCGAGTGGAATGAGTTTACTCTGATCAGTCCCTTCGTATTGCTTAGGATAATTTTGACGTGCTGAACTAAGAAGCTTATTAAGATGAGAGTGAAAAAAATCTATATATAAGTTTCGGCAATGCTTATGATACGTACGGCGTCTGCGGCTAATTTTTTTCAGTTATTCACATATAGATTGTCTGTTGTTTGAAGGAATGTGATGTAAATAACATTACCCGGTAAACTTCGTAGTCATTTATTGCTTGAATGTTAGTTCAAGTTTCAGCATTATTATCTAACAACCTAATCTGTATACATTAACATTAACTCCTTTTTATTAAAGTTTTTTATAAACAAAATGTTAATTTAAATAAAAATCTGATTACGTCCTTCCGCTTGTAAACAACGCGACCCTGTGCACCCGGGCCAAGCTCAGTCAGTCGTTCTGGTGGTACAGAATCTAGCAAAATGAAGTCCGAGATTTCAGACATGCGATCGGGGAGACCCCGTTTACGAAGACTTTCTCAAGCTCACTAGTTCAGCTGCAGCTGAGCTGCTTCAGCAGTTCACAGCACCGTGGTTCACAGGCACTGTCAGGCACGGTATATCGTGCTGTCAGACAGTCAGGGCAGTCATGCTGAGGCAGCTGACTGAGCTGAGTGAGGCTGTTCAGTTTTCAGTGAGCAAATATCGCTGGTCGTGAGAGGTGTCGCGCCCGGAGCTGTAGCATATCTTGCCATAAATTTGAATTTTTATTTTTACTATCCACTTAATTAGTAGTTACTCATTCCATAATATTTGACGTTACTTTAGTGTACTTGCGATACAAAAGTAAAAAAAAGAGTGGCAGGATTAAAACTTTCACTTCTGTAGTCTTGTGGTGCTCAGCGGGGGTCTCGAACTAAAGCCATTTGAAACAACTCCCGTATTGAATTGTGCTAGTTCTATTTACCTAAAACCGGTTGTCGGTAACTGCTAATAAGTCATCGTCAAAGCATAGAATTTAAAGCAAAGCTTAATATTGTTGAAAGACTTTTATTTTACAGAATCATAGTAACTTTGTGTCGGTGGTTGTCTACTCTAAGATTGGTCTTAAATATCTGACAATTGATTTTTAGTCGGTGTTTCACTCAAATTTTGGAACGCTTTGTGAGATGTCGGCCACGAGGGGCGTCTTGAGGCTACAAGAAATCGACCGAAAGCTTTTCTGCAACTTCGTCAAGTCTACGCTAAGGTGCGATCATCATTATTTTTTTCAACTGGTTAGATATTAAACACCTATCTACCATTTCACAACTGGTTTTATTTGTACGCTGAACGAAAATTACTGTTTCAAGAGAAATGACGCGTATGATATGTTTCTTCGTCAGTACAAAATTAAGACGTTAATAAATGAAACTATTTTACTCATAAAGTTTGCGTTACCTATAACTTCATTAGCAGGTCAAGACATCACTATTAGATATTTTACAAACTGTTTTAAACTATTTTAACGCATAATCCGGCACTGCACCATTGTTACGAACATCGATATGAGTGCACGGTAATAACAACTTAAAAGTTGGTTGCGTATTCCGTGTATATCAGCACGTTTGTTGTTGTTTACTAGACCTCGCCGGGAGCTTATGTTAAATTTGAATTTAGCAATGTATTTTAAATTCACAGTTCAGTTTATGTTTCTGCTTAGTTAGATTTTTAGAATAAATCTGCGATTCGTGTTAAAATAAGTATAAATTACTCCAGGGAAATGACTTTGATCATAATGAACAGCATAGGTACTGAGTGTGATTATATTTACGCTGCGCTCACAAGTTAAAAGTTATAAAGATTTATGGTAAATTACTTCAACTGTAAAGTTTCTGGGAAATTATATTTTAGGACTGTTTGAAACAATTTATGCAATAATTTGGTAAAAGCAAAAGTATTTCTGCATATATTCACTTCCTCTCTCCTGTCCTTTAGTAAAACTTCGTTCGTAAGTTTTTTACAGACTTGGACTCACCATTCCATTATTATTTGGCTCAGTAGTTTTAGGTTTCTTTTGAGATGTTGCTTAATTATCTGTGGACAACTCAAAAGAATTCATTGCCAGAACCGGGAAGTATAGGCGGGAAATTCATCACGGATGGAGCAAGTGCTCTTCTTCCTCCAGCTGTTAGCTGAATTGGAGATGACATTTTCTTCGTACTAAACTATGTTACTATCTGGGAACTCCAATCAATCTAGACTTCATTCCACTACAGTGATTCAATAAAATTTCAGTGGAAAACTTTTACCGGCTTGAACTCCGCCGCACAGGAACCAAGAATTTTGGCCATTGGTATAACTCAATTTCCGTCAAACCTGATTTATACATGAAGATCCTCCTGTTACTGTGAGTGCTAATTCTGAGAATACCGGCTTACTGTTTTAGACGACTTCTATATTTTGATTTAATTTACGTAATATTGGTAATCATCAGAGTTTAAACACGGCTACAAATACAGCTGACGAACTCATTCAATCAAGTCGTGTGCTGAGGGAAAGTTGGTCAGGGATACCCTGCTGCTACTTCGCTTTGTGTATGGGATGTAAAGTAAGTGCTCCTAGCTCCTGACTCTAACCATCCGATTCTTTGGTGTCCAAGATCTTTGACGTTAAATATCTAAGTTGTTACTGAAAAACCTCCAATTTGCTTCGTCTGTATCGAAATCCATCGAGGTAACTGACCCCTCGTTGTACTTCTCATAACAAATGATTATTTCCAGTGTGCATTCAAGACCTATTAATGACAATGACAGTGATGAACCAGTTTTGCTGACCCCGCCATCTGCCTAGCTGTGACGTAGAGTCAGTGACAGGAGCTCACAGCTTATCTCTGGTCAAGTGGGCGGTATATCAGGCGGCTCAAGTTTATACCAGTAGCAGACGGCGTCTCAATTGTACGCTGGGACGGGGGTAGGGAACTGTGGAATTGTGTATTTGTAGAATGCACTAGTATCGACGGAGGTCGCTATGAGTTGACCAAAAATGGGATGCTCAATGCCGCTGCTAAGTTTTTGTCTGGTTATTCAGGCCAGCCTGCCGCGGGTGATGGCTTGTGAGGCTGAGAGCAACGGAATTGTCCTTGCTTGAAAAACCGTTCAATCAAATCTAAGCAACTATTCACCAGGTGCTGCTGTTACCCAAAATGCACTACATGTTCGCTTGCAATGCGTGCAAAGGAAAACCATTGTGAGAAAAATGAGTTAGCTGAATATTTACGGTAAATTTGTATGTAATAAAGAATATCATTTATTTTGACTACGTACATATAATACTAAGTTCAGTTGTCTGATATGTGATCTGATTCAAAACTGATGGAAAGTTTTTTTAAATTTCTTAGTCCACTTTGACTGTAGCTCATTCAAATAAGATGGAGAGTTATAATTTCGTAGGCGGATACAGGTACATGAACGAAAGTCTTGAAAATGTTGAGTTTATTTTTAGCCATTAACTGGACTCTGTGTTTGAAAATCGAGAACTACCTTATTTATAAACTGCTAAAATTAATTCAATGTCGTGAATTCTGTCACATATCCCCGCTGCAATATAGCATCAGGCAGCTGAATAGACGTTTGTTGGCCTTAATTTTTGTTGCACAGTTCAAACATCTAAGTAGAGCGCCGCGTATCTTTGTGTGTCATGGACTGCTTGCCTCAAAAAAGCCTGGTTTATAGGGTTTATTAACTTTTATTGGTCAGAGGAATAGTCAGAAAGCAAGAGAATCAAAGATTGTTACTAACACTGTAACTGTGTCAGTATACTGGAAGGTAAATATGCTAACAAAGAAAATTCATTCTGCCAAATTCGTAAGCAGTGCGTGAATATGATTTTCCATGGTTGAAGCATAGCAAACTACCTACTATCGTTTAGTTAAACTGTGCCATGATTTTTAGCATCACTCGCCTTGATGGTATGACCTTCATTGGTCTGTAATACCGTCGGACTTGCATTTTTACACGCGTCATTTCTACGTCTAATTGCTACATCTTGCTTGCAGAAAATTTTGTTATTCCCTAGGCTGTTTCTTATTGAGAAATTGACATCAGTATAATACTGATGAAAAACATTCTTCAGTATGAAGTTTGTTCAGTTCGTGTTTTGAAGTGTTTAAATCGAATGTTCATTCACGAGTGCATGTGCGCGGAGCTGCAAGGGGTTTACGCCGTTTTGATTACAATTTTTTTACAGATAATTTAGCCTGGTGGTGAAATCATAGTTAAGAAAAACATAAGTTTATTCTAATTGTATTTTTTATGTACCGTATGGACCATAAAAAATAAACTTCAAATGGTAATACATGACTTTGAATTAAGAAATTTCAGTTTCATTTGTTGCATTACACACAGAGACATGTATCCTGACTACCTAGTTTTACGTCTGAGTATGTATAAAGTCCAAATCTTGTGAAAATTTACCTTTAAATGTAAATTTTCAAGTAACTATACCCATCGTTATGCAACTAACGAAGGAGCAACGCATTTTCATCAATAACGTCTACCCGGAAACAAAGAGTTCAAAGGAAGTTAAAAATAAATTCGTACAGGATTTCCTGAAGAAGCTCTCGTTATAACTCGTTTTTTTTAAATATTACAATGACCCTTTAACTTGTTTATTATTTATGACCTCATTAAAATGTCATGCACAACTCACATTTTTACATCTATTATTTATCTCATTACTGATACAACCAATTTTAATGTGACATAACTTTTTTAGCGACAAACATTTTAGGAAAACAGAATTAAATTATCATCATTCACTGTAACGTTACTAGCATTTAAAGTTGGGTTTACTTTTTTTATGGTCCATACGGTATATTAGGTTCCTACCATTTTTATTGCATTTCTAATTGAAATTAAGATCAGCATTTTATAAGTAATGAATCTGCTTGTGGTTCCTTTCAATGCTACCCGGTGCTCGAAGAGTTGAAAGTCAACATTTAAAATGCTTCTGAACATTTTCCTTTCCCATATTTATTGTGTTTACGATCATAGCTTAGGTCCTTTGTTTTTATCCTAGATTCTATCCCACGCAAATAATTTGGAGGCGTTAAAGAATGACCATAGAAAACAAGAAAACACGAGAAGCTTCAGCACCAAGGTCAGTTTTGTCGCCAGACCTTTCAAGTTCTGCTCCTCATCAATACCTTGAACATCGTATCAAGCTGGACAAACTCCAACTTTAATTTCCGTTGTTTTGTTGACGGGAAACGGTAAACGGCTACTCGACTCGTTTAGGGAAAAAGTGTTTGGCCCATCATTCTGATAGTGACATCTGTACTCGAACAACAGTTCTTTATTTTTGATTCATTTAATTTTGAGCCTCAACTTTGTTTGGGAAGATATAAAATACTCTATTATGTGCATATACAGTACGTATGAGTGTTATTTGGGGTTGTTTGTGCTGCGTTCAATATTTGCGTGCCTGTCAGTATCGGAACAAAACAGTATGCGTGCAGCCCCTGTGCGAAAATCTGGAACAGGAATATAGCTTAGTTTCCCTCGTTTGTTTGCAGTGTTCTGCCCTTAGAGAATGCCGTGAGTTTCACTTCATTTGAAGTAACTTCTGATCAACGTTTATTTAAATGGTGCCGCTGTGGAGTTTAAAAATCTGATCATGGACTTGATTCTCTCCCACCATTTTGTTGTGGTGTGTTTGTTTCCGCCGAGTCCAAAAGTTTTAAGGCATGTAACGCTAATGTTCTTGGACGGTCGTGTTGAGTGGCAGGCCTGACTCAATGATTACTCATGTTCGGCTCCCACCCCCTCCTTTTATTTAGAAAGTTAGGGTCTTGTCGTAGTTGATATTCGCGGTCATCACCATTGTCAAATTCACTAGAAGTGCTCATAAATATATTAATATTAAATTTAAGACAAAAATCAGAGTGATTACCAATTTTTATACTAACATACTGTAAAAAATAAGCTACTACGTTAATCGTTACAAAATATCCTTTCGCTGGGTACATCTCTGATGCTGAATGTATCTTACCTTGGAGCAACATTATAAGAATGTCTCGGTACGAAATTCTCCCACAATATACGTCAAGTTTTCCTTGATCTCTCTGCGCTGACCTCACCGCTCCGCAGCGAACTGCGGCTCCTCGCAGCTGCGACGGATCTCTCTATTCTATGTCAATCGCTTCTGCAGCGTTTCAATTTGTTGCTTTGTACATCTTCGGCTTTGCTGATGTCTACTTTTTATCATCGTATCTAGTTGTTCATAAGTTAGAATTTCGTTTTCTGTCAATCATTCAAACTCTTAGTTGTTCTATTTAACCTATATTTTCAGTTTCCTATATTGTATTTTGTTCCTTTATGGGGCGATAACTATGGTATCCTAGAGGAAGATGTAAGGTCCCGAGCTGAAGGTTAGCGAGGCCTAGTCTTTCCTAGGATATATATAATTGTTATTTGTTGTGTTTATTTTATGAACTACCTTTTTCGGTTTACTGTTGGCTTTGTTTTTAGGACCCACCGCTTATCAGCTTTTATTTTGTCTCATAACCTTCTTTCAATCTTGCCGTTTCAATGCTCAGGGTACTAGAGCACACCTTATGTATAAATCCCTCGTTCATTTATTTGCTTGCTAACCGTGTTTTCCTCTGTTGGGGTTAGGGAAGCTTTAACTGACTCATGATCTTACATTCGATGTGACCGAGAGAGTGACTTGCTCTTTAATGCAAATTAACTTTTCTAGTAGGTGAATATGTTGATATCGTAAAAAGTTCGCCACTTTTCCCACTTTTCGTATATTTATATAGATTTTTTTAATTAATTCCACATACACATACTGTTAGTAATCTGTTGCCTCAACGGAAGGTATAAATTGAATACTTTTGAAATTTGATTAAATTTGTTTTTTCCGACTTTAAAGCATTGACCAATCTTTTTATTGCAGTTAGAATTAGACCAGAGAGTCAAATATTTGTTGTGTAACTGATGGTATTGTTGAAGACCGTGGTAATTCCTTCCATGCACTCACCACCGCCATTCGCGATAGCGTGTCGTGACACATACTTGTACAAATTCGCTGTAGACAAATGATTGTTAATTCAGGTTAGCAGTATTCTCTTCAAGTACGGAGCGCGCGCAAAATCTCGTCGGCACAAAAGTATGATTAAAGGTACAGGATTTCTTTCTTCTACCGATTCCTTATTTTCCAAGCTTTATTTTGTTCATGTGACGGGTGCTGTGCTGTACACTGTATGTGACGCAGTCACCACGTGTTCTTTGCCTGCAACTTGCTCTAGAGCTGCGGGTGCTGCGTAACCGCATGATGACACCCACCCTATAATCCGCTTCTTGTGCAGTTGCGAATGACGCACTGCAACTCGGCGCTCTGCGGCGAGCGACTGACTGCTTTAAAACAACGATGACTCGCAGATCTCAAGGTTTGCTCGATCTGGGGAAATCTTCGTACCGTCAATAAAGGACCAGCTTCGCTGCGTGGCGTTTTTTTGTGTTGTATTAGATGCTCGCCGGCGTCTCATTCGATTGAACTTCACACTATGGACTTTGGACCCAAGCATGCGTGTATTGAACTGCCAGCTTGTCCGCCCTGACCTTTGTGTGCTATAGGCTGTCCACGCCTACACGGCTCAAGCGCACAAGGGCTATTTTACATGGGGCTCGCACTGATCAATGACTAGGCGACTAATTAGGTTTACCACTCGTCTAACTAGAGTTGCATTGCTCTTGAATTTCAATTGAAAATATTTAATAGAGCATCGTACTTTTTACATCGATGTGGGCTGAAAGCAGAGTGGCGGCGACGTTTGCTTTGCGAGTCTGGGAACAACACCTTCAAAGTCCTGTTATTTAAGCAACTTTGATGAGCGGTAAAGATCAGTCATTGAGGAAGTGAACCAAGTACCTTGTACGAGTATGCTCTCCATATGTTAAGTTTAAGTTTATTTGAAAGAGCCGCTTTTATTTCTTATAAATGGTTCTGACATTAAGGCTATCTTTTCCTTCAGGGAAAAATTTTTCGTAGAACTTTTAAAGATATAATTTCATTTATGTGATGAATTTAATCCTCTCTCTGGGGTATACAAGTATTGTCTATAAAGAAATTAGCGCTCCCAGTTGGAATATGTGAGATTCAGAGCTGAAGAATAGGTTGGTCTGCCCTTTTTTGACGACCATCATATCGTGACGACCATCGTCCTCCTGTTCACTGCTGTCTTCCATTTTTAGCACTTATTACTTTATTTTCCGTCTGCTAGTTTGTTTCATAAACTTTTTCAATTATACTGTTTTATGTACAGGGTGTCATTTGACGTTATTAGAGTCACCATTCACTTAATTCCTTATTAAATGGTGCCTTCTTACTTCCTCTGTTAGGAGCACCTCTACTGGCGTGAGGGGGTTAACCTAATTTATAATCTATATTATTTCTAAATTCCACATGTATTTTTTTAATATACGCATGCTTTCTCTGCAGTTTTGTTCCGTATACTGTATACATTAGAATAAGTTTGGATTTTCTACTCAAGTTTGGAGGCTTGAGGAATCTCGGGCATAATTTTTCAAGATCATGAAAAAAGTTCAAACGAAGTGACAAAAAAGGCTTGCTTGCTTGATGAATAATTCGAAGGTGTGTGTAATTTTTCGTCTCCATCTTTCATTTGACAATAAACTAGACAATGAGAATATAGGAAGTAGGATAAATGGAGGCGTATTTTCTTTGTGCATTACACAGCGGGAATAGAGCAGCAAAAAATTACCGTATATGGTTGTGTAATTGTCATCAAATATTAATGCATTGCATGTGCGAGCGGGGCAGCGCACGCCTCACTGCCTCAGGACAAACAAGAAAATTTTCTTGAGTGAACCGTCACAAATCGGCGGCTATCTGGTTGAACAGCTCAGCATTTCTTGTCCTTGAGAGTTTTCCATTGATTTCAATGACAAATTCATGCCAAAAGACGGTCATTCACCTCATTTTTATATGGAGTCAGCAAATGCAGTCATTTTTTTCGGGTACTGCGCACACAAAGTTTGTTCTATTTTACACGCCTAGGGGATTATGTGTGTGTGTGTGTTAAAAGGTGTTTGACTTTATCACCCAGTAGAGGCCTACGCAATGATATAAATGTTTTAATTTTATGTGGGGAAACAGTTTCACCTAATTCTCAATTCTGTCCGTGTCGTTCACCTCTGTTATTCGACCGGGAGTGGAGAGGTCAATGATGTTGGTGGAGATGAGAATAAAGCTATTTCCTTGTATTGCCTTTTTCCCGTTTAATCGTGATATACAGTTAGCAAAGAACTGATTCGTACACCCCTCGTCTTTCAGAACTTTCTAGAATTACTCAAAAACTATTGTTGCCGCAGGCATAAGATTTTCACAGGGTGTGAAGCACATATTAGTTACAATAATACTAAGTTTCTAGAGCAAAATATTATTTTTGAAAGATTTAACCAGTTGAACTTCAGAAACACAAAGAGACAAAATTATTCATACAATTGATGACATTACATTTCATTGAGTTGTATTTACCGTTATACTTGTTTTATTGAAAAAAATTGTGTGAAATCATTCTAAAAAAATTGTGCCAGAGCTAACAGGGAGCCAGAGGAGTAGAGCTTTGTCATTCGTGTTCTAGCATCACGATGGGAAAAAACTGAGGAACTCGGTGTGGAACTCAGACCTCAGATTATTGACTGCCACAAAGCTGGAAATTGTTATGGCGACATATCTAAGCGTTTGAGCATCCCAAGAAGTACAGTACAATCTGCTATAAAAAAGTTTGCTAAGTTTGGTACAGGAGGAACGTTGCCTGGGCGCGGTCGCAAACAAAAACTCTCGGTGAGAACATCTCTAAAATTGTGTCGTGAGGTCAACGCTAATCCACGAGTGAAGCTAAACTACATTGCCGAGAGATTGAGCGCTCAAGGAACTAGCGTGAGCAATCGCACAATCCAGCGCTGTCTGAACAAGGAATGCCTACACGACGCCGACCTCGAAGGCTCCACTCCACAATCCATGTCATGTTGCTGCTCGCTTGAACTTTGCAATGTCACACTTGGATAAAGACAGAGGCTTTTGGGAAAGAGTATTACGGAGTGACGAAACCAAAATCGAGCTTTTTGGGCACAATGACGTGAAGAAGGTTTGGCTTAAGAATGGTGAGGCTTTCCTGCCGAAGAACACTGTTCCAATAGTTAAACACGGGGGTGGATCATTGATGTTTTGGGGTGGTTTTGCTGCACCGGGTACCGAAAAATTAGTTGCAATTGAAGGGAAGATGAACTCTGATGACTATATTTCTACTTTGGACGAAAACTTGAAGGTATCAGCTAATAGTTTGGGACTTGGAAAGCGGTGGGTATTTCAACAAGACACCCCTCAGGGGGATACAACTATTGTATCCATGGGAATTAGCGCTTCCAGGGGGAAAATGTGAGGGCCCGAGCTGAGAGTTAGGTAGGCCTTCTTTTTGTTGAAACAAAAGTTTTTTTTTATGTTAAGGACCACCTTTTTTCGGTTCACTACTGTCCTGTTTCTCAGCACCTCTGACTTTTTTCTTCAACTTTTAGCTTATTTCATGAACTTCTTTCTTATCTTACTGTTTCTATGCCCTTTCTGCATAGATTCCTCATTTTCTTATCTCCATACTAAATGGTGCCTTCCTCCTTCCTCTCTTCGAAACGCTCTATTTTTGTAGCGGTTAGGGAGGCTTAAACTAACTTATAATCTAATATAATCTAATCTAATTTCAACAAGACAATGACCCAAAGCACACGACCAAGTCTACAACTAGCTGGCTCCAAAGAAATAAGGTAAATGTGCTGCAAGGCCTTCGATGAGTCCTGATCTCCATCCCACTGAAAACTTGTGGCAGGAATCAAGAGTCAACATCAACACGAGAGCTCCAGAGAATCTTCAGGAATTGAAACGCCTCGCCATTGAAGAATGGAACAATATTTCATCTGAAACTACGGAAAAGCTTGTCAAAAACTATAATAAAAGGCTTTTAAATGTTATGAAGATGAAAGGTCACGCTATTGATTATGAAAAATGTACTCAAATGGTAGATCCACCTCAATAAAATGTAATACTACTCACTGTATATATGAATAATTTGTCTTATCGTGTCTCTGAAGTTCAGCTTGTTAGATATTTCAAAAATAATATTTTGTTCTAGAAACTTCGTGTTATTGTCACTAATATGTGGTTCAGACCCCGTGAAAATCTAATGCCTGTGGCAAAAATAATTTTTGAGTTATCCTAGAAAGTTCTGAAAAAAGAGGGGTGGACGAATAATTTCGTCGCTAACTGTAATTTAATGCACAACGGAATCATGTGAACCGCACTTGATATCAACGTCTTTGGTATTTCCTGGAAATAATTGCTGGAGTAAATGGGTAGAAGTATTCGTACGGATTTTTTTTAAGATTTTTTTATCTAAGTTTCGTCCCTCTTTGCCGAAGTTTGAAAGCTTAGTTCGGCGAATAATTTACAAAAAAAATCTGTTATGCCTGCTTCCTCAGCTTCAAGGCTCAATTTGCAATAATGGAGTATTCAGGGTACAAACGAGCTGAGGCGAGAACTAAAAATCTTGCCTCTAAGCTGGTACGTTTAATTTTTTGTACTTCATTGCAGTCTGGCTAAAATGTGCTGCAAAATATATTTGTGCACATAAATTAACGGAACTCTCGGGTCTGAATTTTTTACAATATTGTAGCATTAGACAGTCCAGTTTGTAGCAGTTCAACTTCAAAACCTTGTCAGGGAGTGAATGCTTCGCATGACACGCTGTGCGTGTTCGTGTAATTGGAGTCACTGGAGTGCTCATTGTGAGCAGCATCCGCCTTGCAGCGCTTTGAGGCCAGGCATTACACGCGCATGTTGCCTCACTGGCACTGCAGGCGGCACGAGCTGCATTCGCTTATCTTTTCAACGAGCGCGACATTGAGACGCGAATCTTATCCCTCTCATTCTCTGTAACTATCGTATCAGTCGAGGGGGAGTGATTGTCTGTGTATGGTGGATTATTGCTAAATAAAATATGAATTACAACCTTAACTAAATATTAACCTCAAAATAATAATTTACGTGTCAATTAATTTGAAATAAATATTTGTAGTTTTTTAGTTTTTATCTTATTTGTCGCCCAATTAATTAGCAGTGCTCCAATGTCATTGAAATATCGCCATCATTTTCGACTACGGTTGATGGAATTAAATTACATTCAGGCACTTATGAATTGTATGCCTCCTCCCTAAGACTGCTCAACAATCAGTCCCTATGAACAGATGACCCTCCATTGGCCTGAGGGGCAGCTCTGCACCTTGACTGCACTCAAGTGACCCTTGCAAAACAAATGCCGAGGTCACTCTTGCTTCTCCATTGTTCTAGACTGGCAAATCAGTGACGCTTCATCCCTTTTACATCCCCGTTTACTTTCATTTTCTATATAGTTCTCATCTTCAAACACCCTCTTCAAATGTGTTGGTCAACGCATTTTCAATTAGAACATCCGGAGCTCTGTAGGACCTCGATTTTTCATTTTGAGTAACGATTTAAATTATGAACAAGATTCGACGCCTTCACTGTTATCTGCTCCTAAAGCGAGTACGTTGACAATCGTTTCCGCTGCTTGTGTTAAAATTTGTAATCCTCTGAATCGGTACCATACTTAGTTGCGTGAGTTTAACTGTAAGTTGAGATTAAATCTTGCGAGCGGTGGGGTTTCCCTGTTTTATTTGTATTTGTAACTGACGTGTCTTTCGTGTGATTTGCTATTTCAGTAGCTCCAGTAGTTTATTTCTCTTCCTCATTTTTTCAGCTCGAAGTAAGATTAACAAGTTACCTAGTCTTTTCCATCTAAGTATACCTCTGTCCACGCGTACACAACGCGGAATAGTATAATCTCATAGTTGATGTGTGCTCTGAACCAATACCTCCTCCGTTGCAGGAGCCGTGCACCTGTGCGTTACGTGCACCGCTATGTCCCCCTCCTCCAAAGCATCGGCACGGGGTCAGTCGCCCCTGGGTCTGAAGCGCTGGCTTCCATCAGGTCGCCCTCTTCCTCCTGCAGACGCGTCCACGCTGCATTCGCTGTACCTCGAGAAGAGGAGGATGTCTTCGACCAGTCCAATGGGCCTGACCAGGTAACGATGATGCTTAGGCAGTTCTGTGTTGATAGCGATAAGGTACATCTACCTCAAGATTTTGATTAACATCGATCTAAATTATGTTGGCTGTAAAGGTTATAGGGTGTTTTGCTAGTGACTTCTGTACATTGGTGTGTTACTGCGTGTGTAGCAAGATTAACCGATTTCGGAAAAGTGAAATATATTTATGTCTTAGTATCCCAAATTATTAGAATGTCCTCCTACTCAGTCTAATGTTCTCCTGCTCAGTCACTATAGTTTAGCTAGTGCACAGGATTGAATTTACTTAGTGAAAATTTCATTTGAGGATCCTCGAGAGTACACACAGTGCAGTTAATACTACTTCGCTGTTAGTAATTAATGCACAAAATTATGGTGGTATCGAGAGCTCTCTATAATACTCTCAGAATAGCTCGAGCTCTTGCTCTAGATCTAGGACATTGCTGCTCATTTATTCCTTTAGAAGTGCCTGATTATTAATGAGTGTTTTATTCGGCATTTTCCTATTAAAACATGAACGGTGAGAACTGCACGGGGATCTGATATGGTTAGTGCGCTTCGTGAAAATCGATTGATGCTCTAAGTTGGAAAAGTCGTCGCCTTAATCTTTCTTGTGTTGCTGAACTTTGATATAAGATATGTTTGAGTGAAGGTAAATATATTCTATTATTGCTGTAGAAGTTCTATTACTGCTATCTCTCTATGAAATAAATGTATCATAGAGAGTAAATACGTGAAAAAACTTGTAAGTTTTTCAGTCCTAAAGTCTTCCATCTATGTCTGGCTGAACTTTGTGTGAAGTTACATTTCAAATGAGTGCAAGTATTTCTTAACCGTTGTAGCTCTTCACTATGGTTCACAGCACTGTCTTAGCGCTATGTATTTACAAATAAACTATGCAGAAGTCTCGCTCATAAAAGCTAGAAATTAGTAGAGATGAGATAAAGCCGAGCTGTATCTCGATGACCATCGATATGGTGCAGCGACCTTATGTTTCGTTTTGATAGCGGCCGTGTGATGGACTTGATCAGCTGAATGGCGGGGGCACACCTGTGGCCTAACTGGGTCAGCTTTTTAGAACGCAGTTCCTGTTGACATGGGGCTTGTGAAAAAGTTTCCACTTCTCGTAGAGACATATTCAAGCTACGACAGTAGCGTTTTTCTGATTTTTTGTTTCCTTTGAATTTATAACACGGTTGCATTTCACTAAATTTTGACTTAGTTCATCAGCTTTTTAGATGAGAGTTTTAATAAGATTAAACTTGGGCAGTTTTATTGTTATTTCAAACTTTCTGCCATGCAAATATTTCTGTGTCTTTTTGTGAAGTGTAGTTCCACAAACAATATGTTCTTGGGAAAATAGAAATAATGGGTAACGTGTGTAGCAAGATTAACCGATTTCGGAAAAGTGAAATATATTTATGTGTTAGTATCCCAAATTATTAGAATGTCCTCCTACTCAGTCTAATGTTCTCCTGCTCAGTCACTATAGTTTAGCTAGTGCACAGGATTGAATTTACTTAGTGAAAATTTCATTTGAGGATCCTCGAGAGTACACACAGTGCAGTTAATACTACTTCGCTGTTAGTAATTAATGCACAAAATTATGGTGGTATCGAGAGCTCTCTATAATACTCTCAGAATAGCTCGAGCTCTTGCTCTAGATCTAGGACATTGCTGCTCATTTATTCCTTTAGAAGTGCCTGATTATTAATGAGTGTTTTATTCGGCATTTTCCTATTAAAACATGAACGGTGAGAACTGCACGGGGATCTGATATGGTTAGTGCGCTTCGCGAAAATCGATTGATGCTCTAAGTTGGAAAAGTCGTCGCCTTAATCTTTCTTGTGTTGCTGAACTTTGATATAAGATATGTTTGAGTGAAGGTAAATATATTCTATTATTGCTGTAGAAGTTCTATTACTGCTATCTCTCTATGAAATAAATGTATCATAGAGAGTAAATACGTGAAAAAACTTGTAAGTTTTTCAGTCCTAAAGTCTTTCCATCTATGTCTGGCTGAACTTTGTGTGAAGTTACATTTCAAATGAGTGCAGGTATTTCTTAACCGTTGTAGCTCTTCACTATGGTTCACAGCACTGTCTTAGCGCTATGTATTTACAAATAAACTATGCAGAAGTCTCGCTCATAAAAGCTAGAAATTAGTAGAGATGAGATAAAGCCGAGCTGTATCTCGATGACCATCGATATGGTGCAGCGACCTTATGTTTCGTTTTGATAGCGGCCGTGTGATGGACTTGATCAGCTGAATGGCGGGGGCACACCTGTGGCCTAACTGGGTCAGCTTTTTAGAACGCAGTTCCTGTTGACATGGGGCTTGTGAAAAAGTTTCCACTTCTCGTAGAGACATATTCAAGCTACGACAGTAGCGTTTTTCAGATTTTTTGTTTCCTTTGAATTTATAACACGGTTGCATTTCACTAAATTTTGACTTAGTTCATCAGCTTTTTAGATTAGAGTTTTAATAAGATTAAACTTGGGCAGTTTTATTGTTATTTCAAACTTTCTGCCATGCAAATATTTCTGTGTCTTTTTGTGAAGTGTAGTTCCACAAACAATATGTTCTTGGGAAAATAGAAATAATGGGTAGGAATAGATCCGATTAGTTCACGATAGAATTAGGGCTGTTGTAATGTTGGCCGTAACGTATACTTGATCTGTTAGCCTTTACCACGGCAAGCATAGATTCCCCTTTAACTTTCAATATCAAGTTAATGGTAACAGCATGCTTGTAAAATGCAAAATTCATGGAAGTTTGGAGAGATTTTGTTGATGATTCAATGTTTACCTTTATTGCGTAGATAAAATATCGATTCATTGTTATCGGATCTGCTATCATAATGGCACAAACCTTAATTGAGTCTCAAGAGTATCTCGTTGATCTAAAAATGCGTTGAAGACAGATCTTTGGAAATTTTAGCCTTTTAATTTATTTTCAGGAATTAGACTGTATTTTAAACTTTAGTTTTCTGAAATTCTAATAAAAATAAATTCATCACTAACTAGGAGTAAATATCCTCTTAAAGCACAGATGGGTGACAGGAAAATACAAGCTAGATATCAGGACGACAGGGATGAAAACGTTAGTTTGAATCATTCTGGTAGCGTTGGTGTGAACGCTGGGAGAAAGAAGCCCTGAGGCAATTCGCTGGGAGTATTGGAAGCTTATAACCCCTCAGGGGGATACAACTATTGTATCTATGGGAATTAGCGCTCCCAGGGGGAAAATGTGAGGGCCCGAGCTGAGAGTTAGGTAGGCCTTTTTTTGTTGAAATAAAATGTTATTTGTTATGTTAAGGACCACCTTTTTTCGGTTCACTACTGTCCTGTTTTTCAGCTCTCTGACTTTCTTCTTCAACTTTTATCTTATTTCATCAACTTCGTTCTCAACTTGCTGTTTCTATGCGCCTTCTGCATAGATTCCTCATTCTCTTATCTCCATACTAAATGGTGCCTTCGTCCTTCCTCTCTTCGATACGCTCTTTTTTGTAGCGGTTAGGGTGGCCTAAACTTACTTATAATCTTAATCTTAATCTGAAAGCTTATAAATCATCAACGAAAGCATGTTTAAAATCGCAAACTTGAGCTAAAAGTGGCAAAAGGGACTGCGCTTTGTTTTTAAGGGCGTTGCGTCACCCAGTTTTATTTTGTAT
Organism: Morinoia aosen; assembly: GCA_030386875.1. Classification (NCBI taxonomy): domain Eukaryota; kingdom Metazoa; phylum Arthropoda; class Malacostraca; order Amphipoda; family Talitridae; genus Morinoia; species Morinoia aosen. The sequence continues at coordinate 28,939,480 of CM059568.1, forward strand.
TTCAAATATTTTGAGATTATGACATGTGTCATTGTATGAAATTCAATTTAACCCTTAACTGCCCCACTTGCCATAAATGAACCCCTCAATAATGATGCTCTTATATTTTATTTCTTGTTGAAGTTGCACCCCAATGTGTTTTTTCAAGTTCACCGCCGAGTGACAATTCGCCTTATTCTGAAGTCGGTGACAATTTGATGCTAAGGCCAGTCTAAAGCGTGGTTGCAATAACAGTAACATGAGTAAAAATTCTGTCGATTAAGGGTTAATATTAGGATTATGTCCGTTTTGAGCATAGAATGAATTATCAGCGGAAAAGACTTGTCGGTTATTTCAATCTTACAGTCATGTTATGTGATTCCGCTGAGACTGTTGACATTCTTTTGGTTTAATATGAACTCATATTGGCAAAAATATTTTGCTTATGAATGACTCTGTGATCCATATTGTGTGTTCTCGTTGTTTTTATTGTCAGTTACGTTGAGAAAGTTGTTCTGTATAAGAATATTTATTATTCGTTTAGAAACTGTGGAATAAGCATCACGGGATTTTGGTAGGGTGTGTTCGCACTCCCAGCCTCGTATGGAGGAATTAGCTCCCCTACCACCAAAATATACTCAAATCGAAACAATTAAAAAAAGAACATGAAAACTCATTCACAAACATGCCACGAATAACCCGTAAATAAGATGATTAGTGGTACTCGCCGAGTTGATGTGCAGAGCCTTTACTTACACTTCGCGGTCATTTTATTGTGTCAACTCTTCCCTTTTGTTTGCTTCGTCTCTGGCGATTGCCTTCACAATCGGGGATGATAGCGCTCCATATCTTCTAAAGACATATATTCTGCTCAACATACAATAGCAAAAGCGACAATCGCGTACAGAGATATCAGCTCACTTTTTAACGTACAAAAATCAAGCAACGTCAAACTAGCAAAGAATGTTTATTGATTTAGACGTCTTATCAATCATGACGATGAAAGAGTGCTAACAAATATTTACATTGCGAGCCCATAGGACAATTAACATGCAATAAATTTCATTCGCCTGGAACGAGTTGACATATGACTCAAACGCTGATAATTTTTTAACCTCGTTTCGTTTCACGCATTTCATGGCCTGCAATCGTAAATTCTCTTTTATTTCAGTTCTTTTAATCAGTTCGTGGGCGACAGGTGCATCTCTCTATTCTCAAATGTAGAACAATCGGGAAATTACACGGCATTTAACCCTTTAACGTCCACATTTTCTACTCATGTTACCGTTATCACAACCACCAACGTTAAACTGGCAGCGGCATCAGATATTTATCGATTTAACGATGAGGAAGGAACTGCCACTCGACAGTGCAATCCAAAAAACACATTAGTGCACTAATTTTACGAGAAATACAATACAGTATATTGAGGCTATTTTTGAAGGAGGGCCGTACAGTCCACATGGGCGAGGGTTAAGCCTACTCCAGGCGCTCGATTGCACTTGCATTGTTGTCTTTGTCGGTATATTCCTCATTATTCATCAACACACTTAGCCTACACGTAAAATAATAATACACTGCTTTTACTTTGTCAGCTGAATATTCCCGTTGATATATGCATTCTATATTTTGTTAGCTATGTCATGTATTTTAATTAATCAATGATTAACTATGTATTTACATCGTGATGCGTTTTTCTTTCTACAACTTACCCATGCCCATATTTGATCTCTCCAAATTCGGCATTGCCGAATAATTTTCCTGATGATGATTATTCTGTCAACAAATTAAATGCTTCTATTAATGCCCGAAAATAGCTATGAACATTTTGATTACTATTCTCAAAACGTCCTCTATATTTCCACACATTTCACACATTACTTGTTCCCTGTATTTGCATATATTCCACATCTAACTTTAAATTACGTCGAAAGATATGAAACTGTTAATCAACACATCACAAATTAATTACTTATTAGATTCAACAAAATTTCTCTAACATGCTTTCGTAAATTAGATGTAGTGATCTAAGCACTATTCGCACTCGACTTACGATATTTAAATGATTTTTTATTGACACTTTTCGTACTATAAGTAAGCTCTGCAGCGTTCTATCACTGCGCCGTGTACAGTTATTCGCGAAGACAAGAGCGTTTTTAGGTACATCGTGTACGCACTAATTTTTTCCCAGAACTCCGACTCTAATTCAACTCTGACTCCGCAATCAGAAAGGCCACTCGCTACTCGCTGTGTTACTGTTACATATATTCGTTTTTGTCAATCACAAGATTTGGATTTGCTCAGCCATTAGAGGTGTGTTCTGTAACTGCAGTGATTATCCTATTGCAAGGTCTGACATATTATAAATCATTCGAATCGCACCGCCTACTTTGAATGTACCGCCAACGGACTTGGTCATGTAAGCTTGCCTAAGTGTACTTTTTCGTCTTCCGGGAAACCCAACGAACCTTACATCGCCTATACACACTACCGATTGGCCACCGTAAGGTACATCATAGAGATGAATAATGTTTTTGAGTGCCTCTCGGAATGGCAACATCTTCCAATGAAGTTTGAGCGTTGGCAGTACGAGCACAAGCGTTGATAATTTGACAGGCAATTTTTTTACTAAATTACTTTTTTGCAACGTATTTCTCAATTTTCGATGAGTGTCGCAAATCTTCATTATTTCAAAAATTTATTTCTTTTTCTCATGACGTATCACATGACTTCAACATCAAAATGACAATCAAATATATCGTTAATTTCATGAAGTATTTTATAAGGTTCATGACACATTAAAGTTCATGACCTAAATAAGAGGATAATCACAGTTTTGGGAATCCATTAGCAATTTTTATCTATCGGAAAATAATGTAATGAATTGTTTCCGATGGACCTAGATTTTGCCAGCGCTGTCCCACAAGACCTCGCGCCCCGACGGCACGGTGACGTTGGCCTTCGATGAGGAGGGCCCTGGTGCGGCGCCGCCGCTGTCCGTGCACACCCTCCTGCACACCGCCGCCTGCAGCCACCCCCGCCAGCGCGCTCTCGCCGTCAAGAGGGACGGCACTTGGAGGTGGGTTCAGATTTTAAATACAAAACGTGATGTAAAGAAATATTTCTGTATTTCTTTTGTTATCCCTCCTAATGGCATCCACTCTAAATTATGCCGACCGAAAGATTCTGAAGAACTGAGATTCAAAGGTGCGCACTCAGTCTTTATCAAGTCAGAAGAGTGGCAAAAGTTCATTTCTGCTCTACGTTAGCCAAAGACGCCTGGTTCCTTTCTCGCTTAGAACTTGTACTGAAGTTCCTAATGGAATAATGAGATATTTTAGAAAATTCCAAAACGAAGAATGAGGCTCCCACTCCTACTTGCCAGAAAAGATTGTCACAACAAGAGCAAGACGCGGGGCCTGATCACAGTGATCCGCCTATTTCAGCGTCGAAGCTAATTAACTGAAGATCAGCTATGAGGGTTTTAACTCGGTACTCAGAAATGAGTACCAAATGGGACAAATGTTTCAGCTTCTCTCTCCCACTTATAAAACCTAGAATAAGGGGTTTTAGACGAGGATGTCAGTGGCTTTGAACGAAAACACGAAAACTTTACCTTATGCAAGTCATGGACCTCCAACTGTTATCTTGAAGTAATTCAAAGGACGTCAGCTGATCAGCCAAATTCACTTCCCCTAAATCTAACCTACGCTATCACGACTGGTGCCCCCAAGAAAAGAAAAACAGTTTTTTCGCTATAGATAGGCTGGAAGCTTTAATTAATGGAACTCTTTTTGGAGACTGAATATTGAGGAAGCCCAATTATTAAAAAGATCTGATATTATGTCATTCTTATCTCCAATTATCTGTACGACGTTGAACTTCTAGAACAATTTGGCCATTATGAAAGTGTATCTTATGATCAGGTACTGGAACTACGCCGAGTATTACGCGGAGAGCGCGGCCGCCGCCAAGGCTTTCATCAGGCTGGGGCTGGAGCGTTTCCATAGCGTGTGTATTATGGGCGCCAACAGTCCTGAGTGGTTCATCGCCAACTGCGGTCAGTACTTCTGATAGTGAAGAAGATTTATTTAACCCAATGAAATTGAGTTATTTCTGTAATTGTGACTGTTGAGGTTCTTTCAATTTGTTTCTTTCCTTCCCTACTCACTTCTACATCTTCATATTTTTTTCTATATAGTATGTCAAGTTTAACTCATTAAATGTATTTTACGTTTAGCTAATACAGTACAACTCCACTAATCCGACTTCTTGTGTGTCTGGATTAGTGAAGGATTTTTTTAAAGCAAATTCATTACTAATTTCAGAAGTTAGGATAAATAAGTTGGTTGCGTTGATTAGTTTTATTTTTAATGCATTTGACATGCATAAATATTTTTACTGGATAACCATTGACCCATTTTCTCTTAATTTTACCATAAAGTATCTACAATTCCATCTATTGAATTTAATAAAAATAACGCAGTCCGTAACAAAGCTTTCTATTTACCTTATGTAGAAGTAGAAATGAACTTGTTAGTTTTTCATCAAATATCTAATTATTCTAATAGAATTAGGCTTTAATTTAAAATCAAATAGGTTAATTTTCCTAACCAAGTAAAATTACCTGGTTCAGAACTGACAAAAACCATGTCATTAATTACACATGAAACTTTACAGTAACTGCATACTTTTTATTATGCTTTAACAAATTGGTAGCCGAAAAGATTAGTTGGCGAACCGGAAATCAACAAAATTGTCTGCAGATAAATGCTGTAACTCGTCAAAAACTTAGTTTTAAGAAAACTTTATTTGACACACGAAATAAATTTTTCCTTTAATTTTTGTAGGTCATTCTTGACTTTCACAAATTTCTTCATTTTGGTTCATGACAATTGGTTTCATGACACTTAGTAATCAATTGCGACACTCTTTTACCATATTGTTTTACATTTACTTTTCGAAAATTCCTTTTGGTAAAGCGTGTGCCGGTTATAAATATGTACAAATATGAAAAAGTACATTATTTTGATATCACTGAGAAAGTTTTGATTGAAGTACATTAATCTAACTCGGAGCAACTTTAAAGATGCAGTGTCTGGATTAGGGGATAGATCCGGATTGAAGGAGGCCCAGATTATATTATCTCCCGTCCACATAGGACGAGTTGTACTGTATAAACAACAGAGTAATGCTTTCTACTTAGCACTTGCGGTACAAAAGTTATGAAGGGATTTAACATATGTTGAGACGCTCACTCTTCTTAAAGGACCGGTGACCTCACTAATTGAAACTTGTCCTTAACATGCCATATTGTTTTTTTCAGTTATTGATACTAAGAAAATATACAGGATATAGAATTTTAATGAAATATATTCTACTATTTCAATCTATGGTAGTTATATTCCAAAGAAATCCAAGCTACTTTTATTTCAACGTACTTTGCGCTACTTTTATCTTAATGAAGTTTACACTAATTGCTCAATACGATCAACCCCGTAACACTACAATTTCAATAAACTTCGCACGACTTATGTTTTCATGAACTCCTCACCACTCATATTTCAATTATCTTCATGTTATATTAAAGTCGACTCCGTATTCCTACGTCTCAACGAACTCCGTTCTACTTGTTCATTAATATACAACTCGAACGAATTTGAAAGCATATGTTGAAACGTTTGGCTGCACACAGGCGCTATCATGGCAGGAGGCTGTTCGACGGGCCTCTACCCGAACAACAGTGCAGAGGCGAGCTGTGGCATCATCAACGACAGCCGCGCCCAGGTCCTGGTGCTCGACAGTCACGAGACTGTCCTCAAGATGCTACCTCTCCGCCACAAGATTCCCCACGTAAAGGTGCGGCCCTGTTTGGTAGTGCGATATCTTCTCTCAATGTCCTGTGCGGGACTTCTCACTCCTCGATTCAGCGAGTGCAAGTAATCTGTTCGTCTGTTTAGGCTTGACGTTTTTTGAAGTTGAGTACGTCATAGCTGTCGCAGTTCTCGATTCGGCAGGTCAAAATAATTCGTGGGGGAAAATTCTGCCACATTATGGCTACATTTCGTCATGGTTAAATAGTATCTAAATTACACCACTGGTTGCAAAAATGTGTCTTACGGTTTTTCACTTTTTCAGCAAGTCGAGTTCTTCTTCACGTGGTGAAGGAAGAGGGCTTCATGTGAAGTTAGTTTCACGCAGTACGAATTTCCTTTGTTACCATCCCTGGTTTATTCGCTTCAAATCTGGTTAAAAACTATTTTTATTATTTTTTCTACCACTTCTATCAGGTGCATTGAACTCCTCAGCAGACTGAAAGTTATGCGTGCGTTTCATGTCTCCTTGTACTCTCATTTGCTTATTATTTTAGATATACATTGATTACTTGTCTGCCCCTCCTAATCTCTCATTTTCCTGTGGATGCGTTGTGTAAGATCTACAATTTGCGAGTGTTACGAGAATATTTCGTGAGTGCGTTTTATGCTGCCGGTGATATTATTTCTTAATGGTTGAGACTTTTCGGTCATGTTCTAGGTTATTAGAAAATTTAGTTTATCGGTTTATTTATTTTTCATTAATATGTGTATAACTTAGGAAGACTATAGGAATTTTCATGACTTTATAAACCATTTCACTTCCATAGCCTCTTAATTTCGGAAGGTACTTCTTCTATATTATATAATTTCGGACGGTACTTCTTCTAATCTTTGAGAGTTTCCTCTCTTGTGCTTGTGTGTCGTTCTCTAATTAGTCCAACCCTTGCACGCCGATGCCTCGCCTTTTTTTTCGCGCGAACTTTCCAGTTGCTTATTGGCTCTTGTTGGCGAGCCTCTACCTTGGTCCACGCCGACGCCGTATCGGCCGCGAAGAATTTTGACCGTTCCTAAGGCTCGCTTTCTCAAGCCGGTCTCCTCCTTTGTAGCAGCCCACAGAGCTGTTCATGACAGTTACAAATTACTTGGACGGCCCAGGTCAATGTGCTAGGAAAACTCGCACCCTTTCCACTCGTCGATGTACATCAGTTTGTTGTTGCACTGATGGTAACCGAATTCTTATGTATATTACTATTTTATATATCGCTAAAATCCTGTCACGTTTGCTTATTTTGATGGTCTCCATCATTTTCTCCGAAACGATTACTGATGGCTTCAATGACATGTCACTGTTGAGTTGGCATTCAGTTGTTCTTTACCTTTGCCTAACTCTAACGGGCGAACGTTGTCTCGGTCTAAATCTGTAAAGTATCGCACAGTGATAGCGTGCGAACGATATTATACCGTAACTATTAGCTAGGCCTAAAACACTAGTGATGTCTTCAGGCATATAACTGTTCATATAGGGTCCCCATGTCATGTAAATACAACCTAGCCTGAAAAAAGTTAACAACTTAGCCATTGGGAATACTATCTCTTATCGCCGAATGAATTGTAACCCTACTGTTTTACGCTTTGTAAAACTTCCATTGACGAATGGATTTATGGATTTAAAAATTGTGTGGCTAGCCAAAGCATCCCAGAAAGATGCTCTGTATGTTTTAAAATTTACTTACACTTGTGGCATTTTAGGAGAATTATTATAGAAAAATTAAATGATGAATTTCTAATTTCTTTGCTGATTCACTGATCTTACCACGGTTACGTCATAACATTCTTTGCATCGTGTTTCCTATCACAAGAACGCGGTCTACGCTTGATTAATTTACTCAAAAACTATCTGAGAGCTTTAGTTGTCTTGTCTATCACTTTGCATCCTTATTCAAGTGTATGCTTCAACTGTCTCAGTTGGCTCTGCCCCACGAACTTATCTTGATTGCTGTTCAACACTCTGTATCTAATTTTATAATGCGCTATCAATAAATAATAATTTACCAATCCCTAAAAACTACGTGATCTCTTAATAACAATTGTTTAGTTCCGTACAATATACGAATATACACCTGCTGCGTCAGGCGATCGTCCAGTGGATGGGTGAGCCGACGGCGCCAGGAGTGATGTCGTGGGGCGAGCTGCTGGAGTTGGGAGAGTCCCAACCTGACGACCACCTGCAGCGGCGCCTCCGTGAGCAGGCTGTCAACCAGTGCTGCACCCTCATCTACACTTCAGGTTTGTGACGTTTGTCACTAGTGGGGAATTTGGTGCATGATGGGTTGCCATCGTGACCGAGTGGTTAAGAACGTGCCCTGCAGTGATGGTGTCGGCAGTTCGAATCCCGGCGCTGCGCGGTGATTTCTCCCCATTGGGGTAGTCAAATACAATTCCCCATTCTACCCAGGAGTCAGAAATGGGTACCGGCTTGACTGGGGGTAACTGTCATAGCGTCCTGGTGTTAGTTATAAGGCATTTGAAAAACCAATGAGCAAGATAATATGTATTAGGCTGGATTGATTGGAATAAAACATCCTTTTTGTCTCGTCATTTGGTTAGGTTTGCGAACCGAAATTTATTTAATTTAAAAAATTAAATTTGCTGCATAAGGTGTGAAGTACCATTTTCTTGCTGAAAATTCCGTGCGAAGGTTAAGCATTTCCGGCCATGTGATCTAACTTAGTTTGTTGTCTAGCTGGTGATCAGTAATGCTTGTTAACACTCGTGTTAGACCAGAGCGTTTATTTCTCGCCTTATATTTTTGTCAATGCGCCATGATCAGATTTTCTCGTATTTTAGCTTCACTAAGGAGCGAAGTATATCACTGCATGTGTATTCCAAAATCTTGGCTATTTGTTCCATATTTAGTTTCTGATTCTAATTTGGGGCTCTATGAGTGATTATTTGTTGGTCTTGGACGCAACGTTCTTGTGTGCTAACACTTTAAGCTGGTCGTGCACAGTGTAAATATACAAGTGTTTGAGATCCAAGCAGTTTATTAAATATCAAGGTACTAATATATTTCTGTTACTTATTTTATGTGGTATAGGTTCTGCCGCCGTGCGGCAAGGACACGGGATCGAATCTCGGCGCAGGCAGTGGCGATTTTCTCTGTTGGGTATAGGAGAAAAATTCCAAGCACAATACCCCACTCCACCCAGGTGTCTGAAATGGGTACCGGTCTCGACCGGGGGAAAGCGTCATGGCGTCCTGGCGTTAGTTATAAGGCATTTGAAAATCCAATGTACAAGGTGATGTGTATCAGGCTTGATTGGAAATAAAGCATCCGTAGATGCCTTCATTATTATTCATTATTATTTTGAGAAATGGTATTATCATTTTCCAGCTTTCCTGAGCTGGAGGGGTGCGCCTGACTGACGCTTGATAGAAAACAAAATGCGCGTATCAACCTACCAACCGACTAACACAGTTTCATTTTAAAGAGTCAGTCTCGTGTCATACTCTAAATGACGACTGTTTCAGGAATACCCTGTGCGTTTATAATATTTGAGAAAGTTTACGAATACCCTTCTTAAAATACAACACATTGTGAAGACTTACAATTCTAGATACTTCTAATACATTCACTACTCAACCCTGAGCGGACTATCCTTATAGTGTACCCTCTGAGGAGTGTTGCGTGGTCACGGCTGTAGTAGGACTGTATAGTGTACCAGTTATGGATGCTGTCACAAGTCTGGTCATGACAGGGGCGAGGTTCAGCAATGATAGTCTAGGATGTTAATTGTATGTTAGTAGACAAATTCTTTCATCTTTTATTTGGAATACAACTCGATGATGGATGCGTCTTTAGGAAAATTAGAAACGTCATTGGTAACTGAATTTATGTTCTAGATTCTTGTATCTGTCGTATGTCAATTCAAAAATTTGTATTAATATTTCTTTCTCATAGAATGTGGACGATTAGTCACTCATATATGTTCATGGGAGGCTTTACCTCGCTCCTCACTTGCATGGACGTAGTTGCTGGATAGGAATTGAGGTTTTGATTAGAAAGGAGAGATTCTTAGCTCTGGGCCTCAGCTCTTGTGACCGAGTGTGTCAATTTATCGATTTACAAGTGTCAAAAAAACAAGTGGGCGCTACATGTCCTCCATGTTCATCCCTTCAAGCTGCTACGAAGACAGTTCTTCACAGACATGAACTATGTTTTAGATGTATAAATCACCAAAACTTTGGAAATATTTTCATGTGAACATCCTATACACAGGTACAACTGGCCCCCCCAAAGGTGTGATGTGCTCTCAAGACAGCATCACCTGGAGCGCAAGAGCTTACGCTGATCTCTATCAGTTCAAGACCTGCAGTGAGTGTGCTGCTTCCTCAAGTTGACTATTGCTATGGCTGTGCTACATTGTGTTGATGCTTCTGTTGTTCCCTCACTCGTGTTGTTGTATCATGCTTCTGCCATCCTCTTTCCTCAGCAGGAGGCAACTATTGTATCTATTGGAATTAACAATCGGGAAGAAACTTTGTGGTTCCGAGTTGAAGGTTAGATAGACCTTCCTTTTGAAATAAAAATGTTTGCTTGTTTTGTTACAAGCCACTTTTTTCGGATCACTGCTCTCTTGTTATTCAGCATCTATTTCTTTCTTCTTTAACTTTTATCATGTTACATAAATTCCTTTCCTAACTCACTAACTCTTTGTGCAGGGGATCTTGTGTGGGAACACACCAAATGATAGATGCTTCGTGCATTTACTCTTCCTCTTTTTGGAACACCTTTGTTGTGGTTGGGGAGGCATGAGCATTCCTAAATGATCTGATCTTTTGTCACGGACCATCTTTTTTTGGATCACTGCTTTTTTGAGCACCTATTGTTTTCTTCTTCACCTATAATCATGTTGCATAAACTTCTTTCAATTTAACTGTTTCTATGTGCAGGTAGTGGGGGACACATGTCGTGAAAAAATTCCCCTTTTCCTTAATTCTATACTTAATATTGCCTTCCTTTAGCCTCTCTTTGGAACACCTTTGTTGTGGTTAGGAAAATAAGGAGTTAATTTCAGTTCCCCTTCCATTCTAGGGATTTGAAATGGGTACTAGCTCGACCGAAAGAAACTTTCTGAACGTAAGCCCGACATTCATTATTAGACATTTAGAAAAGCAATGTTTGAACTGCTGCGACTTGATTCAACGAACGCATCTGATTAACTGTTACCCTGTTCATTGTAATGTAGTGCTTTTGTTACCTCACGGTATTGTTGCGTAATGCTTTCTTTTAATATCATCACTCCTAGTTGTTTGTTTCTTTATCTAAGTAAACCCAACGGTCACTGAGAAGCGGAAATTACTAAGAAGATTTTTAGGACCTTTCAGGCTGTGATTTTCTTCCCAATTAAAATTCTCAAAGTCGAGAGCCATCTGTCGAAATTTCGAAGAATTATGAAGAAGAAAATACAAATCTTCGTTATCATTGGGCATTATTTGGAACCGTGTTAGTTCAGACGATATATTTACAATACCATTGGTAATGTTTTATCCGATGGTTCTCAGATCAACGTGGCTAGAAAAAACACTATTATAACAACTCTCATATTACTTTTAAAAAGCGAAAAATCTATCAACTCATGAGATAACACTTGTGAAATGGCCTTGACGATGTGCTGGTCCGTGAAAACTAACGATGTCTGTGTACATGTGCGTAATTATTTCTCTTCTAGTCTTTCTTTAGCATGTGTGCGTGATTGTTGTCTGACGGCACGGGACTTGGGTAACAAGCCGAGAATAGGCCACTCGGCTCGTTGTTCAGTGGCTGTATTCTGTTTATTCTATTGCATTTCATGAGCGTCAGACTCACTAGGTAGGATGATGCCGAAAGTTGAACTGTTTTAAAATCTGACATATTTATAAACTACCTGATTAGTTTGCGTCTTGCATCAATATAGAAGCTTTTGAGAAATGAAGTATTGCATTACATGCAAAATACAGACGTCTCAATTTCTGAGGTCTTGATATTACGTTGCAATGTCAGATATTCTCACTTGTGCTACTTGAGTTGCTTGATAGACGCGTGTAGTAAGCTCGAGACATTTGAACGAGCAAACCATAGCTGCACCTTCATCTGCACTTTAAATTAATCACTAGTGCTGAGTTTGTGCATAATAGTTTGTCTCATTTATTGGTTAGCTTTGTAGTTGGGGTATTTTCTAGTCAAGATGCTGAATTTGCTGTCAACTTCATTAGCTATTCAACTTATTGGAGTAGCCAGTTGGATGGAAGTTTTGCCGCTGGGCCACTAGCAAGTGTGCGTGATGCATTCCATTCATAGGTTTGTTCTTATTTGTTGGTCAGAGGAGTCGCTCGTGTCGTACCTGCCCCTGAACCACATCGCAGGCCAGGTGGTTGACATCTACCTCTCCCTGCCCCCCGCCGCTACCGTTTACTTCGCTCAGCCAGACGCGCTCAAGGGCTCCCTCATCGACACCCTCAAGGAGGTAATTGCCTTTTCAAGGCCAGTAACTGAATTTATTCCCTTCGAAGTACATTTTCTTACAGGTACATCCTAAAATCCTTGGCTATGAGTTTTCTGATGACTCGAAAACTTGAAGACTTTAATCGCGGTGCTGTGGGTCTACTTCTCAACACCACCGTAGGATGCCAAAGACATCGATTCTCATAAGAACTATGCTCGAGAAGAGATGTCGGAGATCGTTTCAATATTCCTCTTCTCGACATTACTATAACATTCGTGGGAACCACGACAATCTCAATATGCAAAAACTATGACGCCGCTGCTCGAACGACGCTGGGCTCTCGAACAGATGCCATGAACTTACGTGATGAAATCTCCCTTCTCTTCATTCCTTATCATATCATTGATTCTATTTCTTTGGAATGTAATGTAGAGTGGTATTTATAGATTATTCATTTAGGTATTAATGTCGTTAGGGTGGATAGAATCTGAATGTGTAAATGTTAGATGCGCAGCTTGCTATAGAGAGACTCGATCATGACGGTGCCGTGATAACCTCGGAACGGCGTTCCTGTAACGCCTGGAGCAGTCGAGGACTCGAGCTGAACATCAGTGGCCTCTAAGACGCAATTCCAGGAGCAGTGCGTCGTTCCTTCACTTGCTTAACATTAACTTCAAACCCAATTACATTTGATAAGAAGAGCATTACTTTTAAACTTGAATTACTGGTAAAGAATTACTTACCTTACATCATTCGAAACTTAACCCTTTGTCTACTGACAGTAACTCTAGTGCCGATTATCCTGATGTTTCAAAATAATGGAAATTTATTTATGGAAAATTTTCCCTTAACTGTTTGAGTTTTGGTACACGGAGGGTTTAAGGTCCACAGCTTCATGACTTATCTCCTATTGTAAATTTATACGGTGAAGTGCATAATTCTTTTTTCGAGTCGCGCGCCAACATGAGGCGATTACTAACAGAGTGAAGATTAGTATTCTGTATCGTATACATTTGGCGTCTAATTATGTCCACTTCTGCCACTCAGGTTTGTCTAAGTTGCGGAGGTCTCTACGGAATTCTCTAAGTTTTTTCTTGTGATAATTGTTTAGTAAAGTTGTCCGCGCTTTCTCTCTTTCTTGCCTGAAAACTTTTCTTGTACTTTATAATTTTTTTGAACGTTCGAAGGTAGATTCTTAATAGCTGATGTCATGCGGATCAAAATGGCAAAACTAATCTGTATTTTAGCAAGTCAACGATTTCTTCATCATCGAGCGTACTATCAAAGAGTGATGGATTAGAGCAGTGGAAATATGCTTAGATTATGGGGAAAAAGATTTACAGCTCACTCTATAGCAGTACCTATCTCTCCCCATCAGGGAGAGACAACCATTCTTTTTTAAATAGAATGGGTTTTTGTTTTGTTACAGACCTTTTTTTTCAATTCACTGCTGTCCTGTTATCAGCGCCTAATACTTTCTTCTTTAACTTCTATTTTGTTTCATAAATTTCTTTCTCAACTTCCTGTATCTATGCAGCTTGAGTATAGATTCTGCGTTCTCCTAAGTCAAGAAGAAATTGTGCCTTCCTCCTTCCTCTTATTGGAACACCTTTGTTGGGGTTAGGAGGCTTAAACTACCTTAACTTATCTTATTTATTCATCTCTATCATGGGCGGATTCTAGCACCTTATTCTTGTTTATTTTTTGTCATTGTTGCTGTCCCTCAACGCTCGTCTGACTCATTATGTCCTACACCTTAGATAATTTTATTTCATTTTTGTCTTCATTTCTCCGCAATCGGACGTTCCTCGTTTGTTAGTTGTGTGTGTCCAAACTAACTCAATAGGCTTCACTGTACTACGACCGTCTACTTTTTTTCTAAATTATTTTCCAGATTCTTTGCTAGCAATTCTTATTTTGAGCTCCGTATTTTAGTTCGCTTTCAAAATTTCTGTTAGGAAGTATTTCTAATCTACTGCATCACTCGCTTGCTTTCCCATGAACGTATTCCTATTTGATGTGGAAAATTTTAAACATTCCATTATGATCATTTTTTATCAAATGGTTCATTTATTCGTACTGACAAATATTTGCTTCAGTACATTCACCCGTAATACCTCCCTTGTAGGGAATCATTCAAATTCGACTCATTTTCTTTCTGATGTAAGATCAATTTATTCAAAAATTTGCGCTATTGCTTTAACACGTTGACCGCGATGGCTTCAATATTCTACTCAATATACTTCAATATTCAACTCAAACTTAAAGACAATTGTAGTGAGCAATAATTATGATAGCAGTCATTATCTGGATCGTCCCTTCATTCAGCTTTGATTAAGTATTCATGTAAATTGAGTTTGTGACTACTGGTCGGTCAGCAGCATAATAAAAATTCCCTCCATGTACACCGGCAGCCCACATCGCGATCAAAGTGTTAAGAAATACCATTTGGTCGAGCAGGTGAAGCCAACAGGGTTTTTGACGGTTCCACGGCTCCTGGAGAAGATCCATGAGCAGCTCAAAGCAGGCGCTGCGAAGGCGACACCTGCTCAGAAGAGAGTCGCCGCCTGGGCTAAGCGGCAGGGCACCAACTACTACAAGGCTTTGCGGGAAGGGAGGTGGGTGTGTTGAGTAGGTAGATACTCTCTAGAATCGGTGTGGTTGTGAACTTAATGCAATTGCAGATCGTGTGTCTACGCCAAGAAGTTTCGAGGTAGGCAAGTATCCACAGACCATGTCCTTTGTAAGTTGGAGAAGATGAGATGGTGTTTGTACACCAAGTCTCTAAATGCTTTAATAAGATGCGTAATTGTAAAAATGTCAGATTAATCATAAAAGTAGGGCTACAAAATAGTTGTGGACTTACCGTTCTTGTATCAGTGACACTGCATTATCTGTTCAAGCGAACGTGAGTGTTGGAGTTAATTTAGAAATGAAACATAATCATGACAAACACACGTGCTGTCTTGTGAAGAATTCAATTTTTAGCTTCTTTTTGAAATTAGAGAGCATGCATTCTGTCTCAGGATTTGTCAAGTTGACCAGCAAAATCCATTTCTTGCTTTTTATACGTACGTATATTTAAAAAACGGAACAGAATTTACCGGATTTTAGTGGCCTTCGCTGTAAAATTTTGGAAGGCTTGTAAATTTAGCTGTCTAAAGTCAGACACAGTGAGCCATCTAGTGAGACATAGTATCATGTTTACATTTTGTCTAAAATAAAAGTGCCATGGCTGTTGTGCAGCTTTTGCTATTTAGTAGCAAACATTGAAATAAGCATCTGCAATAAGCAGAGGACGTCCGCCAGCACTAACGAGGCTGTTTATTTAAATCCCGTATTTTAGGACCCTTAGCGCTCATGAGCAGCTGAGCTACAGCCTCGCCAAGGCGCTCGTCTTCAACAGAGTGAAGGCAGCCCTCGGCTTCAACAACGCCTGCCACCTCACATGTGGTGCGTACCTGTCCGCTGCTATGAATACTTACTGCTGATCAAGAGTTCTAGAAGTCCTTTAAAATTGATGTTTGTCTTAATCACTCACCAATGTTTGCGCCTTGTTACTTTATTTATTACATCTCCCTGTTTTAAAGTATCAACTTTACTTATTACTTTACTTTTATACTATAAGCTGTTCCCAGCCTGTCACCATCTAGTTCCCAATCTCTTTGTTATTGCTACGTATAAAGGGCCGTTTACACTAGGGGACAATTCAGCCGTGAAGCGAGACACGTGTGTACGAGGCTCACCATTGAGTTTTATATTTGTGTGTGTTTATACGAAGTTCCCTATTCGTCACGGTAGGTACGAGGCTATTGAGTGTCGCGTATTACGAATTCGATCAGAGCCAATAGGAAACTTCGTATAAACACACACAAATATGAGGTGAGCCTCGTATACACTTGTCGCGCCTCACGGCCGAAATGTCCCCTAGTGTAAACGGCCCTTAACAGTAATTTTACTAACCATTCTCCTAATGTTTTTCTTCCATCATTTTACTATCTCTTTACTCTCCAGGACAGTCCAATACATAAATGCTATTACCATAGCAAGACGTTAGTCAGTGTAGGAAATTTCTCCTAACTTAATACTTACGTTGATGCCTTGCCAGGGTCTGCTCCTCTCAGCCCTGAGCTCGTGGAGTTCTTCCTCTCCCTGGACCTCCCTTTTGGCAACGTGTACGGCATGTCGGAGTCCTGCGGCATCGGCACTGTCAGCTCCGTGCTGCTCGACCGCTACCGCAGCGGCAGTGTGGGCCCTGTGAGTGTGCTAATGTAGCCTCTATCTTGTTCTAGCTGCAGGGAAATGTCTGCGCTCTGCATCATACGCAAGATGTTCTTAATACATGAAATTATACCTGCCTGCAACATCTGATTTCTGTTCTGTGAATACCTAAATCGTTCTGTAAGAGCCTTTGCCTTTCAAGTACCGGATACATTATTAATATGAGCAGTGTTCCTTTGCTGTTGACATACGCTCGCTTCTATGTATAATTCGTCGCAAATTAAGTAGCATCTTCTAGTTGGCGATGCTCGTATCGCACAGGTATATCGTTGAGGTTTTCCTAGCTGTCAGGGCATGCGTTACTTTATTCGTCGATTTAGTGCTGAATAAGGGAAATATTTCACTTATTTAAATAGACATAATATTTTTCTGTACTCCTTTCAGTCTTCGTCTCCAACAACTGTAATAATGTTCAGTACGTGGTTAAGTCAAAATTTTTTAATCTTTTTAACTCAGTGGTTAGAAGTCCTTTATGAAGTCCTTGTTTGTATAAAAATTAACGGTATGAGCCGGCGCTAGAAAATACAGGTAACTTGAAGCTAGGATATAAAAATGGAAAACGCCAAGTTTTGCTGAAAAAATAGAGAAAACAATATAACGTCAGAGTTTTGGTCAATAGGGAAGATCCAGGTTAAATGCATTAATAAATAAATTTTCCATTTTGTGTAGGTAATGCCAGGGGCTCAAATCGCCGTCCGCCCCACCGAAATGAGCGGCGGCGACGCTGAGGGCGAGCTGTGCTTCAGAGGCCGTCACGTCTTCATGGGATATCTCTTCAGTCAGGCCAAAACAGACGAGACCGTGAGTGCCTGCAGCTTTATTTCACTGTTCTTGTAAAATTAATGCATCATTTCAATGTCATTTATATTCTTCTTTTATATTATAACTAACTAAATTTCAAATATTGCTTAGCGTGACTTGACGAAAAGTTGAGAGTTGCGTAAAGCAACCCGTGGTATTCTATAACAATTTATGAAAGAATGATACTGAAAGAATACGCTCGAGTTTGAACAGTAGTGAGTACAATGGCTTGGTCTTTTACTGGATTTGTGGATGTCCGCTACCGTTCCTCTGCATTGCCTCCACCGCACCCAACACTATTCAAGCGCGCCGGAAAAACTAATCATCTAAAAAAATCCACATAATTTAGTACATCAGTTATAATTAATTATAATAAATTATATAATTATTTTAATTTATAATTATAGTATAATTATTTTTATAATTATATAAATTATAATACATAATTTATAAATATAATACCATAATTATAATGCATCAGCGTCATAAATCTACAGAGGAATAAGTTTATCCCATCTAATAATTATCAAACCCATTAAAATAAAAACTCTATTGTCGTTAAAATTTACAAATGGTAGTTGCTTTAGATACTCTGGAATGAAAGCTCCCCTTATATTCGTACGTCTCCTTAGGACTAAGGCACCATAGTTTTCATCAATACCAGAATTTAAATTTCAAGTTTATTTTACGTATAATTTCATTATATAATAAAGTTAACAGCTTTTTGCGACTGAGAAATGGCTTATAGAAATGAATTCAAAGCGATAAATAAATAGTGTTGTTAAGTTGTTCGTTCGAGTTTGATGTAATCTGTACATTCACACGAAATTTTACGGTGGGGTTACTCAAATGTTGCGATTGTGGTGGGGTACAAACTGTAGTAACGAGACGGTTTAACTCGACGATCAGCTGGAAGCTCATGCCCGCCAAAAAGTGCTTAATAAATAATTTCATGGACTGTACCTCATCTTTGGGCTGTTATATTTGTAAAAAAAAATCTCTGGTGTGGAAGTCTGGACCCTCAATTTCTCCTGTCCGCGCCTCCAAAAACTTTCCGAGCTCGTTTAGCGACAACAGATGAGGAGAGGTGGATGCGTCTGGATTGGTTTGCGAATTGCTCACCTTTGGTTGTTGAAAACTTTAGTGTTTAGATCAGTTGTTGTTTGATCAATGCAGTGAAATGCAAAAAAGCATTCGCGATCGACTATGCACATTGGACTTAGAGGCCAGACATGAAGTTACACGTAAGGCATAAGGCAAGATCGTTAAAGCTGCCATGTTGCACTGCTAGTCTGCACTAAATTCTGACCAGAGATATTTCAGCGCTTGCTTCTGAACATTTGTATATGGGACCTCATTGCTTTACAGTGACACGGTCCTACGCTTGTGACTACTTGGTATCCATGCATGGTATGACATTTTTACAAGCAACGTTACAAAGATAGAATAAATAGATTGCTCTTCTGTGCTCATTCTCTCCCTGTTCATTTGGAACTAGAGCACTATTTTCAATTGAACCTCTACCTACTGGAACAAACTTGGTTCCTAAGTGTCACAAGAAAATTTTTTATAAAATGCTTGGAAAGCGGTACTTTTAAATGTTTTTAAATTGTATTTCATATTTCACTGTTTCCAAAATACGCTTCATTATTTTCATAGTTCACCACTCATCTGAAAAACTTCCTCATGCATTCTGGGCAGATTTTGGATGACGGTTGGATGCTATCGGGCGATCTTGGTCGCGTGGACGAGGACGGGTTCGTATACGTGAGCGGACGTGCCAAGGAGATCATCATCACAGCGGGCGGCGAGAACATCGCGCCTGTAGCAATCGAGGCCGCCGTCAAGAAGCTGCTGCCTGCGGTCGCCAACGCGATGGTCATCGGTGATGGCAAGAAGTACGTCTGTTTTTCTCCTTGCTGTGTCACAAGAACTGGTTTTGTTATTAAGCGAATCAGGTTGCCAACTGCTTTTTCTGTTATTATTTCTTTTGTGTGTTATTTTATGAGAAATTTCAGTAAATTATTTTGTTTCCTAGTTTGGGAAAGAATATTTTAGGTAATTTGATATATTTTCTTAGGATTTGTAATTTTTTCTTGCTGTTTCTAATTAATATTCAATAATAAAAATTTTCGATTGATTCATACATTGCAGAAAATTTTGATAGCCTTTAACTTAAATTAGGCTTTGAAGTTGTAGGAAATTGTCTGAACAGAATTAACATCGCGTCTCATTGGAGCACATGTCACCTGTAAATAGATTACTCGGTAAGTGTAATTATTTTTAGTTTGCTTTGGATGGTTTATAATTTAAACATCTATTATTTGGACGTCTCAATCAGGGCTATGGTGCCATACTGTTATTAAGACCACATGACTTATTCTCGATTCTTTCTAGCTTTTCTTGAGGATCTCTTTTCCTTTTTTTCAGATACTTGTCGATGCTTCTGACCATAAGCTGCTCCGTGGACCCCGACACGATGATGCCCTTAGATGAACTGTCGACACCCGCACGGCGGTGGCTCAAGAAAGTCGGCAGTGTTGCCACTTCTGTGTCCGAGCTTAGACAAGAACTCAGTGACGAGCCCAACGGAGCTGTTGCCTCTGCTATTCAGCGGGCCATTGATAAGTAAGCAAACTGAGTGAGATTTCCACACCGTTCGGGTCTTCATAAAAGCGTTATCTATTTAATTTTCCTTTTTTATAACCTTTACTTCGCGTAAAAGTAAGCTGTTTGATTGTTTAGTCATGAGCCTGTAATTAATTATGGCTTGATTTGGCCTTTGATAAGTCACTAATGAAATCACGGTTCATTAGGTTGTCTTCAAGTCGTTAAGTTAAAGCTCATTGGTTCGGTGAGAAAACGTGATCGGTCCTATGGTTGGAATTTTGCAAATTAGAATTTATAGACATTTTGATGATGCTCAATTTACACTTAAGTACTCCAATCAGCAAGAAAATTATGACAGATTTAGCAGGTTCAATTCCTATGTTTTCTATGGCGAATGCTAGACGCAGTGTTACAGAAAACATGATCCATAGACAAGTCGTTTGAAAGTGTCTCGAGTGAAATACATTTACTATCTAAGGGGGCCAGTTGCAAAGACTTGTGTTCGTGACATTTATATTCTATTGTGTATATTATTCTATATCCATACAAATATTTCTGAAACCTCTGAAACTCGCTGGGGTTAACATTATGAGTAAATATATGTATGTAATGAACGTATCTAATAGTTTCCATTGACAGATGAGAAATAATTTGAAATAGGAGCAATTGACGTTCATTGTACAAATAATCCTAGTTATCGCTTTCTTCACTCCGTGGATAATAATATTTTTAGTTATAGCTATGTGCATGAGATTCATTGATTTATGGTGCTATGCAGGTACAACGCTGATGAGGCGATGTCTAGAATCCACCAGATTAAGCGGTGGGCTGTGCTTCCGCACGACTTCTCCGTCCCCACCGGAGAACTCAGCAACACCCTCAAGTTGAAGCGCAGCGCTGTCGCCCTCAAGTATGAAGAGCTCATCGAGCAGCTGTACTCGAGATAGCGGCACTCGTGCTCAATACATGCAAAATAATTGGCCCTATGCCTCTCATTTAAATCAATGTCTGGAATTTGACAATGAAAGATCTACATTAGTTCATAGCACACAGCGTCGAGAATGTTCTATGTTCTGCAGGACTAAGAGAGTTAATCGTATCTTGCTTTTAGCGTGCGTGTAACTGTTTTTAAAAATTTTTAACGGTATATAATTCGAATTATATGATCTTGAATTGATTTTGCGCAAAAATTCCTCGTTATACCTGCCTTCCTCGTGCTTGACAGCGTGCTAGCATGGGCCAACGTTAATGTTTTTACAAAAGATAATCTTAAAATATGCTTTACCAAGTGCCTACGTAACGGTATTCATCTATTTTTGCGTTCTGTCGAACATCGGCGATAAAGAAAGACCTTTTTTATCGGAAAAGAAATTATTTAATGTGTCCTACTTAGGTATTGAACTTTTTAAAAATAAAATTCGTACTCCAGAAACTTTGTGCTTTGTGTTGATGAGCATAATACAGCAAGTGCTATCCCAAGCACATCGACCGTGTGAGTGACCGCTTGTCAGGATTTTGTGTCAGGTTTCCGACGTTAGGAAACTGGTTATGAAGCTCATTGGGATATTCCATAAAAGCACTTCACTTTCTTATTCCTCCGATATAATTCTAATTTTATTTCGTTTATTGAAAAGCCTTGTTTAGTTGAAATAAACTAGAATTTGTTACTTTTCATGAATTTTTCCTTATAAAATTAACAAATGTAACAAAATAAATTACTATTAGGCCACTGTTTACTAAAAGCAATGTTGCCCACATATTTAAAATGACTTGTTTCATAATCATGTAGAACACCATTTTTGCGGTACACTCATTACAGGGATTTTAACAATTCAAGCGTAAAACAAGCACTGTATCGCATACCTGCAAAGTTGCACTCAATGCCGGTTTCCTAAAATCGTGTTTTCTTTGAGGTGCTCCTTAAATTATCCTCGTTTTTTTTGTTAAACAATCAACCTCGTAACCAACAGTTGCGGCTCCTGCAAATCATTCACTTACATTGTTTTTGTGCGTAATTTCTTGAAGGCTATTTTTCTGAACTTTGATTCATGCATGTACTTCCATGACAAGCGAACTAGGGATGATGCTTGCGACCCAGTACTGTACCTACTCAAGATGATGAGCTGGCTACAGTTACTGTTGCAATGGGTGTTGTTAGCTGTCTTGTGGGTGTGCTAGAATAGAATCAAATGCAATAGTCGTGGTGGAAGAAGCAGCGCAGTTTCTATGGACTCATCACTGTTTCCTACTTAATGTACGTATCTCGATATTCGTAAGAATTTGAAGGTGACCTCTTTCAAATGTGTGAAGTGCAATTAATCTCGTTAATCATGATCTTATTCTATAAATGCTACGTAAAGAATGCTTCTTATTACATTATATAGATTACGGATCAGCTCTTCCGATTATTTCTGTAGTGAACAATTAAATTAGAAAAAGAGCGAAAATGGTTAAATTTAAAAAAAATTTGGCAAGTGTCAACGAATTTTTCCTCGCTGGGCAAAAGCGTAATCAGCGCTTGAGCAATCATGTGCGGCCGTTAGAGCGCGTTACTTCCAGTGAGGTTTGTCTTCAATTTCTCTATTTTCTTGCCTATCACATTATTTTTTGCAGTATTACTTAGTTAGACATAAAATAATCATATGCATCTCGTACGCTCTCTTCATGACTCATGACTACCGTTCTTTGTGGCAGTATTATTCCACTTGACTAGAAACTATACCACTTGTGTTCCTTCCCTGTACCTAATGTGTTATCTTTACGATGACCATTCCTTGAGTCAGTATTTTTCCGTGTTATTATGAAAATGTTATTTGTGTACCTTGAGTGCCTATCTTGTATTTCCTTCTTAATGGCGACAGTTCGTGCTGACAGTATTATGTGCATCACAGTGCTGCGCTCTACAGCAACGTAATCGACGTTCTGTTTAATTTTTGTAAGAGTTTCTTGGTATGCGATTTCTCCTGTCGCTTTTCATCGGCCTTTTTTATTGAAAGACTTTTGTTTAGTTTTTATCTTCCCCTTCACGCTGTCTTGTATTATCTTACTGCACATGCTCAAAAAATACTAACTTGTTGCATTTCCTTTTATTTATGATTTTATTCTCCTCAAGAAGGTACAACTGTTGTATCTATTAAAATTAGCACTCCCAGGGGAAAATGTGAGGTTCCGAGGTGAGGGATAGGTAAGCCTTTTTTTCTGTTGAAACAGAATTTTTTTGTAACTGACCATATTTTTCGGTTCTGTGCTGTCCTGTTTTTAAGCACGTATTACTTTTTTTCAACTTGAATCTCCTTTCATAAACTTCCTTCCTTACTTTATGTTTCTATGCGTGAGGGATTTTATGAGGGAACGCCCCTTGTGCATACCTCGTTCACCAAATTCCAAACTAAAGGGTACCTTCATCTTTCCTCTCTTTTAAACGCCTTTGTTGTCGTTAGAAAGCCTTATTATAGTTTATACTAATCTAATCATTATAACTTCATTTATATTTAAAATACTGCGCCATGCACTCTATATTACTTTCTGTGTCGATAGTATTGCTGGTTTGTGCCCGTATTCTTCGTTTTAGACATGAGTATTTTTTGTAATCTATTGGTTTTTGCCATAATGTATTCGTTATTATTTAACTTACTCTGAACACGATCGTTATTACTTCATTCACCGTTGCCCTCATGACAGAACCTCACTGTTGAACATTCGGTTGGTTGCTCTCTGGATAACTTGAGCGAACGACTGAATCGGAGGTGCGGGATGAACTTTGTTTGGAAGGCAATTCCTAGAGTGAACCTCTTTACCTTTTTCTTATGCTTGCTGCCTTCAGCGGAAATATGCAAAATTCGTCTTAATTCGTCTCATGTTTTTTGGGGATACTTTGCTTCTGTTTACGATTTCACATGAAAGATGCATATTCTGTCTTCTGGGGTTCTGATGTTCTTTAATGCATTACAGGATGTTTCTCCGCACTAAAATTCTATCTATTCTGAGCTGTTGAGAAGGTTGCTGAGGACATGCTGACTGCTAGCACCAGGTTGTGAGAGCGCACTTGGGTGTAGTAGACCAAAGTAATTGTAAACCAAGAACTGGGACACTTTTTTCTCCTGTTGGCCTTTAAGTAGCAAATTCTTTTGTGACCTGTAGGAATATTTTCGTACTTATCTAGTGCGCCAGAGTAAGATATCACGAAGAATTACTTTACATCCAAAATATTACATAACCTACGCCTTATGAGTTCAAAAGCAGTGGTATTCTATTACCTTAGCGTTAATTTCCATTAGCGTTTATTTTGCTTTGGCTGCGATTTCAGTGGAAGCTTAATTTTCTATTTGATTATTGAATTTTTCTGATGAATATAACTGATTTTTTGCTGTGTGTTATAATCATCTTTGTTTTTCCATTTGCTGATGAATTTGAGCTTATTCGATTTCTTGACTTGACTCGATTGTGAGACGCTAAACTCGAGCTTATGAAAGTACCTCGTGAGAATTTTAATAATAAAAACAAATTTTGATCGTCGTTTCATTTTACGAGTGCAATATGTTTGTAATCACTATGAACGTTCAACTTTTGGACTTAAAAGGAGGAGGGAGAAAAATTGCAAGCTCTTTAAATAAGAGGGTTTTCCCTATATTCTTTCCTATGCCTTCGTCGTTTTCTACGGCGGAAGAAAAGCCGTTTGCCACACGTATTGGCTGAGATTCCGTTGCAGAATTAGCGATGGTTTATTTTCTTATGAATTGGCCGGATTTTCGTTCGCTTTCATGTCTTTCTGAGGTTAGTTTGAGGTTAGTCCGATGCATCATGCGACACTTCTTATGTCATTTGATTTTATTTCTTGTCTGAGCTGAGCGAGCCGAAAGTTAGAGAATCCTTTCTTTCTTTGAAATGAATGTCCTGAAATTTATGAAATATATCGTGAACTTTGCAAAATATTTTAGGTCTTGCGATATGTCTTGAAAAAATTGAGTAAATTTTTGGGATCAAAACGATTTGAGATACTAATTGAAAATTAAGAAACATGTTGTAAAACGTAAGTTAGGAAAAAGTTGCCTATATAACTTAATTCTTGTACTGTCGTTTTTTATACGGTTAATTCACACAGCCAACGGGTAGACTTCGTTGGAAGGTGTTGACATTACGAGAGGCACCCAGAAACATCTATGATGTACCTTACATTGGCCAATCGGTGTAGTGTTTAGGCGATGTAAGGTTTGTCGAGCTTCTCAGAAGACAAGAAAAGTGCACTCAAGCAAATTTACATGGCCAAGTCCATCCGCGGTACATTCAGCTTAATCGGTGCGATTCGAATGATTTATAATATTCCCAGGCCTTGCAATAGGAAAATCACTGCATTAGCGGAACAAACCACTAATGACTGGGCATATATGATATATACACGATATATCATATATATCGATGAATCATATGTGCTCAGTCAGTGGTACATATATTTATATATATTGCACTACAACCTCTCTCTCTAGAAGACTAACAATGCATTTAGCATCTGGTGGACCCAAAACACACGCGAAAAACACTCATAAAATTGACTTAACCAGAGAAAACCTAGTTAACAATACAAAAATAATTTATAGAGAACGAGACTACAATAGGTTACAAATAACCGAGGCAATCCTTATCCAAAAGAAAAATCCGGTTATCAACAACCAAAATACCGGCACACTACGAACTCTCAAACTCCACTCATAACTTTGCCTACAACGGTACACCGCCGTTCCCGCTTCCACATTTAACTTGCCTTTAACTGTACCATAGCTATGCTGAAA
Source organism: Morinoia aosen (assembly GCA_030386875.1). NCBI lineage: Eukaryota > Metazoa > Arthropoda > Malacostraca > Amphipoda > Talitridae > Morinoia > Morinoia aosen. The sequence continues at coordinate 28,965,238 of CM059568.1, forward strand.
CCCACCCATTCCAGTCGGTCCATTCTATCATCAGCAGCCATTGTAGCAGCACCTTTCTACCTCTATTGTAGCTGCAAACTTTTTAGCCTGAAGATGTCCATTGATGGACGAAACGCGTCGCTCAATTATAATGAAATGACCCTCGGAGAAACTTTTAATTTTTTAACAGTCAACTAAAAAAACAACATAAGATCATTAGAAAAAATAATGAAACAAATTATTAACAAGAAAAATGGCATTCTTTTTAATCAAACTTGTATAAATGAATCGCTGCTCCCAAAACATATTGATTTTATATATATATATATATATATCCGTATATTTTGGAAACCGTCTTTCTTTCAAGCATATTTCATTAAAAAGTACGCTGTTTTTATTATTGATTAGTTTTCTATTAAGATTTTCTATTTTCCTGAATATATTCCTAGCATCATTGCTAAGGAGGTTAAAAAGGTTGCTAATAGTCGACGCGTTTCGGCGCTCTTGCGCCATTTTCAAGCTATGCGAACAAAATGTAGCTATGATTTCTGAGGTGCTTCTGTAATGGCTGCTCGGGGACAAATGAAAGGTAGGGTGGCAGAGTCGCCAATGTGGATTGGCTTTGTTGGCGGCTTATGTCGAATCGGTGGGGCGTACAGTCGGTCGACACGGCCACGTGCAACTCACGCGGTCAGCGTCAAAAAAGTTTGAGAATGCGGTGGGTCCCGGTGCTCTGGTTGTTAATTGTTGGTTTTTTCTGTTCTACCAGTATTGCTTCTACAATCTGTAATCTATTGAAGTCTGTTTCTTTGCGTAGAATTTTTGTGTTGCTCACTAATTGGTTTCTTGTTAGGGCTTGGCCGTGTGTTTCCGAAGCGTTTTGTTTTGAGCCTCCTGTGGATAGGTGCATGGTTAGGCGTCTTGATAGATTGGTAGTTGTCATGCCTATATACGAGCTGTTTAAAGGTTCACAGTCCTCATGGTTGCATTTATACTCGTATATGACATTGGTCTGTTTCAAGGCTGGTAGTTTTGTGCCAATATCGTGCCAATATTTGCGCATTCTCAAACTTTTTTGACGCTGACCGCGTGAGTTGCACGTGGCCGCGTCGACCGACTGTACGCCCCACCGATTCGATATAAGCCGCCAACAAAGCCAATCCACATTGGCGACTCTGCCACCCTATCTTCCATTTGTCCCCGAGCAGCCACTACAGAAGCACCTCAGAAATCATAGCTGCATTTTGTTCGCATAGCTTGAGAATGGCGCAAGAGCGCCGAAACGCGTCGACTATTAGCAACCTTTTTAACCTCCTTAGCAATGATGCTAGGAAGATATTCAGGAAAATAGAAAATCTTAATAAAAAATAAATCATTAATAAAAACGGCGTACTTTATAATGAAATATATATATATATGTGTTTCGTTAAAAAGCAGACCATGTTTTGCGTTTAGTAATTTCTCATTTTTCTTTTCGATTTTTCTAAATAATCCTATGCATTCTTCATTTAAAAATTGAAATAATTGTCGTAAGTTTGAATGAGGGCATGCTCCCAAACTATATATATATATAAATATGTATATATACACGAATGGGCATATAAAACAGTAACACACCGAGTAGTGGAGGCCCTTCTTAGGGCAGAGTCAGAGTAGAATTAGAGTAACAGACGTTGCAGGAGAAAATTACCGCAGGCGGGCAAGATGCACGAAAAACGCTCATACATCCGTGAATAATCAACTACACGGTGCGGTGATAGGACGCACAGAACAGTCATCATGAGATTGCTATGGAGACCAACACCGAATTTGGAGAGATCAAGCATCGGCAAGGGAAAGTAGTAGAAACAGAAAAACGCATTACGATGTGAATATACAGGGTGTTTCAGTACTAGAGGCAAAAAATAAAACCATGCATAGAAAATCGCAAAATAAAGCGATTGTGAGAAACAAAAATCTTAATACTCCACTCCAAAAATCTTAATTCCAAGCCGACAAGTTCTTAAATCTTGAATATTAGCCGGCTGTTAACGTAGTTTGGTTTTAGGTGCTCTAGTTAAGGAGTTAAATTACTATATTCACGAGAGTTTGTGTCATTGAAAACCCGATCATACTAATTTAGACTACTTAAGGAATTATTTTTTAACTTTTTGTCGGAAAAAATAACCAATCAAAAATGATAAATTTTATTGTTCCTACAAGAAGTGTTCAACGTGCCTACCGTGAACTTCACTACACTTTTCATATGTCATGAACTGACGGCCGTACAGATGTGAAAACAATAAGTTTTTCAGCTATTTATGCTGTAACATCACCTATTCGGGCAACCAGATCATGCTCTGAATCCACAGGGGTGGCATACACCAGCTCCTTCATCAGGAAGAAATCAAGCGGTATCATGTCTGGTGAGCGAAGAGGGCCGCCACGCATTGATGGGCCGCCTCTGCCAATCTCCCTATTGGAAAACTGCTTATCTAAAATCTCTCGTGATCCAAGGAAATAATGTGCTGGTGCTCCATCATGTTGAAACCACATTTATCTACGTGTGTTCAGAGGGACATCTTTCAATACTGCAGGTAAAACTTCTTGTAAAAAAATCCAGTATGTGCTCGCGGTGGCACAGCGGTTAAGGGATCGGACTTGTATGTTGAAGTCGCGGGTTCGTATCCCGGCGCTGGCGCTGCGATTTTCCCCGTTGGGTATAAGGGTGTGGTATGTTCTCCCTCAGCCTGCTTTACACTCCGGGCAGACTTGTGAATATCTATAGACGTGTGAATATCTGTAGACGTGTGAATATCTGTAGACGTGTGAATATCTGTAGACGTGTGAATATCTGTAGACGTGTGAATATCTGTAGACGTGTGAATATCTGTAGACGTGTGAATATCTGTAGACGTGTGAATATCTGTAGACGTGTGAATATCTGTAGACGTGTGAATATCTGTAGACGTGTGAATATCTGTAGACGTGTGAATATCTGTAGACGTGTGAATATCTGTAGACGTGTGAATATCTGTAGACGTGTGAATATCTGTAGACGTGTGAATATCTGTAGACGTGTGAATATCTGTAGACGTGTGAATATCTGTAGACGTGTGAATATCTGTAGACGTGTGAATATCTGTAGACGTGTGAATATCTGTAGACGTGTGAATATCTGTAGACGTGTGAATATCTGTAGACGTGTGAATATCTGTAGACGTGTGAATATCTGTAGACGTGTGAATATCTGTAGACGTGTGAATATCTGTAGACGTGTGAATATCTGTAGACGTGTGAATATCTGTAGACGTGTGAATATCTGTAGACGTGTGAATATCTGTAGACGTGTGAATATCTGTAGACGTGTGAATATCTGTAGACGTGTGAATATCTGTAGACGTGTGAATATCTGTAGACGTGTGAATATCTGTAGACGTGTGAATATCTGTAGACGTGTGAATATCTGTAGACGTGTGAATATCTGTAGACGTGTGAATATCTGTAGACGTGTGAATATCTGTAGACGTGTGAATATCTGTAGACGTGTGAATATCTGTAGACGTGTGAATATCTGTAGACGTGTGAATATCTGTAGACGTGTGAATATCTGTAGACGTGTGAATATCTGTAGACGTGTGAATATCTGTAGACGTGTGAATATCTGTAGACGTGTGAATATCTGTAGACGTGTGAATATCTGTAGACGTGTGAATATCTGTAGACGTGTGAATATCTGTAGACGTGTGAATATCTGTAGACGTGTGAATATCTGTAGACGTGTGAATATCTGTAGACGTGTGAATATCTGTAGACGTGTGAATATCTGTAGACTCGTGAATAATCTTTGCCCGTAGTGAGTGCCTGAGCTACAAACGAACCCGGCAGAATAAGGAATACACAACTGTATTAATGGCCGTATTATTGTGGAGATCGCCGACAGAATGGCATATGAGGTAAATATTTACAGGCAGGTAGCATAGTACCCGAGGACGACTAGGAGGACCGACGGTTGTCGGTAAGTCGCGTCGTGCGTGCCGTGGCGTAGCGATGCGCCGTCGAGGTGGCGAAGGAGGCCGTGAGGCTACTGCTTGCTGAGCAGCCTAGACTAGTGAATGTCGGAGTCACATCGCGGAGAGTCGCAGGGAGAAGTCTTGTGTGAGCCGCTGCTGTGAGGAGGCTCGTTGGAAGACTTGTGCGAGCCGGTGCAGTGAGGAGGCTCGCAGGAAAAGACTTGTGTGAATATCAGGGTTCCTGCGAGTGCCCTATGTGAACTCTGCGAACTGTGGGAACTGACTAGCTTGGCTTGGCGATGCTTATAGAGAAGACAGAAAGAGAGTTTTGACACAGAGTGTGTCGGGAAGAGAAGGGGTGAAACGGAAAAGGATAGATAGGGAACCAATAGAGATGCGCTTTGCGCATATGATGCTAGCGTTGTGGGTATTTTTTGTAGGTAGTTTAATTAAGTGTGGTAGAAGTTAATTACCGGTCAGGGCTTTGTGTGGGTGGATCTGTAGCTAGTAGGCATCTTTAGTATTGGACGTGGGTGGGTAGGCTTGCCGTATTGGTTAAGTCTCCTCTATCACAAAATATTCGCAGGAGTCGGTTGTGGTCCGTCGAGTCTGTCCGTCCGTCTGTTCGTCCGACGTTAGTGTCGTGTTAAGTGTATTTTGGTCTCGGTTGGGGTGCGAGTGTTTTCAATTTTGAGCTCTGGAATTGTTTATGTGGTATTTGTGGAATGTCTTGCGGGAATAAGAGTTGTAGGTAGAGTTGTGGGTACATGTCGTGAATGTTTTGCCAGATTCTTGTTGCGTGTTTGTGGAGTGTAATGTTGATTGGTTGCGAGTTTGCTCGGCGATGTAGTAGTGCAGAGTTGGAGAAATCTTGCCATTCTGAATTTGTTATGTATCTCGCGGCTCGGTTTTGTACGCGCTGGAGTGTTGAGATAGATGTTGGTGGAAGTGTGTGTAGGGGAATGGTGGGGTAGATGAGAGTGGATCTTACTAGAGCGATGTATAGTTGGCGTTTTACTTCTGGGTTCAGATGTTTGAATCGGTAAAGGCGTGAGAGGTTTTGGTGTGCTGATGCTGCTCGTTGTCTGGTGTGGGTTGCATATCCGGTTGTGCTGATTGTGAGTCCCAGAACTTTGCCTGAGTTCGTGAAGGGGTGTGGGGTGTTGTTGATGTGCACTGTTGGGTGTTTGCGACGACTGATGGCGATTATTTTGAATTTGTTTGCATTGGTTTGGATTTTCCATTTTCGTTCGTAATCGTTGATTTGGGCGATGGCTCGTGTTGTTAGAAGAGCTGCCATGTTATATGAATGGTTAGCGGATGTAATTTGTGTGATGTCGTCTGCAAAAGCTATGTAGTCAGTATTGGGTATTGGTGGGGGAAGGTCGTGTGTGAAGTAGTTGTACAGTGTTGGGGAGAGGACTGCTCCCTGGGGGACACCTGACTTGATGGAGAAGGGTGGGCCAGGGTAGTTTGCGATTCGTATGGCTGCGGTGCGGTTAGTGATGAAGCTATATGTCAGGCCGCACAGGGGTTATCGAGCCTTTTTGTGTTAGTTACCCATAATCTTAAGTATTTTCTTCAGGTGTCCAGCTCTCTGAACGCCGACTTATCTATTTCCCCGCGCTGATGTTGCGTTTGTGCATTTACTTTAGTTAGCCCTTGAATATCATTTGTATTACATGTCGATATTCCAAAGTTTCTTGTGTTATCTAGCTAAATACGACTAATATTTTAAATGCAATTTTGAGTGTTGTACCCTGTTATGCAGTAGCTCACGTCTGTACGCACTATTTTTGCAATAGAAAATAAATCACTGTCTTTGTTAAAATATATCAGTGTAGGTGATAGGGACTTCAAAGAGATTCAGCATTAAACAAGTCACACCCTGAGGTCAGAAGAGTTTCCTTTCTCCTTGATGACACAGGCTTTAGTCTTATACGACACTTCGCCTAATAAGGGAGTTAAGAAGCCACATCGGAAGGACGAACTATTTCGCATAGTTTGTCAATAGGAAGACGCTGTCGCAGTTCGGCACTAACAGAATCCACTTCTGTTGCCCTAGCGGTCTCATACGGCGCAGACAGTTGCTCGTCTTCCGAACGGTACTACCGTAGTTCGGCACTAACAGAATTTACTTCTGTTGCCCTAGCGGACTTATTACGGCGTAGGTGGTACCCACACTCACCTCACCCCCCACACACAACGGTACCGCCGTAGTTCGGCACTAACAGAATTTACTTCTGTTGCCCTAGCGGACTGATTACGGCGTAGGCGGTACCCACACGAACCTCAGGAAGGGCAGCTGCGAAGAAAAGCTAGCGCCCCGGAAAAGGTAGCTATACAGAAGACAGCCCTTTTCCACGAACCCTCACGTCGACCGCACGACGGTATCGACATATTCTGGCGCCCGAACAGGGACCCAGAAGCTTTGCGCGACTACCAACGTTGTCTGGGATTTCTGGGTTCTAATCAACTACGCGGACACCGCATCACTTAAACAAGATGAACCTCGTCGCTCAAGCTCGAGAATACGTCGAAGCCCTCGGCCTCACTCCCACCGATGCGGAGTACCGGGAAGAATTTACCAGCCGCCTGAGGCATTTGGAAGAAGCCGCAGAACGAGAAGAACGAGAAGCCGCAGAACGAGCAGCGGAACGAGAAGCAGCACAACGAGACCACGAGCTCAGACTCCGACAACTCGATGCTCAAATCGCTCCCCAAAATGCTAGAGTGAAGATACCTCCACCGGCTCCATTCGACCCCACGAAAGAAAGGATGGACGAATTCTTGCAACGCTTCTGCACTCACACCACAGCGATGGGATTTACTGAAGTCGATGCTGTTGTCATGCTCCATAATTTGATCACACCGAAGGAACGTCGACTCATCGATACCCTGCCCGCAGCAGATCGCTTCAAGCTTCCTGAAATTAAATTACTTCTACTAGATGCTCATAAAGTTACTCCGGCAAAACTACGTGCCAACTAATACGAATTGAAGCCAGAAGAAGGCGACAACATGTCACGTTACCTACGGCGACTCGAACAATCCTTTGACGCTTGGTTAAAAGGATGCAACATCGAAGCCAACTACAAGACTCTTCGTGACTTCCTAATTGTTGACCGAGCTTATTCAAGCTTGCCGCCCTTCCTCGCTACTCAGTTGCGTGACAGGGGTGGTAACACAGTCGCAAGCCTAGGAGAGCAAGGTGATAGCTTCTTACAAGCAAGACCTCATACATCGCTCCATCAGCTTTGTAAGGGTCGCACACTGACATCATCGACGGATGCGGGCCCTCCAGCACTCAAAGCATCAGGAGCACCAGAGCGACGCGCGACATTTCCTGTCCGAGCCCCGAGCACTCCAGCAAGATCACCCAACTCCAGCAACAACTCTCGAGGAACGCCGCCAAGAACTTCTAGCACACGTGGTGGTCCCACCAGCTCAGGATCGGTCAACACTCCGCAGCGCGAACAACGAGGACCTTACAATGGATTTTACTGTACTTTTCATGGCCCCAACCGATCGCATTCCAGTGATGAGTGCCGCCAATTGCAGAGGAGGCAAGGTGATGGTCACAGTAATGGAGCAGCCCATGCAAGCCCACCTATCTCCAGTACTACCGCTCGAGTAAACAATCTAGCAACGCATGAAGAAGCAGATGAATACGATGATATTCCTCCAGTAGCATGCAATCACATCGCCTCGAACAAGCTGATCGAATTGGGACAGCTGAAAACATGCTCTGGCACCGTGAACCAACAACCCGTTCAAGTACTACTCGATGGAGGAGCAACGGCGGTCTTCGTCAAGAAGGCTCTCGTCCCAGCTGACGCCATTTTGAAGAAGGAAATTACCGGACGGCTGGCCAACAATCACTCTTTCGAAGCGCCTCTGGCCCGGGTCTCTCTCGTGTGCCCCTATTACCACGGAGAGGTGACAGCCGTAGCCATGGAAGAGCTCTCCCACGATGTCATTCTCGGCCGAGTTCCCGGAACCACCTCCTTCGAAGAACAGATGACCGACTATGAAGAGCAACCAGTTGCTGCAGAAGTCTCTCACGTTGTCACAAGGGCAGCAGCAAAAACTATCGAAGATCCCACTGCCGCACCAAGCACTGTCGATATATTGCAACACAACAAAGAAGACTTCTAGAAATTACAGCGGGAGTGCAAAACATTGCAGCTTTTATTTAAGAAAGTTGACACTGGCAAAGAAGAAACGCACAAGGATGGCAGAGTCATTACCTTTGAACTCCATGACGGCATTCTCCATCGGAAAACGTTACGAGACGGTCAGGAAACTCATCAACTTGTAGCACCTGCAAGCGTGCGCCCACAAATCTTGGAAATGGCTCATGACAATCCACTTGCTGGCCATTATTCCCAAAAGAAGACTCAGGCTCGACTAGAACGCGATTTTCATTGGCCGTCCCTAGCAAAAGATGTGGTCCAATACTGTCACTCCTGCCATACCTGCCAGACGCACGCTCAATCTCGACCAAGAAAGGCACCTATCTCAACCCCCACCGATCACCACTCCATTCTCCGCGCTCAGTGTTGATTTGGTAGGCCCATTACAACCAGCTTCGGCACGTGGCCACCGATACATTCTCACCGTGGTGGACCAAGCAACTCGGTACGCAGACGCAGCCCCGCTCAGACATATAGATGCAGAAACAGTCGCCCAGGAGCTACTCGAAATCTGCAGCAGAGTTGGTTTCCCTCACACGCTAACAAGCGACAACGGCACTCAGTTCACAGCTGCAACCTTCGAAGCTTTCCTGAAACTCGTCGGTATCCAGCACCGATTGACGCCATTATACCATGCCCAATCGAACGGCATAGTCGAACGCTTCAATGGTACGCTCAAAGTCATGTTGCGGAAGTTAGCCGTAGAACAGCCGCGAGATTGGGACCAGTATCTGCCTTCACTCCTTTTTGCTTATCGAGACGCTCCTCAGGCCTCAACCGGGTATTCTCCTTTCGAACTCATCTACGGCCATCGCGTCCGTGGACCTTTAACTGTGCTCAAGGAATGCTGGACCGATGGTAGCTTGCAAGACGACACGAGCACTGCTCAGTATTTGATGGAAATGAAGCACCGATTGAAAGAAACATGCAAAATCGCTCGCGAGAATCTAAACAGGAGCCAAGAGAAAAGCGCCAAGTTCTTCAACAGACGTACCAAGATGCGAACTCTAAAGCAAGGAGATAAAGTCCTCGTATTTCTGCCCGATTCTCGAAAGAAGCTACTTATGACTTGGAAAGGTCCCTATACAGTGAAATCACGCCTGGGAACCTATACCTATACATTGGACGTGGATGGAAACAACAAAGTCTATCACATCAACCTCCTTCGCCAGTACCACGACCGATGCAGCAAAGTTCCGCCTCACCAAGCGAGAAAGATCGCGAGGAGGACGACGAGAGAGTAGAGGAAGCATTTGCAGCGGTTGGCCTCGCCCTAGAACCTACCTGCGAAGAAGAAGAACTCGACCGGAAAGAACCAGAGATACCGTCACCCGTCGGAGAAACCATTGAAGACTGTCTTATCTCCTCTACTTTGACTACAACACAACGCTCAGAACTCCAGGAACTACTTGAAGAATATCGCGATCTTTTCACAGATACTCCCGGAAGAACCAGCACGGCAGTTCATGAAATAAAATTGAAGGACCCTTCCAGTTTTCGACTTCAACATTCGTATCCACTTCCCATAGCGCTGGAGCCTGAACTGCGGTCAAGTTTAGAGAAGTGGATGAAGATGGGAATCGTGACGCCATCCACATCACCTTACTATTCACCGCTCCTTGCTGTCCGGAAGAAAGACGGAACCCACCGATTTTGTCTGGACTGCAGGCACCTCAACAGCCAGACAGTATTCGATGCCGAGCCGATAGCAGACACCACTGCTATTTTCACCAATTTAGCTGGCAAAACAATATTCAGCAAAATGGATCTGACCAGTGGATATTGGCAAGTACCTCTACACCCTGAGTCCCGCCCATACACCGCCTTCAAAACTAGGTCTGGCCTCTATGAATTCAACGTACTGCTTTTCGGCCTAGCAAATGCTCCAGCCACTTTTTCCCGCCTTAAACGTCAAGTCACTGCAGGACTGTGTGTGCGCACTTTGTCTGTACATGTGTTCGTACGTATGCTAATGCAACGCCTGGGTGCGGTTCTGCCGCAATGCGCACGCTTAGTCAGCAATTTGACAGTATAAAAGAGCGTGTGGAGACTTCTAGAGTCGCATTTGGACCGTGTTCCTCCCCTGTACAACATCCCTACCAGTAAACGTCGCACAGTAACCAGCGTTATCACTAACCCTCGGACTTCACACCTACTCTTGGCGTTACACTGGTGGCGAGACAAGTGACGGACCCACGAATTCGCGAAGATATATTTGAGAAGAAAAGAAGATAAAGTATTCGACGAGAAACCTAAATAAGTTTAAGAAGAGGGTCGAGTGACTTCAGCAAATCAAGACGACGGTGATAACTACAGAGAATTCGAGAGAACTCCAGGAAGATCGTCTGGTGAAGAGAAGAAATATACATTCTACGAAGATTATCTGCAGAGACTGCAGAGCAACGAGATATCGATTATAAGGACAGCATCGACGGACGGAGAGCTTCAGAGATCAACGGTGAGGTCGGCTACGGAGCTGAAACCTTCAACTACGAGGTGATTCAGCCGACTACAGTTACGTCAACTTCGTGCTACGGGCGGAGCAGTGACGGTGCATCGCCTACAACGATGGCAGAGATCACGACATCGTGCGACAACTCTAACTACAATTTAAGATAAGTAAAGCAGCAGTTAATTGTGATAATTGTGACAGTGCCGTTGCAGCTAACTATTCATTGCGAGTGAGGCAGGCGGCGTGCAGCGTGCGCGTCAGCCAGTACGTGCGGGCGTCAAGGTCAAACAGAGCTAGGCTGTACTTGCAGTGAGCAGAGTGTGTTCAATGCCCCTTGCCATGAGCTGTTTTCAAGGGTTACGAGTGCTATTTTTTAAAGTGAGTGGCGCTATTTCTCGATGTGTTGCTATAAGTGTTTCAATTAATTTTGTATTGGTTTAGTTGAATAAATTTGCTCTTGAGGAATCGTTAAGCTCAGTTGAGCAGTTATGTTTTTGTGTAATACCTCGACACGAAACTAGTAACGTAACTATGCCTGAAATTACATTAACCAGCGCGTCTGTAGCGAGTAAAATGTCTACCACGAATATTTTTCTAGCGTGGAAATATTGGCGAAAGAGACATAAGTATCCTTAAATGCCTTCTGTGGTCTATACAACATGTAGGTCATGTGAGTTTTTTTTGCTGGTTGCGTCTGGTAGGATGATGGAGGGGGGAGATGCGTTTCCAATTTGCCCAAAGGTAATGCTGAAGACCTTTGTAAAAATCAACTTTCTAGCGTAGAGTATAAGTGCCTAGCGAGAAATATGAAGTAATGACGAGAAAATATTGATAAAATATATTGTGGCAATTAATGTGCTGAGAAGTGCTATGTGACTTCGAGAATTAAGAATAAATATAAGTAGGAAGGAGTAAAGATACTCTTCCGAGTGAGGTAAAATATCGTGGATGATATTCTGATGATACCTGATGTGCACGGATAGCACGGTTAAAGTAAGAATGAAGTATTTTTGAATACCGTAAATAATGCAGAGTGTCTGATGACAGACGTGGTTGCCCAGAGGAGGCGTAAGGAGTAATATTTGCTACGGTATAGAGAGCCTAGAAAATGGCGGAAGGCAACTAGATAGCGTAGAGATAAATGCTGTGGGGCAGCGAATAAACCCCGAGATAAATGCTGTGGGGCAGCGAATAAACCCCGAGACAGAAATGCTGTGGGGCAGCGAAGCAACCCCGAGACAGAAGCAGGAGCCTTGAGCGAGGCGCTCGAGAGCGAGAATAAAAATAATGAAGAGAAAGACTCTTCTAGTGTACGTAAATGGTACGAGACCGGCATTACTAGGCTGTGGATATATCTGGTAAATGGTTTAAGGTTACCAGGTATATTTACCAGCGAGGTCGAGTGATGCTGTTGGGGAACAGTATTGAATTATTGCGCGTAGACATATGGATAAGCTTGAGAGAAGCTGTTACCGTTAATTTCGATGGGATTCTGATTTCAGCCTCGGGAAGCAAATGTGTGCGATGTCCACGGTAAAGCGGATCTACCCAAAGTCGACGGTGTTTGTGGTGGAAGTTTCAATGCCACCGCCGATAAAGACGTTGGGCTGCGATCTGACGAATCGGGACATTGTTGTAACGATATTCGTGTTAACGAACTTGGAATTAATGCCAGTGATACCATGATGGTCAGAGTTTAGCATTGTAGATTGCGGTTGTCATTGTGCTGGCGAAACAGAAGTACCATACGAGAGAAATAATGAGAGGCGATAGACGCCCGTTAATTAACCACACGTGGTGGTCTGGTACTAAGTTAAGGGTAACGAGTAATAGGAAGGTAGAGTGTGCAGAGCAGCGCAGCTGCACAAGGCAATGAACCCAACCAACCAAGGTGACTCATACGCCAGACAGAGAGGCGCCTTATTTCCGGTGTCTGTGTTTAGCAACAGTAGCCAGCCGAGGTACGACGGCGTGGGATGAATATGACTGGTAAATAGTCATGAAGAAGATGTGTTTTGAAGCATGAATATGACTGGTGAATAGTCATGAATAAGATGTGTTTTGGCTGTTGTTTAATGATGTTTAATTTATCTCTTCGTTATGTTTTGAAGAGAGTGGCTGTTCTTAATGTTTTTGAGCACGTTTACGATCTAGTGCGTCATACAAGTCATTTTGCAAGCCTACCCGAATTTCATACTCAGTATAGTTTTATGTTGTGTATTTTATTATTCAAACGTAAAAGAATGCAAAATTTATCGTCAAGTCTCTCAAAGTTTCTACGGGATAATTAACAACTGATTGAACGATTAAAATTTAGAGTGCTTAACGTCAATATTGATTTTTACCTTGACAACTTTTCGTGTACGTAGCGTAAAATGTGTGTTTCTTATGTATTGAATTGTGTCTTTTTGTTGTATTTGCTTATGCTTCATGTTAACCTCGTATATGCATTAGTATTTAACCTTTTTAATTAAGGCATTAACGTAACGCGATAAGTGAAACGTAAAGTACCCGTTCACAGTGTAACAGTTCAACAAGTACAGTATAATAATACGTAATTTTCTTGTGCAAAAGCAGTACGTGATTATTGATTGTGATCTGTCGTGGCAAGAAACATTGATGACCTTGCAGAAATTTATTTTTTCATTGTGCATCGAGGCTGAAAATGCCCCAGTTTTGCTCACGATAGAAACGGTTAATTAACAGTTTTTAGTTTTGAATTCCACATTTGCGAGATAAGATTACTGATGTATTTTGTTTAATGAGAAATTTGAATGTCTGTAACGAAGATTAAATGTAAATGCGAAATTTAGTCGTTTTTATTAGTTTAGCAATTATGTTACGGGAAAATTCTTGGATGCTAATGAGGAAGCTACTTTTTGTTTGTCATTTCACTTTATTTGTGCATTCATGTACGAAAGTTTGCGCTCTAGCCATGCTAATCATTTTTGTATTAAATTCCAATTTCAGTTCGAGCGTGTGCGAGCGGTAACACGACATCTGTAACGCGATTCATGCTGCTGTGCCAGCAAGGAAGCACAGCGATTACGGGCGAGTCACGCAGTCACACGTGACGGGGTACGCACTATGCAGTGCGGAGTCCGGCTGCGACAGGCTGGCGCCCAGCAACTGTCAACAAACATCGATGGCCTTGACGGCAGCTAAGCTTCGCGAGTAGTCAAGAGATTACTCGAATTCACCTTCGCGCGCAGTCAAGAGATTACTGAAATTCAACTTCGCGCGCAGTGATTTGAAAAGAGTAACTTACCTTGAAGATTTAATGTGGTTTTAGTACTTTACAGTGTTACTTTACCATGTTCGTAATGTTGAAAACGGGGTTTAATAAATTTTGAAACTTGAAAGTAGGTAATTATAAATTCAGTCGTTCAAAAATTATGACTTTGTTTACATTTTATTACGATTACATTACGATAATTTGGAAACCCGATTTTCATATTCATACTTGATGTCTTAAACTAGCGTGTGTTCGATTTTGTTACGTATTATCTTATATCTTACTCCACGTTCTATATCGTTATGTTACCGATAGAATTAAGTTTTACGAGTCTACGGTACTCTGTTTATTCTGATTGGTTGTTTTACTAATAGTGGAAAAATTCTGTTCTAATTTGTGCGATGTTTGGTTATAAGATTATCCAACTTCTATTTTTAAGTCTACGGTAACGAAGACGATGTTTTGAATGTTTCTTTTTGGTGAAAACTTTAATGATGCTTTATTTAATATCAACTCAACTTTTCTGTATCATTTTTCATTACTTACGAGGCAATAGTTTTGATTATTATAAAATTTTCCGAAATTGCCTTGCCGAAGAACTCGTGTTTCGCTCGGTGTTAATCTTTCACCAGAGATGTAAGCGGATGTTTTAATATTTACTCATGAATTAATATTAAGTTGGTATTTGCACCCTTGTGTTTTACGTATTTCATTTTAAACCATGTTCGCGAAGATGATCGAATCGATGAAATGTTCGGGTATATAAGTATGATTTGTTTCGTTTTTGTTTTTCGATAACTCAATTTATGCGAATATTTTGTTGATTTAAATTTTAAAGGCATTGTGTTATTATTTTTCATGCTTGTGTACTATTATCTTTAACGAGATATTGTTTTTATTTAAATTTTATGGCGAGTGTCGATGCAAATGTACGAGGTATCTGCGTGCCCAATTTCTTATTTGTGTTTGATTAAAAACTTTTTAGTTGTTGTTTCAACGATGCGATTTTCTTTCATTTTTACTGCGTTATCATTTCAACTGTTTAACACAAAACAATGTTAGAGTTAATTGTGTTTTTCATGGCTGGTGTTCATGTTAGCGGATTTTTGTTTTTTTTTATTACGACACCTGCCGAGGTGCATTGTTTTAAGGTTTTCTGTTGCCAGAAAATTTTTTTTTTTTGATGTTGCACTATTCGTGTGCGAAAATTTTTTTTTTTTGCATTATATACATGTCTTGAGCAGCGCCTCTTCCCATGTTTTTTTTGGTGATGGGGGTGTTTGCGGTTTTTCTTTGCGATGCTTTTTGTCGAATTTAACTGGACGAGTTTGTTTTTCCTGTTACTGGCAGTTGTTTTTGCCACGAAAGGGTTATTTTTATTTTTTTTGGTTTTCCTAATTAGGATGCCTTTAGCTTACTGTGTTGCTTTTTAAGTTACGATTCTTCCCTTTGATTCATTTATTTTTGTGGTTTGTGATCAACCATGTATGGGGGGAAGGTATGTGTGCGCACTTTGTCTGTACATGTGTTCGTACGTATGCTAATGCAACGCCTGGGTGCGGTTCTGCCGCAATGCGCACGCTTAGTCAGCAATTTGACAGTATAAAAGAGCGTGTGGAGACTTCTAGAGTCGCATTTGGACCGTGTTCCTCCCCTGTACAACATCCCTACCAGTAAACGTCGCACAGTAACCAGCGTTATCACTAACCCTCGGACTTCATACCTACTCTTGGCGTTACAACTGCAAGACACCGAGGTCTACATGGACGACATCTTAATCGCCTCGACAACCTGGGAAGATCATTGCACAACATTAGCTAAACTGTTCGAAGCTCTCTCTCGACATGGCCTTAAGGCGAAGCCGTCCAAATGCGAATTCGGATTTGACAGCCTCCAGTATTTGGGTCATCAACTGAGCAGTAATCAGATCCAGCCTCTGGAGAACCGAGTCGAAGCCTTGAAATCGGCTCCACTCCCAAAAACCAAACGGGAGCTCCGAAGTTTTCTCGGTACAGTTGGGTACTACCAACAGTACATTCCTAACTACTCTCAACTGACATCCAAACTCCATGATTTCCTAAAGAAGAACTCCCCAGAACAAATACCTTGGACCGATACAACAGAAGATCTGTTCGAAAGTTTGAAGACAGCGTTAGGGTGCGTTCACACTACGAGCGGAGCGAGCGGAGCGGAGCGGCGCGGAGCGGCGCGGAGCGGAGCGGCAATAATGTTTGTACAGGTTTGAATGCAGAAACGCTTGGCTGTTCACACGACAAGCGGAGCGGAGCGGCGCGGCGCGGAGCGGAGCGGAGCGGCACGCTCGGGAAATTCGTTGGGATTTTTTGACGCTCGCGTCGAGCGTTTCTCCTTGGCTCCGCCTTTGGATCGTCATATCTTACAGGGGTAGAATTGCCGTTTGAGTTAAATAAAACTAGTATATAACTAGTTATTTGTTCAACTAATCATATTACAATTATAACTGATGGTGTAACATGTAATATTTTAGTGTAATTTCACTCATTTGGGTTCATTAATCATTTATTTCTATTTTCTTCTGCTTTCTCTGATAAATTACTTTATTATTGCTTCAGTTTAAGGAATTTATTATGCTTTTCTCGTGATGTTGTTTCATCTTTCTTGTGATGCTGTGCATTTTATTTTATGATCTTGATTAAAGTATAATTATGTACGATTTTTTAATAAAGTTTTCATTTTTTCCGTAAGATGGGAGAAAAAGGAGGCCGTATGATGATGAGGAGGACTCAATGAGTGTCAAATACACAATAAGTTTCAAAATTTTAAGAGCTTGGGTGATTTTTTCCAATACTAACGGAAAGCATATCAGTATTTCGAGAACTATTTGGTCAGGACAAGCCAATATTTGTCAGTATTTTTCACTTAGGTTTCTCTGGCACAACCCTGAATTTCTGAAGGGAATTACTTAACGTTCACTCACGTTTAAGTCACCACAAGACTTTTTTTGATCGTACTGGCCTACGAAAACCTGTAGTAATATATGTGATACAGCCTATTTGGAAAGACTTTAATTTTGCTTAAACTACTTTGCTTTACATGTATCCTCAATAAAAATTTGTGTATTGCTAAACAGCAAATTTATCTAATCTCGTTGGAAATTTTTCTTTCTATAAGGGATTGTAGTACATCAAAAGTTGCCGGCTTCATCCGTAAATACTCGTAGAATTGTGATTCATCTCTCCTCAGTGCTTCGAAGAGATAGTGGTATTCTCCATAGCGATCTCTCCTCATGTTGATGGGATGGATCCAGTGTTGCCGTTTTGCCGTCGAGCAACAGAAGCGCATTCACGGAACGCTCCATAGCGACTGATGCTTGTGTAGGTCGCTCTGCTCAGCTCACATGTGAACACACGCGCCGCGCCGCTCCGCTCCGTGCCGCGACGCTCCGCGCCGCTCCGCTCGCTCCGCTCGTAGTGTGAACGCACCCTTAGTCAAGAGACCGGTCTTACAGTTACCAGACCCCAGATGTCCTTTCATTCTGAGGACAGATGCCTCCCAAACTGGGCTTGGAGCAGCTCTCCTCCAGCCAAGCAAACGGGACTTCCGTCACTACGCGCCGGTAGCATATGCTTCACGTCGACTGAGAGGAGCAGAAATAAACTATTCTACCATTGAAAAAGAAGCGTTAAGCATCTACTGGGCTCTACAGAAGTTTGAGGTCTACCTGTATGGACGAGAATTTGTGTTACAAACCGACCATCGACCGCTCCTTTATTTGCAACAGGCAGACAAGTTGAACCCCCGATTGAAACGCTGGGCTTTGTATTTCAGCCTTTTCAGGCTCCGAGCAGAACACCTTCCGGGAGTCGACAACCACCTTGCAGATTTCCTGTCTCGGCTATCGTAGCAGAGACACCCTCCCCCGGGCGTGTCAGGCCGCACAGGGGTTATCGAGCCTTTTTGTGTTAGTTACCCATAATCTTAAGTATTTTCTTCAGGTGTCCAGCTCTCTGAACGCCGACTTATTTATTTCCCCGCGCTGATGTTGCGTTTGTGCATTTACTTTAGTTAGCCCTTAAATATCATTTGTATTACATGTCGATATTCCAAAGTTTCTTGTGTTATCTAGCTAAATACGACTAATATTTTAAATGCAATTTTGAGTGTTGTACCCTGTTATGCAGTAGCTCACGTCTGTACGCACTATTTTCGCAATAGAAAATAAATCACTGTCTTTGTTAAAATATATCAGTGTAGGTGATAGGGACTTCAAAGAGATTCAGCATTAAACAAGTCACACCCTGAGGTCAGAAGAGTTTCCTTTCTCCTTGTTGACACAGGCTTTAGTCTTATACGACACTTCGCCTAATAAGGGAGTTAAGGAGCCACCCCGGAAGGACGAACTATTTCGCATAGTTTGTCAATAGGAAGACGCTGCCGCAGTTCGGCACTAACAGAATCCACTTCTGTTGCCCTAGCGGTCTCATACGGCGCAGACAGTTGCTCGTCTTCCTAACGGTACCACCGTAGTTCGGCACTAACAGAATTTACTTCTGTTGCCCTAGCGGACTTATTACGGCGTAGGTGGTACCCACACTCACCTCACCCCCCACACACAACGGTACCGCCGTAGTTCGGCACTAACAGAATTTACTTCTGTTGCCCTAGCGGACTGATTACGGCGTAGGCGGTACCCACACGAACCTCAGGAAGGGCAGCTGCGAAGAAAAGCTAGCGCCCCGGAAAAGGTAGCTATACAGAAAACAGCCCTTTTCCACGAACCCTCACGTCGACCGCACGACGGTATCGACACTATACAGGATTTTTGTGAATAGGGGTGAATTTGTAGCTGTGACAGTTTGAATTTGAGTCCTGTGTGCCAGACTTTGTCGAAGGCCTTGCTTACATCTCGTAGAATGATGTCTGTTTTGTTTCTCTGTGTTTGTTTAATGTGGAGAGTCTCGTGTAGCGTGGCAAGTGCGGTGTGTGTACCTCTTCCGTGGCGAAATCCGTGTTGGCGGCTGTTGTAGATGTTGTTGATGGTTAGGTGGTCTGTTAGCCTGTAGGTTAATATCTTGTCTAGAAGCTTTGCGTGGGTGTCGAGTAGGGAGATGGGGCGGTAATTTTGCACCTCGTGTTGGGAGGTGGAGGGCTTTGGTAAAAAGATCATTATTGCATGTTTCAGTTAGTTTGGGAAATAACCCGCTGAGAGGGCGTTTTTATATATGTACAGAAGGTACTGGAGCATGTTTTGCGGTAAGGGTTTGAGGGGGTGTCGGGGCATGGCCACCGTGACAGACCTGCCCCCTGGACGGACGACGTTGTAGAAGAAGCGCATCTGCCGATCGGACGGACCTATTGTCGAGGCCGCTAGATCTAGTTGTGTTGTCGTTAACAGGTCACGCCCTCGTGTGTGACAGGTATGTAAGAGCTTGATTAGGATTATTATGGCGTCTATGACTATCATCCTACTTGTCCATATTGGTTCTGTATATGTCTTTGTTTGAAAATATCCGCTATTCCATGTAGTAGTCGTATGTATTGTTTGTGCCCTTCAGGCTATGGTGGAGAAGGACGTACCCTATGGGAACTCTCTCGCCTCTCTAAACCATTCTAAGACAATGGAGAGGATCTACGTGGGGAGAAGTCTTCGCGTGTAACCTGGCCTCTCGACCTCTTGTTGACTCTTCCCAGCCCTCCGGCTTCACGCTTGGAGTTGGGCTTCGCCTTAGTCTAGAGCCTAGTACGACCAGCGCCAGCCCCATCTCGAGCTGCGCCGAGATCGCGGAGGTGGCTTCGGGCCCCGACGATTACGGGGGGGCCTAACCGTCCAGTGTCAGGACACTGTGCCCTATGCGGGAGCGTTACCGCGTCTGTTGTGTAACCTAGGGTTAAGGATTACTTTAGGATCTAAGGATAGGATAGGTTAGGTGTTCGGCTACCTCGGCCACTTGTTCGCTCCCGAGTAGCCGTTTTAGTGTACTAATATACTTTAAGTCTCGTGTTCGACCGACCTTTCCTTTTCCATCCGGGTATCCTTTCCTTGTATTTCGGAGGTACTCGAACCGATCGGTACCCTTCCGGGGTCTCGCTACCCGTATCGCCGGGTGAGTGCAGGTCCCGAATTCTTACGTGGGGGGGGGTGGGTGCCTTTGCAAGGCTAGGAGGCTGGACTTCAGCTCCCTGGTACCTTCAGAACCCCTCACACTGGCGACCTTGCCAGTCTTTAAAAAGACAGTGGTGACTTTGCCAGTCTTCAAAAGACACGAGCAATCCTGCCTTCCTATATATTTCCGTATATTTCTCTAATAACTTTTATAGCCCTGTCAATTCCAGCATGGTCATAACCCTGGTAACCTAACCAGCAGTGCCACGGCATCGACAATCTTGCTGGTTGACAATCTTGTTGGACAGTTATTTTCTCGTCATGTTTTTTTTCGTGTCCTACTGAAAATATTTTGTCATCTATTTTTGTTAATGCAACATTTAGGATTAGAATCTAGAATTAAGGATATTAACGGGTATCTACAGTCCCAAGTACAACGTGACTTGGGACTAATCTCGCGAAACCTGGCGGGCTCTCCATTTGTTACTTTCAACATTCCATGTCTTATAATTTGAGGCCCCGCCAGGTAATAGGCCTCGCAAGCCAAAATTTTACCCAGGAAACATTAAATCTCACATGAGAATACTTTGAGTGATAGTAAGTAACATCTCTTCTCATAAATATGTCCGTCGCGGAGTTAAAGCAGGAAGCTACTAGCATAGGCTTGGAGGGAGCTGATGTAGCCAAATACGTTCAAGAGCAACAAGCATTAGCTAGGGAAGAGAGGGCGAAAATTAGAGAGCTTGAACGTGAAAAAGACAGAATCAACAGTGAGAAGGAAAAACGGGAACATGAAGTTAATAGGGAAAGAGAAAAACGGGAACATGAAGTTAATAGGGAAAGAGAAAAACGGGAACACGAAATCAAATTGATAGAACTCGGAGCTCAAAATCCTACTTTGCATACTTCAAGCGTAATCGATTGTCCAGTGAAACCTAAACTGCCTATGTTTAGAGATGGGGACGATATTTCAAGCTTCTTGGTTCACTTTGAACGAATAGCCGCGCTATTAAACATCGACGAAAGCCTTTGGCCTGTACATTTGGGAACTACCTTGAGCGGGAAAGCTGTAAAAGTATACGCTGCTTTGGATCATGACGTAACTTCCAACTATGCACTACTTAAAAAAGCATTATTACTTGGCTTTAACAAAACTCCTGATACCTACAGATACGAATTCCGTTCAGCCAGAATAAAGGACGACGAGACGTACGAGCAATTTTCAACTCAACTGGGTCGGTCTCTAGATCTGTTCCGCGAATCTTGGTCAGTACCTAAAACGTATGAGGGGCTAAGGGAATTTGTTCTGCTAGACCAATTCATAGCATCTGTACCAATGGATCTGAGGGTCTTTCTAAAGGAAAAGGGTATCATGTCATTTCGGGAAACTGTTAGAGTAGCAAATAACTGGGCGATGGCAAGACAGTCTCACAAAAGATTCAATAGACCAGAACCGGAGACTCGATATCAGACGCCTAATGTTGAATTGCAAAAGTCTGATGGGGCAAAATCCCCAAAAGTAAAGCTAAGCACAATCGTACCCATGAGTAAACCTAGTAACTTTGTGAATAGCAAATGCTTCTCGTGCGGAGCGTTAGGTCACCAAAGAAATCAATGCCCTAAGCATCAACCATACCGTCCCAAAACTAATAATATGCATAACGCCACCGTAGGATACGCTAGGGCACTAAACGATATTTCAAATATTAGGAAGTATTCGAATAAGCTTAAATGTTCAGGAAAAGTCAATGGACAGTCCGTGCAAACAATCTGGCGCGATACGGGATGTTCAGCTATTATAGTGAAAGATTCCTTGCTACCCAATATAGACCCTGCCAAATGTAGGAAAATTATTGTGTGCGACTATCTAGGAAGACGTAACGAATGGCCGGTTGTCAGATGTCACATCGACTGCGACTTTAACCAGGGATGGACGGACGTAATTAGAGCACCCATGGAATCATGTTGTGCCTTGATAGGAAATGTTCCGGGCGCTAGTTTGATGACACGAAATTAACATACCGAAGGTTAATTCACAAGAGCGGGTCATGACTGTAAAAACCAGAACTACTGCGTCGGGAGACGAAATCAATCATATACACCCGTTAATTGTTCCTAAATTACATGCACTGAACTTAAACCCAAAAGATTTTCAAAATCTTCAACAGACATGCCCGTCCTTAGCAGATATTCGCAGTAAAGCAACGCTTGGCGAGACTATCGAAACAAGAAGTGGTAATATTGTTAAATATCGCACCACCAAAGGCTTGCTCTATAGAGAGATTGTTCAATCTAAGAATATACAGTCGATAGGAAAGTCCTCGTTGATTGTCCCAGCCGAATGTAGAAAAACCGTACTTTCATATGCGCATGAATCGTTAGTTGCTGGTCATTTTTCCCACAGGAAAACTGAACAGAGAATTCGAGAATTGTTTTTCTGGCCTAGCATGTCCACAGATATTAGACATTATTGCAGATCATGTGATAAATGCCAACGAATGTGTTCAAAAAATAGAGTTAAGAAAGTACCGCTAATGCAAATGCCAATTATTACTGAACCATTTTCACGTGTTGCTATCGATATCGTAGGCCCACTTTGCCCACAATCCTCAGAAGGCCATAAGTATATCTTGACATTAATTGATTATTCAACAGGATTTCCTGAGGCAGTACCGCTGCGTCGGACTGACTCCATTTCCGTTGCTGAGGCTCTCCTCCCAATTTTTGCGAGAGTAGGTGTCCCTAAAGAGATTTTGTCAGATTTGGGAACAAACTTCACTAGTGGCCTTATGCACGAATTTCAGAGGCTACTGGGAATAAAACCAATTTTCACAACGCCTTATCATGCCATGAGTAATGGGCGCATCGAGAGATTGCATAGTACCCTTAAATCATGCCTTAAAAAACTTTGTTCAGATAAACCGAAACAGTGGCACCGATATTTGATCCCAACTCTATTTGCGCTTCGCGAAATGCCGAGCGATAGAACAGGATTTTCCGCTTTTGAATTGTTGTACGGCAGACAAATGCGAGGACCAATGTCCATCTTACGAGAATTATGGGAAAATGAGAAACTTTCATGTAATGAACGCCCTATATTTGAATACGTGTTTGAGCTTAGGGATAAGTTGCAATTGTGTACGGAAATCGCTGCAAAGAACGCAAACGAGAGTGCTATAGCATACAAAACCCATTTCGATCTTAAATCGCAGAAGCGAGAGTTCCAGCCGGGCGACGAGGTGTTAATATTACTGCCCGACAGTAACCATAAACTTCTTATGTCTTGGTCAGGTCCTTTCAAAGTATTAGAACGAAGAAATAGGGTAAATTATCTAGTTCAACAGAACCGGACACCGAAGCTATTTCATGCAAACTTATTGAAACTCTACATTTCCAGGAACGTCGAGAAGAGAGTCGAAACGTGTGCTGTCGCAGTTATCGATGATTCCGCTATACCTTTGACTCCAACAGTTATTGATATTGGGGAGGGAAGTGAGTTTTTGAATATTCCTGTTCCTGGGGAAACGACTAGCACTGGTGTCGTAATTTCAGAATGTCTGTCAAATACTCAGCGGGAAAAAATTAAACAAACGGTTTCACATTTTAATAACGTATTTTCAACTGTACCGGCGCTAACAAATGTAATAACCCATGATATAAAACTTGCCACGTCAGAGCCGTGCCGTGCAAAAGTTTACCCTGTACCAATTCACTTACAACCTCATTTCGATCGCGAAGTTGATAATTTGCTGAAGCAAGGAATAATTAGACCTTCAAAGTCCGATTTTTCATCACCGGTTTGTATGGTGAAAAAGCCGGATGACTCATATCGCTTAACCATTGATTATAGAGGGGTTAATGCAATTACAAAATTTAGTGCCAAACCTCCAGTAAACATCGAACAAGAATGGCATAAGTTTGCACGAGCTAAATATTTCTCGGAAATCGACCTCACTAAAGCGTATTATCAAATACCATTGAGTGAGCAAGCGATTCCGATTACGGCATTTCCAACGAATAGGGGTCTTATGGAATTCGTGCGACTACCTTTTGGTCTTGTTACGGCATGTGCCACATTTGCAAAATTAATGAGAATTGTTCTTGCCGATTTGCCAAATGTATCTTTTTATTTCGACAATGTGTTTATCTATACGGAGACATTTAATGACCATATTGCCGCGGTGAAATCCGTATTGGAGAGGTTAGCCCATTACAATTTAACTGCTAATCCATCCAAATGTAAACTAGCTTCCAGAACTATGCGATTTCTGGGTTTCGACATCAAGGACGGGTGGGTAGCACCAGTCGTCGAGAAAATCAAATCGATTACGTCTACCGCACTACCGGACAGACGAAAAACTCTGCAATCCTTCATCGGCATGATCTCGTTTTACCGACGATTCATCCCGAACGCTGCCGAACTTCTTGTACCATTGACGGACATGCTGAAGAAGGGCAAGCCAGACAAATTGAAATGGCAAAAGACGGCGTCTGAAAACTTTAATAGACTCAAACAAGCATTAGAACACCAGCCAATACTCAAGATACCAGACGTTCGCAAAACATTTGTCCTGCGGACGGACGCGTCCCAGCACTCAGTTGGAGCTGTGCTGCTGCAATACCACGAAAACATCCCACACCCGGTCGCCTACGCCAGCAGGAAGATGTCGCAGACAGAAAAAAACTACTCGACCATAGAAAGGGAATGTTTGGCCATTGTATTTGGTATGGAAAAATATAGACATTTTTTGTTGGGTCGTGAATTTTTGTTAGAAACAGATCACAAACCCCTTGTATCATTAAATGTAATGAAGAATAAAAATAGCCGACTAATGCGCTGGGCACTAAAATTGCAACAATTTCGTTTCACGACAGTGTACATCCCAGGCAAAGTGAATATAGGCCCAGATTTCTTGAGTAGGTATTGACACGATCGCAGTTCGTCACGTAGCCACTGCCGAGGCGTGCGCTCTTTGACTGTGTCTGTATAGCGTACGATCTGGGGGGGGCCGTGTCGGGGCATGGCCACCGTGACAGACCTGCCCCCTGGACGGACGACGTTGTAGAAGAAGCGCATCTGCCGATCGGACGGACCTATTGTCGAGGCCGCTAGATCTAGTTGTGTTGTCGTTAACAGGTCACGCCCTCGTGTGTGACAGGTATGTAAGAGCTTGATTAGGATTATTATGGCGTCTATGACAATCATCCTACTTGTCCATATTGGTTCTGTATATGTCTTTGTTTGAAAATATCCGCTATTCCATGTAGTAGTCGTATGTATTGTTTGTGCCCTTCAGGCTATGGTGGAGAAGGACGTACCCTATGGGAACTCTCTCGCCTCTCTAAACCATTCTAAGACAATGGAGAGGATCTACGTGGGGAGAAGTCTTCGCGTGTAACCTGGCCTCTCGACCCCTTGTTGACTCTTCCCAGCCCTCCGGCTTCACGCTTGGAGTTGGGCTTCGCCTTAGTCTAGAGCCTAGTACGACCAGCGCCAGCCCCATCTCGAGCTGCGCCGAGATCGCGGAGGTGGCTTCGGGCCCCGACGATTACGGGGGGGCCTAACCGTCCAGTGTCAGGACACTGTGCCCTATGCGGGAGCGTTACCGCGTCTGTTGTGTAACCTAGGGTTAAGGATTACTTTAGGATCTAAGGATAGGATAGGTTAGGTGTTCGGCTACCTCGGCCACTTGTTCGCTCCCGAGTAGCCGTTTTAGTGTACTAATATACTTAAGTCTCGTGTTCGACCGACCTTTCCTTTTCCATCCGGGTATCCTTTCCTTGTATTTCGGAGGTACTCGAACCGATCGGTACCCTTCCGGGGTCTCGCTACCCGTATCGCCGGGTGAGTGCAGGTCCCGAATTCTTACGTGGGGGGGGTGGGTGCCTTTGCAAGGCTAGGAGGCTGGACTTCAGCTCCCTGGTACCTTCAGAACCCCTCACAGGGGGTGTGTGGTTATTTTAGTTGGTCCTGGAGCTTTTTGGGAAAACGTCCGAAGTGCGATTTTGAGTTCTTCGATTGTGATTGCTGGGTAGTGGAAATTGTGAAGGCGGGAATTGTCTCCTGTCTCGTGTGGTTCGTTTTGGGGAGCGATGTCGTTCATTTGTGTTTCTATGGTGTGTATGTGTTCAGCGTCGAAATCGTTGTTGGGCTCATCAATACCTGAGTATATGTTTGACCAGTGTTGTCGGAACAAAGGTTCCTTGGATTGTGGTGAGTGGTAAAAGATGCCGCCTTTTTTAATGTAGGGGGTGGTTTGTTTCTTATTGTTGCCTGACATACGTTTGGTGGCGGACCAGAATTGTTTGGGATTGTCCATCTTTTTGATGTCAGCGATGGTGTTGTTCCATGTTGCCGAGTAGATACGTTGATATGCA
Organism: Morinoia aosen; assembly: GCA_030386875.1. Classification (NCBI taxonomy): domain Eukaryota; kingdom Metazoa; phylum Arthropoda; class Malacostraca; order Amphipoda; family Talitridae; genus Morinoia; species Morinoia aosen. The sequence continues at coordinate 28,991,552 of CM059568.1, forward strand.
GTTTTTATCTGTTGTCTGAGGCTGAGGAGTTCTCTGTATAGGTGGGGTGAGTGGTTGTGTCGTTGGAGATGGTCGTAAATGTGTTTGTGTCTCGTTTGAAGGACGAGTATGGCATGAGTGGGTTTGATGCCTGGTGTGGTTCTGTGTGTGATAGTTGGAATAAATTGGTTGGAGGCTTCGTTGATGTGGGATTCCCATGTGATTAGGTGGTTGTCTATGTCCTCTAGTGTAGGGCTTAAGTCTTGCGGTATTGTGTGTTTAGCGAGAAGGTTGCGGTATAGTTCCCAGTTTGCATTGTGGAAGGAGGGTCGTGGGCGGATGGGAATTTGTATTGGGTTGGCTGATATTGTAGCTGTGTGATCGGAAGGTGTTAGTGGACCTGGTTCGAGTATGATGTTGTGGAATGTTTTCGTGTTTGTTAGTACGATGTCTGGGCTAGTACAAGCGCGGTGAGTGATTATCTTGGGGAAATTGGGGCCTATGTGGAGACATTTGTTCCTGTCTATTAGTGAGTGGACTTGTCTCCCCTTCCTGTTTGCGTATGTGTATCCAAAGGTGGGGTGTATGGCATTCATGTCGGCTAGGAGGTAAGTGGGGTGTTTTCGGTTAAAGAGAGTGTGCATGTCGATGTAGTTCATGTAATCAATGCGTGGAGGTATGTAGGTTGTGGCAAGTGTGATTGGGCCTTGTGGTGTTTCTACTGTGATGGCCAACATATCTGTGTGAAAGGTATCGTGAAGCTTGAATGGGAGGTCTTTGCGAATTGCTATTGCTACTCCAGCGTGATTTTCATTTGCTTTGTTTGTGGTATATGTGTTGTAATTCCAAATTTTGATGGGGGTGTCGTTTCGCATGCAGTGCGAGTTTAGCAGAATTATGTGTGGATTGTCTTGACGGTAGATGGTGCACAGTGCGATTTTATTATTTTGCCAGTGTTGGACGTTGTGTTGGATGACGGTTAGTGTTTTGTTCATATTGTGTGTATCCATTATGGAGTCGAGTGTTTGGGTTTATGGTGGGGGGTGTCAGGTTTTGAGCATGTGTTCATCATGTCGAAATGTTCGTGTGGGAGTGTGGCTATGGGTTCGTCTTCGAGGTTGAATTGGCCGTCAATGACTTCTTTCCAGATTTTGTCAGGGTGTGGATGTGCGACGGCGATTTTGAGGCCAGGGGGTTTTGCGGTTAGTTCTTTCACTTTCTGATCGTTGGTGAGTTTGCTTGGAATATGCCGTGAGTGCGTGTCGCTGCGGAGGAGTGTAACTTGGATTGTGTCGTCGTGTGGCAGAGCATTCTTCCGAGGAGGGTTGTCTCTTTTTTTCCGTTGTTTTGTTTTCTTCTTCGGGTTGGACTGCGTTCTCCAATTTTCTTTCAAGTTGTCGTCACTGGTTTCGTTCTGGGTTGAGTTCTCTTCTGTTGAGTGGTGGCTTGTGTCCATTTCGTCTTCGTTGGGGTTAGTGCTTGCTTGTTTTGCAGGTGCCTCCGTTGTGTCTGCTTGGGGTAGTTTGTCGGGTTGCACGAACATGTTGAAGATTTTTCGGGAGTCGCGATCAGGGAACTTGGTGTTCACGTCATAATTGTCTTTGAGGGATTTTGATAGGATTGATCCGAAATCCCCTCCTTGTGTGAGGCTTGCGATGTGCGCCTCAATGATGATAGCGGCCAGTTTTATATGCATCTCGCTGGTGAGTGTGAGTGTATGTTCTGTTTTTGCCATTTGTTGGATGGCTGTTTTTTGCGATTTCGATGTATGTGCTCTTGGTTTGGTCTGTTAGTTGTTTTTGGAGTTCGTCGTTCTTCTTGCGGATAGCTTCTTTCCTGTATGGGCAAGAAGCTGCGAGGGTGCGGTGGTTTCCTTGGCAGTTGAGGCACTTCTTGTATGGTGAATTGCACTGTTGGTAGGTGTGGTCGTGTGCAGCGCATTTCGAGCAGTTTGGTGTCTTGGCAGTGCATTGATGTGCAGAGTGGTCCTCAATTTTGTAGCATTTGAAGCAGATACGAAGGTGAGTGTATTTTTAAAGTCCCATTTGCGATGGTGTGATCTTTGTGTTGAACATGAGGAGCCCATTCTGGAGAGCGCGCTGTGTCATGGCAGTGTCGGTGAAGGTTACTTTGATCACGTGAGTGTAGTTTTACATTTTGTTTATTTCGAGGATTTTTGCCCATCGTTGCACTCGTGTTATTTCTTCCTGTATTTCTTGCGGTTGGCGTTGGCCAATGCTGCTGTCCAGTTGTCTGATGAAGATGGTTCTTTTGGCTCGAAGATCGGGGGGGATGATGGGTTTCAGATTTATTTTCTGAAAGTGTGTGGTGGCTTTGTCCGAGGTCAGTTTATCAATGGCAGTGATGTCATCGGTTATGGCGTAGAACCCGCTTGAGTTGCTGGTGAGTCGTATGAGGGGGGCTTCCAAGTGTTTGAATGTAGTTTCAAAGACTAGTTGTCGTTCTGTATTTTGGCTGGTGTCGATCTTGCGGAGTTGGACTTTGTAAGTAGTGTTGGATTTTTTGGCAGGCTGTGCTGGGATGGTTGTGGTAGTGTGCTTAGTCGTTCGTGGTTGAGTGTTGTTGCCAAGAGTGGCGTTGGTGCGTGTGTTGGTGTTATGTTGCATAGTGTTAGGTCTTATATGGGTGGGTGTTGGTAGTATGGCGCGGGAAACCTGGCTATAGCCAGCTCTCCATGTACCTCGACTTCCTTGGTGGGGAAGCATGGTGTTAGTCCTAAGTGTTGGTGTATAGTCTCAGGCGTCGGATTTGTCCGGAAGGCGGCTGGTGCCCTACTTGTACCCGCTCCCCTCCCTACTATAATGGGGTTTGCCCAGTTGGTCTGGGGCCTTTCGGTACACCAGACTCTACTACCTTCCGGCGACGCTCAACGGTCGGTAAACGTAAGAGCTGTTGAAACCTTTATTGTAGCACCTTGAATGTATATGTGTATAATACTGATAATGTTACAGTGTTCTTGTCTTAAAATGTGTTTAGACAGTACTCCGCGCTGAGAACTGAGCTCATGGTTCTCGGGCTTGGCTGGAGCCCACTCCACCGCTATCCTTCGTGATGTAAACTGTGTCCTGCTGTGTGTACTGATTATACAAACTCAAAGTGTCTCGTCTTACTTAACCTACCTCCAATAGGTTATGGGCCCAGAAAACCTTCCGATGAAGCAATATCAAGTGAGGTTATCCTAAGTCCCGAAGCGAAAAACAGCCCGGGACAGCGAGAACAGACGTTGGTGATTTGTTAGTGCTGTGTGAGACAGAAACGGTGAAAGAGAAAGAAACATGGCGGGCTCCGTAAGTGAAAGTGCAAAGAACTGCCTCACGGCTCTTAATGATAAAAACTATCCTACGTGGAAGCTGCAAATGAAGATGATCCTGATGAAGGAAAAACTGTGGAACTTGGTTCGAGGAACGGAAACCATGCCACAGACTACGGACGAGACTGCTCGAAGAAAATTTGAAGAAAGACGTGACAGTGCACTTGCAACAATTGTGCTTGGTGTCGAAACAAGTCAACTTTATTTATTGGGTGATCCTACTGACCCTGTGCAACTATGGCATAAGATTGAAAATACATTCCAAAAGAAAACTTGGTCTAACAACTTCAGACTACGCAAAAGACTCTACAACATGAAACTAAAAGAAGACCAAGACTTACAAACTCATCTCAAAGCATTTGTCGAAATATTTGAGTCCTTGAGTGTGATTGATGACGCTGTTGATGAAGAAAGTCGTGTAATAATCTTGCTGTCGTCACTTCCCGACCATTTCTCCACACTGGTGACTGCACTGGAAGCTCATGAAAAACTACCGTCATGTGAAATTGTGACAGAGCGTCTTCTGAATGAAGAAGAAAAACTGAAAAACCAAAGTGCTTCAGACTTCAGTGAAAAATCCCAAATTGAAAAACTCAAGGTGCTACGAATGCGGAAAATTGGGACACCTACGTACCAAGTGCTGGATCTATCAAGAAAAGTTGAAGAAAGAAGATGGGAACCACACAGAAGACCAAAACAATTTTGTAGCAGGTAAAACAAATTATATCAGTGCATTGTCTGTGATAAATATCAATAATTGTTGGGTAATTGATTCCGGTGCAACAGCCCACATGTGTAATAATAGGAATGATTTTTCTTGTATGAATGAGCTATCTAGTCCAATTAACATTGAAGTTGGTGATGGTAGAAACTTGCAAGGTGTTGGTGTAGGTGATGTTGAAGTTATTATGTTGTTGCCTAAAGGCCTAGTAGATACCTGTGTTGTTGAGAATGTCTTGTATGTACCTGGCTTAGCCTACAATTTACTTTCTGTGCCTCAGATTACAGAAAGTGGAAACTCAGTTTACTTTGACGAAAGCTCATGTAAGATTGTAAATAAAGACGATGAATTAATTGTCTTAGGCAGTAAAGTAAGAAAATTGTATAAACTTAATTGCACCCTTAATTCAGCTGCTAAATGCATGAACGTTTCTTCTGATGAAATTCTGTGGCATAAACGATTTTGTCATCTAGGATTCAATAATCTTAAGAAATTAGCCACTAAGAATCTTGTTAGAGGTTTTGATTGTTCTGTGAGTGGAGTTAACATTTTTTGTGAAAACTGTTGTGATGGTGATGGTAAAAATCATAGGCTTCCGTTCCCCAAAACAAATCACAAAAGGGAACGCCAACCCTTAGAACTTATCCACAGTGATTGTGTGTGGCCAGCTTAATCCCATATCACTTGGGAGTGGAAGGTATTTTGTAACCTTCATAGACGACCACTCCAGGTATACTTGGGTGTACATTATCAAACATAAGAGTGATGTTTTTAAAGTGTTTCAGGAGTTCAAATCCTTGGTAGAAAATCACTATGATCACAAAATTAAAATTCTGCGCTCCGATAACGGTGGGGAATGCATCTCTAATGACTTTGAACAATTCCTAAAAAGGGAAGGAATTATCCATGAAAAAACTGTGCCTAAGACACCTGAACAAAATGGAGTTGTAGAAAGAATGAATAGAACTCTCCTTGACTCTGTCAGAGCTATGCTGTCTGGTTCAAAGTTACCAAAATCATTCTGGGGTGAAGCTATATCAACTGCCGTGTATGTCAAAAATAGGAGCCCTGCTAGTGCATTGAATAATATGACCTCTTATCAGGCCCTTAATGGACACAAGCCCAATGTACAGCACCTCAAAACCTTTGGCTGCAGTGCGTACGCACATGTCCCCAAAGATGAGAGGGAAAAACTTGATCCAAAATCTAAACCGTGTGTTCTTGTATGATATGGAAGTGGAAACAAGGGATATCGTCTGTATGACATAAGCAGCAGAAGGATATTTTTGAGTAGAGACGTTATGTTCAATGAATCTCAGCAGATGCCAATTGAGAAGGAGCCTTCTGAAGTAAATGATGGTAATTTTACTCTTCTTCCTCAGGATCCAGAACCAGAAGACTCTGAGGGAGGGGTGGAGCATAGACAGTCAGATGCTGGGATGGAGGGAGTGGAGCCTAGACAATCAGCCAGGTATCGACGCGCTCCTGATAGGTTTGGTGAATGGGTGTATTTAATGAAAAATGAGCTTGATATACCATCTTGTGTTCAAGAAGCACTCAGTGGACCAGAAGCAAAACTATGGGAAACAGCTATGGAGAATGAGATGGAGTCTATAAATCAAAACAAAGTATGGTCTCTTGTAGAGTGTCCTAATGACAAAAAACCTATCAAATCAAAATGGATCTTTAAAAGAAAAACCGGACCCGACGGAAGCATTTGCTCGTACAAAGCTCGCCTTGTGGCTCAGGGCTACTCACAAAAATATGGCACTGACTACGACGAGACCTTCAGTCCCGTGGTTCGATTTGAATCTGTCAGGACAATACTAGCTTTGGCTGCCAAATGCAACATGCAAGTCCATCACATGGACGTTGCAACAGCCTTTCTTAATGGAGAACTGGTTGAAGAACTGTACCTGGTTCAACCTGACGGTTTTGTTATCAAAGGCAAAAAAAATCTTGTGTGTAAACTACAAAAATCGCTCTACGGACTAAAACAAGCTCCTCAGTGTTGGAATACTACACTAGATAGCTATTTGAAGAAATTATGTTTTGTACAATCTAAGAGTGATGCTTGTATATAAACTCGTGTTCAAGATGAGAAACTGTGTATTGTGGCGGTGTATGTAGACGATCTAATAATTGCTTCTGAGTCTGGTAACGAAATAAATCAAATAAAGATGAGTCTTTCCACCCAATACCAAATGAAAGACCTTGGTGTGCTGAGTTACTTCCTAGGTGTAAGTGTTGTACAATCTAAAAACAATGTTTTCTTAAATCAAACTGCTTACACTGAGGCTCTGTTGTCAAAATTTGGCTTTGATAATTGTAAACCTGTAGCAACTCCCGCTGATGTAAATGTAAATCCGATATGCTCCCCAAATGATGTCGAATTTGACCCTGCTACTTATCAAAGTGCTGTAGGTAGCCTTTTGTATTTGTCAACCAGAACTCGACCTGACATTGCATTCGCAGTGAATAATGTTGCTAAATACAGCTCCAAACCTCTTGAACAGCATTGGATGTGTGTTAAGAGAATATTCAGGTACCTGAGAGGCACCTCCAAACTAGGTCTCTTGTATAGCAAATGTTCTGATACTTGCATTGGTTATTCAGATGCTGACTGGGCTGGTGATAAAAATGACCGAAAGTATACCTCTGGTTACTGTTTCACCCTCAGTAATTCGGTAATTACGTGGAGATCTAATAAACAAACTTGTGTAGCCCTCTCAACTGCAGAAGCCGAATACGTTGCTCTTGCCGGTGCGGCTCAAGAGGCTGTCTGGTTGAAGCACTTACTCAGTGATCTAAAATTTGGTACTGTGGAGCCAATGGTTATAAACGAAGACAACCAGTCAGCCATCTGTCTTGCCAACAATCCCAAATATCATGGGAGGAGCAAGCACATCGATATTAAGTTTCACTATGTACGGGATCTTGTAAGTAACAAAGACATAGACGTAGTGTATTGCCCTACCGACGAAATGCTCGCCGACATATTTACCAAGAACCTGCCCATAGAAAAGTTCTCTAGGCTGAGAACGAAGTTAGGAATGGTCTCATCTGACACACATTCAATGTGAGAAGGAGTGTTGAAACCTTTATTGTAGCACCTTGAATGTATATGTGTATAATACTGATAATGTTAGTGTTCTTGTGTTAGAATGTGTTTAGACAGTACTCCGCGCTGAGAACTGAGCTCATGGCTCTCGGGCTTGGCTGGAGCCCACTCCACCGCTATCCTTCGTGATGTAAACTGTGTCCTGCTGTGTGTACTGATTATACAAACTCCAAGTGTCTCGTCTTACTTAACCTACCTCCAATAAGAGCTAAATAAGAGAAGGCTACTCACACCCGCTTGGGAGGCTATGGCTCGGCAAGCGAGTTAGTAAGTCGGCTGCTGTTGTGATATCTTGGTAGTGAGAAGGTCGTTGCTGAAGATTAAATGCTTCTATGACGGTTTTCACTGGTGAACTCACTGACTGCGCTTATTTTTTAAGCGTACGTGAATGTTTCGAGGTGTCGCCTGGCTGCTCGGTGCGCGCGGCTTGTAGAGGGTCGGTCCGCCACCCCAGCGCCAGGACTCTCGTGAATGCGCCGTGGATGGTTAGTGGCTCTCTTTGTGCGATAGAAGTGCATAAAAGTTATACTTTCTTCAGCCCCCTATTTTTCTACTCTTTCTGTTTTGAAAGCTTAAGAGAAAGCTTAGTCGGAAGACGGAGTGTGGTTTTTGACCACCGGCCCCGGGGCAACCCCTCCGGGCCAGAGGTGAGAATTTTTTCCAAGTATTGCTTTCCCATTCTGTGTGTCTTTTTCAGTTATGTGATCTTGTGCATACCTGTCGAATTCAAATGTCTTAATACTGTATAGTTTTAAATTCATTCACATTGTATAGTTCAATGTATTGATATTTGTATAGTCTTTTGTATTATTATTGTATAGTCTATTGTATTAGTACTGTACAGTCTATTATATTAGTATCATATAGTGTAACGTAATAATATTGTATAGTCAAATGTACTAGTATTGTAGAGTTTAGTGTATTCATATTGTATAGTTCACAGTGATATAATCTTCTAGATCTCGTCTATTTCGGTAATTAATACCAGAATTAGGGGCACCGTTGCTTAAGTGTGCCTTCAGTAGGCGATTTGTACAGCTGTGTGCTGTATATATTGCATCATAATATTGAGTAGCTCAATTGTAATTATAGTAGGGCAGGGCTAAGCCTTTTTCCGTAATGCCCCTCCCCCCTGATCGGGGGAGGGGAGCTGGTGCTGGGCGGGGAGGCTCGGGTAGCTGCCCCCCCAGGGCCCCTCTTCCTTCAAACCCTCGTTCAGCTTCCAAAACTAGGAACACAACTCTGGGGTCCTTCCCCCTTAACCCTGGCAACCTTCCGCCTACGATACTTAAACCCAACATTGTTGTAACCAATACAGCACCTAGAATAAAATCATCAACATATAGAGTACAACTTAAATTTATCGATACAGCTAAACCAGTGGACAAGACAAAAATTTTTTAAACAACCTTCAGAGACCTAAATGCACCTCTCATTAGACTGACTTCCACCAGTGCAGGTTTCTATGCAGTAACAGACGATGTAACTTCAGTTGATAAACTAACTTCCAGTAAAGCAATCAACGCATTCCAAAAATTGAATCTAATTCCAGTTATTCCCCCCGACCTAAGAGCAAAAAGATTGATTTTTGTCAGACAAATTGATAATGAAATAGGTGCATGACCAGCAGATGAAATCAAAGCAGAAATCCAACAGCAAAATTCATGGTTATCACTCACAGAAATAGTTAAAATAAAGCAATATACTCATCTAATTAAAATTATAACTTCCGACACCACCACTGCACAAAGGATCCTCCGAGATGGGTTTTATATGTATCATACAAAAATTACCCCCTATCAATGTGAACAAGAAAAATACACACACATCCTCATCTGTTACAAGTGCTACAAATATGAAGACCACCCAACATCCAAATGCACCCAAACAACACAATATTGCTCAGAATGCTCCTCACAAGAACATACTTACCAACAATGCATAAGCACACTTAAAAAATGCCTCAATTGTAATGGACCACACAGAACATTAGCATCAAGTTGCCCGTATAGAAAATATGTAATCAAACAAAAAATCGAAAATGAAAAACAGGAGCATCACCAACAAACTCAAAACACCTATGCTGAAATTGCAAAGCACGCAATATTACAAACAAACCCCCCAGAACACACCCTCGCACTAACATCACAAACACATTTTAAACTGACAGCACTCATCTTGAAAGCACACATAGCAGCACTGAATAGAACACAGAAATTTGGCGACCTTCTTTCACAATCCTTAAAACTGAACTTCAATATCGATACCACTTTCCCAGATCGTGACTCAGCCGCAATTTTCAATTTTTACTACAAATCAGAAACAACACCACAGGAGACGGAAACGGAACAGGAAAAAACGGTGGATGTCTCTCTGGAATGTGAACAGGAGCATATGGATGAGGCCTTGGACACGGAGGCTAGAACTAAACGCAAGGTAAGTGATGATTTGGGTAATTCAAGCATAGTATTAGATAACAAACACAACTTTCATATAAACCTGTACAGAAACTTCATAGGCAATTCACCAATCCCAGAAAATCCCCCGACAGAATGGTACATCCAGGAACTCAGCAGAAAAGAAAATGATAAAGGATTAAAATTCACTGTTCAGGACATGAGATCACAAACATTACTGGATTACATTAGGAGAAACAGGGTCCAATTCACAAGAACAAAAATAAACATAATCCCCCACGAGGACTTCATAAATCTTCCAAGACACCAATCACTAATAGCAGCCACAAAAAAAAAATTAATTGCTAAAAAATGAACCTGAAGAAAATAACAATAATTCAACACAACGTGCAATCTTGGAATACCAATAGAATCACACTATCCAACATATACAACACGCTAGACCCAGACATAATACTTATCAATAGTCACTGCCTCATAAATAATCAACCCCTTAAGATCTTCGATTACAATACATTTTATTCAAATAAGCTAAACGAAAATCACGCAGGCACTGCAATAGCACTCAGGAAAAGCATTTCGTACAGACTTCACGATGATTTCCACACAGATATGATAGCAGTAACAATAGATACGCTTCAGGGACCAATCACCATAGGTACTACATATACACCCCCAAGAACAGACTACCTGAATTTCATAGACTTCCACATGCTTTTCAATAGACCGCACCCAGCCTGTTTTCTAGGTGACATAAACGCCGCACATAGCATAACTGGATACTCACATAGGAACAATAGAGGAAACCATCTTTTCTACCTAATTTCAAAACAGAAATGCACACACATTGGACCCTTTTTTCCCACCCTAATAACTCACAATAGCACCACCTCACCCGATGTAGTTTCACAAAACAAGCATGCATTTCATAATATTTTCTTGAAGCCTGGCCCCATCACACCATCGGATCACATTCTAATAATCGCTACCATCACAGCCAACCCAATACAAATTCCCATCAAACCGCGAAGACACTTTCATAAAGCAAATTGGAAATTATACAAGCAGTTACTATACCATGCCACACCCCCTTCACAACCGGATCCAACTATAAACGAAATAAACAAGTACCTAGACACATGGATCAAACACGTACAGGATGCCACAAATACAGCAGTCCCACTCATAAATCATAGAATAATCATGGGGATCAAACCAACTCACGAAACTTTGACATTACAAGCACAATACCGACAGACAACCCAATACATCTCCAGATATGGGCCATCTATAGATTTGAACCGACATTTGAACACAATAAGAATCCGAGTACAAAACATGTACAAAGGCAAATATCAGCAAACCTGGGAGGAATTAATTCATAGTCTTAAATTGCAGGAAGATCCGAAAATGTTTTGGTCCTCCTGCAAGAGGATGATGGGCGGCAACACTAAACAACAAATACCATACATAGAACATAATAAAGAACAGTTACATACTCCTCAAGAAAAAGAACCCATCTTCAGAGCACACTGGAAGGAAATATTTAATGAACAGGACGAACCCCACTTCGACAGAGAACACATTGCAATAGTACAAGAACAAATGAACAACATAGCACATACAATCAAACCATACCGAATGGGAAATATCAACAGACTGGACCCTATACATTTTCCCCCTATTACATTTGAAGAACTATTACAAGCACTGAGACCGTTCAAACAGAAAGCACCAGGGACAACGAAAATAACCACTTTACGACTTGAAAACTTACCGAAAAACATGATTCACTTTCTGATTTATATTTTCAATATGTCCATATCAGCTGGTTACTTCCCGAACAGTCTAAAACATGCCATAATGATTTTCCTCCCAAAACCAAACACATCCCCAAAATCAGTTCAAAATTACAGACCAATTTCCCTCCTGGATGTACACGGCAAACTACTAGATAAATTTTTAAATAATAGGTTGACATATTTCCTTACAATTCATAATCATTTTAATAGCGGACAACCCGGATTCAGATGTAATAGAGGCACACATACCGCACTGGCAACCCTGCACGAATCAATTTCCATCCAATTAGCTCAAAAATTCACAATAGACATTTGCTTAAGAGATGTTAAAAAAGCATTCGATAAGGTATGGCACTCTGGTCTCATCTTCAAACTTTCGCAAATCAATCTTCACCCTATATTTCTCCGGACCCTGAGCAATTACCTTTAATGGCAGGACAGCCTCAATAAGAATATCCAATTACATAGGGCCGCAATTCTCACTGTGCACAGCTAGGTGTACCCCAAGGAGCATGCCTATCCCCTACACTTTTCAGCTTTTATACCCATGATTTACCACCGCCGCTACCTAAAACAGATTACATATATTTTGCAGACGACATCACACAGATAACAGCCGGAAAATATTCACCAAAATACGCAACAGCCAACACCAAAAGAGCAATAGAACAAATAAGCACGTTTGAAAGGAAATGGAAAATATTAACCAACAGTAGTAAATTTGCCATAATCCCCATAAATAGAAGGAAAACATTTGAAGTTACCATAAACGACAAATCAATACCATACACAAATAAAGGAAAAGTCCTGGGTTTGAACATAACTACACATGGTATATCATCACAAGCCTCCATTAGACAAGCAATAGCCTACAAAAATCTAGAAAAAAATTACCGTTTTACTCACCTCCCTACAGAAACCAAACTGAAATTATATATGGCCTTTGTAAGATCAGCATTAATATACCCAGTCATACCTTTACACACAGCATCAGCAACAGCAATATCCAAATTACAAAGAGTTCAAAACAAAGCACTTAGATTTATTACCGGCACAAGTTTAATAGAAGCAGTACCATCCAAACACCTGCACAATCATCTAAATGTCCCTCCCATAAACCTACTGCTGCACGAGCATGCAAACAGGATCTGCCACAACATGCAGCAATTCGATCCTGACCTGTATACAAAATTAAGTTTTCCTCCGGAGCTCATCCCCAAACAACATTCCCGATTTAAAAGCTCTAGACTACTTGCAATGGCCCCCCGTCCACCTCCAAAATATACATGAACCAACAACTTTGCCAGGCTCACCTATTAAGACAATTTCTAGTCCTTTTAGGAGGACGTGGGGGAAGACCAAACTAATTTCATTAATTATTTTTATTTTTTGATTTCTGGCGTTTTGGCAAGCGGTAGGACGGTCTTCCCCCCCATGGGTGGGAAGCCAAAACCCCAGACTTTTAACTTCATTTCAGTTGCACTGACATACAAAATTTATTTTTCCATTAATTATTTTTCATTACTTTAAAAGTTCTTAAATTCCTGTTTACTCCCACGTCTAATTATTCAATAGCCTATCTGTAAAAATGTACGTAGTGTAAAGTGCATGTCTGCAAAACTGTATCTAGGTGTAGATAATGTATCATGTGCACAGACGCTATAATTGTAAATAGGTAGAGAAAAACAATTAACTTGAAATATATATATATATATGTAGGTACATACGGTAGGTCGAAATTAGCGTAACATAATATGCTCGTGTATTGAAGAGAATAGATAACACTCGTAAATAAGATAGTGTATAGGTAAAAACTCATTCTCTAATTATTGGCGCTAGATGATGTACGTGTGTAGATATTAGATTGTATATACTCGTAGATCAATAACTAGATAGGCCTAAGTCATAGTTCAGTAACAAAGAATGAATTTTTAGGTATGTATTGCTTACTGTGTAGGTAAAATAAGTGTAATTGTTTAGATAGCTAGAATGTAATGTAGGTAATGTATATATATATATATATATATATAAAATAAAAAATAAAAAATAAAATCAACAAATGAAAAAAAAAATGAAACAGTATATATGCACGAGGAGCTCACGAGATTAGAACCCGGGACTTAAATTCACCGCACCAGAACGCTATCGATCGCGCTACCGACCACCCTAAAAGGTGGTCGAAGCTCAATGAAAGCAATCTTGGCATAGTGAAAGCAGGCACGAACTTGGCCCGACAGATATATTTTCTCATTTTTCTTAAGTATCGAGAGTTCAAAGTCAAGTCAGTTACGAACAGTTACGAGTAGTTACGGAAAGCTACTGCTTCCACAAGGTTTTTCAAACAAATAAATGTACGAGGAGCTCACGAGATTAGAACCCGGGACTTAAATTCACCGCACCAGAACGCTATCGATCGCGCTACCGACCACCCTAAAAGGTGATCGAAGCTCAATGAAAGCAATCTTGGCATAGTGAAAGCAGGCACGAACTTGGCCCGACAGATATATTTTCTCATTTTTCTTAAGTATCGAGAGTTCAAAGTCAAGTCTCCTCCTCGTACATTTATTTGTTTGAAAAACCTTGTGGAAGCAGTAGCTTTCCGTAACTACTCGTAACTGTTCGTAACTGACTTGACTTTGAACTCTCGATACTTAAGAAAAATGAGAAAATATATCTGTCGGGCCAAGTTCGTGCCTGCTTTCACTATGCCAAGATTGCTTTCATTGAGCTTCGACCACCTTTTAGGGTGGTCGGTAGCGCGATCGATAGCGTTCTGGTGCGGTGAATTTAAGTCCCGGGTTCTAATCTCGTGAGCTCCTCGTACATTTATTTGTTTGAAAAACCTTGTGGAAGCAGTAGCTTTCCGTAACTACTCGTAACTGTTAGTATATATGCATATTGGTGTGCATGCGTATCGTGTGCGTGTGTGTGTAGGTTTGTAGGTGTATGGGTATGGAAATGTATATAACTATTTGTGTGCTCATGTGTCGTGTGTATGGGTGGTAATGTATATATATGCATGATAAAATAAAAATTGTATATAATCATATGTATGCCTGTGTATCTTGTGCGTGCGTAATTTGAAAAAAAAGTATGGGTGCACGTGTCGGGTATGTGTGTGTGTATATGTATGTAAAATTTGTATATATGCATATGTATGTAAAAAATAAAATAAAAATAAATAAATAAAAAAATAAAAAAAAAATAAAAAATGAATAAATAAAAAAATTGAAAATTATATATGTATAGGTTAGTATATAATATATGTATATATAGTGTATGTATGTAGGGACTTGTAGACGAGCATAAAATTGCCTAAGCCTAAATTTAAATTCACTCCGTGTACGGATTGCTCATGTCGCCCTCTACCGTGGATATAATAATACGATACAGCATAGTAGACGCGGCATAATACAAAACATGAATCACTTTTAGCATAAAAAGCCCTGACGGGTACTTTTCCCTTATTATATTAACTAATTAGCAGTATAAATCAAACAAGATGCACAAGATCAGCTAATTATGCGTTTAGCGCCGTTTTCTTCTTCCACTATCCTTTTCCTTTTCTCCCCTCCTTTTTATCTTCTGGCACACTCTGTGCCAAACTCTAATTCTCTTCTCTTCTTTCCTATTGTCACCCCCCCCCCCCCCCCCCCCAGCGCCAGATTTCAGCGCTGATTGGTCGTTTAGTAGGGTCACTTTGAGGCTGTGAGGTGGAGCTTATGAGCTTGTGTGGTGGTGAGCGCGTACAGCTAGATGGAACCACCACAAGGGAAAGCTCAAGCACAATACCCCACTCGACCCAGGTGTCGGAAATGGGTACCGGCTTTACGGGGGAACCGTCATGGTGTCCTACATATAGGGTTAGTTATAAGACATTTGAAAAACCAATGCAGATCATTTGTATCAGGCTTGATTGGAAATAAAGCATCCCAAAGATGCCGATGTTTGTTTGTTTTTGTATGCAGGGTCAGTGAGAGATGAAACATGAAGGCATCAAATATGGACCGATTACATTGTCGTTTACAATTCCTGCCCACGCGTTGACGCTGAAGCGATGTTGATGTACATGAATTATGTGAGGATTATTGACAGCCCAGTGGTGAGAATTTTGCGTATTCAAGTAAGAAAGAAAGAAAAAAAAAAAGAAAAACCGTTTATTTCCAAAAACATTGCCTCATGAGACACATGCCAACATATTGGCTTTTAAAAATTTCTTAATATAAGAGGTCCTAAGATAAACGTTCTATACGAGGAGTACTAATAGACAAATTATCCGAGGTGTACAAATAGATGAACCATACGAGGCGTACTAATAGACAAACTATACGCGTACTATACAGACAAATCATATACGTGGCGTGCTAATAGATTAACCTTATCAAGGGATAGTTAAATGAAAAATATCATCTCTGGAATATTTCATATTCCAAGAGATGGCTGACAACTTATAAATAATTCAAATACTACTAAAGAATTCTTCGGAACTCCTAAATTATTAGTTGAATCGATGTAAGAAAAAGATAAAAAACGCTATACCGAAGCAGATTGAAACATCATCGTAAATGACTATCAAGTATTGAGAAATACATCACAATGATTGGGAGATGCTTCATCAGTGAACAGGACTCTTTGGAAAACCGACATCCTTTGTTTTTCTTTGCAAAAACCACCGATCATATTGCATGCGAGGCTCCTGATCTGTAGGAAACAAACTTTGCGCTTTTTGGAAATGATATTGGTGTAAGTTTTGACCGTGGAGTTCTCGCCATGCAGTAACCCGACTTGAAATGCCTAAATGTTTAGAAACATAGCGTATATTATCACGAGGATTTTGTTCAAAATGTTGAATGATTCGTCTTAGGTGATTGTTGCGTGGACGCCCTGTTTCCTGTCTGTTTATCCTGAAGCTTCCATTTTCACGCAATCTTCTGTGTGAGTTGGTGAAGAACCTGTGTCCAGGAACCTCACGATTAGGGTAGCGTTCTCTGTACATCTGTGAAGCGAGTAAAGCATTTCCTGTTGCAGCTCCGCACATGAAATGCATGTCAGCAAGTTCTGCATTCGTAGCGCGCTTCATGCTTGCTGTTCGACGTGCAGTTAACAAATGATAAATAAAATAGCGCTCTTCCACACTTAACTTAGTACTATAAATTTATTTTCAGATTCGATACAAACCTGCATATATTCCATAAAAATTTTCTTTTCTATGGTTCTTCGTGCAGGTACATTAGCTGCCTAAAGCCTAACTTCGTTAGCAGCCGATGCGAATAAGCACTTAATATTTAAGATTTAAGAACTTTCAGCTTGGAATTACTCAAAAACGGGGGAGTTTTAAAAATTGTATATTCCATGAAAATCGCTTTATTTTGCGGTTTTCTGTGTAAATTTTCATTTTTTAACTCTAATTCTGAAACACCGTGTATACATTGCATAAACTCAATAAACCTAAATTTCCAAGACGAAGAGTAATATATACATAGTATCAGGCATAAATGATCAAAAGCAGGTAGATTTAGTTGATATGCAAAAGCATAAAACTCACAATCAAAATCTTAATTATGTTTTTACAGTGATCGATATGTTCAGGAAGTATGCGCGGGCTTTCGAAATTAAAAATAAAACAGAAGATGATATAAAAAAGGCTTTTCAAATTACCTTCAAGGAATGTATTCCTTCAAAACCACACGCAGACAAAGGACTTAAATTCCTCAATACACCCATTTGGGATTTATATAAAAACTCTAAGGTACATTGGTTCACCGAAGAGAATGAAACCGAAGCTCATGTTGTAAAAACGTTTAAGGGGTTCAACCTATCGATTTTGAATTGAGATCCGATTCGTCTGAAATTTGGTCAGTATATGTACATTTGAAAAAAACGTATTTTACTCCTGTAACTTTTTCGATTTAGGCCTTAGTTTTTTGAAAAAATTGGAAATCTTAGTTTTTTGGTTCATTTTCAGTGATATTTCAAAAGAATAGAAGTCATTGAGTTTTGAGTTTTTATGCTAGAACAAAAACCAAAGACAGTTTGGAAATTCTTGAAACATTGGTAACAAATTAACAGTGCCAGATTTATAATTTCACGTTTTGTTTTCTTTTTATAAGGGGTTAATGATTTTTGGTCCCCTTCCACCCTCCCCCCCCCCCCTTATGGGGGGAGGGGGGGTTCTAGCGTCCGTTGCGCCATAAAATTTTAGGGCACAATAATCCATTACCTAAGGATCCTTTTTCAACATAAAAGAAAAAATAGCTCATCGGGCGGACATGGGCATGGGTTGAACCCCTTAATCGCACTTTGAAGTCTAAAATGTGGAAATATTTTACTCATAACAATACTAAACAATGGTTGAACGTTCTTGAAGATTGTGTAACAAATTATAATAGCAGCTGTCATAGGAGTATTCGAATGGCACCGTAGAAGGTTCACTGAAGAAAAATATTTTCAAAGTCCATAAATACATACTCTGCGACTGAAGAAAAATTAAAAAAGCTCAAGTTTATTACTAGGGGTAGAGTCAGAATCGCTAAGAAATATGAAGATTTCAGAAAAGGGTATATGCCCAACTTCATAACGAAAATATTTCTCATTTCTCAAATGTTGAATACTACATCAGTAACTTATAGACTTGAAGATATGAATGCTGAACTGTTAGAATGCAGTTTTTATGAAGAAGAAACTTCGAAATACGACAACGACAAACATTGAAATCGAAAAGGTAATATAAAATGCACAACTAAATTACTCGTGAAGTGGAAGGGATACGATGAACCATGGATTAATAAATAAAGATTTAATGTAAAAAACAGAACTTACATTAAGCTATAAGTAAACTCATATTGAGTTTTAGTGCTATGGTTTTACTCAAGAGTTTTTCTAATGAAAATTGCCCTATGACAATATTAAGCATAAACAGGATTTAATTAAAATTAATTAAAAAAAGAAACAATGCCTCGAGCAAAAAGTGAGATAAAAATTTACATAACCTTGTAGAAATAATTATAAACCTCTTACAAATCCGCTGAAAAAAAAATTGCTGAATATCGGAGACTAAATCTGAACTAAAACAAATCCAGGGAATCCCTACTATGAGCGCGGCAATGGGAAATTAGCTATCAAAACACCTATTTTTTTCAAACATCACAACTTTTGGATCCTCAAGCACTTTATTATTTTAACAAAAACGAAAGGGCAAAAACCAGGCGACATATCATTTTTAAAAAATTGTATGTCAAAAATTAGAACGTTTCGGGCCTAGACCCATCTTCAGCTAAACAATCTGAAATGACAATAGTGAAAACATTAATAAACTAGATCCATTATTGACTAAAACAATCTGAAATGACAATATTTAAACCTAAACTAGAGAAACTGTTATCTCGACAGTGGCATACATGAGAATGAAAGAAAGTGACAGGAGGATGGGGAAAGGTTCTAACTAACTATGTGAAGAGGGTGAGCGCTCTGCATGTCATTAAGCTGAGGCTTTAATTTTTGGATGTAGAGGGACTCTAAAATTCTAAGTTTAACTGAATTACTGGAATAACCTAATATGGAAAAGTCTGATGCAGAAATTGATGAATTGCACTGAAACTCTGTGTGAGACCTAATTGAGGAATGGGAAGGATGGCAAAGGCGTGCACTTGTTCTATGGTTTTTGCCCTTTCGTTTTTGTTAAAATTGCGCTGCACGCAGAACTTACCGATAACTTTATTATTTTGGACAGATTTCCAAAAAGGATTTTGATTATGACTAATGGTTAACACTAAATGATAATCGGTTGAAATTTGGAAATGATGTCATCATTGATCAAAATGATTTAATCGTTGATAGTGATAAATATGACGAAAATAAAGGATTGTGGGAATTACTGACTAAAAAGAACCCAAACACTGTAGAGATTCAGACAAGAAAACTTGACTGAAAGTATTAGTACCATTTTTGACTGAAAAGGCCTAATAAAAGCGAATAGAGGAAAAAAAGATAAGAAAATAATTAAACCTCTATATAAAAAAGTACCTGCAAGGGAGCGCTGCTAGAGATGTTGATCACTTCGCCAGAGATCGCGCAGCTTCTCTGCAGAGGTATCTGGATCTGAAATTCAATGTTTATCTTACGAGGAAATCCCATGAGTACCGAACAATCTAAGAATAATTTAGCCAAGCAATTTTCAATACTTTCAGTCAATGGAACATTAGTAAACAAATTATCGACGTCAAACGAAAGAAAGAAAAAAAAGAAAGAAACCCGTTTATTTAAAAAAAGTTGACACATGAGATACATGCCAGCATATTGGCTTTTAATCATTTCTTAATCTAAGACGTCTTTTGACAAACGTACCATACGAGGAGTACTAATAGACCAACTATACGTGGTCTACTAATATACAAACCATACGAGGTGTACTAATAGACAAATTATACGAGGTGTACTAATAGACAAATTAAACGAGGTGTACTAATAGACAAACCATACGAGGTGTTCTAATAGACAAATCATACGAGGTGTACTAATTGACAAACTATCCGAGGTGTACAAATAGACGATCAAAACGTTGCATGAAAATAGATTAACACTATCAAGGGATATATTGAGGTATGCCTCACCGGCTAGACTGCAATAGTCCAAACGCTATAATACCAAGGACTGAATCACCATTAATCTAGATTTTTCAGCATGTGTGTTCTTAATGCAATGAAAAAATATTAAGTGTCCGCTAATTTTGTTGCATATTTTTCTACGTGTGGTTTGAAAGTCACATTTTTGTCAAACCAAACACCAAGATTTTTTACTATATCTACTGGCTCGATTTTATTGCCTCCAAATGTAAGCATAAATTTTGATGAATTTATAATCGTATTCTTTGATCCAAAAGTAATGCAATGCCTTTTAGTTACGTTAAATTTTAGGCCATTTTGGTCATACCACAACTTCAGGTTCCTTAGAAAGTTTTCAGCTTTGAATTTTATTTCTTTCAAATCTAATATCGAACTTGTCATTTCAATTTGCAATTATCATCAGCTTACATTGAGATTTTTATGTTTGCTGGCATGGTGGGAATGACATTGAAGAAGATAGAAAATAGGAGCGGGCCAAGAATTAAACCTTGAGGGATGCCAAATTTATTTGTCATGAATGGTAGCATTCTGTTATTCAAGCACATTGCATAAGAACGGTTCAGTAAGTAGCTTTCATACCACTGAGTGTCTATTCTGATGTTCGATATTTTTCGTAGGAGTGTTTTATGCTTAGCACTGTCGAACACTTCGGAGAGATCGAGCAATAAAAAAACAGTTTATTTCCAAAAGAGATGGAGAAGTCCCATCATTGGTTTTTAAAATATCTTAAAGTTAATACACTTAGATGATACACACACATGAGTATTGTAATACCCATGTCACTAGTCGAAAAGAAATGATTGAGTGCAATGTACTCCTAATGTTGCTTAATCTACATTTGATGATACATGTAATTATAATTATAAAAGACAACACAATTTCATGGACGATGCATTTTTATTGTGGGGTGAAAACACTTTTGACAGTTTATACGTACATGACATAAAACTTTGAAATTCTTGACGCCAGGAAGTAGTATTTGTTTTGCTTGTTTTGGCAGATGTTAAAAATGTCATTTCAAGGAAGTATGAAAAAAATATAAATATAAGCATGAGGACCACGAAAATTACAAGTTTTGTTTTTTCTAATTAAAATTTTTTAAAATAACGGTCATTAGTTGATAAGCATTTTATTCAAGTATAAATGGATGATCACACAATAAATTTATAGTTTTTTTAGATGGATGCTTTGTGTATTGTCTAATTTGTTCTGTTTGTTCTCACGCTGGTAATTTCTTTTTGCTTCATTCAACTCTTTCACTTCATCTGTCATCTATTTAGCATTTCTTGACTCAACTTTCTTCGTAGTGTAAGGTGCGCGTTTATTAAGGGGTAATACAAAATTTTCATTAAACAGCGAAACTTGTAGACAGACATCACCGGTGTTGTCCATACCTTGAAATCCGCTCCATCTGTCGAATAGCTTCTCTTGAAATATTTCAGAGGAGTGATGGTTTCTCATGCGATAGGTTGTGTAGCAGAATTTCTGCTTCTCTTTTGAAATATTGTTTCTACCTCCTCTATTTCCGCATCTACATCAATACTTTGTTTGTACATCTAAAAACTAACTCAATCTATTCACAGTCACATGAAACAAATATTGACGTAACTGCTATTATTTGTACCGTATGATCAACTTAAGCGTGTCTCTTTAGAAGCAGTAGACAGTTGCCCTATTCTAGTTCAGTTACTTCTAAAGTTTTATCGGGTAATAGATCATCTGAAATATGACGTAATCTTTTTTGATGAAGAGACAGTTCAACGAAAATTATTAAAATGAAGAGGCAACATTCTGTTATCGACTAGCCCTTAATTTATTAGCGAATCGTCTGTTCTTTTAAACATGATTTCATTGAACAGTTTCGAGAATAAGCGTTTAAAACATCGAAAATGAGAGCGGTTCTACTCAAGCGAGACGAGTCATTATCTCCACACGCATTGCTGAGCATCGAGGTATCCTCCCGCACCAACAGGTCCCCTTCTCAGCAATATCAGAGATCACGCTAGATCACGCAGAGATCACCTCCTATTTACACGCATCCGATCACACTGTGTGCCACTTCGATTTTAAAATTTTAGCTTGGTGCAACTCTACTGATTAAAGATTGTCTAGAAGTGTTCTATTCACCCAAGAACATTTACCCTCAATAGTCGTGTTGCGCATGTACCTTTGAATATTTCTAGTTGGGCTTCTGGTTTTGTTTCCCAATGCAATCTAATTATTCGAGTCAAAATTTGTATACGTCTATTTATCATCGGACACACTCTCTTCATAGTTGGTGATGTCAGAAATGTTAGTTTTATTGTTATTTACACACACTTATATGCATTCATTCAAGTGGAATTTCATAATTCAATCATTTGCCCATTTAATGTGCAATGAAGCGGGCCCTTCTTTTGAAATCCCTCATTTTGAAAAGCTCTAATTTCTAACCTATTACAGCTAAAAACTTCAATTTATTCTGAATTTGAAGCTAAAATCTTTTTCTAGCTGTTCAAATGACGCACAAATTTCTTTTTTACCTAGAAGAGGTGGGAGCAGAGCTCTTTTCACCAGGAACTAGGAAAAAAATTCCATAGGTGAGTTCGTCAATTTTACTTTACCATAAGAGGTGAGGAATTGAATTAAAGAAACAGTTTCTCATACAATCCGTGAAGAGCACATTAGAATTATCACATTTCATAATGTGTGAATTACAGGATGGAAGCTCCTTTTAAAGCTTAAATTTTTTATCCAATGCAGGGTTCTTAAAGAAAAAACAAAAATGAAAACGACAAGGAAAATGTCATGCCGGCTCTGAATCAAGAAGAAAATGAGTCCCAAAATACATTGTGCGGGTTTCACAAAGGGATTCTAAGCCAAACTTCGACGTCGAAGATGAAGAGGGAGTAACGGAGGTTCAGTATAAAGAAGATACTGAATCTCAAAATACACAGTGTGGTGCCTCACAATGGGATTCTGAGCCCAACTTCGACATCACAGTTAACACTGAAGACATTTCCGAAGAAAGCTACGAAAGAGAATGTGTGCCTCAAGATAGTGATATATAATGCAGATGACCTCTAACAGGATGATGAATCGCCTATATGTCAAAATTGAAACTTGCAACTAAAAAAAAACTGTCGAACAGAATCTGAAATATTTATCGAAAAATGAAATACATCATGGATATTATTTGAAGACAAGGTTCAAGGTTGAAAGAAATCATTGTAGCCCTGACAATATTTTTTAACCAGGATATGAAAAGTACTAGCCTCTTCTGAATGGCATGCGGAACGTCAACATTGATTGCGTTGTAAAAATTTGTGAAAGAAATAAATATCGCAAACCCAGTTTTGCTAGGCGTCCCATTTTCAGTGTCCAAATCAAATGCCAAGCGCTATCTTGTAAGCTGGAGCAAAAAAAAAATTATTTTCACCGTCTCGAAGAATGGATAGACTTGTGCACCGTTTATTTGTTGGAAAAGGCAGAAGCTGATAAGAACCATAAACTTACTAAGCGACAAGCCTAGTAGGATGAAAGGAGAGTTATTAGAGAGATGGTCTTGAATGTTCACTCTGATCAACTTGCCAACATGACAGACGGTAAGAGTATGAAAAATATCTCCTCGCTGGACAACTTGAAAAAGTTGAGACAGAACATCAAGAATGCGGACAAAATGACCCAAGATAACGAAAAGGATATTCAATTAACCATTGGGATTCTTCAAGACATAGATTCAGTAGAGAATAAAATCATCACAGGTTTTTTCAAGAGCTCGACGCGATCAGGCCAAATATTCATCTGCAATTTCAAGGACAACTGTGCGAACTTGCTAAAAGCTCCGATGTTACTCTGCATTTGTATTCCACAGGTGTTATCATTAAAGGTTCTGAAGACCAAAATTACTTATACAGGGTGGTGCAGAGGAAACGCATGTTTTTCAATATTGAATTATTGGGACACAATGGGTTGAAAAGAATAAAAACAAGTATTAAATGATAGGTTTTTTTCATGCAGGTTTTGAAATTACATACCATATTTAGGTTTGAAAAATAATGTCTTTGAGATGACGTTCTTCTTGCTGGATACAAATTTGGATCCTCTTCTGAAAATTTCGGACTGCTCTCTCCAACATTTCATTCGGCACGGCTTCAATTTTCTGACGAATGGAATTCTTAAGGTCATCGAGTGTGCGAGGCTTGTTGATGTACACTTTTGATTTCAAATATCCCCACAAAAAGAAGTCACATATCGACAGGTCAGGTGAGCGAGGGGGCCAGTGAACATCACCAAATCTTGAAAGCACATGTCCTGGGAACATTTGTCGAACCACTTCCATGGATGCTCTCGTCGTGTGAGCTGTGACACCATCTTGATACTAAAACGGCATTGTATGGGCCGTTTGCCAACATTTGGTCAAGGTCAATACCCCCTCCCGTCGCCGCGTACTAGCGGTTCTAAAAACATGCGTTTCCTCTGCGTTTCCTCTGGCGCTCAACCATTAACAGTAATTTCTATGTCGTAAAAAAATAATTCGGAGAACTGCATCGAAGGCTCGCTGTTCAGCCTCTTGCACAACTGTAGAAAAGTAAATGGGAAAGAGCTCACACTGAAGTACAAAGCAGTCGACCCCAGTTCCTCCTATTTACACGCTATCGTAGCTGCATTCAAATTGGAGGATGCGCCTACCTACCTAGGCAGGTTGTGGATGTATTCTGACGAGTTAGAGCTGAACTGCACGAATAAACTGGCTAAAATACTTGTGCAAAGTCCATTTTATGAGGAGTATAGCACATAAGTGTAAGAAATACTTTCCGAACATGAAGCCCAAAGACCGTAGTATAATTAAACAAGACTTCGCCGACATGACAGAAAGCTCCTGTAAAGATGCACTATGCAGAGTGTCCCGAAACGTGGCTAAAATATTGCTAAGCCGTTTCCTTGGCGAGAAAATAAAACCTCTCATCGACCGAAATGGCTACATTGGAACTGATAAAGGACAGTGTCGAGTCGACCGACGCATTGGTGATGGAAGAAGCCGGAAGAGATCGTGAAAAATGTGCAGTAGGTCAAACATGTGTGTTGCAGTTGTCAAACATGTGTGTTGCAGTTGTTTTCCGAGTGTGTTGCAAGAGTGGGGAATTGTTGTAGAGTTGTCGTGATGGAGGACCTTAATGCGAGAGTGGGTAATGAGGTGGTGGATGGTGTTGTTGGTAGGCATGAAGTAGCTAGGGTGAATGAGAGTGGTGAATACTTGGTGGAGTTATGTGTAGAGAGTGAGTTAGTGATTGGGAATAGTATGTTTGATAAAAAAGCATTAACAAGTATACATATGTAAGGACGAATGGAGGTGTAATAGTGGAGAGAGCATTGATGGATTATATTTTGGTTAGCAGGGGAGTGATGGGTCGTTTGCTCGATGCGCATGTGTTCTGTGGTGAGGTTATAGGTTAAAGGTTAACATCGGCATCTTTGGGATGCTTAATTTATTTCCAATCAAGCCTGATACATACCTAAGCATTGGTTTTTCAAATGTCTTATAACTAACCCTATATATAGGACACCATGACGGTTCCCCCGTAAAGCCGGTACCCATTTCCGACACCTGGGTTGAGTGGGGTATTGTGCTTGAGCTTTCCCTTATACCCAACGGGGAAAATCTCCGCGCCAGCGCCGGGATACGAACCCGCGACTCCAACATACGAGCCCGATCCCTTAACCACTGTACCACGGAGAGCATACAACTTGAGATGAATGAGATATCGGATCATTACTTGGTCGTTGGAAAGTTGAGAGTAAGTGGAGTGTGGGGAGGTGTAAAAAGGAGGAGTGGAAGGGAGGTGTTAAATGTAAGCAAGTTGTATGATTCTGTGCGTGAGTGTGAGTATCAGGAGAAGATGAAAGTAGAGCATAGGAGGGTGAAGGTGAGTGAGGTTGGTGGAGTGGAAGGGGAATGGAAGTTGTTTACAGATGCGGTGGAAAAATGTGCAAGGCAAGTGTGTGGAGTAAGGAAGGTTGGAGGGGGTATTAGGAAGGTTAGTGAATGGTGGAACGGAGAAGTAGGAGCGGCTGTGAGAAGAAATCGGGGGGCGTTCGAAAGGTGGCTGTAAAGGGGCAGCCAGCAAAATTTCGAAGAGTATAAGGAGAGGAAGAAAGAGGTACAAAGAATGGTAAAGAGACCAAAGAGGGTGGCGGATGAGGAGTGGGGGAGGAAGTTGGGAGGGGACTTCATGTAGAGAAGGAAGGTTTTCTGGAAGGAAGTGAAGAGAATTAGGAAAGGACAGGTGGAGAGTGAGGCAAGAGTGAAGGATGCAAATGGGAGGCTGCTAGTGGAGGATTGTGATGTGAGTAAGAGATGGGCGGGGTATTTTGAGGAACTGCTGAACGTGTAGGATGATAGGGTTGCGAAAGTGGTAGCTGTTGGAAGTAATGTTAGAATGCCTGTGTTTGGTGAAGTGAATAGAAGTCGAATAAGAAGTGTAGAAGTGAGAGGTGCGTTGGATGTGATGAAAAATGGGAAATCTCCAGGTATGGATAACTGCACGGTTGAAGGTCTAAAGAAAGAAGGAAATGTGGTTGTAGAATGGTTGGTACGTTTATTGAATGTGTGTTTTGAGGCTATTAAAGTGCCGGTCGATTTGAGTAGCGCGTGTGTAGTTCCGTTATACAAGGGGAAAAGTTACAGGTATGAGTGCATGCAGTAATTCTAGAGGTATAAGTCTACTGAGTCGTTGGGAAGCTGTATGGAAGAGTTTTAATTGGAAGAGTGAGAGGGATGACGGATCGTGTGCTTGCTGAAGAACAATGCAGTTTTAGAAGTGGTAGAGTTTGTGTGGATCAAATGGTTGCTGTGAGGCAGGTAAATGAGAAATACTTAGCAAAAGGATAAGATGTATATTTGGCATTTATGCAACTAGAGAAGGCGTATGACAGAGTGGACCGTGAGGCTCTATGACAAGTTGTAAGCTTGTATGGAGTGGGTGGGAGACTTGAATGCGATCAAGAGTTTCTACATTGATAGCAGAGCATTTGTGAGAATAGGGAATGAGGCGAGTGAGTGGTTCCCAGTTGTGACAGGTGTGAGACAGGGATGTTGATGTCGCCGTGGTTGTTTAATTTGTTTATGAATGGCCGTGGTTGCTTAATTTTTCTATGGATGGTGTGGTGAGATAAGTGAACGCCAGAGTGTTGCATACATACTCAATACATACATATACTACTTGCATACATACTCAATCGTGTGTTTTATTCATCGTGTTTAACCTCCCGTGCAAGATAGGAGAATAATAAGCTGCAGATGCTTGATAATAATAAGCTGCAAGTGCTTGAGCGTTTCTGTGATACAGGTTCCAGTGGCACTCGAGGACAGGAATGGTACTTTAGTAACGAATATTATCAAGACTGATTTGTTTCTTTGAGTCCATATCTTACCGAATGAAACTGGTACCATTTGGAAGGGAACAAAGCCTTCATCACAGATACGCTCGTCTCACACCCTAGTAAATTATTGCTGTACAATATAAAATGCATTAACTCTTCAAGTAAGGGCTTCTTTATGGCCTAAACTACAGGGGTTGGACAAAATAATGGAAACACTTAACATTTTGAAATCATTATCTTTGAACATGTTATAAACAATCAAAAGTTGAGATATTTGATATTTTTTTTGTATCTATTTGCTATTTTTTTAAACTAAATGGTTTTTATAGACATCTTAAAGAAAATTTTGTTTATAACCTTACGAAAATGGCAGACCTCTCTGACTTTCAAAGAGACCAAATTGTTGGGGCTCGTAAGGCAGGTGCTACTGTAACAGAAACTGCCCTAATGTCTGACGTTTCAAGAGTTACTGTCTCAAAAGTAATGACTGCCTTTGAAAGTGAACGGAAAACGTCTTCAGCAAAGCACAGGTCTGGCCGAAAGTCGAAGTTGTCTAAGAGAGATCGTCGGACTCTAAATCAAATTTTTAAAGAAGGTCGCAAGACTGTGGTTCTTAAAATCATTGCAGACATCAATAAACACTTACGGAACCCAGCTTCCACAAAAACTGTTCGTCGGGAGCTGCACAAATCTGAATTCTACGGAAGAGCTGCAATTAGAGAGCATCTGCTCTCAAAAACAAATGCTTCGAAGCGTTTAGAGTGGTGTATAAATCCCCAAAATTGGTCCGTCGAGCAGTGGAAAAATGCGATTTTCTCTGACGAATCATCGCTTACCTTATTTCCGACCTCCGCCCGAGTGTACGTTTGGAGACAGTCGAAAGAAACTTTTAATCCAGACTACCTTCTCCCAACCGTAAAACACGGCGGGGGCTCTGTGATTGTCTGGGGTGCTATTTCTTGGAAATCCACCGGACCCTTATGGAAGAATTTACAGCCGAGACTATATAGAAATTTTGGGCGACCAAGTTCACCCTATGGTTCAAGCACTGTTCCTGGAGGGAAAGACCATGTTTCAAGATGATAATGCCCTAATCCACGCAGCTAGAGTTGTTGAAGAATGGCACAAGGAACATTCTAATGAAGTTGAGCATCTTGTCTGGTCACCACAATCCCCAGACCTCAACATTATCGATCATTTATGTTCGGTTTAGAGATTCAAGTAGGAAATCGATTTATGCCGCCATCATCTCTATAAGAACTGGAGGGTGTTTTAAGGACACCATACCAGGCCCCTGCCATGGCCCCTGTTGCTCCAATGAGCATTTTTCATGTCTTTGTCGGAAAAGGGCCCTTAGGTGGTGGACTATTCGGTCCTAAAATTTTATGGCGCTACGGACACTAGATCCCCCCCCCAGGGAGTGGGGGGTTAAGGGGACATTAATCTTTAATTTTCGATCCCATTTCGACCCCATATAAAAAGAAAACAAAACGGGAAATAGATAATTTTACAATGTACTTTTGTTAGAAATGTTCCAAGGATTCTAAAACAGTCTTTGGTTTTGTTCTAGCATGAAAACTCAATGAGGAGATACGTTTTGAAACATAAATACAAATGAACTAAAAAACCAACATGTCCAATTTTTTTCAAAACTAAGGCCTGAATAAAAAAATGAATGCATAAAAATTGTGTTTCTTTTCAAAAGTTGCATATTATAGTCAAATTTCACAAGAAGACTGAAAATACAAAATTTAATAATTTGTACAAATTTTTATTTTATTTGAAAATCACAATTCACAGTATGAATATGAAGTTATGCATGTAAATTTTCGAAATAAAAATTAAAACTGCATTCATTTGCATAAATTGTCCATTATATTACACTAGAAGAACTATTTCAAGACAAACTACTCGATAGGTCCACCGAATTCCAGAAAATGATGCAATCTGACGATGTTGACATTCAAGTGTCCATCTTCAACATGAACTTCACAGAAGCTCTCGGCGAATGTGCACCTTACGTCACCAAAAAAATAAACAAGCCAAAACGGACTGTTTGGATTACTGACGAAATTAAAGAGATGAGCAGAATAAAGAAAGCTAACTTGCGAGCGTACAAAAACAATAGATCAAACAATACCTTATACAAAAGATATAAAGAACATGAAAAATTCTTCGAAAGAAAATCACTGAAGCGAAACAAACTCACTTCCACCAGGAACTGACAACGGCTTAAAATTACCCGAAAAGAACTTGGGAAATCATTAGTGAGGTAGCCCCATATAAAAATTTAGACCGTATAAGTAATTTCGAAAATCCCTTGGCAATAGTCACGGATTTCAACACATTCTTTTCAAAAGTAGGGTCTCAAGTTTTCAGTGAGGTGTGTACCAATCCAGATGAAACGACAATTGAAAATTCATGCCCCACTGCACCCTCGAGGACTGATGTCAAGTGGAGACCACGTCCTGTCGATTTACCGGAGTTACGAAATATCTTATACTCAGTAAAAAACTCAAGGGCAGTTGAATATGATGGCATCAGTCTTCAATATATCAAAGGCAGTTTCCCTGTTACAGCACCATGGTGTTGGAAAATACTTTCGGAAATACAATTTTTGGGAAATACTTTACTCGGGGAAATAATTCACTTTGGGAAATACACTTGTGGGGCTGGGGCATTGGAATGTGTTGTGTATCGGGTGTCGTAAAGGTTCGGCAGTTTGGGCAGCGTTCTCAAGAGCTTGTAACAGGATGGCATTCATTAAAGTCGCCCTGCGGTCGGCTCTTCGTCCAAACTTGCTAAGGCTCAGGCATTCACAAAAACACAAGCACATAGGCTCCCACACAAACACAAAAACACACGCACATAAACACAAGATCCTATGACACAAACCAGCGAAAGCCGAAGAGGGAAACCAGCGACGGCCTACAAGGGGGCGTGGCACACAGCGAGCATTCCGTCTAACAGTCACTCATGACGCTGGACTAACGTGGACAGCGAGGGCTCCGCAAAGAAACGAACCAATAAGTTGGCGAGGTGTGATCGAGCACCAGCACATTGCCAATTGAAACTCAAAAAGTCAGGACAACGAAGAAAAGCACCAATCAGGATAGAAGAACTGGCTCTGAAACGGCGAAGGATCTGGACTTTTCGAGAAAGAAAGAGGCGACGCACATAAAAGGAGTGGACAATAGAAGTCGTGAGGATTTTCGCTTGGTTACACGACGAGAGACTCTTTTTGGTGAACGGATCGGGGATCCGGCTACCGCCGTGATCCCCGTTGGAATAGCAACTCGAGAGAAAAACATCAAGAAAAGTGCACCCGATACAGCGCTTATGTGACTACATCGAACTTTCCACCAGTTAACAATGGACCCCAACACACACTGAAGTACCACCGGCAAAAAACTCTGCTCGGAACGCAACAACTTCGAGATGACAACCGACACGTAAAAATGTGTCAATCGTTCGCCCGAGAGAACGTAAATGTAAGTTTTTACGTCGACTTCGAGCTAGCAAGAAAATACAGCATGCCAATTAAGCTCACACAGCTGCCAAGTCTTCAACAAAGCCATAGACCGCGAGTTCCACAGTGGTTTAGCGGTTCTGGCAATGAGTGAAAGGAGCGCAAGCTACGGGCGCTTTGGGCGCAGCATCTTCGATTTTCAGCACCGGCCCACGCATGCGATGGAGCAGCCGCAGCGAAGGAGCCAGATTGCGAGCACCATTCAAGACTTGACGGGAACGAAATTTAGGTGACACCTGCAACGCATCACAGGAGAGTTAAAATTTAGTGGCATAGAGAATTTTGAAACAGTGATTAAAGTGTAATATTTTAAATCAAAGTAGCACACTGAACAGTGCATTCAAAATTGGCGCGCTGTGTAATGAAGTTGTGTCTTGTGTTAATGCAATATAAATGCGAGGTATTTATATATTTTTGGATACCTTGTTCTGAGTCAAGGTTCAACGTCATGTATTGTCCTTATTGTTTCGTGTCTTTATGTTACTTAGGGATTGCCTTAAATTTTATGCATTCGTAAATCGTTGTTAACTCTTGAGTATTGATAATTGATATTCTCGGTGAGCATTACATGGTGAATTTTTTGGGTTGGTGAGGTCATGCATACCATTCAATTGTTGCACTCGTGATCTTTTAATCATTGCATTGAGATATTTTGCGTACTCGTACTTTTGATCCACGTGTTTATTAAAATAAAACCCATTTTAATCATTCAAGTTTTGTCATTTTTCCCATGCAAGTTAACTGGGTAATCATGAAGTACACACCAAGTAAACACACTGTTGATTTCCTACCTTTCCTGTCCAACTCTCTTACTGTGCATTTCATATCTTTATTTTCTCTTATTCTCTGACTATTGGGAGTTTAAATTCCTCCTTCGTTACGGGCTTAACCGGCATTGTATCGTGACAATGGATTCGTCTGATAATTAATACATAAATAGTAACCAACACGTTTCCAAACCAATAGAAACACTCCATTATTAGACCGTTGCATAAAAGTGGTGACCTAAATACAGCATCAAACTACAGGCCCATCAGTCTTTTGCCTGTCATGTCCAAACTATTTGAGAAAGGGGTGACAAATCAACTGTTATTTCACCTGGACGAGTCAAATCTACTCCACCAAAATCAATAAGCCTATAGAAGAAACACAAGCACCCAAAGCGCTCTGCTCAATATCTCTGAAAAAATATACAGTGACATCGATCAAAAGAATGTAACACTCTTGCTGCTACTCGATCTCTCTTAGGCGTTCGATAGTGTCGAACATGATAGACTTCTACGTAAAATACTGAACTTGGGAATAGACACGCAATGGTTTGAAAGTTACTTGTCAAATCGATCTCATGTAGTCCGCATAGAAAACAAACTGTCCCCATTCATTCAAAACAATTTTGGTGTTCCCCAAGGATCCATTCTTGGTCCGCTACTGTTTTCTCTTTTCATTAATGATTTCCCTCTAATGCCTTCTAACACACGGATCTCAATGTATGCAGATGATGTTCAAATTGCAATAACAAGTTCTGTATCGGAAATACCAAAGACTCAAATTAAAGCCGAAACTTTACTGACTAGCCTGAAATCATGGTACGACCGAAATGGTCTCAAATTAAATGCTAATAAAACACAAAGCATTATTTTTGGATCCAAAGATGCAATTAAAAAAGCTTCAGATCTTACTCATGCAGTTGGAAATGAAAAAAATGAATGCATCAGAAAAAGTAAAAAATTTAGGTATCTGGTTCGATAGAAACATGTCTTTCAAATCTCTTGTTGAGAATACTTGCAACAAAATTTATGGAACTTTAATGTTTTTTCATCGCATGAAGAGTATGCCAGACGAAAAATCCAGATTATTAGCCATTCAATCCCTGGTGTTATCGCGCATTGACTACTGCAACCTAGTTGGGGAGACTTACCTCAATACCTTCAAAGGGACTTACAAAAGTGCATGAACTTTGCGGCCAAGGTGGTATGCAACGGTAATTTCAAAAGAAGTGATCACGTAACCCCTCTCCTCAATAAACTCGGTTGGATTCCTATCCAAGAAAGGCTTCTTATGCAGAAGGCCCAATACGTATTCTCCTCGTTGTATCTTCCTCAGAGCAATGCTGAGAGAGTGCGTTTCCATCCACCCACTGTAACCAATCAAAAACCGAACAGAAACAATAATGTCTTGGTCAACTATCGTTCATCTCACTTAGGGCAGAAAGCTCTGTCCATATCAGGTGCCTTACTGTGGAACAAACTTCCCCTGCGATGAGTATTAAAATCCCTCAAAGACCGAGAGAATTTAAAGCCAAAATAACTCGTCATCTTGTGTCTCAAAACTAATTCTTAGTTACAGAACATACTGAATAAGTATTGACGAATCTCATTTGCCTGGTTTCTCCATTGCTGAACAATCTCCCTTGCTCATTGTTTTATAATTCAAGACATTACAAAACAGTTTTGAAGAATGCGTAGGTATTATGATTTGATCGCCCATACGCTGCCAGTTGCAAACATGCTTACTTGTAGATGTGTGTACGTATATGGGTGTATGTGCGCATATGGCTGTGCATATGTGCACGTACACCTGTGTGCACTAGAGTAGATAAACCAGCCGAAGATTGCATTTTATGTCATTCCTCTCCGTTTCTGTGCAAGCAACAAACTAGACCGTCATGGTACCTATGTGTGTGTGTTTATCAATTGCAGACATTCTGCGCCATATTACAAAGATAATGTGATTTTTTCTAATGTGAAATTGTAAAGCATCCATGTAAAAAATATAAATTCGTTGTGTGATCATCCATTTATACTGCAGTAATATGCTTATAATGCTTATAATTATATGTTTATAATAATGTACTTAAAACAATTTGATACCTATGTATGTTTATCTATTGCCGACAATTTACGTCATATTTCAAAAATAATGTGATTTTTTCTAATATGAAACCCTTATAGGACATTAATGTTTTCTTTCTTATTCACGTCCCACAATCGTTTTCATGTTTCTGACTTAGGTAGACTGTTTTATGCCACTATTTATAGTACGGAAATTTTATAGAAATCATGCCATAATAAAAGATATTTTCTCCGTTTCCCTCGATTGGGATGCTAGTTTATACTGACTAGTTTACGCTGATATTTGCGCACATGCTCACTTGTGTATATGTGTACGCGTGCACGCCATGCGTACGCAGATAGGTGAATGTGTCCCTACGTAATATTTCATTTCATTTGATTATTATAAAGCATATATAAAATGTACATACATTTGTTGCGCGATCACCCACATATGATAGATAAGACGCTTATCGACCAATGATCTTTTCGATACAATATTTAAGAAAACATCGTTACAATATTTCATTACAAATTATATGCAGCAACACATACTGAAAAAGTTTCTAGAAAGCGTATGCAATGTGATTGCCTCGATGCATATAGAAATGTATTTGCGTATGTTTACGTGTTAGGTGTATGTATGTGCGTAGGTATGTGTGTACATGTATATGTGTATATATTTACATGTATATATGCACATATGTGAGTACTAAACTGACAACTAGCATTTTATCTACAGATAATGGTCTTTTTTTCTATTCACTCTCAACTTGTAACATTACCTAACTCGTCATCTCTTTATTATTGTAAAGTATTCACGTAAAAAAAACTATAAATTCGTTGTGTGATCATCCATTCATACTTAAAAATAATGATTATCAACTAATGACCGCTATGTTACAAATTTCTAACCAGAAATAAAATAACTTGTAATTTCCGTGGTGCTCATGCTTATATTTATATTTTTTTCATGCTTCCTTGAAATGACATTTTTAAATATCTGCTGAAACACGCAATTTCTAATATCACTTCCTGGCGTGACGAATTTCAAAGTTTTATTTCATGTAATTGTAAACTGTCAAAAGTGTTTCCACCCCACAATGAGAATGCATTGTCCATGATATTGTGTTGTCTCTTATAATTATTATTACATGTATCATCAGATGTAGATTAAGCAACATTAGGAGTATATTACCCTCAACCATTTCTCTTCGACTATAGTGACATGGGTATTACAATACTCATGTGTGTGTATCATCCAAGTGTATTAACTTTAAGATATTTAAAAACCAATGATTGTACTTTTGTACAATATCTATCGAAAATAAAGTGTTTTCTTTCTTTCTTTTCAACAAAAAAAATTGTTTTGGCTTATACTCAAAACATATAACTTTAAACATTCAAACCGTATCAACTCATTGAGTTTTGATGCAAGAACAAAACCAAAGCCAGTTTTAGAATCCTTGTAACATTTCTAACAAAAGGATGTTGTTTTTTTCAAATTTGAGAACAAAAGCTATATAGCTCAAAACCGAAAAATATTTTTTTTGTGATGCAATGATAAAATATCGCTTATCACAATTTTTTTTCAAAATGTTAAAATTTTACAACATACTTTTGTTATAAATGCTTCAAGGATTCTAAAACTGTCTTTGGTTTTGTTCTAGCATCAAAACTGAATGAGTTGATACGTCTTGAAATATACATAAAAATGTACCAAAAAACTAATTTTTTGTAAAAAAGTAAGGCCTAAATTGAAAAAGTGACATGAGTAAAAAAGTTTACTTTCAAAAACTACATATACTGGCCAATTTTGAAACGGATCGGACGAAAAAAGTTAAAAAATCCGGATGGTTCTCTTAACTGATGAATGGGTTGAAATTCCATTGGAAACAACTCAAGAGTTGTATTTTTTAAACAATTTACCACAGGTGATACAGAGGTAGAATGTTTCTTAAGTCTAGTACAATGGTTAAATTTGAGTATAGCTACCTGTGGGCCCGAACAAGTTCAGCGACTTCTAGGGCATCCTATCATCACGTTATTCTAAGGTGTACAATAATGTTTAACCTAGTTTACTTAACCTAGTTTCGCATTAGACTGATCATTGAGATAATTTACTCGATATTTTATGCTGTATTTTACAATATAGGTCAAATCGGCTATATTTAACAGTATGTTCGATAAAACGATTCAAAAGCAGACTGAAGATCGGTTTTGTTACCCAAAGCAAGTTACATTATTACATTATCATTAGTTACATGTAGGAGGCAAGATTTGACATGGTGATCTTACACGACTAGTATTCTGATAGGAAGTGAGACTCAAGATGTCTTTTGAATACTTTGTACGAATTACATTTACGAATCTCCGCAGGTATCGAGTTCCAAGTTTTGGTTCCAACGAAGAGGATACTGTGTTGCGACCGGGCCTTCGAATAATAAGGAAGCATGAATTTACTTCTATTTCGGGTTAAATGGTCGTGATGACCAGTTTGCGCAGTCAATAATTGTCTTAGGCTATTGTCGCCATCATTTCTTAATGTTTTGTAAATGAAATTACAGATGGAGATTTTGTAGAGATCCGAAAGTTTAAGTATTTGTAAATTTTTGAAAGAAACATTTGTGTGAGCATTATATTCTAGGTTCTTTACCGCTCTGACAGCTCTTTTCTGCAGAATAAAAATTTTGTTGGTTTCATTTTTATCAGTTCCGTGCCACGCTTCTATTCCGTATTGCAAGTATGGAGAAATAAGCGTTCGGTGGGGCATTTGTGAAGCTGTTTCAGGCAGAAAATTTTTAACTTGATTCAGGATTCCGATGGATTTTGATAATTTAGAACTAATATGAGTGATGTGCTCTTTGAAGGTCAGATGTTTGTCTACTATGATGCCCAGAAGCTTACATGAGTTGGTTTCTTCGATTTCACCTTCGCCAATTTTAATGCATGGGAGAGATACATCTTTCTTGTATGAGAATGTAATATAATTTGTTTTATCAATATTAAGGCTTATTTTATTAGCTTTGAGCCACGATGAAACCTTATGAAGTCCATTATTTATACTCTCCACAACCATAGCGGGATTTTGGTTTGGAAGGACCGCAGAAAGCGTACTGTCATCTGCAAAAAGTATGAATTTGAAGAATGATATAGATTTTACAATATCATTGATAAAAATCAGAAACAGGAGAGGCCCAAGAACAGATCCTTGTGGAACTCCATGGCTAATTGTCTGTGGGTCTGATTTTGCGTCGTCAATGACAACGTATTGCTTCCGATTTGTTAGGTATGATCTGAACCAATCATGGGCAATCCCTCGAATGCCATAACAGTGTAGTTTCGAGAGTAGTATTTTATGGTCCACACAATCGAATGCTTTTCGAAAGTCAAGAAATACAGAGTAGACAGGCTTTCCTTCATGTATATTAGAATAGAGGAATTGTAAAGGATTTAATATAGCCTGTGTTGTTGATTTTTTAGAGCGAAAGCCGTATTGTTTATCGTAAAGAAATGATTTTTGTTCAAAATAAGAGTACACTTTTTTATACACAATCTTTTCGAATACTTTGCTAATAATTGGTAGTACGGAGATAGGTCGATAATTGTTTACACAAGTTTTTTCACCACTTATAAAGATAGGGGTTACTCCAGCAACTTTGAGGGAGTTCGGGAAAGTGCCTAGTGAGAGAGACTGGTTAATAATATTTGATATCAGCGGGGCTACAATGTCAGCACTAACTTTAAGTACTTTAGTCGGAAACGTTTGTAGCCCACTCGATTTATTTTTCATGTTGTTTATGCACACAATTACATCGGAGGAGTTTGTAGGCGTAAAGAAAAAGGAGTTGGGTTCTCGAATATGATCCATAAATTCCAGGTGATCAGTAGGTTCACTTGGAATACCACCAGCTATAGTTTTCCCTACGTTTACGAGGAAGTTGTTAAAGAGATTAGCAATTTCTTTCTTCTCATGGTATTTCACATTATCTTGAATGACATATTCAATTATCTTTTTATCGGCATTATTCGGTTTACAGCAAGAGTTAAGGAGATGCCAAGTCTTTTTAACGTCAGTTTTGAATTGAGTAAACTTGAGCGTAAAGTAGTTCTTTTTTGATGTTCTTATCTGGTTTGTTACATAGTTTCTGAATCGGTTATATGTTTCTCTAGATATTCGCCCTTCGCAAAGGAGGGCTAGGTACGCTTGACGTTTCTTTATATTTATTACGATGTCTCTAGTAATCCAGGGCTTTTGTTTATTTTTCGGGGTAACTGTACGAGTTACAATTGGGCAACACTGATTGCATGCGGTCATTATAGTTTCAGCCAACTTTACTACTGCTTCATCAATGCTCGTAGCATTATAATTTTGTTGAGAGATGTGCAATGTAGGCATTGATTCTTCTAGAACGGTGCGCATTTCTTCAAGATTTGATTCGTTTATTTTACGATATGAGTAAGTTTCAGCCCGTGCCTTGGTGCAAGCAATATAGACATTTTTCTTAATAAGAAAAACTGGGAAGTGATCTGATAAGTCAGAAGTAATTATTCCAGCAAGAAAATCACTTGGGTCTGTCATAAAGATATTGTCAAGCAGCGTAGCACACTCTGAGGTTATTCGTTTAGGCTTTGTAATGATCGGAAGGAAGGATTGAGACTGAAAGGTTGTTAGGAAATTAGAGATTGGTTCATAGCTTTCATGTTTCAGTAGATCATAATTGAAGTCACCGCATATTATTATGTCATTGTATAAGGGCCTGTTGAACTGATAAATAATACGATTCAGCTCATTCAGGAAGGATATAGGACAGGCTGTAGGAGGCCTATACACCGTTCCAAGCACAATGCGTTTACCATCTCTAGACAGTTCCACGAAGAGTGATTCTATATGACCCTGATTCATTGTTGCACTTGCTATGGTTCTCGAGTCTATGTGGTTAGATATATATGTGCTGATGCCTCCGCCCCGCTGGTTTTTTCTTAGCGAATGGTAACTATGATAATTTTCAAATCGAATCATGTTTTTAGTCGAGTCATCTAGCCAGCTTTCGGTGAAGCTAATCACGTCTAAGTTATATTTAAGTTCAGTTATAGTACAATGTATCTCTTCCAATTTTGGATAGAGTGACCTACAGTTCCAACACAGGAGCGAGAAATCTCGGTCAGTTATTCGTATAGTTTCGTTGAATTTTGATATATTAGTATACCTACACTCTTGAGAGTCGTTTAGGTTTGGATATATTCTGTTCAAATAATTGAGATGTGGGTCGATTTCCTCGAAGATCTCAGGGTGATCAGTCATTTAAAATTAGTAAACAGTAAGAAGTAGGTACTATAGAGCTTCAAAACGAAATACAGAGTCAAGCTTTAAGGAATATTCCTGTCTAAAAAACTAGCTTATGAAGTACGAGAGAATAGAGTATAAAAAAAAATCTAGTGCGATTACGTGAGTACACATAAACTCAGTCCATGAGCGAATAATATTGGAGTTCAATATCACAACATTGGTGTAAACAGATTGCCGCATGAAGGCGTTTTTACAAGTTCACATACAACAGGTAATAAGTTTTAAAGATTATAACGACAATGATATAATCAGCTAATATGGTTTACGCATATGAATGAATCAATCCCTCGGAGAATTGAGGCTGTAATTGCCTCAAAAGGTAGACCTACACTGTATTAAAATGTTTTATTGATTTTACAAGGTGTTTCCATTATTTTGTCCAACCCCTTTTATAGTCTCACTATTGCGGCATACTGAGTTTGACCGTTTTCCGTCATAGTGGGGCTTTAATGAAAAGTCTAAGCATTACAAAGCCTCGACGACAGGAGCTGGGAATTAGACCACTCAAGCCACTCAAGCTTTGGAGTTTATGGTGTACCTTAAGATGAAAAAATTGATCATTGTCGTTGTCGTCGTTGTCGCTGTTCGCTATCTTGAGAAACGTTTTCAAAATCTGCGTTCAAATAGGTATAAACAATTTATTTAGATCGTGAAAAAAAGAAGTCATTGAAACCATTATCCACCAGTTGAATTCATTCCAACTATGCCATGATTTTCCTGCATGCCAGGCACAAAGTCAAGGTATCAAAATTAGGCTTCAAACTTGTTCACGAATGAACGTGGTCACGATTAATAAAAAAATTAGCAATGCAGGATTGTTAAGCCATCGCCAAGACAGGTCGACTGGTGCCTCTGTACTACAAAGGGAAAATAATGCTTCTCGTGATATACTTGCGAATCGGACTTCCGTCACGATCTTCAAGTTTTCGTTAGCTTGTTAGCTGATCGCTTTTTCGCTGGAATTATTTTGCAAAAATTTCGCTACTTGTCTAAAGCATTAGAGTCTATACGCAGCAATATTGAATTCCGAAAAATATTGGAAGCTATTTGCAGCAACGGAAAAAACTGTAGGCGAATCTTAACTTGAGGGGTTCATCCGGATTTTTCAACTTTTTTCGTCCAATTCGTTTGAAATTTGGCCAGTATATGTATTTGTTGGGAGTAATTTTTTTAATTGATTACTTTTTCGATTTAGGCCTTACTTTTTTTGAAAAATACGAAAAATAAGTTTTTTGGTATATATTTATGGATATTTCAAAAGAATAGAAGTCATTGAGTTTTTATGCTAGAACAAAACCAAAGACAGTTTTGGAATCCTTGGAGCATTTCTAACAAAAGTACGGTAAACATTTTAACATTTGAAACTTTTCGTTTTTTTATATGCGATATTTGCTCACTAACTCAAATATTCACTAATTTTGGGTTTTGAGTTTGATTAAGAAAATAATTTTACCATTTGTAAGGTTGCTACCGTACTTTTGTTAGAAAAGAAATGTTCCAGGGATTCCAAAACTGCCTTTGTTTTTTCCTAGCATGAAAACTCATTGACTTTTATTTTTTTGAATGTTGAAAATTAGAGGTTTTGGGTATAAGCCAAAAACAAAAAATTCTGTTGAAGTGTAATATAATGGACAATTTATGTAATTGAATGTTGTTTTCATTTTTATTTCGATAATCTCCATGCATAACTTTATATTTACACTTTTACTTTTAATTTAAAAGAAAAATAATGAAAAAATAAAATTTTTCTTTTTTAATAAAATAATAAAATTTTATGTTTGTAGTCTGATTCTTATGAAATTTGACTATTATATGTAACTTTTAAAAAGAAACACAATTATTAAATTCATTTTTTCGATTCAGGCCTTATTTTTTGAAAAAATAACATATATGGTTTTTTAGTTCATTTTTATTGATTTTTCAAATGAAGAGAACTCATTGAGTTGCTATGCTAGAACAAAACCAAAAACAGTTTTAAAATTCTTGAAGCATTGTAAACAAAGTTACGGTTTCAAATTTTTGATTTCTTGTTTTTTATATATGGGGATGAAATGGGGTCAAAAATTCAGGACTTTTGGTCCCCTTACCTGGGAGGGGGGAATCTAGTGTCT
The DNA here is from genome assembly GCA_030386875.1 of Morinoia aosen. Taxonomy (NCBI): domain Eukaryota; kingdom Metazoa; phylum Arthropoda; class Malacostraca; order Amphipoda; family Talitridae; genus Morinoia; species Morinoia aosen. Next base: position 29,032,727 of record CM059568.1, read on the forward strand.
GTAGCGCCATAAAATTCTAGGACCGAATAGTCCACCACCTAAGGGTCCTTTTCCAACAACAAAACAAAAAACGCTCACCAGACCGACAGAGGCCTGGCAGGAGACTGGATGACCACCTTAATAAATAAAAATCAACAAATCTGAATTTTTCTCCTATCCCTGGACGTCAGAAAGTTTCCAACAGAATGATACAGCCTCAGAAAATACGGCTTTATCAATCAGCAAATCTGGCATTCTTGAAGCAGTCTCTACAAAAATGTTCCATAACATTAAAATTCTCATTAAAATTTAAATAGTTTAATTATTGGCATAAACTATCTTACTGTGAATTATTACTAATAACTTTCTAATTATAAGTATTATTCTTAATAATTTTGTGTGAATCACAAATATTAATAAATACCAAACAACCACCAGAGTAGACCTAGGCGTTGTGGCAACATTCTGGCAGAGCACGCCGAGTCCCTAGCGTCATTTCGTATCCTGATATTTTTTCGTTAAGAGCTCGTCGCGTAAGTATAAATGAGTGAAAAATTTGTGTTAGATTTTAAACTCATAATGTTGAATGTGTTGATAGTATTTTCACTGTGTTTTTTTTAGTTGTCTCTTAGTAGTCGTATGTATCCTTAGCATGTCCTCATTACCGTGTTTAGGTTGAAAAGATCGTAAAATCGATCCGGCTGTTCTTGGTGATGGCGTTAGCCGTGTTAGTAAGTGTGTGTCAGACTCTCTAATCGTCAGCACAGCTGTGCAGTGTCACTGCTACATAGTGATTCCTTGTGAGTGTTTAGACTCTTCGTAGCCAGAAATAATGGTTATAGCGCCATTGTGACGTATTATAAAATCACCAAATGATAGGAGAGATTGCTTGCTTAAGATTTACATGCTCGATGTCATAAAAATTCTCCTGATCTGTTTTAAGAATATAAATGCGAAATAAATTCTCATACCCTGTTCGGTTTATATTGAAATTATGTGAAAGTAGTAAGGGTGTATTTTGCCGTCATGACTCTTCTTTCCCTTATTCACTTGTCTGAGCCTCAAGGAGAATAACTCTTGGCGGTTGACCGTAGGAGAAAATAACTCAGGGTTTCCGTGGTGTGAATTTTGCACTAGATGGAAGGTGTGCTTGCGGTTTCTTCTGTTTTTTCCTCGGATTGAGTCATCCAGCGTCCTTGAATATTTCCAGGTCTCCGACGCCACAACGCACTACACTTACAATAACACCACTCACCTGGGCCTTGAGTTTCACTATAATCACTGGTTTATTTATAAAACCGAACCAGACACTAGTTCTTCAAATTGAACCATCGTCTGACTAATCAGCTGGGCCTTACTTACTAAAGAGACGCACCAGATTTTGTAACTTAACTATCCGTCTGTTAAACGGAATTACAGAAATAACAATTACACTTACACACACCGCCAACCTGCCGGATCAGCTATCTCCAGGACTGCGAAATAACCTCAGCCAAGATCGTGCAGTTAACACGACTCGTCGATCCTGCCGGCTCCTCCAATAAAACCCAAGTTGAGTCTCCCGTGTCCTTCATTGGCCTTCTCATACGGTTCTTGAAAACATACTCCCTCATTATTTGAGTTTGAGCTGGGAAGATAATAATACAACCTAATAATTTCATCAAACCCAGACCTCAAACTTAAAAGTGGTGATCTCTCCAGAGTGACTTAAAAACAATTTAACTCGAGGAGTGTTTGAGAGAACGTGAGAGAAGGAAAATTGTTGGCATTCCATTGTAGTGATAAGTTCACATTATTGCGTGCCCTGAGAGTTTTTTCTGAGGATTTACCTTGCTAATGAATTTTCTCTGAGCAGCTCTAATTTTTTTTCTCACACACTTATGTTGTTCCCTGTCTTATGTCTCATGTGCCACAGTAGGTAGAAAAATTTTTTTTTCACCTTCTTTCCGTTTCTTTTCCGGTATATATGGCGACCGCTATAACTTTCTTCTCTCGTTTCATATCTTCACTTTGAATAACTGTGTAGGTGTACTCACCGTAACCCTCTGACATTTTAAGATTCAAGTGGTTAGGTTTGATTACGTAAATTCCGTGACGTTATAGATTAATTTTGTTAGTTTTGCGCTTCTAAAAAATGTCAATATGCCCGACGACAGTGAAGTTGGAAATCCAGCGCGCGCAAAACCCATCACACTCCCACCTTTTATACCATCAGAAAGCTCGACTTGGTTTAGCCAAGTCGAAGCCATTTCCATATATAACAATGTGTTTGAAGAACGTGACAAATTCTACGCGTTAATAGCCGCCATGCCCACGCAAATGCTAACAGATTCGCAAGACTTAATTAACAACCCACCTCAGATAAATCCTTACTCTGTTTTGAAAGAAAAGATATTAGAAAAATTACAAATGTCCGATGCGGACAAGGTTAGGCCCCTTGTCGATGCCTCAGCTATTCCGTATGTCTCGGTTTCGTTTCCTCCAGCACTTTTGTTGAAAGAACTAAAAAACTCGCTGTCGGCGTTGGTATAGCCGAAAAATTCCTCTAGGAATTATTTATGACTAAGTTACCACCCAACGTGTGGCCCTTTCTATCAATGGTAAGCCCGAATGAGAGTTTGGACTCTCTCGCACAAGCAACAGAGACGGTGATGAGAAACTTAAATATATTTCAAACTTCTCAAGTAGCTCCCTTGAACGCATCAGTTGCGATTTTTAGTCCGTCAAATACACCCGATATCCAACCTCCCACCTCAATGGAATCAATGCAGCGTGACATTTTAGAATTGAAGCAAGCTTTCGAGAGATGTCGGTTAGGTCACAGTGTAGCCCATATTCAGCAAGGCCCAGGTAGATTTCCACGTTACGACAACAACGATAATTATGGGTACGGTCCTCCTCCTCAGCGTTTTGCTAGAGGACGGTCCTTCGATAGGTCATCTCAAAACCGCCACTCTTTGTCGCGTTCCCGCAACGCTAATAGAAACCTCTGTTGGTATCACGCAAAATTTCGGTGACCTAGCGCGCAAATGCGCCTCACGATTCTGTCCCCGTTATGCCGAAATGACTTCGGGAAACGCGAACAGCGACGCACAGTAGCAAGTGCTGCGTTGCCTAACCCCCAGACTACTCGCTTACTTGTGATTCAGGATCCACTAACGAAGTACCGATTTCTCATAGATACTGGATCGACTGTATTGATTATTCCAGCCAAGGCGATAGATCAAAGAACTAATTAGGTGGCGAATCTGAAGGCTACGAATGGAACGCCGATAGCGTGTTTTGGATCCAAGCAATTGACGTGTAGCTTGGGGTTGCGCAGAAACTTCACTTTCAATTTTTTTATAGTGGAAGTCGAAGAACCGATCATTGGAGCTGATTTCTTAGCCAAGTTTGGACTCGTAGTAGATGTCAAGAACAGAGTAGTTAGGGATGAAAGCACTCAAATTTCTTTTCCTGTTAGCGGAGTGGCTAGATCAGATGCGTTGCATTCTTTCTCTGTAGCATTCAATCGCTAGTGCGAATTTGAGCAAATACTTGCCGATTTTCCTTCGTTAACGAACTCTAATTTAGCTTCTAAAAATGAGAACACAAGCACTAAGCACCACATATTAACAACTGGTCCTCCAGTTTACTCAAAAGCTAGACGTTTACCGCCTGATCGATTGGCTTTAGCCAAGAAAGAATTTCAAAGAATGATCGAAAGCGGTATAATCCGCAGTTCCAAAAGCCCTTTGGCTAGCCCTCTTTTGTTAGTACCCAAAGCGAACGGTGAATTCAGACCGTGTGGTGACTTTAGAAGATTGAATGCCGTTACGCAGCCTGACCGTTTTCCAATCCCGTATTTGTACGATTTCAGTGCAAATTTGGAGGGAGCCATGATTTTCTCGAAGATCGACCTCCAACACGCCTTTCATAAAATTCCACTTGATGAAAGTGCTATACCTAAAACGGCCGTCATTACACCGTTCGGTCTTTTTCAGTTTCTAAAAATGCCCTACGGTCTTCGAAATGCGCCACAAACCTTCCAACGACACATGTCTGAGATATTCTCGGACCCCACCTTTGCCTATGTGTATCTTGATGACATTTTGGTAGCATCCGCAACAACGGAGCTGCACAGAGATCATTTGCGTGTCGTGTTCGAGAGATTATCCAACCACGGACTCCTTGTCAATCCCACTAAATGTGAGCTCGGGAATTCATCACTAATTTACTTAGGTCATTAAATCTCTAGCCTAGGTCTAAAACCTTTGCCTAGCAAAGTAGAAGTTATTAGGAGTTTTCCACGTCCACAGACCCAGAAGGAACTTAGAAGGTTCCTAGGTTCTGTTAACTTCTATCATCGCTTTATAAGAAATTGCGCTCAAACCTTAGCCCCCTTGTCAGATTTGCTGGAACCCAAGAAGAAAGGCAAATCCGTTGTTGTTAAATGGACGGATGATGCACTTAAAGCTTTTGATGAGATCAAAATTAAGCTAGCTACTGCGACAGAACTGTCCTATCCGATTGCTAACGCTGAATTTAGTCTGGTAGTTGACGCTTCTAACACTGCCGTAGATGCCATGCTGCAACAAAGAGTAGGGACAAATATTTCTCCTCTTGCTTTCTTTTCCAAAAAGCTATCGACCACTGAGCGTGCTTACAGTGCGTTCGGCAGGGAACTCCTTGCTATCTACCTACCTGTGAGGCACTTTCGATACGCTTTAGAGGCGAGACAGTTTGTAATCCACACGGATCACAATCCCTTGACCTCAGCGATCAAGATGCCATCTGAGCGTCACTCACCAAGAGAAGCTCGACATCTGTCTTTCATTAGTCAGTTCACCACGGATATCCGTTACATCAAAGGTTTTGATAATACAGTCGCTGACTGTCTTTCTAGAATCAATTCTGTCAAAACCAGTGGCGAAATCAGTTTCGGTAACATCGTACATGCGCAGAAGGAGGATCCTGAACTCCAGGACCTTCTCAAACCTACTAACAACAACTCTTTGAAATTAACTTGTGTTGTTGGAGTGTACCGTGACGCTGAGCGACTTTCTCATTTGTATCCGCCTGCGACTTTCCACAGAGTAGCCATTCTTCATTACCACGCGCTGTCTCATCCTGGCGTTAATCGTACACTACGTTTGATTTCCGATCGCTTCGTCTGGCCAGCGATGCGTAAAGAGGTCAAGCAAATTGTGCAAAACTGCCATGCATGTCAGAGCAGCAAAGTTGTGAAACATAATCGCGCAGCGTTACAGAGTTGTGCCTTCTCGGGTCATAAATTCGATGCTGTCCACCTAAATCTGGTGGACCCCTTGTCCTTATCGCGCGGTCATTCTTACTTGCTAACAATTATTGATAGATTCACACGATGGGTTGAGGCCGTGCCTCTTCCGGATATGCAAACAGACACTGTAGCTCGTGCGTTTGTGAGTACTTGGATTTCTAGATTTGGGGTTCCCTTATATAAGTGTCACTCATGACCGGGGATCCCAATTTACCTCAAAATTCTGGACTGAGCTTAGTGCCGCTTTAGGTTGTTCCAATGTGAGCACCACGGCGTATCATCCGCAGTCGAACGGTCTCTTTGAGAGAGTCCATCGTGACCTCAAAAGCGCACTGCGATGCCTTAACTGCCGTCTCGACTGGAGCGACAGACTTCCAGTAGTATTATTGAGCATTCGAAATTTGTACAGGCAAGATCAACAGAGTACAGCGTCAGAAATGATGTACAATTTAAACAATATAAACAATTTAAACAATTTATTTACCACAGGTGATACAGAGGTAGAATGTTTCTTAAGTCTAGTACAATGGTCAAATTTGAGTATAGCTACCTGTGGGCCCGAATAAGTTCAGCGACTTCTAGGGCATCCTATCATCACTTTATTCTAAGGTGTACAATAATGTTTAACCTAGTTCACTTAACCTAGTTTCGCATTAGACTGATCATTGAGATAATTAACTCGATATTTTATGCTGTATTTTACAATTTAGGTCAAATCGGTTTTATTTAACAGTATGTTCGATAAAACGATTCAAGAGCAGACTGAAGATCGGTTATGTTACCCAAAGCAAGTTACATTATTACATTATCATTAGTTACATGTAGGAGGCAAGATTTGACATGGTGATCTTTCACGACTAGTATTCTGATAGGAAGTGAGACTCAAGATGTCTTTTGAATACTTTGTACGAATTACATTTACCGATCTCCGCAGGTATAGAGTTCCAAGTTTTGGTTCCAACGAAGAGTATACTGTGTTGCGACCGGGCCTTTGAATAATAAGGAAGCATGAATTTACTTCTATTTCGGGTTAAATGGTCGTGATGACCAGTTTGCGCAGTCAATAATTGTCTTAGGCTATTGTCGCCATCATTTCTTAATGTTTTGTAAATGAAATTACAGATGGAGATTTTGTAGAGATCCGAAAGTTTAAGTATTTGTACATTTTTTAAAGAATCATTTGTGTGAGCATTATATTCTAGGTTCTTTACCGCTCTGACAGCACTTTTCTGCAGAGTAAAAATTTTGTTGGTTTTATTTTTATCAGTTCCGGGCCATGCTTCCATTCCGTATTGCAAGTATGGAGAAATGAGCGTTCGGGAGAGCATTTGTAAAGCTGTTTCAGGCAAAAAATTTTTAACTTTGTTTAGGATTCCGATGGATTTTGATAATTTAGAACTAATATGAGTGATGTGCTCTTTGAAGGTCAGATGTTCATCTATTATGATGCCCAGAAACTTACATGAGTTGGTTTCTTCGATTTAACCTTCGCCAATTTTGATTAATGTATGGGAGAGATACATCTTTCTTGTATGAGAATGTAATATAATTTGTTTTATCAATAATAGGGCTTATTTTATTAGCTTTAAGCCACGATGAAACCTTATGAAGTTCATTATTTATACTCTCCACAATCATAGCAGGATTTTGGTTCGGAAGGACCGCAGAAAGCGTACTGTCATGGGAAAAAAGTATGAATTTGAAGAATGATGTAGATTTTACAATATCATTGATAAAAATCACAAACAGGAGAGGCCCAAGAACAGATCCTTGTGGAACTCCATGGCTAATTGTCTGTGGGTCTGATTTTGCGTCGTCAATCACAACGTATTGCTTCCGATTTCTTAGGTGTGATCTGAACCAATCATTGGCAATCCCTCGAATGCCATAACAGTGTAGTTTCGAGAGTAGTATTTTATGGTCCACACAATCGAATGCTTTTCGAAAGTCAAGAAATACAGAGAAAACAGGCTTTCCTTCATCTATACTAGAATAGAGGAATTGTAAATGATTTAATATAGCCTGTGTTGTTGATTTTTAGAACGAAAGCCGTATTGCTTATCGTAAAGAAATGATTTTTGTTCAAAATAAGAGTACACTTTTTTATACACAATCTTTTCGAATACTTTGCTAATAATTGGTAGTACGGAGATAGGTCGATAATTGTTTACACAGTTTTTTTCAACACTTTTAAAGATAGGGGTTACTCTAGCAACTTTCAGGGAGTTCGGGAAAGTGCCTAGTAAGAGAGACTGGTTAATAATATTTGATGTCAGCGGGGCTACAATGTCAGCAATAACTTTAAGTGCTTTAGTCGGAAACGTTTGTAACCCACTCGATTTATTTTTCATGTTGTTTATGCATGTAATTACATCGGAGGAGTTTGTAGGCGTAAAGAAAAAGGAGTTGGGTTTTCGAATATGATCCATAAATTCCAGGTGATCAGTAGGTTCACTGGGAATACCATCAGCTATTGTTTTCCCTACGTGTACGAAGAAGTTGCTAAAGAGATTAGCAATTTCTTCCTTCCCATGGTATTTTACGTTATCTTGAATAACATATTCAATTATCTTTTTATCGGCATTATTCGGTTTACAGCAAGAGTTAAGGAGATGCCAAGTCTTTTTAACGTCAGTTTTGAATTGAGTAAACTTGAGCATAAAGTAGTTCTTTTTTGATGTTCTTATCTGGTTTGTTACATAGTTTCTGAATCGGTTATATGTTTCTCTAGATATTCGCCCTTCGCAAAGGAGGGCTAGGTACGCTTGACGTTTCTTTATATTTATCACGATGTCTCTAGTAATCCAGGGCTTTTGTTTATTTTTCGGGGTAACTGTACGAGTTACAATTGGGCAACACTGATTGTATGCGGTCATTATAGTTTCAGTCAACTTTACTACTGCTTCATCAATGCTCGTAACATTATTATTTTGTTGAGAGATATGCAATGTAGGCATTGATTCTTCTAGAACGGTGCGCATTTCTTCAAGATTTGATTCGTTTATTTTACGATATGAGTAAGTTTCAGCCCGTGCCTTCGTGCAAGCAATATAGAAATTTTTCTGAATAAGAAAAACTGGGAAGTGATCTGATAAGTCAGAAGTAATTATTCCAGCAAGAAAATCACTTGGGTCTGTCATAAAGATATTGTCAAGCAGCGTAGCACACTCTGAAGTTATTCGTGTAGGCTTTGTAATGATCGGAAGGAAGGATTGAGACTGAAAGGTTGTTAGGAAATTAGAGATTGGTTCATAGCTTTCATGTTTCAGTAGATCGTAATTGAAGTTACCGCATATTATTATGTCATTGTATAAGGGCCTGTTGAACTGAGAAATAATACGATTCAGTTCATTCAAGAAGGATATAGGACAGGCTGTAGGAGGCCTATACACCGTTCCAAGCACAATGCGTTTACCATCTCTAGACAGTTCTACGAAGAGTGATTCTATATGATCCTGATTCATTGTTGCACTTGCTATGGTTCTCGAGTCTATGTGGTTAGATATATATGTGCTGATGCCTCCGCCCCGCTGGTTTTTTCTTAGCGAATGGTAACTATGATAATTTTCAAATCGAATCATGTCTTTAGTCGAGTCATCTAGCCAGCTTTCGGTGAAGCTAATCACGTCTAGGTTATATTTAAGTTCAGTAATAGTACATTGTATCTCTTCCAATTTTGGATAGAGTGACCTACAGTTCCAACACAGGAGTGAGAAATCTCGGTCAGTTATTCGTATAGTTTCGTTGAATTTTGATATATCAGTATACCTACACTCTTTAGTCGTTTAGGTTTGGATATATTCTGTTCAAATGATTGAGATCTGGGTCGATTTCCTCGAAGATCTCGGGGTGATCAGTCATTTAAAATTAGTAAACAGTAAGAAGTGAGTAATGTAGAGCTTAAAAACGAAATACAGAGTCAAGCGTTAAGGGATATTCCTGTCTAAAAAACTAGCTTATGAAGTACGAGAGAATAGAGTATAAAAAAAACCTCGTGCGATTACGTGAGTACACATAAACTCAGTCTATGAGCGAATAATATTGGAGTTCAATATCACAACATTGGTGTAAACAGATTGCTGCATGAGGGCGTTTTTACAAGTTCACATACAACAGGTAATAAGTTTTAAAGATTATAACGACAATGATATAATCAGTTAATATGGTTTACGCGTAATAATAACTTTATTGGAAAAAAAAATTCACAGTAATATTGGGAGGTAAAAATTGCTGATTGCGTTGTTTCAAAAGTTCACACACAGCTGTCATAAATGTTTAAAAACACATCTGTTATACATTTGTATAGATTCAGGTTAAACTAACATCAAGTTGAGGTTAAACTGACATGATACCTAATTGGGGTTAAACTAACTCGAAATTGACATATCAAATTTAGGGGATCACCTAGTCTAGTCACCCATGACCTGCTTCGATGACATATCTAGTTGTTACATCAGGTATTGTTCGAGGTCATCTGGCGTGTTGATCTCGCGGCGTCTTGAATCTTGGTTTCCGGGGTTAAATATGAAGCTGTTCCCATCCTGTGTTCTTGGGATTCCAATTTTATCCGGGAATTTCCTTTTGGCCATCCTCAGAATGTAAGTGGCGTTAGCTCGTGAAGGAAGGTATGAGGTATTCATTTATGAAGAAGAACTTTGGCTTCTTTTCTCGGCAGGCGTTGAGAATTTCACGTTTTTTGTCATGTTTTAGTTCAAATGCAATGTTTCTTTGATCTACGTTCCCAGTTACTGGTTTTTTCCCCCATTCTTGTAGCTGACGTGATGTCAGTGTCGGAGAGGTCAATGTTGATCTTGTCCTTCAGGAGCTGGCAGACTGTATCCCTACAGATTTCGTCTGCGTGAGATTTCGGTATTTCCCTTCCAGAAATGACGAGAGTACATTTTTTGTCTTCAATGTCTCGGCGCTGATCATTTTTCTCCAACTGGTCGAGGCGGGAGGTTAAGCTATCTATTTTCTACTTCTGTTCTTCGAGAATTTTTTTTGTGTTCCGCTTCTTTTGTTTCAAATAGCGTTTTAAAGTGGCTTATTTCATTTTGCATTTTAACAATATCACCATTAAATGTTGTCATCACTGAATCGAAGTATTTTATAAGGACAGAAACCACTTCTTTACCGTCTTTCGTTAGGCTAGATACATCAGGGTATTAACCAAACTTCGGTTGAAACTCGATGCTGTTGTTGCTGCTGTTGTTGGTACTGCGTCGTTTGTTAGGTGCCATCTTGAAGATTGAGGGAGTTCGGTTCGTTGTGTAAACGAGGGTTGAATACTCTCACACTTTTGAGGGAATATTGTACTCTTAGTTTGATTATTTTTATATATGGGGTATTTAAATCACATTTGAATACTCATTGCGAGAGTATGTACCCATTTAGGCTAGAGGAACATTCTTTCTAACAATAGGCGCTTTGTTTTGGAGCGAGCGACACACCCGTCCTCACCAAATGGAGTCACTGAGGACACTGACTGGGTCAGTCAGTGTCGGAAAAACGTCACCTTACGCCTTCCTGGCGACATTGTAGACCCAAAACCGATGCCTGCATTTTCATCTGCTGACCAGTCCGCGTATGTAACATGTCTAAAAGATTGCATGCGTAAGATCAAATATGTAGCTCCACGAATGCCGCACTCTGAAGATAGATTAGACCCTGCCTTACAAAATTGCACCCATGTGAACGCACGAGTAGATGGAACTAAACCAACCCTCACCCGCCCTTATGATGGTCCATTCAGAGTGTTAAAGAGGACTCCCAAATATTTCTTTCTAGAAAAATTTGGTTCCTCTGATTCTGTTAGCATTGACCGTCTGAAGACTGCCTACATCTCTGATAATAGTGTGCTTACTAACTCTTCATCCTCTCCACAGAACCTTCTTTTCACTGAGACTCGATCATATCATCCTTCTTAGATTCCTCATTTGGCTGCATTGTTGCCTAGTCAACTTGAGTGTAACCCTTTCTCTTTTTTTGTATCCTCAAACCCTAACGTAGACTCTAATTCTAGTACTCTTAGTGAACCAGGGACAACACTGGACACCCCAGATGAACCCGCTGCAGTAGTTTCAGCTCCTAGAACCCTCTCAGACCTCAAATTGCAGACCCGACCGGTCAAACTTCACCGCTCGGTAACATTTTCCGACCGCCAGACTCGGCATGGTGGTGTAGTTCGTACTCCTTCCCGCTACAAATAACTGTATCGGGTAGACCATTCGGTCTGCGCCTTGGGGGGTAATGTAGCAGTCGCTACAAAAATTTTCCATAACATTAAAATTCTCATTAAAATTTAAATAGCATAATTATTGGCATAAACTATCTTACTGCAAATTATTACTAATAACTTTATAATTATAAGTATTAATCTTTATGTTTTTGTGTGAATCACAAATATTAATAAATACCAAACAACCGCTAGAGTAGACCTAGGCGTTGTGGCAACATTCTGGCAGAGCACGCCGAGTCCGTAGCGTCATTTCGTATCCTGATCTTGTGTCGTTAAGAGCTCGTCGCGTAAGTATAAATAAGCGAAAAATTCGTGTTAGATTTAAACTCATAATGGTGAATGTGTTGATAGTATTTTCACTGTGTTTTTTTTAGTTGTCTCTTAGTAGTCGTATGTGTCTTTAGCATGTCCTCATTACCGTGTTTAGGTTGAAAAGATCGTAAAATCGATCCGGCTGTTCTTGGTGATGGCGTTTGCCGTGTTAGTAAGTGTGTGTCAGACTCGCTAATCGTCAGCACAGTTGTGCAGTGTCACTGCTACATAGTGATTGATTCCTTGTGAGTGTTTAGACTCTTCGTAGCCAGAAATAATGGTTATAGCGCCATTGTGACGCGTTATAAATTCACCAAATTATAGGAGAGATTGCTTGCTTAAGATTTACATGCTCGATTTCATAAAAATTCTCCTGATCTGTTTTAAGAATATAAATGCGAAATAAATTCTCATACCCTGTTCGGTTTATATTGAAATTAGGTGAGAGTAGTAAGGGTGTATTTTGCCGTCATGACTCTTCTTTCCCTTATTCACTTGTCTGAGTCTCAAGGAGAATAACTCTTGGCGGTTGACAGTAGGAGAAAATAACTCAGGGTTTCCGTGGTGTGAATTTTGCACTAGATGGTAAGGTGTGCTTGCGGTTTCTTCTGTTTTTTCCTAGATTGAGTCATCCAGCGTCCTTGAATATTTCCAGATATCCGACGCCGCAACGAACTACACCTACAATAACACATCTCACCTGGGCCTTGAGTTTCACTATAATCACTGGTTTATTTATAAAACCGAACCAGACACTAGTTCTTTAAATTGAACCATCGTCTGACTAATCAGTTGGGCCTTACCTACTAAAGAGACGCACCAGATTTTGTAACTTAACTGTCCGTCTGTTAAACGGAATTACAGAAATGTAGCATTAGCTACAAAAGTGTAAAATTTTAAAATTTCTCATTCGCACTTAAATAGCATAATTATTGACATTAAAAATCTTACTCTAAATTATTATTAATAATTTTCTACTTATAATTAGTAATCCTTGAAGTTTTTGTGTAAATGCATAACACATAAAATAACGATCGACATTTTCGAGTTTAAAGCCTCTGAAAAGGGCAACACCGCGCGGGACGCTTGGTTTTCCGCGTCACTCTCTCGTGCCTCTTTAGCTTGTGCGTTACAACGTTCTTGTAAGTGAAAGAAATTAAGTGTTCAAATAGAGCAAATCTGGTAAAGTATATTGTGTCATTTCTTAGTGAGCATTGTGTTTAAGTTTAAGGATCTGGTCAGTATCGTGCTATATATATAAACATGAAAATAGTCGTAGGAGTTCGTAAAATAGCGTGGCTCATTCCAAGTGCTATCTCAACATGACGTAGCGTAAATTTTGCGTGTCATGTTCACTTCTTGCGTCAAGAATTTATATTAGATATTCAACTACGTCCTTCCTTACTACAAAAATTATATACTTGCAGCTGTCATTATGATATTGAAATTCGCTCATCAAATACTTCGTGAGAGCGCCACGACAAATTTGCCGGCGTTTTTTGTGAAAAATGGCGAAGCGTAAACTGCTGTGTCATGTCATTTTTTATGTTCACTGTATTATATTTTGAATATTTTTTTGTTTTGCTGCAAGAGATAAATTTGGTGGCCAAGCACGCAAGTGCGGGTCCCGTTGCTGTCCTCGTTATACCGAAATGACTTCGGGAAACGCCAACAGCGACGCATAGTAGCGAGTACTGCGTTGCCTCACTGCCAGACTACTCGCCTTTTGACCATATTCGATCCCACTACCAAATATCGATTTTTGATAGACACAGGTTCCAGTGTTTCAATTATCCCAGCCACGGCGAAAGATAAAAATAATAATTTAGTGGCGACACTACGCGCCGCAAATGGCACGCCAATAGCTTGTTATGGAGAGAGAGTACTCGAGTGCAGTCTGGGATTGAGGAGAAATTTCACCTTTACTTTCATGATAGCAGAAGTCCAAGAGCCCATTATCGGTGCTGATTTCTTAGCGAAGTACGGGATCATTGTAGATGTTAAAAACCGTAAAACTAGGGATGAGGAGACACAGATCTTAATTCCCGCTTGTGGCATAACTAGAGCTAATGTCTTGCATTCCTTCTCTATTGCTTTCAAGAAAGAGTGCATGTTCGAACAGGTTCTCGCAGAATACCCTGCATTACCAAACTCTAACTTAGCTTCTAAAAATATGCAGACGAGCACAAAACACTTCATTGAAACAACTGGACCGCCAGTTTACTCCAGAGCTAGACGCTTACCGTCTGATCGATTGGCTTTAGCCAAGAAAGAATTTGCTAGGATGTTAGACAGCGGCATTATCCGCAGTTCCAAAAGCCCTTGGGCTAGCTCCCAGACGAGACTCGCTTTGCAGGCCGGAAAGTGCCGTTCTCTGCACAAATGTTGCCCTACACAACATCCCGAAAAAATGGTTCTCTCATGGGCAAAAATACGACCTTACCAAGCAAAGTGCCTGCAAGTAGGGGACCTACATCCTCTCACGCACAAGATTCTAATGCTCAAAAGACCGGAGACTTGTTAACAGCTGACAGTAACCCCGTCAAAGAATGTGTGTCACCTTCCGAAGCAACGTCAGTGAAGATTATGCAACCAAAATCGCCGGATGAGGGAAAACATATCTGCCAAACCTCCAGCAATCATTTGAAGGTTCGAAGCAGTGAAGTCTCAGCCGCAGCACCACAACCACCTGCTCCTCATCTGAACAAGCATAACAGCGTGCCAGCTCCCCAGCTCTGCGTCAACAACAACGCTCCGAACTGTCCGCCAGCCGCGGGGACACAAACACCATCCTCATCAGTGGTACAAGAAAAAATAGTTTTTACTAATAAGGACATTTCAAGCGTGGTAGACTTTTCTCATTCTCCAGATAATATGTTCGATAATTTTCGCGCACAAACCGATACTGGCAGTAAATTACCCCAGAGCGCAAGCTGTGAAAACAAAATAAAATTTCCAGTACAGAGCAATAAAAATAACACTGTTGCTTCTTTTAATGGCTACTTGCACCCGCTTCAAATAACAAGCTCTCAAAAAATTCATGAAATTATTCACAATTTGTCTCTAACAACAGCGTTTTCAATAAATCCCTACGACAACGTGAGCCTCCAAGCCCGTCGTCGATTTTCTCTACAGTATCAAACATTCAGAACCTAACCGAACAGCTTTTTGCTTTAAATTCACATATAAGTTCTCAAGAACTTGCACCTGTGGTACCTGCTAGTATCTCTTGTGAAATCGACTCCAATTGTCGAGAACCTTACGACACTTTGCTGCTAGGTGATAATATCCTTAGCACGATCAGAAGAAAGGACATCGATCGCTCGTGCTGGATCAAAACTGTTCCATCAGGGCGCTTCGATGACCTTCTCCATACTGTAAATTGCATGCCTAGATTTAAAAATTATATACTAAGTTTTGATGGTCTCTGCCACTCGCCCTCAGACCTTGCTCGAATCAAACAACAAATTGTAAGAAAGTACGCACTTTCTCGCATTTATATTGCCAATGCTTGCAGTGCAAACGAATTCAGCAAAGCGAGGCATTTTTGCAAAAACCTGGGTTTAAACTTGATTCAATTTCAAACTTACCCAGATAATGAAAATGGTGACGCACTCAATAACTTTCAGTGGCCTCGGACCCAGGAAGAGAACTTCTGTTTTCTTCAACAACTTGCAATAAAATCAACATTGCGAATCACCGTGCCATATTGTCATCGTTTCAACAAATGTCAAGCAATAAATGGAATTGTAGATCATTCCAATGAATCGAAAAATTCACGGAATGAGACAAATAGTCTCACCTTAGACTTTCAAAAAGAATATAAGCCTATGCACATCACTGTACATGGTACACCAAATCCTTCAAAATTGATTGCGTCATCAAGCAGAGGTCTGAGTAACTCATTCACCCACAGCATGAGGAACGTAAATAACCCTGAGCCTTTCCCTGATTCGATCTCAGACAAATATAATGTCAGTACGAAAAATAAATTTGCGTTACTTGCAACAGACACAAATAGTGATTGCGACATGCCCTCCTTTTCAACCAATTCTCAACTTTCCAGTGAGTACGCAGGAACCAAGGAAAGTCAAGCGAATACCGATATTCAAAAATATTCCAAAGAAAATCAAATTATTCGAAAAAAATCTGATGCCTCTGCCGGGCCTCCGTCGAACGACCAAACTAATACTGCTACCGAAAAATCCACAGTGAATCAAATTTGCACACGCGTTGCATACACACTGGACGACTTGAAACGATCGCTCAAATTGGAGCCTGCTTACACTGTAGGTGACGGACACTGTCTCCTCCACGCCGTAACGACGCAGCTTGCTTCACAACAAAAATCGAAATGGAATTATATATCTCTGAAAAAAGCCATCAAAACTGAGAGCTCCAGAAACAAGGACCAGTATGCAAAATTCGTTGACAAGAACAGTGGCAGTTTCGAACAACTCATCGATAAATACATCGATAGAAAAGTCTTCGATCACGCAGTTGGAGACCTCATACCCCAAATACTTTCTAATGTAACGAGAACACCAATTCACGTATTTGATGAAAGAGACAATGGGATTTGGAAGACGACAATCTCCCCTACATCAAATGCTCTGATAAACTGTCCTCCCGTAAATAAACACCGGAAACATGACCACTATAGCGCCCTCTTGAAAATGCGTGATGAAAATCGTGTTGCTCCCTCCCCCATTTTGTGACTAAATAACAGTGATCAAATTGAATATGAAGCTGAAATCACAAACAATGAACGCGGCAATAAAGACCTAGAGACGAATACTAAATGCCCTGCTAGACCTAAAAAATGCAATAACTCCACTAAAGATCTGCCTATTGAGGTAAATAATATCAAAATATTGCACATAAATGCTCGCAGCCTCAATGGTAAAATGGATGACGTACGAGTAATGTTGATCACTAACGATATCGATATTTTATGCGTATCTGAAACATGGTTCGATTCACGAGTCGAAAGCTCATATCTCAGCATTACCGGGTACAAATTGTACCGTTATGACGGAGTCAAGAGTAAGAGAGGTAGCGGTTCATGCATTTTCATCAAAGATGTCTACTCTACATCCTTAGTTCCGATAAAAGAAAAATGCGAAGACATAGAAATGGTTTGGCTCAATGTTCAAGTAAACAAACACAAGTCTTTCATTATCGGCAGTCTTTACAGACATCCGTCAGCATCTCTTCGTCCAACATTAGATTTCATTGAAAATACGCTTAGATCAATCTCTGCAGCCAAAAAGTCATTCTATGTTTTCGGAGATTTTAACGTGGATCTGACAAATAAAAACAATCAGCTAAGCAAGATGCTGCACAGACTTAATCTTTCTCAAATGGTCCAAGAACCAACGCGAATTACCAACACTTCTAAAACTCTTCTTGACCTAGCAATTACCAACAATCCCCAAGCAGTACTCAGCACAGAAATCTTACCGTACTTTTCTGATCACCATTCGGTAGAATGCCAAATCAATATTGCAAAAGAGAAACAGAAATCTAGTTACATTACATATCGCATGAATAACCACTACTCCCCTGAAATATTTCAAGAAAAGCTATTAGACAGATGGAGGGAATTTCAAGGCATGGAAAACACCGATGATGTCAATCTACAAGTTTCGCTTTTCAACGAAAATTTCGTATCAGCTCTTAACGAATACGCACCTTTCACTACGAAGAAAGTTAAGCCAAGAATTTCTAAATGGATAACAGATGAGATAAAACATTTGAGCAGAGCTAAAAGAAATTTGCAGCGAGAGTACAAACTGAATAAATCAGACAGTACGCGTCGAAAATTATATAAAGATCATGAGAAGATCCTACGAAGAAAAGTTAAGGAAGCAAAACGTGACTACTTCCACAAAGAACTCTTGGCGGCAAAACAAAACCCTAAAAGAACTTGGGAAATCATTAGAGAAGCTGATCATTATAAAAATTCAGACTGCAAAAGCACTTTTGACAACCCCTCAGAAATGGCGAATGACTTTAACACTTTCTTCTCAAAAGTTGGCGAAGATGTTTTCAATGAAGTATCCAGGACAGTTTCAGACACATCTACAGAGGCAAATCTGAGCGATGTTTCATCCCCAAATAATAGCAACAAGTGGAGACCAAAGCCAGTTAGCGTCATAGAGATACGAAAAATCTTATACTCACTAAAGAATACTAAAGCGACTGGACACGATGGCATAAGCCTCCAACATATAAAAGACAGCTTCCCTGTCACAGCACCCTTTATTCGCTTGATAATAAATACATCTATAGTCACAAACAAGTTTCCCGATCAATGGAAACTATCCGTAATTAAGCCATTACATAAATCTGGTGATATCGACATAGCGTCAAACTACAGACCAATCAGTCTCCTGCCTGTTATGTCCAAAATATTAGAAAAAGTAATAACAAACCAGCTCTCGTCTTACATAGACGAGTCACATCTACTGCATCGCAATCAATATGCTTACAGGAGGAATACCAGTACTCAGGACGCCCTGTTAAACATAACTGAAAAAATTTACAATGATATTGACCAAAAAAAATTAACTCTCTTACTATTGCTTGATCTCTCCAAAGCTTTCGACAGTGTTGAGCATAAGAAACTTCTACAAAAAATTTCAAACCTCAGAATAGACACTCAGTGGTTTAAAAGCTACCTACGAAACCGCTCTCATGCAGTGTGCTTGAATAACAAAATGTCATCATTCATACCAAATAATTTTGGCGTTCCTCAAGGTTCAATCATCGGCCCACTCCCATTTTCAATTTTCATCAACGATTTCCCCACCATGCCGGCAAACACAAAAATCTCGATGTATGCTGATGACGTACAAATTGCCATGACAAGCTCAACAGCGGATTTAACAGAAACACAAGCCAACGCTGAAAACCTGAGAAATCTGAAATTGTGGTATGACCATAATGGCCTCAAACTTAACGCAAGTAAAACGCAATGCATTATTTTTGGATCACAGAATGCGACTGAAAATTTACCACCATTCAAGCTAACATTTGGAGACGATACAATTAAACCAGTCGATAAGGTTAAAAATCTGGGTGTTTGGTTTGACAAAAATATGACTTTCAATTCACACGTCGAAACAATGTGCAACAAAATTAACGGAACCTTAATGTTCTTTCATCGTATAAAGAACACACTTGACGAAAAATCTAGATTATTAGTGATTCAGTCTTTAGTTTTATCGCGTCTGGACTACAGCAGTCTTGTGTGGGGAGACTTACCTAAATGTCGTTAGGAAGAGTTGCAAAAATGTGTAAACTTCGCCGCCAAAGTGGTATGCAAAGGAAATTTCAATAAATACGATCATGTCACCCCTCTCTTAAGAAAACTCGACTGGATCCCAATACCGAACAGATTCATGATCCAGAAAGCTCGACGAGTATTCTCCTCTCTTTACCTCCCCCAAAGTAATGCAGAGGTGGTAAAATTTTTTCCATCTAATATCCCAAACGAAAGACCAAACCGGAGGAACGATGTTTTAGTCAGTTACCGTTCATCTAACGTGGGACAAAAAGCTCTCTCACTTTCTGGAGCTTTTTTGTGGAACAAGCTTCCCCAGCATATCAAAAACTCTAAAACTGGAAAAGAATTTAGAGTAAATGTGTCACGTCATTTTGCATCTCTGTCATAGGGCCTGCAGCATCTCGGTGTGAACTTCCCATCTATCAGAAATTTTAATTTTTCCTGAAATTTCTGTTAGAAACTTAGAAACTATTTCATTTTACGTTTGCTAAGCGATTCGTATATTCATCTTACTTATTTCTGTCGACAACAATGAGCACCACAGCTGTCAGTTCAGTGCAGCAGAACGAACGTTCTTTCCATAATTAGGAGTATTTCCTCATCTGTATTTTGTTATTTCTTTCTCTTTTCTGTATTAATATTTACCGTCCGTATGACAAATATACCATGAAATACATTTTGTGTGTGCACCAATAAACAGGTTTATAGATGTGAGGGTTGTGCAAAGTTTATAATGAATTAAATTTTTGGCTAACGTTGTCTCGCTATTTCAAAATCATTCTCGAAGATGTTTTCAACCGATTTTCGGCTGAGCTGGGGGGA
This sequence comes from Morinoia aosen, assembly GCA_030386875.1. Lineage (NCBI taxonomy): Eukaryota > Metazoa > Arthropoda > Malacostraca > Amphipoda > Talitridae > Morinoia > Morinoia aosen. The sequence continues at coordinate 29,052,647 of CM059568.1, forward strand.
AAGGGGTAATTTAAGCATTGCATTTAGTCTTTTTTATTTTTTTTCCGTGCGTTCAGCGCACACTAGCACTGAACTTTCAAATCGGAAAAAACTCTAAATTTCTGTAATTAAAATTATCATTTTGGATCAAGGCCTAATCTTCCTATATGTGCCAATTTTGTGAATATTCTTCACTCAGATGTGATATCCGGCCACAATGTTACTCCATTTTATCCCACGTACACATGTCCGTATAATGCTGAAGAGTTGTGTTGCTTCTTGACTATAACCTGATTTTTCTTAAAAATTTCTGTGAAGAAATTAAAAACCAGCTCATCAGCTCATTTTTAGGTTTTTCGAAGTCTACTCTTCTTTTTAGTTTTTTTTTTTTTTTTTAACGCGAAAAATTTCTTAGGATTACAATGAGCTCAGCTGTCATTTTCTGTGTAGTAGATGGTAGGTTGCTTCTATCTTTTATCTTATATATGTATTTTTTTCTAATATTTTATTTTCAATAAGTATATATATTAATATGTGGGTGTACGTGTGTAGGTATATATATGTATCTACATAAATAGATATACATGTTTCTATTTCATTTCTTTACGCAAAAACCATTCGGTTAATAAATTTTATTGCAATAGCGAAATGATTCAAAAATAGATCTATCACTTCCCCAGAGGGCGTTTCTGTGAATCGGATTAATGTCATATATAATTAATGAAATAAAGTGCAATTTGAGCATTTGAATCGTAGTAAAATTATCTTTCTGTCCGTATGTTGTACAAGCTATGAATTTTTATATTGAATATATGTTTGTTTACCCATTTCTACCAATATTTTGTAGATATTTGTCAATCATGAGTGGTAACCGGCTTACACTGTATCTCTGTTTTATCCCATGTACCCATGTCCGCATGATGTGGTGAATATCGAGAAGATATGAAATATGTTTTTGGTGGTGATAGGGCTTTGCATATTTTTAGGGCATATTTTTCATTTCTCATTCAACTGCCCTTGACAGAGATAGACTATTGGCAAGCCACGTGTGGTTTGTCTATTAGTACGCCTCGTATATTTTGTCTATTAATATGCCTCGTTTGGTCTATCTATTTTGTACACCTCTGATAGCTTGTCTATTAGTACACCTCGTATAGTTTGCCTGTTATTATTATGCCTCGTATGGCTTATCTATTTGTACACCTCGGATGGTTTGTCAATTAGTACTCCTAGTATAGAACTTTTGTTAGACTACTAGCACACCACGAATGGTTTGTCTATTAGTACGCCTCGTATATTTTGTCAATTAATATGCCTCGTATGGCCTATCTACTTGTACACCTCTGAAAGTTTGTCTATTAGTACACCTCGTATAGTTTGTCTATTATTATGCCTCGTATGGCTTATCTACTTGTACACCTCGGATGGTTTGTCAATTAGTACTCCTCGTATGGAATATTTGTTTTAGGATGCCCTATATTTAAGAAACTTTTAAAAGCCAATATGTTGGCATGTATCCCATGTGACAACTTGGAAATAAACATTTTTTCTTTTCTTTTTTTTCTTTTCTTTTTTCTAGCCCTCTCTTGCTTGTACCCAAGGCTAACGGTGAATTCAGACCGTGCGGGGATTTCCGCATGTTGAATGCCGTTACTCCACCTGACCACTACCCTATCCCTTACCTACATGATTTTAGTGCAAATTTAGAGGGAGCACAAATTTTCTCATGAATAGATCTACAAAGCGCCTTCCATCAAATTCCACTTGAGGAAAGCGCTATACCTAAGACCGCGGTAATCACTCCGTTTGGTCTCTTTGAATTCCTCAAAATGCCTTACGGATTAAGGACTGCTCCTCAGACATTCCAACGACACATGGCTGAGATCTTCTCGGATCTCACCTTTGCCTATGTGTATCTGGATGACATTTTGGTGGCATCCGCAACCCCGGAGCTACATAAAGACCATCTTAGGGTCGTGTTTGAAAGATTTTCCGACAATGGACTCCTGGTAAATCCTGCCAAATGTGAGCTCGGAAAGCCATCACTGATATACTTAGGTCATGAAATCTCTAGCCTAGGTCTAAAACCTTTGCCTTCCAAAGTAGAAGTGATCAAAAACTTTCCTCTTCCACAGACCCAGAAGGAACTGAGAAGGTTCCTAGGCTCTGTTAATTTCTATCATAGATTCATCAGAAATTGCGCTCAAACTTTGGCTCCCTTGTCAGATTTGCTGGAACCAAAAAAAAAAGGTAAATCTACCGATGTCAAGTGGACGGATGCAGCGCGCAAAGCTTTTGACGAGATTAAGCACATGCTAGCTACCGCGACTGAATTATCCTACCCTATTGCCAATGCTGACTTCAGTTTAGTAGTTGATGCCTCCAGTACTGCCGTAGGTGCCGTTTTGCAACAAAAAGTAGGTACTAATATCTCTCCTCTTGCTTTCTTTTCCAAAAAGCTATCGCCCACTGAGCGTGCTTACAGCGCGTTCGGTAGGGAACTCCTTGCTATCTATCTGTCTGTGAGACACTTTCGCTATGCTCTAGAGGCAAGGGAGTTCGTGATCTACACAGACCATAAACCCTTGACCTCGGCGATCAAAATGCCTTCTGAGCGCCACTCGCCAAGAGAAGCTCGACATCTGTCTTTCATCAGTCAGTTTACTACGGATATCAGATTCATTAAAGGTCTCGACAATACTGTTGCTGACAGTCTATCTAGAATTAATTCTGTCCAAAACAGTGGTGAAATCACTTTCGGTAATATTAGTAATTGTCAGAAGGAGGATCCTGAACTCCAGGATCTTCTCAAACCTTCTAACACTACCTCTTTGAAATTAACCTTGGTTGACGGCGTGTACCGTGATGCTGAGCGACTTTCTCGTTTGTATCTTCCTGCGACTCTCCGCAGAGTAGCTATTCTTCACTATCATTCTCTTTCACATCCTGGTATTAACCGTACATTGCGTTTGATTTCCGATCGTTTCGTCTGGCCAGCGATGCGTAAGGAGGTCAAGCAAATTTTGCAAAATTGCCATGCATGTCAGAGTAGCAAAGTTGTGAAACATAATCGTGCAGCGTTACAGAGTTGTGCTTTTGCTGGAAACAAATTCGACTCCGTACACCTAGATTTGGTGGGTCCGTTGCCTTTGTCGCGTGGTCATTCTTATTTGTTAACCATAATTGATAGGTTCTCTAGATGGGTTGAGGCCGTGCCTCTTCCTGATACCCAAACTGAGACTGTAGCTCGCGCTTTCATGAGTAATTGGATTTCCAGATTTGGGGTTCTCTTAAGTGTCACGCATGACCGGGGATCACAATTTACCTCCAAATTCTGGAGTGAGCTTAGCACTGCTTTAGGTTGTGCAAACACCAGTACTACCGCGTATCATCCGCAGTCAAATGGACTTATCGAGAGAGTCCACAGAGATTTAAAGAGTGCATTGCGTTGCCTGAATTGCAGTCACGACTGGACCGACAGACTTCCAGTAGTATTGCTGAGCATTCGGAATTTGCATCGGCAGGATCAGCAGTGTACAGCAGCGCAGCAGAAATGTTGTATGGGAAGACGCTTCGTCTCCCGGGCGACATTGTTGACCCAAAACCTTTGCCTGAATTTTCATCTGCTGATCGTTCCGCATATGTAACCTGTCTCAAGGATTGCATGCGTCAGATCAAGTATGTTGCTCCACGAATGCCTCAGACAAAAGACAAACTTGATCCTGCTTTGCAACAGTGTACACATGTGTACGTTCGTAATGATAGCATCAAACCAACTCTCACACGCCCGTATGATGGCCCATTCAAAGTACTAAAACGGACGCCAAAGTATTTCGTCCTCGAAAGATCTGGTTCACCCGACCCTGTGAGCATAGATCGATTAAAGGTCGCGTATACCTCCGATAATAGTGTGATTTCTAACTCTTCATTCTCTCCACAGAACTTCCTTTCCACTGAGACTCGATCATATCGTCCACCTCAGTTTCCTCAGTCGGCTGCATTGTTGCCTAGTCAACTTGAGTGTAATCCTTTCTTTGTGCCTGTACCTTCAAACCCTATCCCAAATCCTATCGTACACTCTAATTCTAGCTCTCCTAGTGAAACAGCGACAAGTCTGGAGAGACCAGACGAGACCGCTGCAGTAACTCCTGTACCAAAAACTCTTGCTGATCTAAATTTGCAGACTCGTTTGGTGAAGCTTCCCCGCTCAGTAACATTTTCCGACCGCCAAACCCGGCATAGTCGCGTAGTTCGAACTCCTTCCCGCTACAAATGATTGCAGCGGGTGGACCTTTCGGTCTGCGCCTTGGGGGGTAATGTAGCATTAGCTATAAAAGTGTAAAATTATAAAATTTCTCATTCGCACTTAAATAGCATAATTATTGACATTAAAAATCTTACTCTAAATTATTATTGATAATTTTCTTCTTATAATTAGCAATCCTTGAAGTTTTTGTGTAAATGCATAACACATAAAAAAACGATCGACATTTTCGAGTTTAAAGCCTCTGAAAAGGGCAACACCGCGCGGGACGCTTGGTTTTCCGCGCCACTCTCTCGTGCCTCTTTAGCTTGTGCGTTACAACGTTCTTGTAAGTGAAAGAAATTAAGTGTTCAAATAGAGCAAATCTGGTAAAGTATATTGTGTCATTTCTTAGTGTGCATTGTGTTTAAGTTTAAGGATCTGGTCAGTATCGTGCTATATATATAAACATGAAAATAGTCGTAGGAGTTCGTAAAATAGCGTGGCTCATTCCAAGTGCTATCTCAACATGACGTAGCGTAAATTTTGCGTGTCATGTTCACTTCTTGCGTCAAGAATTTATATTAGATATTCAACTACGTCCTTCCTTACTACCAAAATTATATACTTGCAGCTGTCATTATGATATTGAAATTCGCTCATCAAATACTTCGTGAGAGCGCGTCACGACAAATTTGCCGGCGTTTTTTGTGAAAAATGGCGGAGCGTAAACTGCTGTGTCATGTCATTTTTTATGTTCACTGTATTATGTTTTGAATATTTTTTTCTTTTGCTGCAAGAGATACGTTTAGTGTTTCTTTTCTCAGTGTAGATATTATTCCTTTTTACTACAAGATATACTTGCAGTGTTTTTCAGTTTGATTGACATATTAATGAATTTAGGACTGCTTTCTTTTTATTTCTCGTACGGATATAGATATATTATAGAGTACGAAAATTAGTCATTCATATTCTTGCATTTTTTAGCTGTTTCGTATTTCATTTATACCACGAATCATGGTGCTTAAACCACATGTATTTTCCATAATTCCACAAAAATGGAATAACAGATTATTACTGCTCTAAAAATCACAAGTATTGTGCTGGCATGCTTATTACTTAAGTCAAGCATAAATGAACAGCCATTGCCAGTTTGTAACCTTTCTATTTTCTTCCTTGAGCCTGTAAAGAAATTAATAGCTTGAGTTAAATCTATGGAAGAAGTTCAGGGTTTTCTCCGTGATGGGAAATATACCATTGCAGTGTAGGGATTGTCAGTTGTGGAATTTTTCCTTGATGCCTCTTCGAGAACCTTCTCATTCAGCGTCTTCGATTATTGCAGACCCTCGACGGCACCAAACACCACAACACACATTCCCTGGGTCTGAGCTTCACATGTAAATTCATGTGGCACATTATCTCTCACTAAACCATCGAGATACACCACGTAAATTGCTTATTTGTGACGTGAGATGTTCTGACTTTTGGTCATATATCACTTTGCAATCACTTGGTTCGGAGCTAGTAGAGCCTAGTATATTACTACCAATGGCTACTAATCTGCCCGCTCAACCACGACAACTTGCTTTTCACATCGTGGAATTATTCTAAAGTCTGAAACCATAAATAGTGACTCATCCCCACGTCACGGGTGGAATTGATATTCTGTCAGTCGCTTAAATTACACAGACTGTAAACCTCCACAAACACACTCACTTACACCTGGCCAACGTCATCGCTCGCCGGACCTCGCTTGCACGGAGTTTCCCATCTAAGAGAAGATCGTCCGAAGTCAAGCACGTCATCGGTCATCACGGCTTCCTTCAATAAAAAGATACAAGCTGAGTTATCCCATGAAGTGTCTTCATAATCCCTCTCTTGCTATTTCGAAAAACACTTAAGAGAAAACGTTTAAGGTTGGACGTTAATAACTAACCATATCCACCAATCTTAACAGAAATAACATTTACACTTACACACACCGCCAACATGCCGGATCAGCTATCTCCAGGACTGCGAAATAGCCTCAGCCAAGATCGTGCAGCTAACACGACTCGTCGATTCTGCCGACTCCTCCAATAAAACCCAAACTGAGTCTCCCGCGTCCTTCATTTTCCTTCTCGCATGGCTCTTGAAAACATACTCCCTCATTATTTGAGTTTGAACTGGGATGATAATAATACAACCTAATAATTTCATCAAACCCAGACCTCAAACTTAAAATTTTCTCCTATCCCTGAACTTTAGGAAGATTCCAACGGAATATTCAGCCACAGAAAATATGTTTTGCTATCTATCAATTTGGCGTCCGAACAGGGGCCAATCCACATTTTCTTTTAACGAAAAGGATAAATGCCCTACAGGATTGTATGGACAGAGAAATATATTGCTTCATGAACATTTTAAGACCCTATGTGAAGACGTTCGTCGACCGGACTCCTGAAGGTCTGTTTAGGGAAAAATAGACCTGCCACGGGACTGGAGGTAAAGGGAATTCCGCCCTTATCTCTTCTTCATCAGAAAAAAATTTACGGGCTTCTCTCTAGTTAGAGAAAGGTGCAGGGTTCATGTTGAGACGAAATTGAACTATTTAGATGAAATAGGGTAGATATTACAGCTATCTATGCACTCGTATGAATATCATCTGACAAAATAAAACGTTCCAGATATAAAAATATTCGTACAGGTAAAGAAAGCTATTTGTACAGCGAGAGAAAAATGTTAGCTTCAAATTGAGACGAAATTCCAAGTTTTTATACACAAAAGGTTAAAAATGATTGCTTTTTCAAAATTAACACTTGATGGGGGGGGGGGGGGGAGGTGGATAAAGGGAGCTCCGCTCGTAAACCTAGACAAAAAGAAAGCTGTGAGCCATTAGGGCAGTTAAAAAAAGGTGTTATCTTCAAATGGTGACTCTACTGAAATTTCTAAATGCAATAAGTTAGAAGTTAGAGTTGTTCCAAAATTACCCTATTTGTAGAACGAATAAAAATTATTTTCAGGTTTTTTCTCTGAATCTTCTGTTTAATCTTTGTAATGACTATCTAGCATTAGCTACAGAGTGTAAAATTATAAAAATTCTCATTCGCACTTGAATAAAATAATTATTGACATTAAAAATCTTACTCTAAATTATTATTATTAATTTTTTACTTATAATTAGTAATCCTTGAAGTTTTTGTGTAAATGCACGAGAGATAAAATAACGATCGACATTCTCGAGTCTAAAGCCTCTCTGAGTTGGCAATACTGCGCGGGACGCTTGGTTTGCCGCACCACTCTCTCTAGTGCCTCTCTAGCGTGTGCGTACACCATCTTGTAAGTGAAAGAAATTAAGTGTTTAAATAGAGCAAATCTGGTAAAGTATATTGTATTATCTCTCATTGTGCATTGTGTTTAAGTTTTAAGGATTTGGTCAGTGTTATAATATAAATAAACATGTGTTCCGGCCCTTTCAGTATTAGGTCGTAACCAAACGCGAATGAGGTTCGGGAGTGAATCAGATGCAGTAACGTAGTATCCTTTATTGTTACTTCAGAGTTGACACAGGCTTCGTAATTGGTAGAGAATCTTTAGATCGGAAGGTAATCTCGTTACTTCTATAGCGCATCGGTGATCTCTACAGATGCTCTCTCGACAGCCGAGCTTCCGTTACTGAACAGCGACGCTTCTGTTTGTAATGCGACCTCTACGGCAAACCACCTCTAATGAACGACGATATCTCTCGCCGATTCTATTTATATAGTCGGCGGGCGCACATAATGCTCCCCCCACAATTTTAAAAATTCTTTATTACAATAAAAATTTTTATAACGGTATTCAATTAACTTTGATTTTCCTTTGACTATCAATTAATCTTACAATCCGTCTAATTAATTCGAACAGATCAGAACGTATAACAAAATTGCTTCCGAATTATGAACGGAGGTAGGCAGGTATGGCTTTTTCTGTCTTAGCAAAGCATAAAGTCAACAAAATTCAACGGCAATCCTACTTCTTGTTAAACATTATTTTTAGTGTCAATATTATATTTTAGTGTCAATTCAATACTAGATTTATTACCCAAAATCAACCAAATAATCACTCTACGCACTTAGCTCAAACAATTTGTTCATTCATTATCAAGTTATTTATCAATTGAGTCTTAGAATTCTTGGATACTCCAGATATTTCGGATACAAATGGATACACCACACAATTTTATTAACATATCAAAATATCAAAATCAAACATCAAAACGCGTACTTAATAAATCCTTTCCATAAGGTACACTTTCTTGAACAAACTGGACACCTACCGTCAGATCGAGAAACACAATTTTTATGCAAATGAAAAATTTAGAAGGAAAAATCCATCATAAATCTATATTATATGAAGATTTAGAGTATAAAATTACATACGCAAGACAATGCATTGCATTACTATAAAGGGCAAGGTAAAAGCTGATTGCTTCTCCTCAGGATTCAAATCATTCTACAATTCAAATTAACTTATTTCAATCCAGCTAAATTAAATATTGAAAGTAAATTAAATAGAATAATCAATAAATTAACTAATTTAATTCAACCAATCTACAAGCGTACAATTTGGTTTATATTCGCAATACTAACAATTCGTCTCAATATTTCACGTGAATACATGAACAAAATAATCTATAAAATAGAATACATAATCCGTATGTAATAGAGATTTTTTCCGTATAAAATAGAATTAATCTAAGACAATATATTCTAAAAGAAATACTCCGAAAATATTCAGATCCATCGTGCACGTGGACTCTGTGCGTGAGCGTGTTCCCATTTTTCGAAGTTTCGAGGGACACCCTTGGAGATGAAAACTCAGCGTTGAGGTACATGTGTTTTGTTATGTTAATGTGAATGTAGAAGTTAGCGTTGTGGTGTTAAGCGCTAACTTGAGGTGGAAGTGCAACTATTTGCCTAGGACTATTATTGATTTCTTTCCAAACTGATCGACGCAAAGCTACATCCTCTCCGCTTAGTCGTCCGACGACTTTGTTGAGATCCCGTTTAATGTAAATTACCATTACAGTAAGTATAATTGTGATTAGTGTGTAAAGGAGCAACATTATGTCACTCAATCGATCAGGGATGAGGTCGATTGTCGTCTCCTCAGTGTGGCGGATTAGTTCATCCGATATATGACCGTTATTTGCCTTAATGGCAGTGAGAATGGCGTCCACATTAACGTTGGAAATTTTGTTGCCCATCTTAGCAGGCCACAAAGCGATTAATAGCGCGGGGATTAAAATTGTGATTTTGATTTGTAAAATTTACAAATCAACAGTATTGTTGGTTAATGTGTACGGTTGAGCACGCCCCCCTATCCCTGCGCACCACGTTGATGTAGAAAAGTAATTCTTCACCGGATGTTCGCTGGGAATGCAGCGATTCTGATTATGAACACGAGTTCGACGTGTTCTCCGGATTCATACACTTGAATTCGAGTACGCAACGGGGAATCGAGGTTCAGGAACAATCTAAATTTGCAATAAGCTTCTTGTAATACTTCTTTCGGTACACGGATTCCGAAAACGATCGTTGTTTCCTGCGGTCGCCAGAGTTGACCGTGTCCCCCGCTACACATCGGGGTTTATGAGTGAATTATTATTGGAGTTAAACGAGTGTATCTTGTGAGTCGGAATGTGCAATGTTCTGGAATCGTTCCGGAGTCGTCCAAGGAATCTGAAAGGATACGACACAAGAAATTAGCATGGCCACAAGTTTAAGTAAGCAATTGTCGTTTCATAATAAGGCAACGCTTCATTCTCATTAAGACACATTCATTTCAACTACACTGCCTAGCATTGTTGCCAAACAATTTGCGGCAGAAGCGCAGATCTCGCGGCTTCGCGCTCGCACTCTCGTGTTGACATTTCCAAGATTGCATCTCAGTTTATCAACTCTAGCTGAGGACTTGACGAACACAGCTTTTGATGTCGCAACAACAGTATGGCAACATCCTAAGCTCAACATCTCGTCACAAGGTGTTTGCAATATTTCCTAACGCAAGACATACATAAAGTCTTAAGAAAGAAACTCATAGAATGCTCTTACAAGCTAAAAACTCAGAGAACTCACTTACAAGCTAAATACCATTAAAATACATTTATGGAATGGCAATTTCGGAATATTAGTAATGAACAGTTCCAAACTTGGTTGACAATTTTACCTTCTTAACTTATCTAAAGGCAGTACATGGTTTAAGTTCGTTCGGATAATCTTGTTACCGATCTTAATATCTGCGTAATTTTTACCTAGCTTTTCAATGATACCTGGTCCTAAGAAATTTAGCTGTAACTTGTGTTTTTTGGCATGATTTTTTACTAGTACACGGTCCGTCACTTTTAAATTTTTATCGCGACGTTTCATATTTCTATAGGCAGTTCTTTCGGTTGTGGCGTTAATGATCGCATTTCTAATATTGTTCACTACAATAGATGACTCGGTAAATTTTTGTTTGTGAACATCTTCATATGTAGTCGCAACATTGAAGTCTTCTAAATTAGTAGAACTGATATACACACACGTATCTCTACCGAAAACCGTGTATGCGGGTGTATCTCCTAATGTTTCGTTGAAACTATTGTTAATCGAATTCTCCACAATATCCAATAATCTATCCCACTCATTATGAGGAAGAAAATTTAGATATAACTTGAGCAGGTGTCGAATTTTTCCATTACATCGCTCAACAATACCATTAGAAAAAGGGGAATAAGCCAGAACTTCCCTTTTTAAGATAGAAAGTCCTTTTGTGAAATTTCTTACATTAGATGATTTAAATTCTAGAGCATTGTCGGATAACAACACGTCCGGGGTACCGAACAAACAGCAAAAATTCCATAGACAATCTGTAACAGTCTCTGTACATCGGTCACTAGTCGAATATAATTTAACAAAACGGGAAAAGAGGTCGATAAAGACAAGAATATATTTGTTCCCATTGTCTGTCATTGTTAATGGACCGTAGAAATCCATGCTGACCGTTTGAAAACATCGTGTTCCAATTGGAGCATTTAGAATTTTAATCGGCGTCGGTATTCGTGATTTTAGAATCTTACAGATGTCACAAGATTCAACAATTTTGCGTGTAATTGTCCGTTCGTACGGGTGAAAATATTTTAATTTAAACTTAAACAAGGTATGATTCAAATCTGTATGGGACAAATTGTGGATGAACAGAATTGTCTTGTGCAGCAGAGTATATGGCACCACAATAGTCAGAATGGTGCTGGGTCTGTTGTCAATTCTTCGTCTTTTATACAAAATGTCATTCATAATCAGAAATTCATTCATGTCAGTATTAGTAACTCTAGTTGCATTCTCTAGGGCATCCTTTATTTCAGAACAAAAGGGATCACTATCTTGTTCACGTTTAAATTCGTCTAACTACCAGTTGTCATTAATACTTGAATGGTCTGTAGTCGTATTAACTTTATCCAGTCTGCATAAGCTCGTTTTCTGTCTGCTAATAAAGTCACTGGGTTCACGTCTGGGGCTTTCAGCAGTACTGTTGTTGTTTCTTCCGTCATCACTTCCTGGCATTGTCTCCTCGAACTCTTCCTCAGTCACCGGCTTGTTACATTTGTTACCCGCAGCAGCGGCTTGCAACCTGGTTACAACGGGAAAAGTCTCTACATCAGGGTTTAATTCAGAACACTCTAATAGTTCTCTTTCTGTTAAAGGATTTTTGTCATGATTTAATCTACTTAATGCATCGGCGGCAGTATTCGCCTTCCCAGAAAAATACTTTAATTTGGCATCAAAAGCTTGCACATAAATACTCCATCTAGCGAGCGTGTTGTCTTCATGCAATTTCTTTGAAAATAAAGGAACTAAAGGCTTATGATCGGTGTAAATGACCAGATCATAGCCTAAAACAAGATATTTAAAGTACTTCAACGCTTCAACTATAGCAAACATCTCCTTTTTAGTTGTTGAGTATCTTCGTTGAGTGGAATTCAACGTTTTAGAAAAAAATGCGACAGGTCTCATGTTTCGAACCTTATCAGTAGATGATTGAAGTAAAACAGCTCCTATGCCGACATTCGATGCATCACAAAACAGATGAAAATTTTGATCGAAGTTTGGGTGACTTAAGGTTGTATGTTCACATAACTCATCCTTTAGTTTTTCAAAGGCGTTTTGACAATCTTTTGACCAATTGAATTCAACATTTTTCTTCAGAAGATTATAGAGCGGGCTTGCGATACTCGCAAAATTTTTTATGTACCTACGAAAGAAATTTACTAGACCTAGGAATGATTGTAATTCTTTCACACTCTTAGGAATTTCTAAATTCTTTACTTTGTCAGTACCGGTGCTTCTGGTTCCCATTCCACTAATGGAATGTCCTAGATATTCAATCTCGGTTTTGAAAAAATCACATTTTTCAGTTTTGATTGACAATCTAGCGTTTCTTAATAGTTCAAGTACAACTTTTATATCGGCAAGATGCTGATTTTTTTCTTTTGAATAGATGAGTACGTCGTCCATAAAGACGAAAGATAGTTTTCCTAGAACAGGAGATAGCGTTTGCGTCATTACTGACTGGAAATATGCAGGTGAGGTTTTTAAACCAAAGGGTAAACGATTGAACTCGTATTTTCTGCTACCAACTGTAAATGCGGTTATTTCTTTACTCTCATCGGTCAGTGTAATATTATGATATCCTGACCTAAGATCTAGTTTCGAAAAATATTTTTGACCATTTAAACTATAGAGAAGCTCGTCCACTCTCGGCAGAGGGAATGATTCTTCATGAATTACCTCATTTACTTTGCGAAAGTCAACTACCGGACGTATAGTTCCATCTTTCTTATGAACTACAATTATCGGTGAATTATAAGCTGAAATCGAAGGTCTAATAATTCCGTCGTCTAACATTTTTTCGTTAACGACTTTCAAGTCTTCCATGTAACGGTGGGCAATACGATAGGGAGGGACATTTACGACATCCACGTTAGGTTTCAAGCGTATTTTGTATGGTTTAATCGCAGCAGCTGAGATCGATTCATTGTCTATAGTAATAACGTCTCTGAATTCATTCAACAAACTCAGCAATTCAGGCTTCATTTCGTCATCGTTACACTTGATATCATCATTATTTAATTTCCGCCGACCACGGGCTATTTCTTTGGAATCAGAAACGTACCCTTCGTCGACAACTCCTGTGATCCCGGCAGATTTACTATTAGTGTCTTTCTTCTCGACATCTAAATGACTGTCCTGAACAACACTCGTTGCCTGCACAAATGTACTCAATCCTCCCTTTAATTCTCCTTGTACATCTGACAAGTAAACTTCGGATTCAACATGATCCTTCTCCACTTTTTCTAAAGTACTTATAATTGCATTCTCTGGTAAAACAATCGCTCTGTCGGAGCTATTAATTAACAACAACGGAATCTTTCTCCTATAGTTAACTCTCACAATTGCTTCTGCGACACAAATGCCTTCTTTTAAAGTTGCTTTCTTTATTATGTATTCTTCATTTTTACACTTTCCAACATGTCCAACATGTTTCAAAATTACATTGGGAGCAATCTCCACTTGTCGAGTATGCACTCTTAACGGCCTTGGCCTTGTGTGGGCATTGGTAACTGCAACTACGCCTCGAACAGGCTGATTTTCTCTCTTACCATCCCTTTTTACTTCCTCGCCTGCTCTCTCAGCAATGCACGTCCTCTTCTCTCTTAGCTTATTTAGGACTTTTTTCTTAGCTCTGGACGTAATCGTGTCTGCCATGAGACACTCAGTATTCTCTATTAAATACTCGAGACACTCTGTCTTTCTCTTTTTTCGTCGTTTTACCTCTGCAAAGGGGATTTTCTCGTCTTTGATAATTAAACATCTTTGTTTTAAGTCTACAACGGCGTTCTTGTCTAATAAATCACGCCCAATAATGACGTCATAATTGTAAATACCATCTTTAATTATTAAAGCATTTGTCTTTAAACTTATACCGTTTTTTAACTTTAGGACAAGCTCCACCTCGCCTTCAACATTACTCTTAGCGTTAACGCCTTTTATAGTCAGAGAACTGGGCTTCACGTCATTACTTATCTCACTTATTCTGTGGTAGCTGATTAGGCACTTCTCTGATCCTGAATCAATCAATGCATTCCACAGGTCTGCATCTTTTCTAAGCACAATCATGGGCTTATGACTTTTTCGTATTACAAATAATTCATTTTGTCCTGTAACTTCAACTTCTTCATCTTCTTCGTATTTACAAACGTTCGCCGTCACATGGCTTTCTATTATTTTGTGGCTTTCTATTTCAGTGCCATGAGCGTTCAGATCATCACTTAATTCCGCCTCTCCCAGCGATTCATATCTATTTTCACACTTAATGAGTGGATCTATCATCTCAACATATTTAACGAGGGAATCTTCAGACATGTTTAACACATCAACTCTCTCGACATTTTTAACGAGGGAATCTTCAGCACCAGAATTCTCCTCGGGTTCACAGGGATTTGTCGCCGTAGAGTCATACTTAGTTATTGTAGTTTCATTTTTACCATTGACGTTATTTCTATCGGAAATGAAATCGTCTCTGCTGTTTACGCTAAAAAATCATTGCCACTGTTAGTTTGGTAAGTTTCTACCTGGCCTTTCTCTGACATACGAGTTTTATACTGTCCTCGAGCACGGACACGGTCCGGTCTGCCTGGTCTGTTTAAATAGTCTCTTCTGGACCTACAATCTCTTGCGTAGTGTCCTAACTTATTACAACGAAAACAAGCTACATCACGCAGTGAATGCTCGGTGGCTGTCTGAGATGAACCTGGTTTGTACCAATCAGTCGGTTTCCTAGCCACGGTGGTTGCCGACTCGCTTTGTCCTTGACAGACACACACATGATTGTAACACTTCGAGCAACGCTTTGTTTCAGCTGTCTCCAATGCCTGGACTTCTAGAGTCCCCAATTCACGATCTCCAAAAAAAGATTTTACGTGAGGTCTAGCACGGAAAGTTGGTCTCGGGAAATTTGGTCTCCAGTAGGGCCTACGCGTCCTACCTCTACCTTGGAATCCGCCTCTTGTCATTGTATGCACTTCGGCCTCATCACAGGCAGCTTCGAAGTTTGATTCGGACGAATGATCATCCTCAGCACAATAGATTTCCATAGATCTCTCAGGTCGAGTCGCTAATATTTGCTTATCCTCTGGAAAACTCCTAATTACAGTCACGAGTCTCTGAAGGAGCTCTTCCGACGATTTGAAGGGTTTATTGAATAGTTTTTTTGAAAAATCTTCCGTCACTAGAGGGTTGATGATGGCCATAGCTAATGCAACAACTAAAGTATTCTCGACATACTTATCGAGGGCAACAGGATCGGGACAATTTACTACATAGGGGTGGGCTCTGTTCGAACACTCCGGGCTGGTCATTATTCTGTGGGTAAATTTACGGATTTTGGACAGGATAGCCACGAACTGGCTAGCTAATGCATCGTTTCTTTTCAGGCGTACGTTATTTAGATCACAGGCAACCGCTTGCAAAGATCTTTCACCTTTTGATACGTAGATATTTTCTAACAGGTGCACGACTTCTTCGAAACTTAACTCATAACCTTCACTAATTATGGAGGCTACGACCGTATTGAAATCGCCTACCCGCTTGTCTGCAGTTCGCAACAGTAAGTTTAGTTTAGCTTCCTCAGAGTTATCTGACAGCATATTGAAATATGCTCGCACATTCTTTATATGCGTTTCTAGTGACTTATTTTCTATGAAGTCCGGGTCGTTTCTACGTTTTCTACCTCTGTACTGCGGTAGATCCTGCCCAGCAATTACAACACTAGGTATCGGACTGACAATAGAAGTCGTCACAGCGGTAACCGTACTAGTTACAGGGCTTGTGGTAGTGACTGCACTGGTAACAAGGGTGATAGTTGTGGTGGTCGCCATCGTGAAAAAAATAGGCACTGAAACTCTTCCTACTCGGGTCACGTAAGGGGTGGTTCTTATGTACTCGTATTCGTCAGAGTCACTGTCCGACATAAGCACAAAAATAATCCTATATTCATAAACCTCCAATTTCCATTAAAAGAAAAATGTTCTACACACAATAAAATTTTCTACATGCAAATGATAATATTCTACATACAATAAAATTTTCTACGTGCAAATGATAATATTCTACATACAATAAAATTTTAACTCACATTTTCAGTGGACTTAAACCAGGCTAAGGCTAATTTAGCACACAAAGTCAAAAAGTCAAACTCGTGAAGGTCGGCATCAACTGAACAGAGCAAGCCGCTCCAGCTTACTCTTATATGCCGGAGAACAATGGCCGAGAACAATAGCAACAACTTCCTTCAATTGTTATGGAGAACAATGGACTACCTCTCCACACAACGTTTCCGCGTAGACGCTCGCTCTCTCACTTACCAGGAATCAGCCTGCTTACTGCGCTTTCGCAATGCCTAGGCTGCTCCGCCGCTCAACTTCCAACTTCCCGGAATCAGCGCTCGCAATGCTTACTGCTTACTGCTTAGCTTCCTACTCATTAATTTTATAATGATGATGTATAATCATTAATTTGAGCGCATGCTTATTTTTAATTTGCGAGCAACATTATCGGCGTACACTTAACTTAATATTTTGGCGATGCGTAGATCTCGTAGTTCTTCTCGTTGCAGATGACGGTGGGTAGATGCGTAGATCTCGTCGACAGACCAGGTTGTTGGTCTGGACCCCTCACTTCATCTTCTCCTTTGAGTAGCGATGTAAATTTTCGATTTTTTCTCCCTCGAAGTGTTTCTTTCTCGAAGAGTTTCTTTCTCGAAGAGTCCTAGGTACCTGCAGCAGCGGCGGGCGCACACATGTAAATGATCGTAGAAGTCGTGACATAGCATAGTTCATTCCAAGTGCTATCTCAACATGACGTAGCGTAAATTTTACGTGTCATGTGCATTTCTTGTGTCAAGATTTTATATTAGATATTCAACTACGTCCTTTCTTACTACAATAATTATGTACTTGCAGCTGTCATTATGATATTGAAATTCGCTCATCAAATTACTTCGTGAGAGCGTACGGTGGATTGCCGGCGTTCTTGTGAAAATGGCGGAGCACAAAACTGCTGTGTCATTTCATTTTTATGTTCACTGTATTATGTTTTAGAATATATTTCTCTTTTGCTGCAAGAGATACGTTTTGTATTTCTTTTTCAGTATGATTGACATGGATGAATTTGGGACTTTCTTTTTATTTCTCGTACGGATATAGAGATATTATAGAGTACAGAATTCAGGCATGCATATTCTTGCAAAAGTTTTAGCTGTGTGGATATTTCATTAAATTCCATAAATTGTGTGCTTAATCGCAGTTAGTTTTCAATATGAATAACAATTATGTCATTTACCAAAAATTCTTGTAAAATTCATGCTCTTATTTTAAAAGCAAGGGCAGTAGTGAAAGAGCTTGCCAGCTGTTAAAAATCTATCCTATTTCATGAGCTTGACAAAAGGAGAACAGTCATTGCCAGTTTCTAACCTTTCTATATATTTCTTCCTGAGCCTTTAATGGAACTAAAGCTTTGAGTAAATCCATGGAAGAGGTTCAGGTTTTCTCCGTGATGGGAAAATTTATCTTTGCAGTGTAGGGATTGTCAGTTGTGGAATTTTTCTTTGATGCCTCTTCGAGAACCTTCTCATTCAGCGTCTTCGATTAATTGCAGATCCTCGACGGCACCAAACACCACAACACACATTCCTTGGTTTTTTTTGAGCTTCACAAGTTAAATTCATGTGGCCTAATATCTCTCACTAAACCATCGAGATCCACCACTTAAAGTGCTTATTTGTGACGTGAGTCGGACTCTTAACTTGACCTTAGTTGCCTTGCATTCTCCTCGGTTTTCAAGCGGTCTTCAGCCTGATATATTATCAAAGTACTGGCTAAGATATTAACTGCTCCAACCCTGGATTCTCGTCGCCAGCATTTAACGATCTTAACATCCGACATAAATAAAAGATCGATATCTCAACACCAATCACGTTTCCAAAATTGCTTCTCATTCACCTGCTAAAATTAAGCAGAAATGAAGCCTATGTCTTAAAGCCAACGAATTTCTTGGGATTGTTAAATTGTCAGCAGTCTGAAAGTAACCGCCACAAAAACACGCTCACTTACACCTGGACCACGTCCTCGCTCTCCGGACCTCGCCTGCACGGAGTTTCCCATCTAAGAGAAGATCTTCAGAAGCCAAGCACGCCATCGCTCATCACGGCTTCCTTCAATAAAGAAATCTAAGCTGAGTTCCCATGCTTTATTATCCCTCTCTTACGATTTCGAAAAACACTGTCGAACAAAATGATTAGGATTTGATGTTGATACCTATCTTGAATCTAACTCATCACCACCAAACCTAACACTGGTGACAACCCAGAGTGACCCACCTTTCGAGCTTAAAACAAAACTATTCAACTCGATAAGTGTTTGAGAAAAACGTGAGAGAGGATAATGTGTTCATATCATTGTAATGATAAGTTTCCCATTGTGTAGTATGCCTTGAGAATTTTCCATGGATGTACTGTGCTAATGTTCTCTGGGCAGCTCTAAAAAAAATTTTTCTCTTTCATGCTGTTTCCTGTCTTTTGTTTCATGTGCCACAGTAGGTAGAAAAAGAAATTTTTTTTCTCTTATTTCCGTGCTTTACGCTTATTTCTGACTACCGTAAAATTTTCGTTCCCATATTTTTTTTCTTTCTTTCCGTTTCAACTTTGTTTGAATGATTGAATAGGTAACTAGTATCGCAAACCTTTGACACGGTAACACCAAAGTTATTAGCCGTTGATTACGTAAATTCCGTGCCGTTATAGCCTAACTTTGCATTCAAAAGAAAATTGTCAGTATGTCCGACACAGAGAATGAGGCAGTTCCAGCGCGCACTAAGCCTATAACTCTTTCTCCTTTCATACCAGCAGAAAGCCAAACTTGGTTCAACCAAATTGAGGCGATCTTTCGGTATAATAAAATCACTAACTCATCAGACATGTTCCATGCATTAATAGCTGCTGTGCCCACGCAAATGTTAAGTGACTCAAATGATTTGATTGTGAATCCGCCTGCTATAAATCCTTACGGGATCTTAAAAAGTAAAATTCTCGAAAAATTGCAGTTGTCCGACGCGGACAAGTTTAGGTCTCTTGTGGATGCCTCGGCAATTCAACCTGTCTCTGTCATTTTCTCTCCTACTTCGTTAGTTAAGGAGTTGCGAAAAATTGCAGCCTGTGTTGCCGTAGCTGAGGGATTTCTCAGAGAAGTGTACCTGAGCAAAGTACCACCTAATGTGAGACCCTTCTTATCAATGATAGGTCCGAACGAAACTCTAGAGACCCTGGCTCAGGCCACGGAGACAGTGATGCGCAATCTAAACATGTCACAAGCACCGCAGGTAGCTTCCTTGAACGCATCAGCTGCGAATTTTAGCCCGTCAAATACTGCTAATAATCAATCCTCAGCAACAATAGAAACGATGCAGCGAGAAATCGCAGAGCTGAAGCAAGCTTTCCAGAATTGCCAGTTAGGTCAGAGTGTAGCTCATATCCAGCCAGACCCAAGGGATGTCTCACGTTACCATGCCTACGACTATCCCTATGACTATCATCCTTTTCCTCCTCATCAACGTTTCGATAGAGGTAGATCTTATGATAGGTCAAATCAAAACCGCTACTCTAGATCGCGCTCTCGCGATGCTAATAGTAATTTATGTTGGTACCATCATAAGTTTGGCGACCAAGCACGAAAGTGCGGGTCCCGATTCTGTCCTCGTTATACCGAAATGACTTCGGGGAACGCCGACAGCGACGCATAGTAGCGAGTACTACGTTGCCTAACTCCCAGACTACTTGCCTCTTAACTATATTAGATCCCACTACCAAATATCGATTCCTCATCGACACAGGTTCAAGTGTGTCCATTATCCCAGCCACGGCTAAAGATTAAAACAATAATAATTTAGTGGCGACACTACGCGCCGCAAATGGCACGCCAATAGCTTGTTATGGAGAGAGAGTACTAGAGTGCAGTCTGGGATTGAGGCAAAATTTTCCCTTCACCTTCCTCATCGCGGAAGTCCAAGAGCCCATAATTGGCGCGGATTTCCTAGCGAAGTATGGGATCGTTGTAGATGTTAAAAACCGTAGAATTAGGGACGAGGAGACACAGATCTCAATTCCCGCTTGTGGCATAACTAGAGCTAATATCTTGCATTCCTTCTCTATTGCTTTCAAGAAAGAGTGCATGTTCGAGCAGGTTCTCGCAGAATACCCTGCATTAACAAACTCTAACTTAGCTTTTAAAAATATGCAGACGAGCACAAAACATTTCATTGAAACAACTGGACCGCCAGTTTACTCCAGAGCTAGACGCTTACCGCCTGGTCGATTGGCTTTAGCCAAGAAAGAATTCGCTAGGATGTTAGACAATGGCATCATCCGCAGTTCCAAAAGCCCTTGGGCTAGCCCTCTCTTGCTAGTACCCAAGGCTAACGGTGAATTCAGATCGTGCGGGGATTTCCGCAGGTTGAATGCCGTTACTCTACCTGACCGCTACCCTATTCCTTACCTACATGATTTCAGTGCAAATTTAGAGGGAGCACAAATTTTCTCAAAAATAGACCTCCAACACGCCTTCCATCAAATACCACTTAAGGAAAGCGCAATACCTAAGACCGCGGTAATCACTCCGTTTGGTCTCTTTGAATTCCTCAAGATGCCGTATAGTCTGCGTAATGCTCCGCAGACTTTCCAACGCCACATGGCTGAGATCTTCTCGGATCTCACCTTTGCCTATGTGTATCTGGACGACATTTTGGTGGCATCCGCAACCCCGGAGCTACATAAAGACCATCTTAGGGTCGTGTTTGAAAGACTGTCCGACAATGGACTCCTGGTAAATCCTGCCAAATGTGAGCTCGGAAAGCCATCTCTGATTTACTTAGGTCATGAAATCTCTAGCCTAGGCCTAAAACCTTTGCCTTCCAAAGTAGAGGTAATCAAAAACTTTCCTCTTCCACAGACCCAGAAGGAACTGAGAAGGTTCCTAGGTTCTGTTAATTTCTATCATAGATTCATCAGAAATTGCGCACAAACTTTAGCCTCCTTGTCAGATTTGCTGGAACCAAAGCGTAAAGGTAAATCTACCGATGTCAAGTGGACGGATGCAGCGCGCAAAGCTTTTGACGAGATTAAGCACAAGCTAGCTACCGCGACTGAATTATCCTACCCTATTGCCAATGCTGACTTCAGTTTAGTGGTTGATGCCTCCAGTACTGCCGTAGGTGCTGTTTTGCAACAAAAAGTAGGTACTAATATCTCTCCTCCTGCCTTCTTTTCCAAAAAGCTATCGCCCACTGAGCGTTCTTACAGCGCGTTCGGTATGGAACTCCTTGCTATCTATCTGTCTGGGAGACACTTTCGCTATGCTCTAGAGGCAAGGGAGTTCGTGATCTACACAGACCACAAACCCTTGACCTCGGCGATCAACATGCCTTGTGAGCGACACTCGCCAAGAGAAGCTCGACACCTGTCCTTCATTAGTCAGTTTACCACTGACATCCGCTTTATTAAAGGATTGGAGAATACAGTGGCTGACTGTCTATCTAGAATTAATTCTGTCCAAAACAGTGGTGAAATCACTTTCGGAAATATAGCAAATGCAAAGAAGGAGGATCTTGAACTCCAGGATCTTCTCAAACCTTCTAACACTACCTCTTTGAAATTAACCTTGGTTGACGGCGTGTACCGTGATGCTGAGCGACTTTCTCGTTTGTCTCTTCCTGCGACTCTCCGCAGAGTAGCTATTCTTCACTATCATTCTCTATCACATCCTGGTATTAACCGTACATTGCGTTTTATTTCCGATCGTTTCGTCTGGCCAGCGATGCGTAATGAGGTCAAGCAAATTGTGCAAAATTGCCATGCATGTCAGAGTAGCAAAGTTGTGAAACATAATCGTGCAGCGCTACAGAGTTGTGCATTTGCTGGACACAAATTCGACTCCGTACACCTAGATTTGGTGGGTCCGTTGCCTTTGTCGCGCGGTCATTCTTATTTGTTAACCATAATTGATATATTCTCTAGATGGGTTGAGGCCATGCCTCTTACTGATACCCAAACTGAGACTGTAGCTCGCGCTTTCATGAGTAATTGGATTTCCAGATTTGGGGTTCCCTTAAGTGTCACGCATGCATGACCGGGGATCACAATTTACCTCCAAATTCTGGAGTGAGCTTAGCACCGCTTTAGGTTGTGCAAACACCAGCACTACCGCATATCATCCGCAGTCGAATGGACTTATTGAGAGAGTCCACAGAGATTTAAAGAGTGCATTGCGTTGCCTTAATTGCAGTCACGAGTGGACTGACAGACTTCCAGTAGTGTTATTGAGTATTAGGAATTTGCATAGGCAGGATCAGCAGTGCACAGCAGCAGAAATGTTGTATGGAAAGACGCTTCGCCTCCCGGGCGACATTGTTGACCCAAAACCGTTGCCTGAATTTTCATCTGCTGATCGTTCCGCATATGTAACCTGTCTCAAGGATTGCATGCGTCAGATCAAGTATGTTGCTCCACGAATGCCTCACTCAAAAGAGAAATTAGATCCTGCATTGCAACATTGCACACATGTGTATGTTCGCATAGACGCTATAAAGCCAACCCTCACACGTCCTAATGATGGCCCATTCAAAGTACTAAAACGGACGCCAAAGTATTTCGTCCTTGATAGATTTGGTTCACCCGACCCTGTGAGCATAGATCGATTAAAGGTCGCGTATACCTCCGATAATAGTGTGATTTCTAACTCTTCATTCTCTCCACAGAACTTCCTTTCCACTGAGACTCGATCATATCGTCCATCTCAGCTTCCACAGTTGGCGGCATTGTTGACTAGTCAACTTGAGTGTAATCCGTTCTTTGTGCCTGTACCTTCAAACCCTATCCCTAAGCCTATCGTAGACACTAATTCTAGCTCTCTTAGTGAAACAGCGACAAGTCTGGAGAGACCAGACGAGACCGCTGCAGTAACTCCTGTTCCTAGAACTCTTGCCGATCTAAATTTGCAGACCCGTTTGGTGAAACTTCCCCGCTCAGTAACATTTTCCGACCGCCAAACCCGGCATGGTCGCGTAGTTCGAACTCCTTCCCGCTACAAATGATTGCAGCGGGTGGACCTTTCGGTCTGCGCCTTGGGGGGTAATGTAGCATTAGCTCCAGAGTGTAAAATTATAAAAATTCTCATTCGCACTTAAATAAAATAATTATTGACGTTAAAAATCTTACTCTAAATTACTATTAATAATTTTCTATTTATAATTAGTAATCCTTGAAGTTTTTGTGTAAATGCATGAGAGATAAAATAACGATCGACATTCTCGAGTCTAAAGCCTCTCTGAGTTGGCAATACTGCACGGGACGCTTGGTTTGCCGCGCCACCCTCTCTAGTGCCTCTCTAGCGTGTGCGTACACCATCTTGTAAGTGAAAGAAATTAAGTGTTTATATATAGCAAATCTGGTAAAGTATATTGTATTATCTCTCATTATGCATTGTGTTCAAGTTTTAAGGATTTGGTCAGTGTTATAATATAAATAAACATGTAAATGATCGTGGAAGTCGTAACATAGCATAGTTCATTCCAAGTGCTATCTCAACATGACGTAGCGTAAATTTTACGTGTGGTGGTGTGTCTGCACCTGTGGTGGTATGAACACACACCACCACAACCTTCGCACGCTTCAATACACCGCGCGGTCCGACGTGAAAGTAAACAGGCGTTCCCTCGCACGCTTCAATACACCGCGCAGTCCGACGTGAAAGTAAACAGGCGTTTCCACCAATCAGAGACCCAGACGAGTAGAGTCAACCTCCAGCGAGGCCTATATAAACAGCCGCGCAGCCAGCGGAGCGGAGTTCACTCGCAGCGTCCCTGGTGTTTACAACAAAGTCTCGACGCTCAGCAAGCACCACCTCTGCTACCGTCACCGCCTCCTCGACAGCCAGCCGCCACGTCTGGTGGCTGGCTAGTCGCACCAGCGTTTCCCCGACAACCGTCGGTCCGCAGCAGCCTCACCGGTCTGCTCTCGTCCCTCAACCACGCAGCGTCTCCCCGACAACCGTCGGTCCGCAGCAGCCTCACCGGTCTGCTCTCGCCCCTCAACCACGCAGCGTCTCCCCGACAACCGTCGGTCCGCCACGCAGCAGCCTCACCGGTCTGCTCTCGCCCCTCAACCACGCAGCGTCTCCCCGACAACCGTCGGTCCGCAGCAGTCTCACCGGTCTGCTCTCGCCCCTCAACCCTCTGCTACCGTCACCGCCTCCTCGACAGCCAGCCGCCACGTCTGGTGGCTGGCTAGTCGCACCAGCGTTTCCCCGACAACCGTCGGTCCGCAGCAGCCTCACCGGTCTGCTCTCGTCCCTCAACCACGCAGCGTCTCCCCGACAACCGTCGGTCCGCAGCAGCCTCACCGGTCTGCTCTCGCCCCTCAACCACGCAGCGTCTCCCCGACAACCGTCGGTCCGCCACGCAGCAGCCTCACCGGTCTGCTCTCGCCCCTCAACCACGCAGCGTCTCCCCGACAACCGTCGGTCCGCAGCAGTCTCACCGGTCTGCTCTCGCCCCTCAACAACGCAGCGTCTCCCCGACAACCGTCGGTCCGCCAAGACGTCATCTGTCACTGTATTACTCGACTGTAATATTCCCTTGTGCCATTATTGTCGGCGATCTTCATAATAATACGGCGTTTATTCCAGTTGTGTTTTCCTCACCTTGCCGGTTCGTTTGCACCTCAGGCACTCACTTCGGGCATAGATACCACAAAGTCTAAAGATATTTACATAGTCTGCCCGGAGTGTAAAGCAGCCTGAGGAAGAACACCACACTGGTGACCCCAGAGTGACCGGCAGGTGGAAGCATGGCTGGGAGAGATGTCCGGTTACCCGCCTTCAGTGGTGACATCAAGGGATGGCTCCTTCACTGCGATGTTTTTCTCGCACAAATCCCGAACCTGGACGACGCTGCGAAGTTCGGGGCGCTCCTGGGAGGGCTACCTACGCACATCATCACCGGAGTACAAGAGATACTCGGAAACTTAAAAAAACAACGGGGGGGCACCTGTGGTGGTGTGTCTGCACCTGTGGTGGTATGAACACACACCACCACAACCTTCGCACGCTTCAATACACCGCGCGGTCCGACGTGAAAGTAAACAGGCGTTCCCTCGCACGCTTCAATACACCGCGCAGTCCGACGTGAAAGTAAACAGGCGTTTCCACCAATCAGAGACCCGGACGAGTAGAGTCAACCTCCAGCGAGGCCTATATAAACAGCCGCGCAGCCAGCGGAGCGGAGTTCACTCGCAGCGTCCCTGGTGTTTACAACAAAGTCTCGACGCTCAGCAAGCACCACCTCTGCTACCGTCACCGCCTCCTCGACAGCCAGCCGCCACGTCTGGTGGCTGGCTAGTCGCACCAGCGTTTCCCCGACAACCGTCGGTCCGCAGCAGCCTCACCGGTCTGCTCTCGTCCCTCAACCACGCAGCGTCTCCCCGACAACCGTCGGTCCGCAGCAGCCTCACCGGTCTGCTCTCGCCCCTCAACCACGCAGCGTCTCCCCGACAACCGTCGGTCCGCCACGCAGCAGCCTCACCGGTCTGCTCTCGCCCCTCAACCACGCAGCGTCTCCCCGACAACCGTCGGTCCGCAGCAGTCTCACCGGTCTGCTCTCGCCCCTCAACAACGCAGCGTCTCCCCGACAACCGTCGGTCCGCCAAGACGTCATCTGTCACTGTATTACTCGACTGTAATATTCCCTTGTGCCATTATTGTCGGCGATCTTCATAATAATACGGCGTTTATTCCAGTTGTGTTTTCCTCACCTTGCCGGTTCGTTTGCACCTCAGGCACTCACTTCGGGCATAGATACCACAAAGTCTAAAGATATTTACATAGTCTGCCCGGAGTGTAAAGCAGCCTGAGGGAGAACACCACATACGTGTCATGTGCATTTCTTGTGTCAAGATTTTATATTAGATATTCAACTACGTCCTTTCTTACTACAATAATTATGTACTTGCAGCTGTCATTATGATATTGAAATTCGCTCATCAAATTACTTCGTGAGAGCGTACGGTGGATTACCGGCGTTCTTTTGAAAATGGCGGAGCACAAAACTGCTGTGTCATTTCATTTTTATGTTCACTGTATTATGTTTTAGAATATATTTCTCTTTTGTTGCAAGAGATACGTTTAGTGTTTCTTTTTCAGTATGATTGACATGGATGAATTTGGGACTTTCTTTTTATTTCTCGTACGGATATAGAGATATTATAGAGTACAGAATTCAGGCATGCATATTCTTGCAAAAGTTTTAGCTGTGTGGATATTTCATTAAATTCCATAAATTGTGTGCTTAATCGCAGTTAGTTTTCAATATGAATAACAATTATGTCATTTACCAAAAATTCTTGTAAAATTCATGCTCTTATTTTTAAAGCAAGGGCAGTAGTGAAAGAGCTTGCCAGCTGTTAAAAATCTATCCTATTTCATGAGCTTGACAAAAGGAGAACAGTCATTGCCAGTTTCTAACCTTTCGATATATTTCTTCCTGAGCCTTTAATGGAACTAAAGCTTTGAGTAAATCTATGGAAGAGGTTCAGGTTTTCTCCGTGATGGGAAAATTTATCTTTGCAGTGTAGGGATTGTCAGTTGTGGAATTTTTCTTTGATGCCTCTTCGAGAACCTTCTCATTCCGCGTCTTCGATTAATTGCAGATCCTCGACGGCACCAAACACCACAACACACATTCCTTGGGTTTTTTTGAGCTTCACAAGTTAAATTCTTGTGGCCTAATATCTCTCACTAAACCATCGAGATCCACCACTTAAAGTGCTTATTTGTGACGTGAGTCGGACTCTTGACTCGACCTCAGTTGCTTTGCATTCTCCTCGGTTTTCGAGTGATCTTCAGCCTGATATATTATCAAAGTACTGGCTAAGATATTAACTGCTCCAACCCTGGATTCTCGTCGCCAGCATTTAACGATCTTAACATCCGACATAAATAAAAGATCGATATCTCAACATCAATCACGTTTCCAAAATTGCTTTGTAGTGAACCCCCATCCCGCAACTCAGTCGAAATTTCGGAAATTCTCAGAATGATCATTTAAAAATTCAGTAAAATAAATTCAACCATTAGCATAAAAACACATTACGAAATTCACTAATCTCTATCCTCAATTTTATTAAAATTGTGTAACGAAAAATTCAATCTCTAAGAATTCACTTTCGAGTCTTAACGAAACTTCCCATGGCTGCGCGATAGCAACATCTTATTCGGCCAAGCGGCCACTTTTCTCAAATCATTCAGAGTGTGCACATCGCGGTGTTTCTGGCTGGTGAGACTAAAATTCTGGTTTTTGTGTGTGCTGATCTACGGGTAACTATATATATACATTATATGTAAATTGTCGATAATATTATTGTGTAAATATTAAGTAGAATTGCCTCAACTTACCAGTGTGCTAAATGTTGTAGGATTTCTTGCCCAGAACTTGTGGTTCTCACAGGGCATTTTCCCTTGTGTATTGTTGTATACCCTATTTAAAAGCTTTTGGCAAACAATTCACTCCTGGCCTTACAGAGATTCTGAACCTAGTTCTTCCAAGAAGCAATTCTTAGAAGTATCCGAGAATTTAACTAGAAGCAACTGGTTGGACTAACCAGGAGAATTATTCTCTTCAGCATGAGTAGTAGCTATCTAGTTGCTGTCAGTATTTTCAGATTAATGAAATTGTCAACTCACTATTTAATGTAAAGCCATTATAAGGGAAAATTTCCCCCCTTTGTTTTAAAATAATTTTTATATGCCAATATTTCAATATGTGTTATTTTTATCAAGTTAGAGTTGCATCAATTACCATTTATCATAATTTTTACAGCTGTATCCTCTTAATCAAGTTAAGCTTTACACCAATTACCATTCTTAATTTTTACAGCTATATATATATTTTTTATTTAAGTAGGTTTTGGAAATGATTACAATTGTGTTAGTTTTTTTTACAAGTCAACGTTAAAACCCATTCATGACCAATTTTTAAGTGAATCTCTGTTTATGATGGTTGCTCAGAACTATCCTTATAAATACCCAATTACAATTAACAAGTTTTCTTAATAAGAATCAGTATTGTATATCTAAAATATTAGTGAGGTTTTGAAGAATAGTTAGTTAGTGAATTTAATTAAGTAGTCATTGTACATGGATTCCTAGCGTGAATAACACTTAAGTTATTCCACGTAAAACTCAAACTAGTTATTACTACTTCAGTTATGAAACAGGGAAACATTTTCCAGTTCAATTAGTACTAACATTTGCCTGATGTGTTGGATAAGACAGGCAATTCTTGTAAGCCAGCCGCTGTTTTCTTGAAGGTGGCTAGGTGCTAAGCTGAGATAGTTCTAATCTTACTCCGGAACTTCTTATATAGAGGTTTTCCCTTCTTCATTTTTATTGTTTAGAAATTACTTATTAATTTGCATTAGCAGATGCTGTAGATATTTTTTTACCATAGTTAATTAATTAATTGAGACGTTAGGCTCAGTTGCCACTGCTTTTGCCATTGTAGTTTTGCCTTTTTATGTTGTTCTTATTTCAAAAAGAAAAACATATGTGTATTTTGTAGTACCTGTACAGTTATTATTATGCTCCAAAACAGGCAAAGTTTTGCCTGTGCATCTACTAGTATAAAGTGTAGCTTCATGCCGTTAAAAATATTAAGATTAATATTTGGCTCCGAGCAAATTGTCAGTGCTCCGAAGTTGATCCCCGCTTGCACTCCGGCGCCAGAGTGCTGGTGGGGGTCGTTTTTCGAAGAGACTCCTCGCTTTGAGGCGGCATGTTAATGCCAGATTGTTTGCAGCATAGCTTGTGTTGATATGTGGTTTCCCTAAAAACACCGTGTGCATTCTCATCCAGCCTTGTGTCCCGTACAGGAATCCACGAGACACTTTACACCCCACTGTCACGTCATCTACCTTGCCACTCTTATTGAGGGGGTAAATTAAACCGGTAGCCAGACTTGGCAGAGGACAAAAAGAACTGCCTCCTTCTCCTTTGTTCTTATCACTCAATTACTGGACGGTGAATGCAGTTTCCTCATTCCCCATCAACCATCGAATTGAGACCCTTGGGTTGCATCTAAGTCAATTGCTGCTTACCCAACAATTCAATATTCAATCAAACTTGTGGGAATAGAGCTTTTTACCGTCCTCATTTATCAGTGACGCTATTTGCCGTCTCTAGCCATTGGGATTACCATGCACACGACCCTCTCCACAAATACACTCACCACATAACCAACGCAGCTGTGAGCCGGTTGCAGTCCTACTCAAGATCGGACCTCAACATCAGCTCATCCTGAAGAGACAAATCTGCCAGACACCAAATAAAGGCCAGACAATTAAAACCATATCTCCTTTCTTTTCCTTCTGCTTGGTCCAGTCCGTGGTAAAGTTCGTTGTTAGGTTTGATTAAACAGAGGCATAAAGCCAAGAACACCCTTGCAACTCCTTCTGAGTTAGTGGCCATACGTCATCCATTTGCAATTCATTGCGCGTTCCTACGCGCTGGTGACCTCGCCTTTTCAAGAACACCAATCTTGTTCACTTGCTAAATTAAGAATAATTTTAACCCTTAACCTTAAAAACTAGAACATCCAACCGTTCTAATCGATCGCTATTCAATCTTCAAATTCAATTTATCTAACTGAACTCCCCCACTTTGGGAGCAGTTTAAATTAGTGACCCTGTCCAAAATAAAACTTGAATTACGCCCATCAGGCTAAAGTTTAAATTGGTGAATCCCCAAAGTAGTTTAATCAGATATAAATGCTTATAAATACGAAATACTTACCCGGACCACCATCGGAAGGATTAGGAGCGCATGTCTAGTGCTGTCAACTTCTGTGCATGGCTGACCTTGAAGGAGGTAGTTTCTTTCCCTACTCTCAGTAGTCAAACATAGTATTTCCTCTCCAAACTCTTCCCTAATAATAAGTTATTGCTACTGCAGCCTATTCTCACAAATTCTTCATGTTGTTCCATTGCTACTGAAGCCACCTTTTACAAAACTCTTCATGCATTTCCATTGCTACTGAAGCAAACCATAGGAGACCTTATAGGACAACCTCCATTGCTACTGAAGCTCCTTACTAATAACCTTCTCAATTTCCATTGCTACTGCAGCAACATTGCTACTGAAGCACAAAAGTAAAATAAAACTTGTACGAAACCAAAAGCTATTGCAACGCGCGTTATCAATAATTCTTTGGGGAACATCAGAAGCATTATGTCTCCAAACGTTAGTAACGACAGTCAGGCGGTTTCTGTTAAACTAACGCCGTTCGCGATTCAAAGTTTGGACTCTTGGTTCTTCCTAACCGAAGAACATTTCGAATGCCTATCCATCAATTGCGAAAAAATCAAATATTACTCGTTATTAAGGGCCCTGCCCACGACTTGCCTAGACGACCTCTCTGGGGTTTGTAACGCTAACTCAACCGAACCTTATTCCACCCTCAAAGATCATATTTTAAAACGTTACAGCAAGGATAGAGCCCAAAGAATCCAGGCTTTGACGAGTAATCTCACCACCTACAATAGCCAAACACCTTTAGAGTTACTTAAAGAAATGCGGAAATTGGCGAA
The DNA here is from genome assembly GCA_030386875.1 of Morinoia aosen. NCBI lineage: Eukaryota > Metazoa > Arthropoda > Malacostraca > Amphipoda > Talitridae > Morinoia > Morinoia aosen. The sequence continues at coordinate 29,083,611 of CM059568.1, forward strand.
GGGGGTGATGGATGACAATACCCTTAAGACATTGTACATCCAACGCTTGCCCGTACGCCTGCAACCATTCCTCCATACACAGGATTCCTCCGTGAATCTGGACGTTCTCGCAGAATTAGCCGAGAAAATTCTTGCCTGTGAAACCCAGACACCGAATAGCTCTGCCGCTACTCCAATGGTCAGTCAAACCAGCCCAAACGAAACGGATAGATTATTGCGCGAGTTAGTTCAGCGAGTTGGAGCACTAGAAGTTGCTACCCAGCAAGCCGAACACGCGGAAAGAGTTCATGGGGTCGCACACCAAACAGCGGCGTATCAGCAAGCCGATAATTCCACACACACCGTTCCGTTTGACAGACACAAGAGAGTGAATCGTTCATTTAAACATCAGAGGGCCGGTTGTTCAAATACCGTTCAGGGCCAGGATTCACGAGACAATCTGGAGGAGGAATGGTGCTGGTATCACAGAAAGTACTTGCACAAGGCTCGTAAATGTGAGTCGCCGATGTGCCCACTTTACGTACTACTTTACCGAAAAAACGGGAACAGCGCGGCGTAAATGCGAGTCAGACGCCAGCGCAAAACAAAACAAACGCCACTCGCTGTTTATTCCTTTCCGATCCGGCTACCGGCTTTCGATTATTGATCGATACCGGGAGTTCGGTAAGCCTAATCCCGGCAACTGACAGAGACAAAAGTACCACGGGTATTCCAAACTTGCGTGCTGCAAATGGCACTCCTATATTATGTTACGGCACGAAAACGTTGTCGTGCTCTCTAAATCTCAAACGTTCCCTGAGCTTCGAATTCATAGTGGCTGATGTGGACACGCCCATCATTGGTGCCGATTTCCTTCAGAAGTTTGCATTGGTGGTGGATGTGAGAAACGGATGCTTGTATGATAGCGAAACCCGAGTGCTAAGACCCCTTAGTGCCGTCGATATGGTGAACGTTACGTCAAGCGTCTCCCCTAATCTAGAGAGTACATGCCCCTACCAACGAGTTTTGCTCGAATTCCCCTCACTCTTTCAACCTAACGTAACGTTGCAAAATAACACGCTGACGCAACACCACATATCGACGAGCGGTCCTCCTGTTTACGCGAAAGTTAGACGTTTGCCCCATGATCGACTGCAGGAAGTAAAAGCGGAGTTTTCAAAAATGGTCCAAGAAGGGACAGTTCGCGTTTCGAAAAGTCCCTGGGCCTGTCCCTTGTTGATTGTTCCGAAAAGCAACGGCGAGTTGCGTATTTGCGGCGATTACCGCCAACTCAATTCCGTAACTGTACCCGACAGATTCCCCATTCCCCATCTTCATGATTTTACTGCAAATCTGTCAGGGGCAAAAATCTTCTCTACAATTGACCTGAAGAGAGCTTTCCACCTGATTCCAATGGAGGAAAGCTCTATTCAGAAGACCGCTGTCTGCACGCCGTTTGGTTTGTACGAGTATCTTCGTATGCCGTATGGCTTGCGAAATGCTCCGCAAACCTTTCAGCGGCACATGACTGAAGTCCTTTCCGACCTCCCGTTTTTGTATGGTTACCTCGATGATGTGCTTGTGGCTTCGGGGACACCTGAGGAGCACGTGCATCATTTGAGAGAGCTGTGCAAACGACTAGCGTCGCACGCTCTGCTGATTAATCCAGCAAAGTGTGTACTGGGAAAGAAGGAACTGACTTTTCTAGGTCACTACATCTCAGATAAAGGCATTAGGCCACTTCCCGACAAGGTAGAAGCTATCCGAAATTTTCCAAAACCCTCTACACAGAGAGAGTTGCGCAGGTTCTTGGGATCGGTGAATTTTTACCACCGATTCCTAAGGAACTGTGCGGCGACTCTGGCACCACTCTCCTCACTCATTAGAGCGAAGAAACGAGGGAAGTCTGTACTGATAAAGTGGAACGGTGAGGCAGAGGAGGCATTCACAGCAATTAAAGAGGAACTCGCTAATGCGACGGAGTTGGCTTACCCACACCCGAACGCAAAACTTAATCTAGTAGTAGATGCGTCAGATCTTGCTGTCGGCGCGGTGCTACAGCAAACCGTTCAAAATGACACGTAACCATTGGCGTTCTTTAGTCGGAAACTTTCTCCCACCGAACAACGCTATAGCACGTTCGGGAGAGAGCTTCTGGCGATCTATCTTGCCATAAAACACTTCCGCTATACCCTGGAAGCGCGTCAGTTTACGGTGTTTACCGATCACAAACCTCTCATTAATGCCATAAGAATGCCTCTTGACCGCCATTCCCCTCGAGAAAGTCGGCACCTGAGTTACATAGCACAGTTCACTAACGATCTCAGGCACATTAAGGGGGACGAGAACACGGTCGCCGACTGCTTATCGCGTGTGCACAACGTGGTATTAAACCCGTTGGCGCCCGAGTTCCGACCTTCTGTGCACATGATTTCGTTGGCTGATATCATCACCGAACAAAAAAACGACACGGAGATCCAATCTTTGATTGAGTCTCCTAGCTCGTCTCTAAAGCTGTCACTCAGAGAGGGCGTTTACTGTGACGCTGACCGGCCTAACCGATACTACTTGCCTAACAATTTGCGTTTGCCCACCATTAAACATTACCATGCACTTTCCCATCCTGGGACAGATAGAACTTTCCGCCTAATGGCAGATCGTTTTGTCTGGACCGGGATGCGTAGGGCCATAAGAGAGTTCGTTCGCAATTGCCCAGATTGCCAAGCTAGCAAAGTCACTCGACACAACAAAGCCGCAATTCAACCTTGTGCTTTCTCAGGCGGAAAATTTGACGCGGTCAACATAGATATTGTCGGCCCGCTTCCAAACTCTCGCGGGTTCTCGTATTTACTTACTATGATAGACCGTTTCTCTAGGTGGGTCGAGGCTGTTCCCATTGCTAACATAACGGCAGAAACTGTAGCTCGAACTTTCGTAGAGACGTGGATCTCCCGCTTTGGGGTTCCTTTGAGCATCACGCACGATCGTGGTGCTCAGTTTACTTCCGCCTTGTGGTTGGAGATCTCCAAAATCCTAGGTAGTGACAACATCGCGACCACCGCGTTCCACCCCCAATCAAATGGACTCATTGAGAGAGTCCACCGGGATCTCAAAGCGTCACTACGTTGTTTAAAATGCCACGACGATTGGGCGGACCGATTGCCTGTCGTCTTACTTACTCTACGTAACTTGTTTCGTCAGGACCAAAAGTGCACGTCCTCCGAATTGCTTTACGGGAAGTCCTTAAGATTGCCCGGAGATGTTATTGATCCCGATTACAAAATTGACGACTCCTTCAGTCGAATCACTGATTACGCGGCACGTCTCAAACGCGCCATGCGCGAATTGGTTTACCAACCGCCTCGCCTGCCTTTACCATCTGACAGCCTTGATCCATTGTTGAACACCTGTACACATGTTTACGTCCGGGTGGACGGAGTAAAAACCCCCTTACGACGTCCCTATGATGGCCCCTACAGGGTTCTAAAGAGGACGCCGAAATATTTTATAATCGAAAGGGGTACCAAGAGCGACAGTGTTAGCATAGATAGACTGAAGGCAGCATATGTGTCCTTTCCTGATGATCGTTCTACCAACACTCATGAGCCGCAACCCAGGTTGCAAATTACCCCCAGGTCAACACCTGTCGAGGCCACTGGGTTGCACTTGTCTGTTTTGGCTAGGAACCTTCCTCCCACTATGGAGTGCAATGAGTTCGTCGTTCCCTTGAAGACCGTTCAAAGAACGCTGTCGGAACCTCGTAATTCGGGTGCTTCCAATTCGGCTGATGTTTCTGTTGCTGTTGTTCCCCATCACAAAATAGCCTCAGATACCCTTTCGTTGTCCCAGTTGGGAATCCGAACGTCAACTTTCACAGCTCCACAGCTTAACCTTTCTATTGTCCCCGAGCGCTGTAGCAGTTTTGGCAGACCTAGTCGTCCGCCAGCTCGTTACGCGCAGACTTATAGGGTGGTGACTTCTGATCTGACAAATTTTTCTTCTATTTCCTCCTGTCAAGCCTTCTGTTGGGATTTTCCTTTCTTGATCCTTTCGGGCATCTTACAGGTAACAGCTTCACTGTTACCAGACCTTTCGGTCCACATGCGTTGGGGGGTAGCTGTAGTGAACCCCCATCCAGCAACTCAGTCGAAATTTCGGAAATTCTCAGAATGATCATTTAAAAATTCAGTGAAATAAATTCAACCATTAGCATAAAAACACATTACGAAATTCACTAATCTCTATCCTCAATTTTATTAAAATTGTGTAACGAAAAATTCAATCTCTAAGAATTCACTTTCGAGTCTTAACGAAACTTCCCATTGCTGCGCGATAGCAACATCTTATTCGGCCAAGCGGCCACTTTTCTCATATCATTCAGAGTGTGCACATCGCGGTGTTTCTGGCTGGTATTATAGATTGGATAGCCCTACACTAGAGCACAGCGCAGGTTCCACATAGACACCAAATAGTTATAGTACTGAACACAATACCATGCAATGACACAGCAAGTTAGGTAAATAGTTCACTCACCTCTTGGATACCTTAACTTAATACTCCATTTTCAATACTGTGGCTAGCAAGAGTAGAGCGGAGATAGACGGGAAATGTATAGTATAGGGTAGAATAGAATTAGTACATTAGTTTAGAACTTAAGAAGTTAGATACCAACCACAGTATGGTAATTATTTACACACTCGGTCAACATGTACTTGTTGTTGAACCCGTGGCCAATCGCAGACTGGCTTGCGAGTGTTGCTCTCTCGAGCGTTGCCAACTTATGGTCTCTCTAACTAGAACTTACACTACTCGCTATATTACACCCCTCCCTCCTTAATTAGAAACCCTCCCCCTGTATCCCCAGTCCCCTTATTCAATATAGTCAATCCTAAAGGTCCATTCTCACCACAGGCTTCCGAGCCCGGGTAGACCTGCGTGAGATGTTAGCACTTGGAGGCTCGTGCATCCTAGCCTCCTGGGTGGGAGTCGGGTAATCAGGTGTTCCGGTGTCAGGTTCATTGGTCGGAGGTGGTGGGTATGAATTTTGAGCAGGTTGTGGAAACAAGACGGTTTCCTCCGTAGGTTGTTCCAAGGGTTCAGGGATGGTGTTCGAGCAGGTAATAACTTGGTCCTGGTGTCGACGAACGACCTCTCCCCCCTTCAGTTGGCACTTGTAGGATACCGGGCCTGTTTTCTCAATGGTGGTAGCAGGGGTCCATTTTGGGGAACCCGGCGTGTATTGACGGACCATCACAGGAGACTCCGGCGGAATATCAACCGCGCGAGACCCTGGGTGGTATCTTTTCTGAGCGTCCTGGCGTTGAGCAACTTTGGACGCGATTGCTTCTGACGGCCAAAGCAGATCAAGACGAGAGCGAACTTTTCTGCCTAACATCAGTTCGGCGGGCGTAACACCTGTTGTCGTGTGGGGTGTCAGCCGATAGTTGAACAGAAACCTGTCTAGTGCTAGGCGTAGGGGTTCCGTTGACTTTCGTATATTCTTCTTGAAAGTTTGTACCATGCGCTCTGCCAGTCCATTAGTTGAAGGGTGGTATGGTGCGCTCGTAATATGTCGCATACCACATGCCTTCACAAATTCTTGGAATTCGGCCGATGTGAAACACGTTGCATTGTCAGAAACAATTGTTACTGGAAATCCAAATGTCGCAAAAGTGTGTTTCAGGCACGAGATCGTTTTGCTAGAGGTTGTAGTAGATGTGGGAAAAATTTCAACCCACTTAGAGTGTGCATCCACGATCACTAGATAGTATTTTCCATCCATTGGGCCCGCGTAGTCAATGTGTATGCGATGCCAAGGCTTCGCAGGCCATTCCCACGGATGGAGTTCAGCTTTCGTTGGTGCAGCTCGAGTGCTCAGGCACTCGCTGCATTACTTAGTCGTTTCTTCTAGATCTTTGTCCAGCAGCGGCCACCATACATAGCTGCGAGCTAACTCCTTCATCCTGGATGATCCAGCATGGCCAGAGTGCAGTTCGTCCACAATGGCTTGTCTGAGAGCTTGGGGTACAATAATTCTTGCTCCCCAGAGTACACAGCCATTTTGTGTGGACAATTCGTCTCGCCTCCTAGTAAACGGAGCGAGATCAGGATCACCAATTACCGTCGAAGGCCAGCCTACTTGGCAGTATTTGTATACCTTTGAAAGTACTGGGTCCCTTAGGGTGCCGTCGCGGATGTGGGTGCTATGACTGGAGCTGACTCAAGGAAATTAACTAAGGACGTCCATTCCGCAGGAATAGGTGTGGCTTCCTCGGGAGTTGTCAAAGGTAGACGACTGAGAGCATCAGCTGTGCCCAACAGCACGCCGGACCGGTGACGCAAGGTGAACTTGTAGGACTGCAGTAGTAAAGCCCACCTTTGAATGCGCCCGGATGCCATCGGAGGAATGCTTCTACCCGGATCAAAAAGTCCCAACAAAGGTTTGTGGTCCGTAACCACAGTGAAATCCTGTCCCCACAGGTAGCAATGAAATTTTCGAAGTGCGAACACCATAGCTAGGGCTTCTTTCTCAGTTTGAGAGTAGTTGCGTTCTGTTGCTGTTAGAGTTCGGGAGGCAAAATAGGCGGGGCGTTCCATCCCATCAATAAGGTGACACAGCACCGCTCCCACACCATACGCACTACTGTCCGCCACTACCACTATGGGTTTCTGAGGGTCAAAATGGACTAGAGTCTGAGAGTCCAGGAGGGCTTGTTTAGATTTCTGGAAAGCTCTCTCCTGACTTGCATCCCATTTCCAATGGGTTTTGTCTCTCAGTAAGGTATTTAGGGGCTCCAGCATAGTTGCAGATGATTTTAGAAATTTCCTATAGAAATTTAGCAGCCCAAGGTAGGCTCTCAGTTGAGTTACATTAGTAGGAGCTGGTGCATTCTGGATTGCTGCTACCTTCTCTGCAGTGGGGTGCAATCCATCCTTGTCAATTTGGTATCCAAGGTAGGATACCTGTGGCACTCCAATTTGGCATTTATCCGTTTTCAGTTTTAGTCCTGCCGCCTGTAGTTTAGATAAGACTTGATAGAGACGCTTGTTGTGCTCTTGCTCATTAGTGGCACTCACCAGGACGTCATCCAGGTAGCAGAACACTCCTGGGAGGCCCTGCAATAGTCCTTCCATGGCACGCTGAAAGATTCCAGGTGCGGACGCAATTCCAAAACTGAGACGGTTGTAGGCAAATAAACCTCTGTGGGTGTTTATTACCGTGAGTTCCTTGGAGTCTTCATCCAAGGGTAGTTGAGCGTATGCCTGAGACATATCTAGCTTGGAGTATATAACTCCTCCTGCTAACCCGCTAAATAGATCTTCCACTCTGGGTATAGGGTAGGTATCCTGCCTAGTGGCTCTGTTGACTGTTAATTTGTAGTCCCCACAGATGCGGATGCTTTGATCAGCCTTGAGCACAGGGACGATCGCCGCTGCCCATCTCGAGTATTGTACAGGGGTGAGGATACCTTCCTGCACCAGTCTATCAAGTTCTGCCTCCACCTTAGGTCTCAGTGTGTAAGGCACGTTCCTGGCCTTAAAAAACTTTGGTGGTACGGCTGGATCCACTTCTATTTTGAAATTCCTTCCCTTAAAGCAACCTAGACCTGGTTGAAAAAGGTCAGGGAATTTATTTGCTAACTCTTCAGGGCAGGTAGTCAATTTGTTGACATTATTTGATACTATAGTTAGCCCAAGGGAATCAATCAGGTCCCTACCCAGCAAAGCTGGCCCCTCCCTGTCTACAATCACAATAGTTGCTAGTTGAGGAACCATATTACCAGATTCACGCTGGATGTTAGCCCTAATCTCTCCGCAAACTACTAGCTCCGCTCCCCCATAAGTCCTAAGCTTAACATCAGAAGGTCTCAGCTCGGGTCTTGACTTAGCTAGTATTTTAGAGTAGGTGGCCATTGAAAGGATAGACCTGGCAGCACCTGTATCTACCTCCATCTCTAATGGCACACCATTTAGTAACAATTTTATTTTGATTGGGGGTTTCATTTCCTCGGCTATTGAGAAAATCTCTCCATAACAGCCTAGATTAGCAACTGGATAGTCTGCACAGGCTGCATTGTTAGTTCTATTAGGGTTAGGGTGGTGTTCCCTCCCCCTTTTCTCATGCATAGCATGCACAAAATTATTTTTGTTGTCTTTAGCAGAATTTTGCTTTTTCAATTTAAAGCAACACTTCTTAAGATGGCCTTTTTGGCCACAACCATGACAAACACTGTCTTCATAGGGGCAATCTCTACGCCAGTGCAGATTACCACAGCCGCTGCATGCTGATTTAGGGCTAGCTTGAGCCTGAGTTTTGCCCTGAGGCTTAATAGCAGTTTGCTTTACTCTATGCTGGCCCACATTTAGTATGGAATTAGGTTGCCTTAACACAACCGTCTCCCTCAGTTGAGTTTCTTTGGCAGTTGCCAGATCCACGGCTTTTTTCCATGTGAGGTCATTTTCATTGAGCAAACAATTTTGAACATCATTACTGGCCACACCCAGTATGAACCTATCAAGAAGCGTCTCTTCCAGAACTTCCTGTTTGAAATTACAGGTGTCTGACAGGGCCTTTAAGCTAGCCACAAAATCAGCAATGCTCTCCCCTTGTTTCTGGTTCCGCTTATGGAACCTAAACCTTTCAAAGATCTGGTTGCGTGTCGGCTTAAAATGCCGTCTTAACGCTTCCATGATCTCCTCATAGGTAGCATCTAAAAGTCTTTTAGGTGACAGTAGGTCTTTGGCTAACCTAACAATTTTAGGACCCACCAGAGCAATAAATGTTTTAGCTTTATTTGAATCTTCCACTTTATTAATACTAAGGAAGCAGTTTAGCCTGACTTCATATTCTGGGAATTCTTCCTCTAAAGGATTGAATTCTCCCACTGAGCCTAGCATTGGCATTTTTACCCAGCTTTACAGCTAATTGTCAGATATCTACCTGAAATAGTAGTAGCAACAATATCAGTTGCAAGAGTGGCCAATTCAAGAGGCTGTAATAATACCCCTTGTTAAAAAAAAATCAGAAATTTACAGCATCAATACTCTAGTCACTGAATAATATAAATTCTGAGTTCCTTCATTATTCTAGCCTCTCCCAATAGTTCTACAAAAAATAATCCTCGTCGCCAGTATTATAGATTGGATAGCCCTACACTAGAGCACAGCGCAGGTTCCACATAGACACCAAATAGTTATAGTACTGAACACAATACCATGCAATGACACAGCAAGTTAGGTAAATAGTTCACTCACCTCTTGGATACCTTAACTTAATACTCCATTTTCAATACTGTGGCTAGCAAGAATAGAGCGGAGATAGACGGGAAATGTATAGTATAGGGTAGAATAGAATTAGTACATTAGTTTAGAACTTAAGAAGTTTGATACCAACCACAGTATGGTAATTATTTACACACTCGGTCAACATGTACTTGTTGTTGAACCCGAGGCCAATCGCAGACTGGCTTGCGAGTGTTGCTCTCTCGAGCGTTGCCAACTTATGGTCTCTCTAACTAGAACTTACACTACTCGCTATATTACAGCTGGTGAGACTAAAATTCTGGTTTTTGTGTGTGCTGATCTACGGGTAACTATATATATACATTATATGTAAATTGTCAATAATATTATTGTGTAAATATTAAGTAGAATTGCCTCAACTTACCAGTGTGCTAAATGTTGTAGGATTTCTTGCCCAGAACTTGTGGTTCTCACAGGGCATTTTCCCTTGTGTATTGTTGTATACCCTATTTAAAAGCTTTTGGCAAACAATTCACTCCTGGCCTTACAGAGATTCTGAACCTAGTTCTTCCAAGAAGCAATTCTTAGAAGTATCCGCAGAATTTAACTAGAAGCAACTGGTTGGACTAACCAGGAGAATTATTCTCTTCAGCATGAGTATTAGCTATCTAGTTGCTGTCAGTATTTTCAGATTAATGAAATTGTCAACTCACTATATAATGTAAAGCCATTATAAGGGAAAATTTCCCCCCTTTGTTTTAAAATAATTTTTATATGCCAATATTTCAATATGTGTTATTTTTATCAAGTTAGAGTTGCATCAATTATCATTTATCATAATTTTTACAGCTGTATCTTCTTAATCAAGTTAAGCTTTACACCAATTACCATTCTTAATTTTTACAGCTATATATATATTTTTTAATTAAGTAGGTTTTGGAAATGATTACAATTGTGTTAGTTTTTTTTACAAGTCAACGTTAAAACCCATTCTTGACCAATTTTTAAGTGAATCTTTGTTTATGATGGTTGCTCAGAACTATCCTTATCAATACCCAATTACAATTAACAAGTTTTCTTAATAAGAATCAGTATTGTATATCTAAAATATGAGTGAGGTTTTGAAAAATAGTTAGTTAGTGAATTTGATTAAGTAGTCATTGTACATGGATTCCTAGCGTGAATAACACTTAAGTTATTCCACGTAAAACTCAAACTAGTTATTACTACTTTAGTTATGAAACAGGGAAACATTTTCCAGTTCAATTAGTACTAACATTTGCCTGATGTGTTGGATAAGACAGGCAATTCTTGTAAGCCAGCCGCTGTTTTCTTGAAGGTGGCTAGGTGCTAAGCTGAGATAGTTCTAATCTTACTCCGGAACTTCTTATATAGAGGTTTTCCCTTCTTCATTTTTATTGTTTAGAAATTACTTATTAATTTGCATTAGCGGATGCTGTAGATATTTTTTTACCATAGTTAATTAATTAATTGAGACGTTAGGCTCAGTTGCCACTGCTTTTGCCTTTGTAGTTTTGCCTTTTTATGTTGTTCTTATTTCAAAAAGAAAAACATATGTGTATTTTGTAGTACCTGTACAGTTATTATTATGCTCCAAAACAGGCAAAGTTTTGCATGTGCATCTACTAGTATAAAGTGTAGCTTCATGCCGTTAAAAATATTAAGATTAATATTTGGCTCCGAGCAAATTGTCAGTGCTCCGAAGTTGATCCCCGCTTGCACTCCGGCGCCAGAGTGCTGGTGGGGGTCGTTTTTCGAAGAGACTCCTCGCTTTGAGGCGGCATGTTAATGCCAGATTGTTTGCAGCATAGCTTGTGTTGATATGTGGTTTCCCTAAAAACACCGTGTGCATTCTCACCCAGCCTTGTGTCCCGTACAGGAATCCACGAGACACTTTACACCCCACTGTCACGTCATCTACCTTGCCACTCTTATTGAGGGGGTAAATTAAACCGGTAGCCAGACTTGGCAGAGGACAAAAAGAACTGCCTCCTTCTCCTTTGTTCTTATCACTCAATTACTGGACGGTGAATGCAGTTTCCTCATTCCCCATCAACTATCGAATTGAGACCCTTGGGTTGCATCTAAGTCAACTGCTGCTTACCCAACAATTCAATATTCAATCAAACTTGTGGGAATAGAGCTTTTTACCGTCCTCATTTATCAGTGACGCTATTTGCCGTCTCTAGCCATTGGGATTACCATGCACACGACCCTCTCCACAAATACACTCACCACATAACCAACGCAGCTGTGAGCCGGTTGCAGTCCTACTCAAGATCGGACCTCAACATCAGCTCATCCTGAAGAGACAAATCTGCCAGACACCAAATAAAGGCCAGACAATTAAAACCATATCTCCTTTCTTTTCCTTCTGCTTGGTCCAGTCCGTGGTAAAGTTCGTTGTTAGGTTTGATTAAACAGAGGCATAAAGCCAAGAACACCCTTGCAACTCCTTCTGAGTCAGTGGCCATTCGTCATCCATTTGCAATTCATTGCGCGTTCCCACGCGCTGGTGACCTCGCCTTTTCAAGAACACCAATCTTGTTCACTTGCTAAATTAAGAATAATTTTAACCCTTAACCTTAAAAACTAGAACATCCAACCGTTCTAATCGATCGCTATTCAATCTTCAAATTCAATTTATCTAACTGAACTCCCCCACTTTGGGAGCAGTTTAAATTAGTGACCCTGTCCAAAGTAAAACTTGAATTACGCCCATCAGGCTATAGTTTAAAGCTTCTCATTCACCTGCTAAAATTAAGCAGAAATGAAGCCTATGTCTTAAAGCCAACGAATTTCTTGGGATTGTTAAATTGTCAGCAGTCTGAAAGTAACCGCCACAAAAACACGCTCACTTACACCTGGACCACGTCCTCGCTCTCCGGACCTCGCCTGCACGGAGTTTCCCATCTAAGAGAAGATCTTCAGAAGCCAAGCACGCCATCGCTCATCACGGCTTCCTTCAATAAAGAAATCTAAGCTGAGTTCCCATGCTTTATTATCCCTCTCTTACGATTTCAAAAAACACTGTCGAACAAAACGATTAGGATTGGATGTTGATACATATCTTGAATCTAACTCATCACCACCAAACCTAACAACTATTACAATACCTACGTATATATATATATATATATATATATATATATATATATATATATATATATATATCAGCTAAAGATTTTTGCTGTCATTTTAAAATCGGATGTTTTAAATTTTATCTAACAGCTTTATTAGAAATAAACTCTAATGCTTCTCTATTTTATTTTCTGTGAGAAGGCAATAGAAAATAGAGCAAAAATAACTCGAATTCAACATACTCATGAGATTAATTCGGGCATTGCATGTATTTATATCGCAAAGTTACATGTATTTGATCTTCGATAAGTCAAAAGTCAGAAGCACAAAGATATGTGGGCTTTAGCATGAAAACATAAAATTTTAATTGCTCGAAGTAAAGCTTGGATTGAATTTCTTAGATAGCAATAACTCCGTTATTCAGTTATTTTGAGCAATAAATGAAAAAAGCCACATTTTCTAGGTTGAGTGTTAAATAGTTAGGGCATTATATCTATTTTATACTGAATTATGATTTATAAAGATAGGGTCAACAGACAACAAAATACTTTCGATTTTAAGAGTTCTAGCAGCAGGAGCATATAACTGCGCTGCAAGGGACCGGCGCGCCATTTCATAGAACCCATCTTAGATCCTTACCGAGTTACCCTAACGAAAAGGGTAATTTCTAAACTATAAGACGTACAATCTTGAAATTAGTACCAAATTAATGGGCGTGACGAGTACAATTTATTTGTGCAATTCAAAAATTTTTTACGCCCCTGTGGGGGGCAGGAAGAAGGCCTCTCGTGGCCCGTCAATCGTCGGCCGATTTTCTCTATAAGCCTCATTTTGGACTCCTCATAGTTGCTGTTAATATTGCACCTAACAATTTGAAAGTAGTCTCATTATTAAGATCGATTAATTCTCCAAATGTGAGTGTATAATAAAACTGTCATACGCTCCCTGGAGGAAGATGAAGAGCAAGTTTCTCCTAGCCTCGGAATGGTCGACCGATTTCTCAAAAGGCTCATTTTGGACCACTCATAATTTCTAAACTATTGCACCTAAAAATTTAAAAGTCGGTTCATTTTAAGCGTCAATTCATTCTCCAAATGTGAGTGTATAATAAAAATCTCATACGCCCCTTGGGGGATGACAGAGACCAAGGTTTCTCCAGCTTCTATTTGCCTCGTAATCCGCCCTGCCGAAGGGCGCGCTCACCTAAGTTATGAAGTACTGTTGAAATGCTGGTCGTTCGCTGGTCGTTTTGCCTTGCGTTCTAGGGGCTCTCACAATCACATCGTGGGTCTTCGAATCCCGCAGGTGATGAACTTTTTTCTTAGCGATCACTTTCATGTTTTTCTTACTGATGTAGACTTTTGTCAGGCAATATTATAAGTAGAGCTGAGCCAATGCATAACTTGCATATATGCACTCAGAGAGATATGCAGAACGTGTTATGCAATGCAAAAAATTGTCTTGTGCATTTGCAAAATCACATATGCAATTACGCATATACACTACAACAGATGTAATATGCAAAGTGCTTTTTTCATATGCACAATATCATAGTACATATGGTCTCATGCGAGTTGTGCAATTTGATCGTCCTGTTGTTAATGTAAAACTGCAAAATTGTTCCTTCATCCAGAAATTTTCTACATTGATGGCACCTCTCGCATACATACTCTCAGTTGCAAGCAACATCACAAGTTTTACCTGGTGCACTGTCGTCAGTGCCTGATCCCCAGGTCACCTTCTTGACCTGTTGTTCAGTTTTTAAATATGGTTCATCAACCAAATACAATAGAGGTGTCCGAACTGAAATTAATGTACTTTCAAGTTCTTAGGAATATGATAGTGTGATAGTTTTGTACATCTAGTGATAGTTTTCTTGTTCTCTTCTACACATAGGCCTAACTATACTTACAAAAGTCTTCAAGTGAAAAGACAACTGTGAAATTAGTATCAATTTCCGATACATACGCTATAGTGAAGTAATAATCAATACCTCTGTTGTGCTCTGCCTGTTCAGTAACAAATGAGGAGGAACTCAACAAATCAACTTTCGGTGCTCGCATCACCAACTTCCCTTCCCTCAAGGTGTCACGGGTTCAAATCCCATCGCTGCGCATGACTTTTTGCATGGCTATCCATCGTTATCACATGCGTTAAGCCCTGTTTTACTCTGGAATCCAGTGAATATTTTCATGTTTCAGTGAATATTTTCTTGTTTCTTCACTATCAGCAAATGCATGATATTTTAAATATTGAAGACTGTCGTAAAGGATCATTACTTTACGGTTCAATATATGAAATATCGCACAAGTTCCAACTAACTTAAGTCCTTCATTCAGCAGTGCATCTGTAAGACTTAGTTGCATATTGCTTGCATATAAATGCGAGTACTGTGCATACGACACTCCGCAATCGCAATATATCTATCCTGAAGCCGCGCTGACGATTTCATATACGCGTCCATTGGCACAGCTGTGCATATTGGCACAGCTCTAATTATAAGCATGGAAATGTTATAATTGCGTTGCATTATGTAAAAAACTCTCTTCGTGTCCCCCATAGCAAAACCAGATCATACGTAGGAATGAAAATATATTTCTGAATGCCAACGTTGCTGCCGTAGACGCAGAATTATTTCGATCCACCCGTTTTACTTTGAACAAATTACCAATACCCCAAATCACAAAGCTCGGATTTCATTGCCAGTGTGCAGCAAAAAGTATTATGTATATACCGAGCCTTTTTTTCTCTTCATAGTAAGTAGTGGGTGGCTGAGCATCATCGACATAATACTTTACAGGGAGTGTTCATGATAGGGGCTACCCAGGACCCTACGCACGTCCGAACTTTAAATTAAGGCCTTATTTCCTCTCGTTTAGTGCTCACGTAACATTCCTTGAGGACATTGACCACACTGCAGGCAACGGCCCTGATTTGGCGCACGTACCAGCGTTTTCTCACCAACTGCCACGTACTGGGCTCGAACCAACCAACCGAAAAAAGTATTCCTAGATATGTATTGTGATGGAAATCGTGTTTTCTTTTTAAGCTGTACAAGAGATACATTGTCCTCCATCATGTTTTTCGACTAGCCACATGGGTATTTCAATACTCATGTGCGTGCATCACACATGAGTGTATTTCCAAACTTAAGATTATTTTAAGAACAATAATGTTGTGTACCATCTCTGTTGTAAATAAACTGTTCTTATTTTTTTGCAGTTGCACTACAGAACTACTTATTTAGTGAGCTTCCCCAATTTTTGCTATTTTTTCTACTTTGTACGTTTCGTTTTCTTCGAAATCAAGCAAAAACTGTTCTAAATCTAAAGTAAAGTTAAATCTCTACCAATGACTGTCTTCCAATCAAAGATTCCTAATCCTCGTTTCTGCCTTTCCTTTTGCTTTCTCTACTTTTCTGGGTTGAATGAGAGCGCTACTTTATTATGCCTATCACGAGCTCATTTTCCCAATTCTCGTACAATGTTCTTGTTACAGTCATCATGCCCCGACAGTAAATTCTTTTGTGCCAGTATTACCAGCGTAGGTAGGAAATATTCTAAATTTGTTTTGTGATAAAAATTTTTATTCCCTTCGAGCTCATTGTTGATTTGGCGAACTATTCAATACGTTATAACGAAAAGAAAAATTTCCTTAATGTCAACCTCATAATCTTTGACGCAAAATGATGTATATTTGCCCAATTTACTCTCAACATTTATCCCTGCAATCACGGGCTCCTGTGTTCGTTTGCTTATATTCCAATACAAGTGCGCCCCAACGAGAGTGTTGTACAACTATGCGTTAGGAAGATTATGTTTTATTAGTTAATAATATTTCAATGCACTGTCAAAATCACATTACGCAACGAAAGGAATTGATTTTTCTTGTGCGTGTTTGTTTCGACATTTAACATGGGTATTACGATACCGATGTCTAATTATCAACCAAGAATGTTAATATGCAGATATTTTGAAAACCAACGTTAAACATTTCATCTTTTAACTCTATTGTCAATTAACTGGTTTTCTTTTCCATTTTCACTGGGGTAGCAATTGCACAGTAAATTTACAGGAGTTCCTGTATTAGTTTTCACGTTCATTAACTTTAAGCCTTTCTTGTTCATGAACTTAATTTTAAGACTATAAGTAATTTTTAATAAACCATTAATAGCCCTTCAAACCTTTAAATGTAATTTAGTCCCAGATAATTTAGCAAATTTAATAACTTCAATACGTAAAAATTTTCTATAACCCAGCTCTAGGCTTGTCTTTGGTTCTTGAACTTTGATTTACTGTCCTGAATACAACCTAATGAATACACTATTTGAGCCAAGCCGCACTTACCTCGTATATTTTCTGGATGCAGATTCAGATCGCCTCCAACCTCCACTAAGCAAACATCTTCCATCAACTTTATTACTTATACAACCTTGAGCCTACTCAGCCTTCGTCTCGAACACCGTGCGGAACCTGCCTGCAACCAGCCCAGGGACGCCGGTGGGTTAACGTCAGCTTCTTCCGAGGACCGAGGACCGAGCATCGGTCCCTTCTTCCGAGGACCGAGCGGACAGAAGATGAGAGGCTGAGGCGCCTTCCTTGCTGCTGACCTGCACCACTCACCGTCCACTCGCCTGACTGCGCTTCCTGGCCTCCTGAAGCTCACGAGTACTTGTGGAGGTTCGTAAACTGTAAGTTTAGGACCAAATACTTGCCATGCCGTGAGCTTGGTACTTAGGACTACGTTTCCCCATGTATTCCTAATAACTATAACTTATAACAAGGAACTAGAAACTTAAAAACTATAACTTACCTTATAACTTAAAACTATAACGAGAACTGTATTAAACCTAATATTTACTCTGTATCATAACCAACCGCAACTAACTCCACAGAGCACGGCTTGCTTCCTATGACGGCACAGGCGCAGACCGCAAGTCCAACGCCCGCCTGCCTACCTGAAGTCCGGCTCTGAGAAGTTCTTAATCTGTTGCCCTGAGTTTTAGTGGTTTAATCTTCTCATTCAAATATCGTTAGGAAATTCATCTTAATAAATTGAAGCAATTTTTCCCGTTACGGAACTCAGACTATTAACTTTCCAATACTTGATATTAATAAATTTTTTTTTTCTTTAGCAATAATTCTCGTTTGAAGCAACAAGCTAATGTAATCTGCCTAATGTGATATATAGTTCGTCCTTATTAAAGGTTCAGTGCTAAATATTATCAGAGCATTAATCTTCATGACTCTAGGATTTAGTTTCCTTGACCCAAAAATCATATATGAAAACACAAGTAAAGAAAATAGGCTAAAAATCGCAATAACGCAAATGACCGTCGCCCTGCTATATCGAACTGACGGTTATGTTGCTCACAATATTCGACAAGAATATTTTTGTTTTCAATTTTAATGACTTATGAAACGTAAAAATTAGTTCATTTCCAATCTTCTAACAGGATTTATATGGAAATCAATTCACAGTATAAGAGCAACCACTTTTTCATCCTGTCAGTATTCTCATTAACAAGCAAGAAACAGATATGGGTAGGTAGGGTAAAATAGAGGTACCGTAATCAATTGATATTTCACTAATAGAACATTGCGACTCTACCTAGGATTCACCTCATGATAATGAACCAGATCGCCTCCTCCGACTCCACCACACTCGAAAAAGCGACCCTGACTCCATCTCCACTGTATAACATGTGACTCCAACTCCATGACTCCAACTTGGCTACACTGCCTTCATCTCATGGCAGGGCAGTGTTTACGATCGTTATGGTTTGTTGTGATCATGACATTAGAATAGCTGTGCTTACGTCGCACTCACACACACACACTGTTTAGGTCTCGTGAAAGCGGTCGGTGACATCTTTGAGAGAGCATTTAATGTCTAGTATAGTTAAAGCTGCCTTCGTGTCAGGTTCAAGTTCTATTAGCTACTGTAATTTTTCATACTAAAACAGTGCCGCACAATGTTCAAAGGGAAAAAGACAATCTGAAAAGTGACAAATGAACAATAAAAATGGAGAATGAAATTAACTATCTGAAAACGCTTGAAGGCAATAGTGTCGATTTCAAAGCAGAAATTTACAGGAAACTCATTGAGAAATTCTGTTATAGAAGATCTACTAAAGAAATAACTAGATTCAAGAGGTTAGAAAAATCCAGCGCAGAATTCAACTTCCAGATTCAGAGAATTTTACGCGTGAGTATTACCATTGATAGCTTATAATTCAATTTTGAACATAATAATTCAATAAATAATTCAATAATTCAATAATAATAAATAATTCAATTTTAACAATATAAATATACTGATTTCATTAAAAATATTTTCGTTTTAGACGTGTGAGCAACGCTGTGTTTTTGGCCGACCCCTCTGCACTTCATAAATCATTTTTTTATGACTTGCATTCTCTCACATTTTTAAGTTTTAATTCGGGCTGATGTCGCTCTCTTCATCCTAAACGTGCGTATTGAGCACTTGAATGTTGTAAGTTACATCGGTGAACCCAGTAGCAAGTCTATATGAATGACACACGCTAGCACGACTGACGAATTTATAGACCCCGGCCAGCCCCGATAATTTTTGCAGACCCCAGCCCCGGCCGGCCCCGGCAAAATAGTGCCCTAAACCGGGGTTTTGGCCGGGGTTTTTAGTTTTTTACTCCACCTTTTTCACTTCAAATTAATCCGAGTCAAGGTCAATTTAATCCAAGATAAGTTCAATTTAATCCAAGTCAGATTAAAATTAATCCGAGTCAGATTCAAATTAATCCGTCAAGTTCAAATTAATGCAAGTCAAATTCAAATTAAACGTGCTAAGTATCCAGCATCAGGAGGCAGAATGTGATGCAGATCTTTGAGGGGAGTAACATATAGAAATCAATTACAAAGACTTCGTATTAACTATTCATAAATTTTTTTTCAATTCTACATTAATGGCAGTGTGCATCCACTCAAATATTTATGTTCAAAGACAATTTTATGTTACACATGCACATACGCATAGTAGTATCGAGGATTTAATTACTCATATAGAGATTTATATGCGTGAAATTTCGTTCGTCTGCATGCAACTACGAAAGATTACCATTTGATGATCTGTAGATTTTACCTTTAAAAGAAATTTAGCAACGAAGTCTGCTTTTGCTTGTTCAAACGATTTTTGTAAAAACAGGTTTCAACTTTTTTCACCGGTCGAGATGATATATTTGCCTAGGCCTATTCATTTGAAGGGATGGCCCAATTTTTATTGCTATTAGAGAATTGTATCTTTGTAGTAATGTACTCATATAAATTGTAATCAAATGGTATCGTACATAAGTACTCAGGGAATCTCATTTGCTCATTTCTTTTAAAGGGTAAATCTACACATCGTCCAGTGGCAATCATTTGTAATTGCATGCACATTTGATTTCCAAAATGTGAAGAAGTGGAATTTCAGGCATGTAAATCTTTATATGAGTGTAAATAAATCCTCGATACTATGTGTATCTGTAACATAAAAGTAGCTATGAACATAATTATTTGAATGGATGCATACTACCATCAATTTAGAATTATAAAACAACTTTAATGTGTAGTATAATAGGAAGTTTTTATAATTGTCTTCTAACTGTTACTCCGCCCAAAGATCTGAATCACACTCTGCCTCCTGATGCTGGATACTTTGTACATTTTCTGACTGCTTGTTTTAACACTGCAGAAATTTTATGTATTCCTTGCTTGAAAGGAAAAACGTTTTTCTTGCTCATCACATCCAACAGATACATTTTTACTCCAAAAAAACGCTCAAATTAACGAGGGATTTATGTAAATTCTAAATTCAACTTGGAGCTTGATTAATTTGAACTTGATTTGAATTAATTTAAACTTGACTTGGATTAATTTTAACTTGACTTGGTCTAATTTGAACTTTCCTTGGATTGATATGAACTTGATTTGGATTCATATGAACTTGACGTGGATTCAATTTAGTTTGAACTTGACTTGGATTAATTTTAACTTGACTTGGATTGATATGAATTTGATTTGGATTAATTTGAACTTGACTTGGATTAAATGGAAGTTGATTTAGATTAATTTGAACTTGACTTGGATTAATTTGAACTTGACTTGGACTAATAGTTTGAAGTGAATAAAGCGTAGTGTGCCCGGCTACCCGCACGTGAAAAATTCATCATTCTCGAGACTGGAAATCATCATCAGCAAAAAAACAAATTTAAGTGAAAAGACATGAAATGAATTACATTGATGATAAATTGAAAAAATAACCCTAAAAACTACCGCTTAACGCTTGATAACGGAAAAGAACTAAAGTGGTTGTTTAGAATTGGAATAATTTTTAGAATGAATTAAGACTCTAAAATTCTGAAATCGGTGGCAAATTAAGATCTGGTGAGGATTTTAAAATCTAGTCTTCGTACTCAGCTGCTAAGCGGCCCATACACGATCAATTATACTGCGCAACATCATTGTCAATACCCTCAATTGTCAATTAAATTGACCGTGTATGGGCGATATTGAGGACTTGCGCGACTGTATTGAGTAAATCAAGTTCCGCTTGATATCTTTTGCGCAAGTCTCTAGCATTGCGCAATTATTTGACTGTGTATGCTGCCCTTCAATGGTATTGTGCAAGCTAAAATATTTTCTGTTTCACATTGAGTAAGTAGCCTACAATTATAATGTATGGAATAGAAGACAGGCAATTCGTATTTGAAGGTTTACAAGTTCATAAAACTTTACCACTTTTATCGAAAGTAAAATGTGATAGTTACTCAAACAGGCCGAAGAAAGATGCAGTATATGCTGTCTTTGTTGAAAACTTCCAGGACAAATACTCAAATTCCATGAGAGGAGATATAAAAAAAGATAATAGCATATAGGACCAACTATCGCAAAGAACTCAGAACAGTTTTGGATTTAGAAATATCTGGCGCTGGAGCGGACCAGGTATATCAGCCAACTTTGTAGCAGAACAAACTGCCTTTTTTACGCATGTATATTGATCGTGTGCGGCTAACTGAAAGTTGTCAATTACGTTGTGCAAGCCAGACTTGCACAATACAATTGATCGTGTATGTGCCGCTTTAGGGATCATTGAGAGCATTGTAATAGCCCATTTGACATCAGTGATTTTAAAATTCTTACCAGATTTGAATTTGCCACCGATTCGACAATTTTGGAGTCTTTACTATTTATTCATTTTCAAATATAAACCGATTTCAGATAACCAGCTTAGTTGTTTTCCGTTATCAATAGTTAACTAGCAGTTTTTAAGTTTTTTTCAATTGATCATCAATCTAAATCATTGCATGTCTTTTTAGGTGAATTTGTTTTTTGCTGAAGATGAACGAATGGTCTAAACGTCATATTTTATGTTTACTTGTAATTTTTACTTAGAGTAAGTATTTTATATGGTATTTTTATTTACCTCCTCTTTACTTAAGATTAGGAAGCCTCCCGATAACTTTTTAACAATTTTGAGTATGTAAGTGACATGAATCAGCTCTGTTAGGCCGTTGACGCAGTTGGCGTTTTGTTTTTGATTGGATTTTTCACCGTTGCGGCCGTACCAGAAGCAGCGCGTAGGATTTGATTGTTTCGGACACATTGA
Organism: Morinoia aosen; assembly: GCA_030386875.1. Taxonomy (NCBI): domain Eukaryota; kingdom Metazoa; phylum Arthropoda; class Malacostraca; order Amphipoda; family Talitridae; genus Morinoia; species Morinoia aosen. The sequence continues at coordinate 29,105,559 of CM059568.1, forward strand.
GCTGAAAAATTAACATTGGTAACATTACAGTACTGCCATCGGCTTGTTTGTGGAGTGTGTTTGCGCGCGTCTGTTTGTTAGGTTCCCATGTGTAAATGTATGGATGTATGTACTGGTATAATGGTGGGTGAATGAGCCGATGGGAATGATCGTTTTTACTGTAGTTGAATCATCAGTAGGATTAAAGTTTTATAGATGTTTGTATGCTATAAATTTATTTTTTATATAGTTTTTTAACATGTATGAACTTTATGTAGTTTGAGTTTTTTCATCTTTTTGACCTTTTTGTATGTTTTTCTGCACTGAAGATGGAACTGAAATATTTCGAAACGTTTGCCATTAAAATAAATAAATAGATATGTATATTTGTACGTTGGTTCTCCTTTTTATCTTACGCGTGAGATTCCCTAAGAATCGACCCATTGGAAATATATCATGATTTTTTGCTGTACCGCAGAAACAATCACTTAACAACTTTTACGAGCGTGAAAGGGAGAAACACCAAGCAAGACGGACTAACCAATGTCATTTATTCAATGAAATTTCCATTGTAATAAGATAGGAGAAATTATGAACAGTAAAACCCTAAATCTATTTATGAAATTATTTGTTTAAGGAAACACTTTGTATTTTATTGTATAAGAATTTTCGACGGGTACTATGCACTCGTAATATTAGAACTTCATTTTTGAACTTCTGTTGCCTATTTAAAATTAGAAGAAAAAATAAATTGGGGTAAACATATGTACACATTGCAACACATACAAACATTGAGAAATAAAATAGTCATACTATAGATTGTGAATAGGTAGAGTTTAAGTCGCAAAATTATGAAGATGTGCAGTCTCAGTTAGAGCCGGAATCGTTCGTGTAGACCATTGGTTCCCAACCTGGGGGTAAATAACCCCCTGGGGGTAATTTAGCAATTTTTCGGGGGTAATGGAGGGGTGATAGAAAAATGTAAATGCTTCAAATATGCAACTCCAACCATCTCACTGATGCTCTTGACATATCGGTAAGTCATTAGAGATGCAAAATGTACTAATACAATAAGTAAAATAAATTTTCTCTAGTGTTTTAGTTTAGCCATATATATATTAATGTTGACAACATTTTGTGAAAGGGGTAACATGCTTAATGTGGCATGCTAAATTGGGTAACAAGCTGAAAAAGGTTGGGAACCACTGGTGTAGACAAATCAGATCGGAAACGAAACTCCGAGTGTGTCACCGGCATGAGGAATACCATGCATTTATTTAGTCGTGAGCATTCTTCACTTCATCGTACGACTTCCACAATTTCGCTCTCTCGCTCTATCTCTCCCCTCCCTCACTCCCTCCTTCTGTCTCTTCGTTTCCCTCCCTCTCGCTTTCTCTTTACGCTTGATACACCGAAGACTCACAAATGAAGACCGTTCTTAAAGCTGTACGTTACTAGTGTTCTGTCCTTTTCCTCTTCAGCGCCAATGCAAGACTCTCCCAGACCCCCCTGCAGGGGCGGTCCCTCTGAATGAATTCTTCCACGCCGAATTTGCAGCAGCAGCAGTAGCTACGAAGAAATCATCATATGTGAGTTCCTATAATCTATAGAGCTTGGAGAATTGTTTACTTATATATGTAAATAAGTGTTAACAATTGTACCAATGATGGACTCCAAAATGAGCAATACAAATGTTTCTTTGATTACAATCCCACTTTTGTACATCCATTGCAGATAGCTGAAAATGAGTACGAGAGTAACGACGGCGAGGAAAGTGAAGAGCACTCCTACCGCTCAAAAAATTCCGACGACGACTTCCAGAATAGAATCTCGGAAAATGAGTACGAGAGTAACGACGGCGAGGAAAGTGAAGAGCACTCCTACCGCTCAAAAAATTCCGACGACGACTTCCAGAATAGAATCTCGGAAAATGAGTACGAGAGTAACGACGGCGAGGAAAGTGAAGAGCACTCCTACCGCTCAAAAAATTCCGACGACGACTTCCAGTATGAAATGTCCTCCGGAAAATGCGAACGAAAGTACGAAAGTACGACAGATAACGTTTTTATGGAATGGCAACTAGCAGCGCAAAGAAGAACCGTCGAAGAAAATTTCGAAAGCTTCATGACAGCAAAGAAAAATAAGATTTATCGTTTGAAAGAACGGTTTAGTGTAAGGCTTCACGGTTGCAATAATAAACATATTTATGAACGAGGACATGAAAGGCACATTGCTCTGTTGAAAGGCATAGCAAATCTCAACCAAGAGTGTGATTGCACATTTTATAAGAGAAAATTATATCCGAGCTCCCTTCTTGCAGGACGACCCTTGTTCAGTTTCCTAGTTCGCTGCCAAGACCCGCTCTGCGGCCTCAAGCAAAAAATTGTCTGTTTCAACGGGCAGGAAGAAATAGCGGGAAGATGTACAGTGTTCTTGTTAGAAGCAAAGGAAGCGAATATTAATCATAAAATGAGTAAGAGACAGGCAAAAGTTGAGGAAAAACAACGCATTGGACAGGCTGTCTTACTGGAAGGCGCGGCGAGTGTTTACTATAAACAATTTGCCAATACGGGAAATGGTACGGATACCACGAAAATTTCGTCCCTCGATCGTGTCAGGAAACTTGGACAGATGGAGAAGAACCGCAATAAACTTGCTAAGGATGACAAGTCGGACTTAGAGTTAACCATCCAAGGCTTGAAAGCCTTTGACAAGGCCAACAAAAAAATTATCCCCACTTTTGTGCAAGAATACGATACGATCAACTCGAAAATAATACTTCAGACCGAAGAAGAGCTGCGCGAGCTTGCCAGAACCCCGGATGCCACTCTCCATTTGGATTCCACTGGAGGAATCGTACAAGGTGACGAATCGAACAAATACCTCTATCATGCAGCAGTTTTTCAAAGAAAAAAAGGTGATTCGCCATTATCAGCCATCTCTATGGTATGTCAAAAAAGTTCTACAAGCTACATCGAAGGTATGCTCGCAATCCTCGTACAGAACTATAGAGAAGTCAACGGCAAAGACTTCAAACCGAAGTGCATAGTAGTCGACCACAGTTTCGCATACTTACATGCGATCACTGCTGCCCTGAAATTGGGCGAACTACCATCTTATCTTGACCGCCTGTGGATGACTCCCGATCAGGCGGAGCTCAATTATACACAGGTGAAGCTTTGCCACGCGCATTTTATGAAGACAATTGCTGGCAAATCTAAGAAGTTCTTCCCAAAACTGAAGCCTCAGGAACGCAGTATAATAAACCAGTATTTTGCCGATATGGCGCAAGCTCCTTCAAAACAGCATATCTACGCAATCTTTAGGAACCTTTGCCAACTTATGCTCACTCCTTTCCTTGGAGAGGGAATTGAACATCTCATGAGTAGGGATGTTTCCATCGACGTTGACCCTGACGATGTCGAGCCTACTAACGCAATGATAGTAGAAGACACCGGGAGATACCGCGATAAGTGTGCCGTGGGTAAGAAATTCGTGGCTATCGCGGCAGACGTTCAAAAAAACATGACTATTGAAGGAAAAATCCCTAATCCTTTGTATTCCCCTGAGATGCTGGAGGACGTATTGACGTTTTCCATGCCATTCACTCCACTCTGGTGTGGAGTGCATGGTGGAACTAAGACAAATGGATTAGTAGAAGGGTGGCATAAAATTGTGAAGCATGATATACTTCAAGGAGATCGAAAAACACTAGCAGAGTTCATTCGTACTATGAAGACACAAGCGGAGGGTAGAGCGAAAGAAGCATCGCTCGATTACAAGGAACGCAATAAGAAGGCCGTGAAAGAAGTGAAAGAAGGCGAAAACGAGTATGAAGAGCGCTGGGGGGGAAAGCGATCAAAGCGATCTCGGCCACAATCTGTAACTGAGAAAGCTCGAGAGAAATTAAATCAAATTCTGCAGGGTCGACCCCAAGAGGGTACTAAGACGATCAAAACGAAATTGAAAAGTGTCCATTCAATTTTGAAACTTCAAACAATCCGTGTTAGTAGAGCGCTTTCGATTTCTCCCCAAAAAAAGACTGCACAAAAAAAAGTGAAATTCACCAATGACACGCAACACGAAAGCATTGTACAAAACCTGGCCCCTGTATTCTCTCTTGATAATCGAAGTAAATGCATTACAGGAAAACAAGGTTCTGATACATGTCTTAGCACTCAGCAGGGAATAATAACAGTTGATCTCATCTCCGAGCTTCCTAATGCGAAACAAAATGAAGGAAAAATATCTAGCATTAAGTGTGAATCCTATACGGATCATGAGCAAAAAACAAATACAAAAGACCTCCTATGTGTCGGGACTTGTGAATCGGAAGACAGAAGTACATTAAGCAAGATTTGGTGGCTCAAAGATTTGAACCTGGAAACTAAACACAAACAAAATATCATGAAACGAACCAGTTGGCTTTCGAGTGACGAGATTGAACCCTTTTGTATTCTTATTCGCAGGGAGAACCAACAATACAGAGTTCACTCCCCCCTCACGGTTTTCCAACCGAACCCGCTGAGTTGTCACGCAGAGCTGTTTGTGCAAATATTAAATACCTCGTATTTGCAATGTGCGGTAAAGGTCCGTGAAGAAGGTTACAAAAAAGCTAGCGACACCGGAAGTCATTGGATCGTCGTGACTAACGCACTGTGTCGAGACCGCCGAGCTCAAGAAGGCGTAGCGCGCGTCCAGTACCTGTGCTCTTTGAATGGTAATCCCAGTTATGATGTGATAAAGTACTTGAAAAATTTATACGCGAACGTGAAGAACATAAGACACATTCTGATAGAGTGTCTAGGAGTACAACACCAAGAAGATGGAGCGAGTTGCGGTCCATTCTCACTGGCATTTATGACGTCCGTGGTAAATGGAGAAAACCCGTGCCTCGTCACATATGTGAAGGAGGAAATGCGTTCCCACATCATAGAGTGCCTCGAAGGAGGGTCTATAACACCCTTCCCTTCGTTGATAAAAGAGAAAAATTTCACGATGGAAGGGGGCAAACCAATTGGACTGCACGGACCCGAAGTTATTAGGCGTCGAACAATTAGCCTAGAATAATAACTTGGATGTCTCCATAAGCGTAGGTTATTTCGTGCGGCTATTAAAACTATGTTACGAGACTATCTAAAACTATCTTAACCCGCTGCGTCATTGCGAGTTTTATAAAATTTGCTATGCTTGTGTTTTTCTATATGATTTGTTGTCATGTTTGTGTTTGACATGTTTCTGGAAACATATTTTATTGCCATCTATAAGATGAGCAAGCTGTGAAACTCATTTTTGAGGCTTAAGTGTGTGCTTGTTTCTTGATGTGCGACGTTTAGTATAGCTCATTTTTGGCTAACATTGTTTTTAAGTTATCTAGTAGCGTTTTGTGATATAACTGTTTTAGAAAGATTTTATGATTTCATAAAATACTGGCCCCTAATAAATGAGGCGTAATTCGTATACTAACATATTTACGTAGCAGGATCTGAGGAACCGTAGACAACTGCAACTTTCTATTGTTAAGCATGGAATGAATCTACTTTGCTTTCTCAAATAAAGGCTGAGAGCGGCCCAAATTTTAGCCTCACTATTACGGCCAGCTGATTTCTGCTAGCTTGCCTAAATAGTGGGGTTAGAAATAAAGCCTACTCACAACACGAGAAGAGAACTGGATTTTAAACATTTACAACGACGACCTTCGGAAAACGAGCGGCAGATATGAAAACGGACACGCGATCAACTCGTCTCGGATGTTGAAGGAAGGAAGAAATTTTAATTTCGTCGTCGATGACCAGTGCTATTTGAAGTTCGAAGGTGCGATAGTTTAGAAATTCGACTCAGCGGAAAATGAAACTTATTAGCCGACTTCCCTGCCTGCGTGCTGTACTCTCATTTATATGCAAGCAATCTGCGACTGCTGAATGAAGGACTTCAGTTAGTTGGAACTTGTGCGATATTTCAAATATTGAACCGTAAAGTAATGATTCTTTACGATAGTCTTCAATATTTAAAATATCATGCATTTGCTGATAGTGAAGAAACAAGAAAATATTCACTGAAACATGAAAATATTCACTGGATTCCAGAGTAAAACAGGGCTTAACGCATGTGATAACGATGGATAGCCATGCAAAAAGTCATGCGCAGCGATGGGATTTGAACCCGTGACACCTTGAGGGAAGGGAAGTTGGTGATGCGAGCACCGAAAGTTGATTTGTTGAGTTCCTCCTCATTTGTTACTGAACAGGCAGAGCACAACAGAGGTATTGATTATTACTTCACTATAGCGTATGTATCGGAAATTGATACTAATTTCACAGTTGTCTTTTCACTTGAAGACTTTTGTAAGTATAGTTAGGCCTATGTGTAGAAGAGAACAAGAAAACTATCACTAGATGTACAAAACTATCACACTATCATATTCCTAAGAACTTGAAAGTACATTAATTTCAGTTCGGACACCTCTATTGTATTTGATTGATGAACCATATTTAAAAACTGAAGAACAGGTCAAGAAGGTGACCTGGGGATCAGGCACTGACGACAGTGCACCAGGTAAAACTTGTGATGTTGCTTGCAACTGAGAGTATGTATGCGAGAGGTGCCATCAATGTAGAAAATTTCTGGATGAAGGAACAATTTTGCAGTTTTACATTAACAACAGGACGATCAAATTGCACAACTCGCATGAGACCATATGTACTATGATATTGTGCATATGCAAAAAGCACTTTGCATATTACATCTGTTGTAGTGTATATGCGTAATTGCATATGTGATTTTGCAAATGCACAAGACAATTTTTTGCATTGCATAACACGTTCTGCATATCTCTCTGAGTGCATATATGCAAGTTATGCATTGGCTCAGCTCTACTTATAATATTGCCTGACAAAAGTCTACATCAGTAAGAAAAACATGAAAGTGATCGCTAAGAAAAAAGTTCATCACCTGCGGGATTCGAAGACCCACGATGTGATTGTGAGAGCCCCTAGAACGCAAGGCAAAACGACCAGCGAACGACCAGCATTTCAACAGTACTTCATAACTTAGGTGAGCGCGCCCTTCGGCAGGGCGGATTACGAGGCAAATAGAAGCTGGAGAAACCTTGGTCTCTGTCATCCCCCAAGGGGCGTATGAGATTTTTATTATACACTCACATTTGGAGAATGAATTGACGCTTAAAATGAACCGACTTTTAAATTTTTAGGTGCAATAGTTTAGAAATTATGAGTGGTCCAAAATGAGCCTTTTGAGAAATCGGTCGACCATTCAGAGGTGTAGCATACCGCTACATAAGTGTAAAAAGTATAAATTTGCCATTCATACTTAAAGAAATTAAATAGTAGCATTAAAAATATTACTCTAATTTATTATTAATTATTTTCTACTTCTAATTCATAATCATTAAAGTTTTTGTGTAAATGCATGAAATAATAAAAACAACACTTAACATTTTTCGAGAGAGAAGCCCTCTGGTGGCAATACTGCGCAATGCGCGCCTCTGGTTCAAAAAGCCACTCTTTGTTCAGGCGTCCTACCTTGCGGTGTTACAAGCAAATTCTCGTGAGTTTTTAAATGTGTTAGAAAATTATCGTGTTCCTTGTCGTCGCGTCAGTGAGTATGAATAAGTGACAGTGCAGTATTATTAAGTTGCGTAGTTGTGCGTGGGAATATTGATGTAGCATTTGTCTCATTCTGTGTTTATCTTTTCTCAGCGTGACTTAGCGTAAAGATATTGCATTTCCGTGTCATGATTTTATTATCAAAGCATAATCATGTTTGATGTGCATATCATTTCCGTGTCATGAATTTATTATCAAAGCATAATCAGACTCGTTCCTTTTTCATTTCGATAATCTACTAATCCACGATAATTTCTGCTTGAATGAACGCGGCGAATATTGCCGGCGTTCGTTCGATAGCGTCTTTGTGTAATGGCGAAACCTCGCATCGCCGTCTTTGTCATTACTCTGTGATTATAAATACTATAGGCATGTGTATAGTAGCATTTATTCTTTTTTTTTTGTAGTTTAAATTACGAAAAGTATTCATGCCTATGCTTGATAAATTTTGGTATTTCATTTCTTAATTCCATACTCGTTTGGGAAACCTTTAAGTAAACGCCTTTATTTCAATAGAGAAACATTTCTATGGAATTTAATTTAACTCCTCGCATTCTTGTGATAAAAGCACCCAACTATCTGCCTATCTTAAGTGTGTGCGAATTGCTGGCGGTTTTGGCTTAGGCCGACGCGTAAGCCGCCGGCTAGATCGCCACGCGTAACTTCGTGCTTTCGTGTTTTCTTTCTTCGCGTATTTTCCGCTTGTAAAATCAACGTTTAGGTTTCCCCCTTTCTTTCATCATTGGAGATACATATTATTATTTAATTCCTTTATTATTGCATATGATATCTACTAAGATTTTTCAGTAGGATTTATATCCATAAACTTTAGGATTTTTATGTTTTTCTTACTGCTTTCAAAAGTGCAGTCATTTGATATTTTCACCATTTTTCGTAGATCTCGTGTTTACTTGCCCGTAGTCTCGGTAAGGAATCACGATCTTTATTCTTGGAAATTCGTAAGCCATTACTCAGAAATTAAAAGCCAGAGGCACTAGTGATTAAACAATTTATCTCTTGATTAAAAATCTGTCAACCTAAAGTCTGTCCTATCTCTTTTTGAGTTGCCAAAAGTGAGAATCCCAATGTAGCCGGAGCCAGACCTGTAGGAGTTTTTCAGATTCTCCGTGTGGGAAGAGTTGTCATTATAATTTGGATTCAGTGATTGGAATGTCTTGATGTCTCTCCTGGAATGTTTCACCCAGCATCTTGGACCCCTGTGCAGGACCTCTACAGCATCGCCATACACACAAACCATTATCCCTGGGCCTTGAGCTTTGCCTTTAACTCAGCCTAGAGTTTCACGTCAACAAAACGCCACAACACCCATTATCCCTGGGTTTTTCATGAGTGCCATGCTAAACGCTATTCTCACTTAAGCAGTAACTTTTACTTGCTCCCGTTAACGTGCTAATGTGTTTAATGCGCCAACTTGCTTCTGCTCACATGAGCAAGATTTAACTTGCACCCTCAACCTCACCTTATGTTGAGTCATTAGTTCTACCTGCACTAATTCACTGATCTGCGCTCAATCACCTGAAATTGCCTAATTCAACTTCCCAAATACAACTCACTCACCCTGATTACTCCATCTCGTTCCGGCCTTTGTCGACGCCAGCCTGGTTCTCCGGCGAGGATTGCCCACCTCGACAAGCTTCCCGAGATCAAGATCCAAGCCAGTCCTCCTTGGTTTTCCTTCAATAAACTACACAGCAGAAAAACAAGCTGAGTCCAGTACCGCTTTTCATTATCCTTCTCATAATTTTCCCTTACGCTTCGAGAAATCGTTCGAGTTATTCTTGCCGTCAATAATCAATACTTTACATTCAAGCCAACCAACGGCGGAAAAACCCGACACTGGTGCATCGGCCGGGAAATTATTTTTTAAAATAAAAGAAAGAACTAAAACTCGAAGTGTTCTGGGGGGTTGTGAGAGTATAATGTTGGCGTATCATTGTAGTGATAAATTTTCCCATGTCGTAGTGGTTTGAGAGATTTCCTGTGGATTTTTGACCATGCTAATGAATTTTCTCTGAGCAGCTTAAAAATTTTTTTTTTATCTTTCTTTTATGCTGTTTCCCTGTCTTTGTTTGTTTTTGTGCCTCAGTAGGTAGGGAAATATCTTTCCACTATTTCCGTGCTGTGCATTTATTCCTGACCACCGCAAAAATTCTCGTCCCATTTTCTCTCTTTCCGTTTTCTTCAACGTATTGATTGATTGAGTAGGTAGAAAAATAATTTTTTTTCTCTCTCCTGCTTAATTTTGTGCCTACGCAAATTGCCGCATACCGCATAATAATTTTTTTTCTCTTCGTTTCCAATTTCATGTTTCCTGTCTTCTGTTTCAACTTAATTTGAGTGATTGAGTAGGTGAAGAATTAACGCAACCCCTAGCTACTTAATCCCAAGTCATAGGCACTGATATCTTAATTGCGCATCCCAAAAAGAGACTGCTAGCATGCCTGACTCCGATAATGAAGATCGAGCACACACAAATCCCATTAGGCTCCCGCCTTTCATTCCAGGGGACGCGCACACCTGGTTCAACCAGGTGGAAGCAGTGTTTAGGTATAATAGGATAAATCAGGAGATAGACAAATTCTACGCGCTTGTGAGCGCTGCGCCCACAAAACTACTAAATAACTCTAATGACCTATTAGAAAACCCTCCAGATCATAACCCTTACGGAATCTTGAAAGGCAAAATCTTGGCAAGGCTTCAGATGTCCGATGCGGACAAATTCCGAAGTCTTGTAGATGCCTCAGCAATTCCACCTGTCTCTGCTTCCTTCTCTCCCTCTTCGCTCGTGAAAGAACTTCGGAAACTCGCTACTGGTGTTGCCGTAGCTGAAGGGTTTCTGAAGGAAGTTTTCATGACAAAGCTGTCACCTAACGTGCGGCCTTTTCTATCGCTAGCAGGGCCCGAGCAAACGTTAGAGAAACTAGCGGAGTCCGCAGAGACTGTGATTAGAAATATCCATTTGCCTCGAGAACCACAGGTTGCTTCCTTAAATGTAGCAGCTACAACTTTTAGCCCGTCAAATACGGCGCCTAGTGAATCCTCAGCCACAATAGATAAGCTGCAGCAGGACATCGCTGAAATAAAGCAAGCTCTTCAAAATTTTCAAATAGGTCAGAGTCAAAGTGTGGCTCACATTCAGCAAGGCCCAGGGAGATTCCAAAGCCACCAAAATGCCTACGACTATCCCTATGACTATCACTCTAACTATCCTCCTCCTCCTCCTCAACGCTTTGATAGAGGTAGATCTTTTGATAGGTCAAATCAAGACCGCCGTTTCAGGTCGCGCTCTCGTGATGCTAGTAGCAACTTGTGCTGGTACCACATGAAATTTGGTGACCAAGCTCGCAAATGTGCCTCTAGATACTGTCCTCGTTATACCGAAATGACTTCGGGAAACGCCATCAGCGACGCATAGTAGCGAGTACTGCGTTGCCTCATTCCCAGACTACTCGCCTCTTGACCATTCACGATCCCGTCACCAAGTATCGATTTTTAATTGACACTGGATCCAGTGTATCAATTATCCCAGCCACAGTGAAAGACAAAAACCAACCATGGTTGGCGACATTACGCGCCGCAAACGGCACGCCAATACCTTGTTTCGGTGAGAGAATTTTAGAGTGCGGTCTGGGATTGAGGAGAAAATTTGTATTCACCTTCTTGATAGCTGAAGTCCAAGAACCCATAATAGGTGCAGACTTTCTGGCCAAGTATGGCATAGTTGTAGATATTAGGAATCGTTGTATTAGGGACGAGGAGACACAGATCTCAATTCCCGCTTGCAGCATAACTAGAGCTAATGTCTTGCATTCCTTCTCGATTGCTTTCAAGGAGGAGTGCATGTTTGAACAGGAACTTAAAAATTTCCCTGCATTAACAAACCCTAACTTAGTCTCTAACAACATGCAAACATGTACAAAGCACTTCATAGAGACGCAGGGTCCGCCAGTTTTCTCCCGTGCTAGGCGACTGCCGCCTGATCGATTGGCGTTAGCTAAGAAAGAATTCGCTAGGATGCTCGAAGATGGCATCATACGCACTTCCAAAAGCCCTTGGGCTAGCCCTCTTTTGCTAGTACCCAAGGCTAACGGTGAATTCAGACCGTGCGGGGATTTCCGCAGGTTGAACGCCGTTACTTTACCTGATCGATATCCTATCCCCTACCTGCACGATTTCAGTGCAAATTTAGAGGGAGCACAAATTTTCTCTAAGATCGACCTTCAGTCCGCCTTTCATCAAATTCCCTTGGATGAGTCTGCGATTCCTAAGACCGCGGTAATCACTCCGTTTGGTCTCTTTGAATTCCTAAAGATGCCATATGGTCTCCGGAACGCACCTCAAACGTTCCAGAGACACATGGCTGAAATTTTCTCTGACCTCACTTTCGCTTATGTCTATCTAGACGACATCCTTGTGGCGTCCACAACCCCAGAGTTGCACAAAGACCATCTTCGGGTCGTTTTTCAAAGATTGTCCGACAATGGACTCCTCGTAAACCCTGCAAAATGTGAGCTCGGAAAGCCATCACTGATTTACTTAGGCCATGAAATCTCTAGCCTAGGTCTAAAACCTTTGCCTTCCAAAGTAGAAGTGATCAAAAACTTTCCTCTTCCACAGACCCAGAAGGAACTAAGAAGGTTCCTAGGTTCTGTTAACTTCTACCATCGTTTCATACGCAACTGTGCTCAAACCTTGGCGCCCTTGTCTGACCTCCTCGAACCGAAACGAAAAGGCAAATCTATCGAGGTAAAATGGACAGAAGAAGCGCGCCAAGCTTTCGAAGAGATTAAACAAAAGTTAGCTTCCGCGACTGAACTATCCTACCCTCTTGCTAATGCTGATTTCAGCCTCGTTGTTGACACATCCAGTACCGCCGTAGGTGCTGTGTTGCAACAACAAGTAGGTACTAATATCTCTCCTCTTGCTTTCTTTTCCAAAAAGCTGTCGCCCACTGAGCGTGGTTATAGCGCGTTCGGTAGGGAACTTCTTGCTATCTACCTATCTGTGAGACACTTTCGCTATGCTCTAGAGGCGAGGGAGTTTGTGATCTACACAGATCACAAACCTTTGACCTCAGCGATCAAAATGCCTTCTGAAAGACATTCCCCTAGGGAAGCTCGACACCTGTCATTCATAAGTCAGTTTACCACTGACCTACGTTACATTAAGGGACTAGACAATACCGTAGCCGATTGTCTCTCCAGAATCAATTCTGTCCAAACCAGTGGTGAAATCACCTTCGGCAACATTGCTAATGCTCAGAAGGAGGATCCTGAACTTCAGGACCTTCTCAAACCTTCTAACACTTCCCCTCCAAAACTAACCTTGGTTGACGGCGTGTACCGTGATGCCGAGCGACCCTCTCGTTTGTATCTTCCTGCGACGCTCCGCAGAGTAGCTGTCCTCCACCTTCATTCCCTCTCTCATCCCGGTATTAACCGTACATTGCGTTTGGTTTCTGATCGTTTCGTCTGGCCAGCGATGCGTAAGGAGGTCAAGCAAATTGTGCAAAATTGCCATGCGTGTCAGAGTAGTAAGGTGGTGAAACATAATCGTGCGGCGCTGCAGAGTTGTGCATTCACGGGTCACAAGTTTGACTCTATACACCTAGACTTGGTGGGTCCCTTGCCCTTATCGCGCGGTTATTCTTATTTGTTGACCATCATCGATAGGTTCACGCGTTGGGTTGAGGCTGTCCCTTTACCTGATACCCAAACTGAGACGGTAGCGCGCGCCTTCTTATCTAACTGGATCTCTAGATTTGGGGTTCCCTTAAGTGTCACACATGACCGGGGATCACAATTCACCTCCAACTTCTGGAGGGAGCTTAGCTCCGCCTTAGGGTGTGCAAACACATCCACTACAGCATATCATCCGCAGTCAAATGGACTTATTGAGAGAGTCCACAGAGACCTCAAGTCTGCCTTGCGCTGCCTTAATTGCAGTCACGATTGGACTGATAGACTTCCAGTAGTACTACTTAGCATTCGAAACCTACACAGACAGGATCAGCAGTGCACAGCGGCTGAAATGTTGTATGGGAAGACGCTTCGTCTTCCCGGCGACATTGTTGACCCAAAACCTTTGCCTGAATTTTCATCCGCTGACCGTTCCGCTTATGTAACCTGCCTTAAAGACTGCATGCGTAAGATCGAGTATGTTGCTCCACGAATGCCTCAGACTCAGGACAAACTAGATGCCGCCCTGCAAGACTGCACACATGTGTATGTCCGCAATGATGCTATAAAACCTACACTCACGCGCCCTTATGATGGCCCATTCAAAGTACTTAAACGCAAGCAAAAATACTTCATTCTCGAACGATTCGGTTCACACGATCCCGTGAGCATTGATCGATTAAAAGTCGCATACACTTCTGATCATAGTGTAACTCATAACTCATCCTCCTCTCCGCAGATTTCTCCTTCCACTGAGACTCGATCATATCTACCATCTCAGCTTCCTCAGTTGGCTGCCCTGTTGCCTAGTCAACTTGAGTGTAACCCTTTCCACGTGCCTGTACATTCAAACCCTATCTCTAACCCTGTCGTAGATTCTAACTCTAGTCCTCTTACTGACACAGCGACAAGTCTGGAGAGACCAGACGAGCCCGCTGCAGTAACTCCTGTTCCTAGGACTCTTGCCGATCTAAACTTGCAGACCCGTTTGGTGAAACTGCCCCGCTCAGTATCATTTGCCAATTGCCGAACTCGGCAGGGTCGTGTAGTTCGCCCTCCTTCCCGCTACAGATGATTGCAGCGGGTGGACCTTTCGGTCTGCGCCTTGGGGGGTAATGTAGCATACCGCTACATAAGTGTAAAAAGTATAAATTTGCCATTCATACTTAAAGAAATTAAATAGTAGCATTAAAAATATTACTCTAATTTATTATTAATTATTTTCTACTTCTAATTCATAATCATTAAAGTTTTTGTGTAAATGCATGAAATAATAAAAACAACACTTAACATTTTTCGAGAGAGAAGCCCTCTGGTGGCAATACTGCGCAATGCGCGCCTCTGGTTCAAAAAGCCACTCTTTGTTCAGGCGTCCTACCTTGCGGTGTTACAAGCAAATTCTCGTGAGTTTTTAAATGTGTTAGAAAATTATCGTGTTCCTTGTCGTCGCGTCAGTGAGTATGAATAAGTGACAGTGCAGTATTATTAAGTTGCGTAGTTGTGCGTGGGAATATTGATGTAGCATTTGTCTCATTCTGTGTTTATCTTTTCTCAGCGTGACTTAGCGTAAAGATATTGCATTTCCGTGTCATGATTTTATTATCAAAGCATAATCATGTTTGATGTGCATATCATTTCCGTGTCATGAATTTATTATCAAAGCATAATCAGACTCGTTCCTTTTTCATTTCGATAATCTACTAATCCACGATAATTTCTGCTTGAATGAACGCGGCGAATATTGCCGGCGTTCGTTCGATAGCGTCTTTGTGTAATGGCGGAACCTCGCATCGCCGTCTTTGTCATTACTCTGTGATTATAAATACTATAGGCATGTGTATAGTAGCATTTATTCTTTTTTTTTGTAGTTTAAATTACGAAAAGTATTCATGCCTATGCTTGATAAATTTTGGTATTTCATTTCTTAATTCCATACTCGTTTGGGAAACCTTTAAGTAAACGCCTTTATTTCAATAGAGAAACATTTCTATGGAATTTAATTTAACTCCTCGCATTCTTGTGATAAAAGCACCCAACTATCTGCCTATCTTAAGTGTGTGCGAATTGCTGGCGGTTTTGGCTTAGGCCAACGCGTAAGCCGCCGGCTAGATCGCCAAGCGTAACTTCGTGCTTTCGTGTTTTCTTTCTTCGCGTATTTTCCGCTTGTAAAATCAACGTTTAGGTTTCCCCCTTTCTTTCATCATTGGAGATACATATTATTATTTAATTCCTTTATTATTGCATATGATATCTACTAAGATTTTTCAGTAGGATTTATATCCATAAACTTTAGGATTTTTATGTTTTTCTTACTGCTTTCAAAAGTGCAGTCATTTGATATTTTCACCATTTTTCGTAGATCTCGTGTTTACTTGCCCGTAGTCTCGGTAAGGAATCACGATCTTTATTCTTGGAAATTCGTAAGCCATTACTCAGAAATTAAAAGCCAGAGGCACTAGTGATTAAACAATTTATCTCTTGATTAAAAATCTGTCAACCTAAAGTCTGTCCTATCTCTTTTTGAGTTGCCAAAAGTGAGAATCCCAATGTAGCCGGAGCCAGACCTGTAGGAGTTTTTCAGATTCTCCGTGTGGGAAGAGTTGTCATTATAATTTGGATTCAGTGATTGGAATGTCTTGATGTCTCTCCTGGAATGTTTCACCCAGCATCTTGGACCCCTGTGCAGGACCTCTACAGCATCGCCATACACACAAACCATTATCCCTGGGCCTTGAGCTTTGCCTTTAACTCAGCCTAGAGTTTCACGTCAACAAAACGCCACAACACCCATTATCCCTGGGTTTTTCATGAGTGCCATGCTAAACGCTATTCTCACTTAAGCAGTAACTTTTACTTGCTCCCGTTAACGTGCTAATGTGTTTAATGCGCCAACTTGCTTCTGCTCACATGAGCAAGATTTAACTTGCACCCTCAACCTCACCTTATGTTGAGTCATTAGTTCTACCTGCACTAATTCACTGATCTGCGCTCAATCACCTGAAATTGCCTAATTCAACTTCCCAAATACAACTCACTCACCCTGATTACTCCATCTCGTTCCGGCCTTTGTCGACGCCAGCCTGGTTCTCCGGCGAGGATTGCCCACCTCGACAAGCTTCCCGAGATCAAGATCCAAGCCAGTCCTCCTTGGTTTTCCTTCAATAAACTACACAGCAGAAAAACAAGCTGAGTCCAGTACCGCTTTTCATTATCCTTCTCATAATTTTCCCTTACGCTTCGAGAAATCGTTCGAGTTATTCTTGCCGTCAATAATCAATACTTTACATTCAAGCCAACCAACGGCGGAAAAACCCGACACTGGTGCATCGGCCGGGAAATTATTTTTTAAAATAAAAGAAAGAACTAAAACTCGAAGTGTTCTGGGGGGTTGTGAGAGTATAATGTTGGCGTATCATTGTAGTGATAAATTTTCCCATGTCGTAGTGGTTTGAGAGATTTCCTGTGGATTTTTGACCATGCTAATGAATTTTCTCTGAGCAGCTTAAAAATTTTTTTTTTATCTTTCTTTTATGCTGTTTCCCTGTCTTTGTTTGTTTTTGTGCCTCAGTAGGTAGGGAAATATCTTTCCACTATTTCCGTGCTGTGCATTTATTCCTGACCACCGCAAAAATTCTCGTCCCATTTTCTCTCTTTCCGTTTTCTTCAACGTATTGATTGATTGAGTAGGTAGAAAAATAATTTTTTTTCTCTCTCCTGCTTAATTTTGTGCCTACGCAAATTGCCGCATACCGCATAATAATTTTTTTCTCTTCGTTTCCAATTTCATGTTTCCTGTCTTCTGTTTCAACTTAATTTGAGTGATTGAGTAGGTGAAGAATTAACGCAACCCCTAGCTACTTTATCCCAAGTCATAGGCACTGATATCTTAATTGCGCATCCCAAAAAGAGACTGCTAGCATGCCTGACTCCGATAATGAAGATCGAGCACACACAAATCCCATTAGGCTCCCGCCTTTCATTCCAGGGGACGCGCACACCTGGTTCAACCAGGTGGAAGCAGTGTTTAGGTATAATAGGATAAATCAGGAGATAGACAAATTCTACGCGCTTGTGAGCGCTGCGCCCACAAAACTACTAAATAACTCTAATGACCTATTAGAAAACCCTCCAGATCATAACCCTTACGGAATCTTGAAAGGCAAAATCTTGGCAAGGCTTCAGATGTCCGATGCGGACAAATTCCGAAGTCTTGTAGATGCCTCAGCAATTCCACCTGTCTCTGCTTCCTTCTCTCCCTCTTCGCTCGTGAAAGAACTTCGGAAACTCGCTACTGGTGTTGCCGTAGCTGAAGGGTTTCTGAAGGAAGTTTTCATGACAAAGCTGTCACCCAACGTGCGGCCTTTTCTATCGCTAGCAGGGCCCGAGCAAACGTTAGAGAAACTAGCGGAGTCCGCAGAGACTGTGATTAGAAATATCCATTTGCCTCGAGAACCACAGGTTGCTTCCTTAAATGTAGCAGCTACAACTTTTAGCCCGTCAAATACGGCGCCTAGTGAATCCTCAGCCACAATAGATAAGCTGCAGCAGGACATCGCTGAAATAAAGCAAGCTCTTCAAAATTTTCAAATAGGTCAGAGTCAAAGTGTGGCTCACATTCAGCAAGGCCCAGGGAGATTCCAAAGCCACCAAAATGCCTACGACTATCCCTATGACTATCACTCTAACTATCCTCCTCCTCCTCCTCAACGCTTTGATAGAGGTAGATCTTTTGATAGGTCAAATCAAGACCGCCGTTTCAGGTCGCGCTCTCGTGATGCTAGTAGCAACTTGTGCTGGTACCACATGAAATTTGGTGACCAAGCTCGCAAATGTGCCTCTAGATACTGTCCTCGTTATACCGAAATGACTTCGGGAAACGCCATCAGCGACGCATAGTAGCGAGTACTGCGTTGCCTCATTCCCAGACTACTCGCCTCTTGACCATTCACGATCCCGTCACCAAGTATCGATTTTTAATTGACACTGGATCCAGTGTATCAATTATCCCAGCCACAGTGAAAGACAAAAACCAACCATGGTTGGCGACATTACGCGCCGCAAACGGCACGCCAATACCTTGTTTCGGTGAGAGAATTTTAGAGTGCGGTCTGGGATTGAGGAGAAAATTTGTATTCACCTTCTTGATAGCTGAAGTCCAAGAACCCATAATAGGTGCAGACTTTCTGGCCAAGTATGGCATAGTTGTAGATATTAGGAATCGTTGTATTAGGGACGAGGAGACACAGATCTCAATTCCCGCTTGCAGCATAACTAGAGCTAATGTCTTGCATTCCTTCTCGATTGCTTTCAAGGAGGAGTGCATGTTTGAACAGGAACTTAAAAATTTCCCTGCATTAACAAACCCTAACTTAGTCTCTAACAACATGCAAACATGTACAAAGCACTTCATAGAGACGCAGGGTCCGCCAGTTTTCTCCCGTGCTAGGCGACTGCCGCCTGATCGATTGGCGTTAGCTAAGAAAGAATTCGCTAGGATGCTCGAAGATGGCATCATACGCACTTCCAAAAGCCCTTGGGCTAGCCCTCTTTTGCTAGTACCCAAGGCTAACGGTGAATTCAGACCGTGCGGGGATTTCCGCAGGTTGAACGCCGTTACTTTACCTGATCGATATCCTATCCCCTACCTGCACGATTTCAGTGCAAATTTAGAGGGAGCACAAATTTTCTCTAAGATCGACCTTCAGTCCGCCTTTCATCAAATTCCCTTGGATGAGTCTGCGATTCCTAAGACCGCGGTAATCACTCCGTTTGGTCTCTTTGAATTCCTAAAGATGCCATATGGTCTCCGGAACGCACCTCAAACGTTCCAGAGACACATGGCTGAAATTTTCTCTGACCTCACTTTCGCTTATGTCTATCTAGACGACATCCTTGTGGCGTCCACAACCCCAGAGTTGCAC